>CM017193.1:16947066-17037854 GCA_004837865.1 Musa balbisiana | reverse complement strand
TTTGTTTTTGGTGTTATTTTTAAATTTGTTCTTTCTTATAAATTTTTTAAATTTTTGAGTCAAAAGTGCAATGTCATTGTCACTGTCCTCATCACTTGATGTTCCTTTCAAGTGGTCTTCTTGTGATTTGAGTGCCATATCCTTCCTGTTCTTTGGAAGGGGGTTCTCAAGCTCGTCATGAGCTTGACATGTCATTTCGTAGGTCATTAGAGACCCAATAAGTTCTTCAAGAGGGAATGTTTTAAGGTCATTGGCCTCTTGAATGGCAGTAACTTTTGGATCCCAACTTTTAGGAAGGGATCTTAAGATTTTAGTTACTAATTCAAAGTTAGAAAAATCTTTACCAAGAGCTTTGAGTCCATTGATGACATCCGTGAAACGGGTGTACATGTCTCCGATGGACTCACTTGGTTTCATTCGAAAAAGTTCGTAAGAGTGCACAAGAATATTGATTTTGGACTCTTTCACTCGGCTAGTGCCTTCATGAGTGACCTCAAGAGTTCTCCAAATATCAAAAGCAGAATCACAAATTGAAACGCGATTAAATTCATTTTTGTCTAGTGCACAAAACAAGGCATTCATAGCCTTTGCGTTTAAAGCAAAAACTTTCTTTTCCGATTCATTCCATTCGCTCATCGGAAGAGAAGATTTTTGAAATCCATTTTCAACAATAGTCCAAAGCTCGAAATCCATGGAAATTAGGAAGATTCTCATACGTGTCTTCCAATACGTGTAATCCGACCCATTAAACATAGGTGGACGTGTAATGGAGTGTCCCTCATGCATGCCGGAGTAAGCCATCTCTCTTGGGTATTAAACCAAATATGAGAGTGAGCCTTGCTCTGATACCAATTGTTAGGATCAAGAGCACTAAGAGGGGGGGGGGTGAATTAGTGCAGCGGATTAAAACGTCGGTTTTGATAAATCTTTCGTACGGTAAAAATTAAACTTGAAAGCGTATTCGTATAGTAGAGCAGCTAAGGTAATGAGTAAATAAAGCAAGTAAGAAAGTTTGCAGTAATATGAATAGCAATAATGAAATGCAAACCAGAGATTACGCCGTTTTTAAAGTGGTTCGGTCAAATGACCTACATCCACTTGCGAGGCCCCTCTTCGATGAGGCTCCCACCTTCCACTAGCAAATCTCTTAAAATGGAAGGGTAAATACCCCTCTTACAACTCTTTACAAGCAGTTCACACTCTTACAGATTTTCAAGAAAGGAGGTGAACACTAGCAAATTGAAAACCAAGGATTGCTAAGACTTTTCTAAGACCTTTCTCTCAATCACTTGCTGCTCAAAAAGTTATATTCTCTGCTGAGAATTGAGGGGTATTTATAGGCCTCAAGAGGATTCAAATTTGGGCTCCAAAAATTTGAATTCTCTTATGTTCCCGAAGCTAGCGGTGCCACCGCCTGTCAGTGGCGGTGCCACCGCCTGTCAGTTTTGACACTGACAGTGTACTGGGCGGTGCCACCACCCAGTCCAGCGGTGCCACCGTCTAGCTCTCGGGTGCTGGGCGGTTCCACCGCTCAGCCAGGCGGTGCCACCGCCTAGCTCTCGGGTGCTGGGCGGTGCCACCGCCCAGACCGGCGGTTCCACCGCCCGACCTTGCTAGTCACTGGTTGGGCTTTAAGTCCGGCCCAAATCAGATTTCATTTTGGGCCCAGTTGGCCCCTAATCAAGATATAGGATTATTTCTTAATCCTAACCTTAATTACATGCAAACTACGTAACTAAAAACATAATCCCAAGCAAGTTTTTAACCGGCGAACTTCAAGTCTTGTTCCGGCGATCTTCCGACGGACTTCCGATACGCCCTTGGATTTCTTCCGACGGACTCCCAGCTGGCTCCCGATCTTGTGGTGAAATCAACGAGTAACCGAGCCTTCTCGGTGATCTCTGCGAACCTCCGATGATCTCTTCAGCGGACTTCCGAAAACTCCGACAAGTCCCCGATTTCTTCTCGATTGGTTCCGGCAGCATCTCCGACGAATCTTCGGACTCTCAAACACCCATCGAACTTGATTCCGGTAGACTCGCTTTATGTCTTCAAGCTTTCGTAGTTAATCCTGCATACTTATCTCAACATATGGATTAGATAAAACATGACAATTGACTTCATCATCAAAATCCGAGATTCAACATGACACACTCTTGAAATCACACACGAAGGCACTACTAGAGTTAAAGATTCTAAAATTAATCTTTTAATGTATGACTTTGAACTTTTTCGAATAAGGCCAAGCAAAACCGTTGTTGACATATACACCCGTTTTACGAATGTCGTCAAAGGTTTAAAAGCTCTTGCAAATGCTTTTCTAATTTTGAACTCATTAACAAGATTTTACGATCACTTTCTAAAAATTGGGATTCAAAAATAATAGCTATCCAAGAATAAAAAAATTTGAATACTTTTTTTATCGAAGAACTTATCGGATCTCTCATGACTTATGAAATGACATGCAATGCACATGAAGAACTTGAAAACTACCTTCCAAAGAATAGGAAGGATTTTGGACATAAAACAATTGAAGACCACTTGAGCATAAGCTCAAGTGATGGTGAACTTGAACTCCTCACTATGAAATTTAAAAAGTTCATGAAATAAAAATTAAAGAATAAAAAGAATGTAACTACTTGCTATGAATGCAAGAAGAGGGAAGCACCTTGGGATAAATCAAGCTCCTCCGAGGATGAAAAGAAAATCAACAAAGGTGAGGTGACAAACTACTCATTAACAAATTTCAACAATAAGGTAAAATACTCAAACGAAACCCCCTTTTGGTATTTCGAAATTACATGATGCTTTACATTATTTATTCTTAAATTAGCTTAAAAAAATTATTTTTCTTGAAAATTACATGTTTAATAATGTAATGAAAATGCTAAAAATAAAAATTTTAGGAATCATGCTTATCCTTCTAGTAATGATCATAAAAATTGCATGCTTTATGATAAAGGAACAAAATGTTAGACTTAAATCTAATGTTTAAGATAAATCCTATGTATGTTTTTAAGAAGCATTAATGTGTATCATGTTGATGTCTGTATTGCTTTTCGATTTTGATTAAAAATGCTTTATGAAATCATGCTAGATGTTTTAATGATGTAACAATGTGTATCTTAATGACTTTCATATTGCCTTCTGATTATAAAAGAAAAATGCATGACTACAACAAATAAAATGATATTGATGGAAAATGTTTTATGTTTGATGAAATCAATTTCGAAATGATGCATGATGATTTTTGTGATTTATAGCTTATTGATCTTTGTTGTGAATGATGCATAATGATTTTTGTGATTTATGGCTTATTGATCTTTGTCACAACAAAAGTTGCTTTTTCAGTTTTAAACAAGATGGATGTTTTTTATGATGAAATTTATTTTTTGATTCTAAAAGTTGATGCATGTTTTTATTTGCAATAAAAAGATAAAGGCAAACTTGTATGAAACCAATAACTAAAGATGAAACATCTCTATCTTATTGATTTTTTGATAAAAGATTAATGAATCCATATATATTATGCTTTTGTGAATCTCTTGGACTATGAAAATGATTTGATGAATTTGAATGAGTTTTATCGAAATCATAATTTCTCATGAAATCTTTTATATGAATTAAGATTTTTCATGATCTCTTACGAATTCTTTATGTTATTTATTTAAGAGGAGATTTGTTAAAATGAATCACGGTTTTTCTTGATTTCTCGGAATTATAACTTGAGTATTCTTTTTATAGATCAAGATTGTTTACTATGATTCTTTCTTTTCACTATTTTTGAGTTATCTAAAAAAAATCATAATATGTCTCTTAATATTCACAATTTGTCTTCATGTATATCTCATCACCAATTTTTCTTGCTATCCCTTCATGTGATGATATGAAATCATGCAATACTCATGATATTGTGTTGATTTGACAAATTGAATGAGTTAAAAATAATTATTAATATTTTGAAAATAAATGATTGTATCATGTTTGATGATTTTACATGTTCAAATTATGCATGATGAGTTGAAGTGATGATTTAAAAATATTTATTCAAATGCATGAATCGATAATCTTTTTGTCCAAATAAATCATGATTTTTTGGAATTATAATTTTTATGATTCATAATGAATTGAGAGATATTATACATGAATCAAGATCGTTTATGTGTTCTCTCATGACATCTTTTAAGGTTTATGACTTTAATTTTATTATGTAAAATTCTTTGAATTTATGAAATATATCTCATCACCAAGTTCTTTTTGATATTCTTCAGGTGATGATATGAATGCATGAAACACTCATGATATTGTTTTGATGCATGCAATGATGAAATATTCATGATGAAAAATTGTTTTGACATTCATGACTTGATTTTTCATCTTTGTTACTTTACTTTTGTCATGATTTGAAAATTGATGTAAAGGGTCTTCCCTTCTTTTTGACAATGACAAAGGGAGAGATAAAAGATGCTAGCTTGCACAATTCAAGAAGAAAGCAAATATGCTAAACTTGCACATCTCTAATTTTGCTAGCTTGCATACCATAAAGAGAAGAAAAATTTTGCTTAACCTCATGTCTCAAATATTGCTAGCTTATATGCTCTAAAATGATATAAAATTTGCTAGCTTGTATGTTGTAAAACTTGCATATCGTAAATTTGCTAGCTTACTTGTTCTAATATGATGTAGAAGTTGCTATCTTGAACATCACTAAGATTTGCTAGCTTGTAATCTTAAGAAGCAAAAATGTTAACGTGCACATCTAGCAAAATTTACAAACTTGTAAAACTCATAAAATCTGCTAGCTTGCATGATGATTAAACTTGAGATTTATTATGCAATGATTTAAATTTAAACTTATATGTTTAAACATTTGCTTGTTGCACTTCTTCTTTTTGTTGATGACAAAGAGGGAAAAGTATGATGACGTTATGCATAAGTTTTATGATAACATGTTGCTTGGATTTTTGAATCCAAGAGCTCTATCAAATATGCCATATTGATAGGGGGAGTTAAGGTTAACTTCATCATCAATTGGTTGTCATCATCAAAAAGGGGGAGATTGTTGAATCTCATATTTTGAAGATGAAACCAATTGATAAGTGTTTATGATTTGATTTACATTTTGAGTGACGCAGGATGCTTCGATCAGGTTGAGACAATTAAAGCAGGAAGAATCATGTTGGGCTGGTGGAACATGTTAGAAGATTGGACGTCGAGCTGGAGGATCGGTCGACGTATCGACAGAAGGCTTCAGGCCATAAGTTCGGGCATTAGGCCAAGAAGAGCAGATATTGTGCCAAGGATATCGGTGTTGTGGAGTTAACTAGCCAATTAGGCAATAGGCCGCAAGAGAGGACGATGTCCCAAAGAATCGGATGAAGCGTCGATGGACCAATGACATGCCGGACAACATGATTCATGCTTAGTATTAATTGTCTAGATCAAAGTGTGTTTTTATATATGCAGGATTAACTATGATAGCAAGGCATAAAACAAAATGAAGTCTCGGAGTCAAGAATGCAATTTCGTTGGGAGTTCGAGAGTTCGTTGGAAGTCCGGACGTTCGTCGGAAGTTCTGTCGAAACCAATCGAGAAGTCCTAGAGCTTGCCAAAGAAGCTCATCAAAACTTGCCAAGAAGATCATCATGAAGTCCAGGAGCTTACTAGGAGTCCGCTAGAACATTGCCGAGAGATCATCGGAAGTTCACCAAAAGATCGACGGAAACTCATTGGAAGAAAACTTGACTTACAGACTCTGTTTAGCTTAGTAAATGTCTTAAAATTTATATTTAGCACATAATTGAGATTAGAATTAGACCAACCCAATTAGGGGATAGTTGGGCCCAAGTTTGGGCTGGTTGGGCCAAGAGAAAGGCCTAAACAGTGACCAAACAGGTGAAATCATTGTGGCATAGTCTCTGAAACTGTGTCATGTGGTGGTACCGCCAATCTAGGCAGTGGTACCACCCAGGCACAGTCTTCTAGGTAGTGGTGCCACCAAACTAGGTGATGGTACCGCCCAGTGTCAGATTGCAGGCAGTGGTACCGCCTGTACCTTGAAATTTAGGGGGTTTGAATTTTGGGCTCCAAATTTGAATCTATTTAGGGCCTATAAATACCCCAGCTATTCCTGCATGGATTAGTAAGAAATATTGAGCAAAACCCTATGATTCTAAAGTTGTAAACCTTAGAAATTTGTGTTCCCTCCTCCCAAAGTTTAAAGAAAGTTCTAAGGGAGGTATGAGAGGGATACCTTGTAAAAGAGGGTTATAAAAGGTTGTCTCTGTTGAATCTCGGATTTTGATGATGAAACTAATTGATTGTGTTTAGATGTTTAACTACATTTTGAGTGATGCAGGTCTACTCGATCAGGATTAGACAGTTGACGCAGGAGGAATTGACGTTGCGCCGGAGGAGATCACGTTAGGATATTGGACGGTAGAACGCTTCAGACGTCGGGCATCGAGCCAAGGAGAGCGGAATTGCACCAAGGATATTGGGGTTGCGGAGGTCAACCGCCGATTGGGCAACAACCCGCAAGAGTGGACGATGCACTAAAGAATCGGACGAAGCGCCAACCAATGACGTGCCGGGCAACAGAATGTCAATTCGCGTTGTAATAATTGTCTAGATCGGAGTAGAGTTTTGGCTTGTGTATGCAGGATTAACTACGATAACGATGAAGACATAAAGCAAAACAAAGTGTCGGAGTCAAGCGCGAAGGATTCGTTGGGAGTTTGAGAGTTCGACGGAAGTCTGAAGGTTCGTCGGGAATGCTGCCGGAACTAGCCGAGAATGAGTAGGGAGATTGCCGAAGGGTTTTCGGAAGCTCACCAGAATGTACGTCGGAAGTTCGCGGAGCTCACCGAGAAAGATCATAGCTTGCTGAAGAAGCTCATCGGAACTCGCCAAGATCAAATCGTGAAGTCTAGGAGCTTGCCGGGAGTCCGCATAATGGTTTCCGAGAGTTTCTCGGAAGATCGTCGGAAGTTCGCCGGAAGAAGTCTTGACTTGTGGACTTTGTAATAGCTTAGGAAATGTCTTTAAATTCATAGTTAGCATGTTAATTAGGGTTAGGATTAGGTGTTAATCTTATAACCCAAGTAGGGGCCAATTGGGCCCGAGTTCGGACTGGTTTGGGCCAAGTTTGGAGCCCAACCAAGTGAGCTGAAATAGCTAGGCGGTGGCACCGCCGGTCTGGGCGGTGGCACCGCCCAGCACCCGAGAGCCAGGCGGTGGCACCGCTGGACTGGGCAGTGGCACCGCCCAGTACACTGTCAGTGTCACAACTGACAGGCGGTGGCACTGCCACTGACAGGCGGTGGCACCGCTAGCTTCGGGAACCGAAGAGAATTCAAATTTTGGAGCCCAAATTTGAATCCTCTTGAGGCCTATAAATACCCCTCTATTCTCAACTGAGATAACAACTTTGGAGAAGTAATAGATTGAGATAAAAGCCTTAGCAAAGTCCTTAGCAAGTCTAGTTTTCAATTGCTTGAGTGTTCACCTCCTTCTTTCTCGTTGAAACTTTGTAAGAGTGTGAACCACTTGTAAAAAATTGTAAGAGGGGTATTTGTCCTTCCCCTTCAAAGTGATTTGCTAGTGGAAGTTGGGAACCTCATCGAAGAAGGCTTCGCAAGTGGATGTAGGTCATTTTGACCGAACCACTTTAAAATTGGTGTGTTCACTGGTTTGCATTTATTTATTGCACTTTACCTTACTGCAAACCTTCATACCTGCTTTACTTCCTTATTACTTTTGCTGCACACATTTACGAACACGCTTTCAAGTTAAGCACTTCCGAGTTCGGTTTTTATCGTACGAAAAAGTTTCCAAAACCGACGTTTTAATCCGCTGCACTAATTCACCCCCCCCCCCCCCCCCGTCTTAGTGCCGCTCCGATCCTAATAATCTCCTTAACCTGTGAAAAGGAGATGAGGGGTGTAAAAGGATAGTTGGTCTTTGCCCATTGAGAGAAAACCGATAGTGGATGTTTGTGGCCTCGACGGAAGAGGAATCGACGAAATGGATGTAGGTCACGACGACCGAACCACTATAAAAATCTGGTTTGTGTTTCTCTTATGCAATTTACTTTACTGCAAACCACTTTACTTGCTTTACATCCACTGTGCTCTTTCATACGCTTTCAAAGTTAATACCTTTACGAAATGGTTTTTCGTCAGAAACGGATTTAATCGCAACGAAGTTTTAAACCAACGTAATTTTTACCACTACACTAATTCACCCCCCCTCTTAGTGCCGACTGCTTTCCTAACACTCTTGGTGAGCTCCTAGTATATCATCCAAATCTTTGACTCCGGTCCATCATCTTCCTTACGCCTTACCGCTATCATAGTTAATCCTGCACACTTATCTCAATACATAGATTAGGTCAAATAATTTACCAATTGATTTCATCATCAAAATCCAAGATTCAATACTAAGAGGTTTTGGTAGTTGGATGGAGATTTCATACCCAATAGGGTAGGATCTATTATAGTTAAATTGATAAGGGCCTCTATAAATAGGAGAGAACCAAACACCCATAGGCCAGATGTTTTCTTCTTTTCTACCTCCTATTCTCTTTTCCCCTTCTCCTCCTGAGATAGCGGGTCTGGAGATTTGAGGAGCATTGTCGTAGTCTTGCTGTGTGGATCACTACTAGAGAGGAGGACGTTTGACCTCCTTTATCCTCTCCTACAAATCTATAGGGATTCAGGGATATACGATCTCTCTAAGTAACACAACTATCTCACGCATAGTTTTCAGTTTTGCAAATTTTGCGTACTAATCTTTGCACGATGATGAACACATCTTTAAGAAATTTAGGGATTTTGTTTTTCTATTCTTCCGCTATGCATATGATGTTGCCCCTAGATTTCCCTACAGACCGTTCAAGAGCAGATTGAGAACATCCTAGTCTATTAGCTCATGATCTCTCTCACCAGCATGGACATTTAGTATGATGGGGTGGACAAGCTTACTTTGAAGACATATGAATTTCAAAAGAAGAGTTGCGATTGACAGATCCCAACCTCTTAGGATCGTATATTAATTTGCATTTGGTGAAGGTGAATTTTCCCCAACCAAAAAGAGTTAATGAGGATCAAAGTCCTACCATACCATTAAGATGGTCTCAAAGGATGCAAAAAGCTCTAGATCGAGGGCCTATCCTATATATTTTAGTTTCTTATTAAATTATAGTAGGATTTGGGCATAAGATGTATATATATTAGACTTTGGGTTTGAACTTGTATGAGATTTATGCACACATCTTCAATTGCATATGATTTAGAATCTTGGAGTGGGCACATATCTCCATCCAATAAATCTCTAATCTTCTCTTTTTTATCAGGGGGATATGTGATATTTATGTAAGGGTTAACACTTGTCTCCATCGTCCTCTGAATCCCTACCCACCACTCTTTTAGAATAATATATGTGACACTGGGATATTTATCATTTAAAAATATGATAAATATCATATTTTGAAATAAATAAATAAATAATAGAGCGCTTATAACCACCAATAACCTTAAGTGAGATGCCTAAATTAGGAGAAAGTCCTTAAGGGTGAGAGGCTCTACCATGTATATTTTTTCCCTTTCTCTCCTCCCCGCTGTCCCTATCCTTCATCTTCAACCATGATAATACCATCATCACTATCACAATCATAGTGCCACTACTAAAAGGAGTAACAACATTATCCACTAATCATCATCAATGCGAACCTTGTCGATAATCACCGCCACCTCTTCTACCATGCCATTAGCTCAATCATCATTTTCTTATCCAATGTTAAGAGCATTAGATCATTTTTAATTATATTAAAAGTTTTTTATAGGAGAAATGTTCCCTACTTTGAACTTAAATAATATATTAACTCAGAAAATAAGATTGTTCTAGCTATTTGATAAAATCTTATTTAGGATTAACTTTTAGCATACTTCATTTTTAACCCTTCCACCTAAACTAAAACTTCTAACCCTCTTTGTTTTCCTTTACATAGTTATTTTATACTTGTTTATATAGATTTATTAAATCATTGCTCAAACTAATCAAAGTTAATCAAGTTATGATTGAGAAGACAAGTTAGCATTCGCGTTGCTATCACTTGTCTTATTCAAGCTCTTTGACTTCTCTTTAACTCAATTCATCATCTATCATTTTTTGCTTACCACACACGACACCACTTACCCTATATAGGTCTTTTATGAACTATACAAGATTAAGATTTAGGTTGATCCTTATGGATAAATATCACTTGGGTGTTGTACGCCTTAGCTAATCTCAACTATGGACATGACAAAAAGTCACTCTAACTTTTTCATAATTTCTAGAATAACCCCGATATGAAACAGCAGTAGCTCCTATTTTTAACGGGTCGATCATAGAGTGAACCAATTTGCCAATTTTGAACTAGTATGCAAGATGAACCGATCTATTTTTGAATTAGTCTGCAAGATGAACCAATCTATTTTTTAAATTATGGTGTTTTTAAAAAGGGGTATAGTATTATTTAAAATAATATAAACCTATATAAAAATACTATAATTGACATAAGAATCTTTCTATTTATTTGTTTTGGTTTTTAAGCCAGTAAGAATATATATTTGTAACCATGTTTTTCATTTAAGTTAGGAATTTATTAGGTTTTAAGTATTTGCTTCAGTTATTGTTGAATCTCGGATTTTGATAATGAAACCAATTGATAGAGTTTATGATTTGATATGTGTTTTGAGTAACGCAGGAAGCTTCGATCAGGGATTGACAATTATTGCAGGAAGAATCATATTGGACCGGAGAAAAATGTCAGAAGATTAGACGTCATACCGAAGGATCGGTCGACGTATCGACAGAAGGCTTCGGGCCATGGTTTTGGGCATTGGGCCAAGAAGAGCGGATATTGCGCTAAGGATAAAGGAGTTATGGAGGTCAACTGGCCGATTGGGCAATAAACCGCAAGAGATGACAATGCGCCGAAGAATCGGACGAAGCGTTGATGAATCAAAGATATGTCGAACAACATGATTCATGCTTTGTAATAATTGTCAAGATCGAAGTAGATTTTTATGTGTGCAGGATTAACTACGATAGCAAGACATAAAACAAAATGTTAAGAATATGATTTTGTTGAGAGTTTGAGAGTTCGTCGGAAGTTCAGATGTTTGTCGGAAGGTCTACCGAAATTGACCGAGAAGTCCAAGAGCTTGCCAAAGAAGCTCATCGAAACTCACTAAGAAGATCGTCATGAAGTCCAGGAGCTTGTTGGGAGTTCACTGAAACATTATCGATAGATCGTCGGAAGTTCCCCGGAAGATCGCCGGAAGCTCATTGGAAGAAACCGAGACTTGCGGACTTGGTTAGCTTAAGTATGTCTTAGAATTCGTAGTTAGCACATAATTGGGATTAGAATTATTAGGATTGGAGTGGCACTAAGAGGGGGGGGGGGGGGGGGGGGTAAATTAGTGCAGCGGATTAAAACTCATAAGTTTGAAATCGATTTCGCAAATGTATAGTGCAACGGATTAAAACTCATAAGTTTGAAATCGATTTCGCAAATGTGTAGAGATTTCGATTCAACGAAGAATGACTTAGTAAATATAGCTCGAGTAAAGGAAGTTAAGAATAGGGAGATGAAAACTGAAAGTTTGCTGCTAAGTAAATAAATATTTCAAAAAGTTAAATACTCACACATTCAATGAACACCACAATTTAAAGTGGTTCGGTCAAATGAACTACATCCACTTGCGAAGCCTTCTTCGATGAGGCTCCCATCTTCCACTAGCAAATCACTTTGAAGGGGAATGACCAAATACCCCTCTTACAACCTTTTTACAAGTGGTTCACACTCTTACAGATTTTTCAAAGAGAAAGAGGGAGGTGAACACTTAAGCTATTGAAAACAAGACTTTGCTGAAGCTTTTTCTCAATTTTTAACTTCTAAAAAAGGTGTCTTCTCTGCTAAGAATTGATGGGTATTTATAGACCCCAAGAGGATTCAAATTTGGGCTCTAAATTTAAATTAATTTTGGGTTCCCGGAGCTGGCAATGCCACCGCCTATCAATGTTACATTGACCATGTATTGGCGGTGCCACCGCCCAGTCCGGTGGTATCACCGCCCGACCTTTCGGGTTTTGGGCGGTGCTACCACCTGACCTTTCGGGTCACTAGTTGGGCTCCAAATTTGGCCCAAACTAGTTCAAATTCGGGCCCAATTTGCCCCTAAGCAGGTTATAGGATTAACCCTTAATCCTAACCGGCAACGTCGAGTTTCCTTCCGGCGAACTTCTGGTAGACTTCCGATATACCCTCAGATATCTTTCGACGGACTCCCAGTAGGCTCCTGGTCTTATGGCGAGTTCAATGAGTCTTTGGCAAGTATCCAAACCTTCTTGGTGATCTCCGGGAACCTCCGATGATCTTTCCAACGGACTTCCAAAAACTTCGACAAGTCCCTGATTCCTTCTTAGTTGGTTCCGGCAGCACTTCTGATGATTCTTCGGACTTTCGACAGACTTTCGAATACCCATCGAACTTGACTCCGGTAGACTTGTTTTATGTCTTCAAGCTATCGTAGTTGATCCTACACACCTAACTCAATAATATGGATTGACTTCATCATCAAAATCCGAGATTCAACAATCTCTCCCTTTTTGATGATGACAATCAATTGATGACGGAGTTAATCATAACTCCCCCTATCTATATGCCATATTATGAAAAGATAAAAACACTTGAATTCAATCTCTTCGAATTCAAGCCTAAACCAATAAGTTCTATCCATTGAACTTATTGTTATTCTTAATAAGCATGAGCAAATACGAAACTTTGTATTTCTCATAATTTCAAAACATGAAAATTATTTTCAAGTCGAATGATAAAAGACAATTATCATTTCGACAAGAATTAATAATAATATGAAATTTTAACATAAATCTCATGATATAAATGCAAGGCATGATTTCATATGATCATGAGATGAAACGATAACTAATCTAAAAACTTTCATATGCAATATTCTCAAAAAAATTTGTGATGCTTTTAAGGAATATAATGCATATAAGATATTTTTCATTGCATTAAACAATATATAAGCTATTGTAATATGATACATGAATATAACGCATACAAGACATTTTCATTGTATTATACAACATATAAGCTATTGCGATACATATAAGTCATGCTAATTTCATATTTGCATAAGTCATCAATCTTTTGCTTATTCTTCTCCCCCTTTGTCATCAACAAAAAGGAGATGAGGTTTCAAGTATAAAATTCGGGATCATTGAAACCATTCATAAAATCATCTAAAAAAGAATCTTGAAAAGGAGATGGCAAAATTGACAAAGTCTAGCATTAAGATTGATCATTTAAGGAAGATATCAAATCATCAAAATGTTGACAAAATTTCGGAAAGAAACATCCAATATCATATACTAGGATAATGCAAACGCATGTCAAGGTAGTATAGAGGTTTACAATAATAAGAAAACACATCGATTATTCCTTAGGAGAAATTTCAAAATTTCTATACATGGCATCTATCTTTTGGTTCATCTGTCATAGTTCCCTCAAAATTTCAACTTGTTGTAATTGGATTTGCTCTTGCTATGATTTGAGTTGCTCTTGTTGTGTTTTGATTTGATTTAATTCTACCATATTGGGATCTTCAGAAGATGAAGCAAGAGTTGGTTCTGAGGGTGCTGCACCAAAGGGACTAGGAGGAGGAGATTCATTTCTCATAAAAATGGGTGTTTTAGGGTGTTCTACTGGTGGAGGAATTGGATCAGTCCTTCTAGGTTGCCTAATCTATATACTATAGCTAAAAGTGCACCTAAGTCTCTTGAGTAGGTTTCTATAGATAGTGAGACACAAATATTATAGGCAAGCAATAATCGAGTGACTAAACCCCCATGTGGTAACATTGAGTCTTTAGCTATTATATCCTGCATATGTTGCCGGATTAAATATCCAAAATAATTATTTTGACCGGTCATAATCCAATACATAGTATTTAACTCTATTTAACTAATCTTATCATGATAAAATTGTTTAGGAAGTAGGATGCTTATCATGATGTGATAAAGAAGTTTAGAGTTAAAAGGCAATAAGTGCTCGCAACTTTTGGAAATTATGCCTAGGTTCGGATTTGCAAAAACAGTTTCTAAGGCTTCGGAGTAGGTTGCTCCGATTGCACTGATATCCCATTTACTTCTAAAAAAGGTGTCTTCTCTGCTAAGAATTGATGGGTATTTATAGACCCCAAGAGGATTCAAATTTGGGCTCTAAATTTAAATTAATTTTGGGTTCCCGGAGCTGGCAATGCCACCGCCTATCAATGTTACATTGACCATGTATTGGCGGTGCCACCGCCCAGTCCGGTGGTATCACCGCCCGACCTTTCGGGTTTTGGGCGGTGCTACCACCTGACCTTTCGGGTCACTAGTTGGGCTCCAAATTTGGCCCAAACTAGTTCAAATTCGGGCCCAATTTGCCCCTAAGCAGGTTATAGGATTAACCCTTAATCCTAACCGGCAACGTCGAGTTTCCTTCCGGCGAACTTCTGGTAGACTTCCGATATACCCTCAGATATCTTTCGACGGACTCCCAGTAGGCTCCTGGTCTTATGGCGAGTTCAATGAGTCTTTGGCAAGTATCCAAACCTTCTTGGTGATCTCCGGGAACCTCCGATGATCTTTCCAACGGACTTCCAAAAACTTCGACAAGTCCCTGATTCCTTCTTAGTTGGTTCCGGCAGCACTTCTGATGATTCTTCCTCCCTCAAAATTTCAACTTGTTGTAATTGGATTTGCTCTTGCTATGATTTGAGTTGCTCTTGTTGTGTTTTGATTTGATTTAATTCTACCATATTGGGATCTTCAGAAGATGAAGCAAGAGTTGGTTCTGAGGGTGCTGCACCAAAGGGACTAGGAGGAGGAGATTCATTTCTCATAAAAATGGGTGTTTTAGGGTGTTCTACTGGTGGAGGAATTGGATCAGTCCTTCTAGGTTGCCTAATCTATATACTATAGCTAAAAGTGCACCTAAGTCTCTTGAGTAGGTTTCTATAGATAGTGAGACACAAATATTATAGGCAAGCAATAATCGAGTGACTAAACCCCCATGTGGTAACATTGAGTCTTTAGCTATTATATCCTGCATATGTTGCCGGATTAAATATCCAAAATAATTATTTTGACCGGTCATAATCCAATACATAGTATTTAACTCTATTTAACTAATCTTATCATGATAAAATTGTTTAGGAAGTAGGATGCTTATCATGATGTGATAAAGAAGTTTAGAGTTAAAAGGCAATAAGTGCTCGCAACTTTTGGAAATTATGCCTAGGTTCGGATTTGCAAAAACAGTTTCTAAGGCTTCGGAGTAGGTTGCTCCGATTGCACTGATATCCCATTTACTTCTAAAATAACAACCCCTATCCTTTTCGACAATTTCAATTAATTCACATATAGTGCTATCAAAGATTTGAATTTGTGTTCCTAAGAGGTAGGTAGTTAAGCTATCATTGTCCACACTTAAGTTTGCATAAAATAATCTAACCAACCAAGGATAAATTGATTCATTGATTTGTAGGAGAGATAATACATTTAAATTTGTAAACCATCTAATGGGTTCTAGGTTTCCAAGTTCATCTAGATCAACATGTTTGCCCTTATGTATTGTTCTTAGTTCAAAATTAGGAAACTTAAGAGCTACTTCATTAGATCTAAAAAGGATTTGGTCATAAGAATCTCCTTCCACCCTTTTCCCTTTGGTTTTTGATGATCTTTTAGGAGTCATATCTAATCATGATGATAGATCAATAGAGAAATGTAAAGAATAGGCCAAATAATGAGAGGAAGAAAAAAAAATTCAAATCTTACCTTATGTAAATTTCCTTGGGAGGTAGAGAGCTTGATCCAAGAAGAACCCCTCTCTTAGGCTTCTAGAGATTTAGAATGAGGGTAAGAGAGATTTAGAGGGTTTTATGGGAGTGCTAGGGAGGGTTCTCACGGGTTGAGGGGCGGTTCCACTGCCGACCCTAACTCCCCCTTTTTATGTGGTTTCTCGGGTGGTGCCACCGCTAACCGAGCCGTGCCACCGCTTGGGGACCGTTTGCCTAAGCGGTGCTACCGCTAATTCTGGTGGTGCCACCGCTAGCGTGCTAAAAATGATTTTAGCCTCATTTTTGTTTTTTGTTTTTAGAAGTGTTTGATTCAAGATAAGATAGTGTCTTGGATCGCTCCTTAAGATGTCATTCAAAATCGAAAAGGAAGAAGTCAAATCCACGAAAACTGAAAAGAGGATGAAAAATTTTGGAAAATATATACAATTAAGCTCATTCACAAGGACAATTCAATATTCCTAATTCCCTTCTAATAAAGTCAAATTGATCTTCATTTAAGGCTTTTGTGAAAATGTCCGCTAATTGATGCTTTGTATCAATAAATTCTAGAATGACATTATTATTATTGACATGATCTCATATAAAGTGATACCTAATGTCAATATGACACTTGTATTATCACATTTTATGGGAATGTTCTTTAAGTAAATTCCATAGTCTTCCAACGTATTCTTCATCCAAACAACTTGTGCACAGCATGCACTTGTAGCTATGTATTCGGCTTCCGCCGTAGATAGTGCAACCGAATTTTGTTTCTTGGAAGTCCAAAAAACAAGTGCATGTCCTAAAAATTGACATGTTCTGGATGTGCTTTTTCTATCTATCCTGCATCCACCAAAATCAGCATCTGCATAAGCTATTAAATCAAATTTATCGGATTTCGGATACCATAATCCTAAATTAGGAGTTCCTTTAAGATATCTAAAGATTCTTTTAACACTTTTAAGATGAGACAATTTAGGATTAGCTTGAAACCTAGCGCAAAGTCCTACACTAAACATGATATCCAGTCTAGTTGTGGTGAGATAAAATAAACTACCAATCATTCCCATATATGTTTTTTTATCAAAGCTTTCACCACTTTCATCCATGTCTAACTTAGTGGAAGTACTTATAGGAGTATTTATAGTTTTTGAACCATCTATGATAAATCATTTTAACAATTCTAATGTATATTTAGATTGATTAAGAAATATACCATTACTAAGTTGTTTAATTTGTAATCCTAAAAAGAAGGTTAATTCTTCCATTAGGCTCATTTCAAATTCATAACTTATACATTTAGCAAATGATTCACATAGTGATTCATCTGAAGAGCTAAAAAGAATATCGTCAACATAAATTTGAATAATAAAAAAATTATTTTTAAAATATTTGATTAATAATGTAGTATCAACCTTGCCTTTTATAAAATTATTTAAAATAAGAAAGGAACTAAGCCTTTCATACCAAGCTCTAGGAGTTTGTTTTAAGCCACAGAGAGCTTTAGATAATTTAAATACATGATTAGAAAGAAGAGAATTTTCAAATCGGGAGGTTGTTCAACATACACTTCTTCGAAAATAAAACCATTCAAGAAAGCAATTTTGACATCCATTTGAAATAGTTTAAAATTATTATTACTAGCATAGGCAAGGAGCATCCTAATGGCTTCTAATCTTGCCATAGGAGCGAATGTCTCTTCGTAGTTAATACCTTCTTCTTGGTTGAAACCTTTGGCCACTAATCTAGCTTTGTTTCTAACCACAATACCGCATTCGTCCTGCTTGTTTCTAAAGACCCATTTAGTACCAACGACTAAATGGTCACTAGGTCTAGGAACAAGCTTCCATACCTCATTCCTCTCAAATTGGTTCAATTCTTCTTGCATTGCAATGACCCATGAATCATCTTTTAAGGCTTCGTTAATGCATTTAGGTTCAATTTGAGAAAAAAATGTGGCATTAGCACAAAAATTCTTAAAGGAAGAACAAGTTTGAACCTCTTTTGATGTATCTCCTATAATTAGCTCATTTGGATGAGCATCTACATACTTCCATTCCTTGAATAAGGAAATTTTGGAAGAAGATGCATCCAAGTTGCTATTTTGAGGAGAGGGTTCATTTAAATTCAAATTATCAAAACCAAGATCATCATCAAAATCATTTTTCTTTAACTCAGAAATTTCATGAAAAACTACATGAATAGACTCTTCTATAACTAAAGTTCTTTTGTTAAAAATATGAAAAGCCTTAGAAACGGAAGAGTAACCAAGAAAGATGCCTTCATCGGATTTAGCATCAAATTTTCCGAAGGCATCCTTTTCATTCAAAATAAAGCATTTGCAACTGAAAACTTTAAAATAAGAAACATTTGGTTTTTTGTTATTCCATAATTCATAGGGAGTTTTTGATAGAGATGGTCTTATTAGAACCCTATTCATGACATAGCAAGCCGTATTAACGGCTTCAGCCCAAAAATACTTAGGTAGAATATGTTCATTTAATATGGTTCTTACCATTTCTTGTAGATTTTTATTTTTTCTTTCAACTACCCTATTTTGTTGAGGATTTCTCGGAGTGGAGAAGTTGTGGTTATATCCATTTGATTCATAAAAACTTTAGAAGTCACGGTTTTGAAATTCGCCACCATAATCACTCTGAATTGATGAAATCATGAAGCCTTTTCATTTTGAGCAAGTTTACAAAATTTAGATAAACATTTGAAACAATCACTTTTGTGAGCCAAGAAATAGGTCCAAGTATATCTACTACAGTCATCTACAATTACGAAGACATTTGCTTCCTCCTAGACTCGTTGTGTCAATTGGTCCAAATAAGTCCAAATTGATCAATTGCAATGGTCTAGTGGTGCTAATTTGATTTTTTAGTTTAAAACTAGTTTTTAATTATTTTCCTAGTTGACAAGCATCACACACTTTGTTCTAAATAAACTTCATATTGGGAATCCCTCGTACTAACTCTCTAGATGAAATCTTAGATATTAGTTTCATACTTGCATAGCCTAATCTCCTATGCAACCATTTAAAGCGAAAAAGCATATTTCATTATTAAGTTCATCAAGGTTGATAGTATGGACATTATTTTGTTTTAAGGCAATCATTGATATGTTATTGTTTGGTTTTTCAATAATGTACACATTAGATTCAAATCTAATGATGTAACCTTTATCGCATAATTGACTAATGCTTAAGAGATTATGTTTTAATCCATCAACTAGCAACACATCATCACTTGAAAACTTAATTTGTTACCTATGGTTTCCTTGCTAGTGATTTTACCTTTGTTGTTGTCTCTGAATATGTCGTACCCTTCTTCTTTGCTAGTGAGCATAGAGAAATGAGATGGATCTCCGGTCATGTGCCTTGAGCATCCACTATCAAGATAATATCTCTTGCTCCTAGCTTGTGAGTTTGTCTACAAAAGAAGATGGTATTTTGGTACCTATTTGATTTTGGGTGCCTCAAAAATTAATTTACTAATTTTGTCATTCATCATTGAATTATCTATAGTTCCCTTAGGAACCCATATTAACTTATGTGGACTAATTTTCTTAAATGGACATTTATAAACAACATGTTCGGATTTACAACAAAAGTTGCATTTCAAATGAGGTGAAACATGTAATGTGGGTCATCTAATGAAGGTGGTAGGATTTTGGTGAGATCATCTCACAACTAAAACTCCACCAAACCACACCCAAAACAGCCACAAAACAAACCTAAACCATAGCCTACATCCACCAATCCACCAACTCTTTCGTCCATCACTTCTCTCAACCTATATATATCTTTAACCCGACAACAAAAGAGAGATCTTAACATTACAGATTTGGAGGCATATACTATGGCATATGAGGAGACAATCAATGCTAAATTTGAAGCCTTGGAGGCGTAAATGGAGGATAAAATTCGGATGCTCTTTACCGAACTTAGATTGGGCCAACCACCAAGCCCGAAGAAATCACATCAAGGAGAGAGCTCTGCCCAATCACACTAAGCCCAAAGAGATGACTTCCAAAGGAGGGGACTGATCTCAACTATCCACGTATGAAGGTGGACTTCCATAGATGGGAAGAAGGAGACCCGATTGGTTGGATCTCGCGCACAGAGCGATATTATCGATACCACAAAACTACAGGCGCATCTATGGTGGAAATTATGGTTATACATCTTGAAGGGGATGCCATATAGTGGTTTGACTGGTTTGAACATACTCATGGAGTCCTCTCATGGCAACAATTCAAAGAAGGACTACTGATCCGCTTCGGACCAACCGATTACGAGAACATTGACGGATCCAACTAGCAAAGATTCAACAAACCTCCACCATTCAGGAGTACCAAACTAAGTTTGAAAGGTTATCTAATCAAACTCGTGATTGGTCTCAAAAATAGTTATTGGGGACCTTCATTGAGGGCTTGAAGCTAGAGATCGAAGAAGAAGTTAAAGCACGACAACCTTACACGCTTATGGCAGCCATCTTTTTTGCACGACTTCAAGAGGAGCGATTGAACCATGAAGCCCAGAGGACTAGGATTGCTCTTCGACCTGCAATACTAAAGCCCTCAGCTCCCTCTACTATCAACCTAGTCCCTGCACCAAAAATGATGATAAGAGAAGAGCTTCGGGAGTGATCTATGAAGGAGTTATGTTGGCACTACGACGAGCCGTGGAGCTGCGAGCATTGCTGTAGAAAAGGGAGACTTCTTATGATTGAACCAATAGAAGAAGAGGTCATTGAACATCTAGAAGAGAGCCTTGATAATGAAGAAGAAGATGTAGAAAAAGAGCCACAACCGATCGAAGTTACGGTACATGCACTAGGCGGCTACTCAAACTAACAAACGATGAAAGTTGAAGGCCTTCTCAAACAACAACCAATCACTATTCTCATTAACATGATCAGCATTATTAACTTCCTAAATAGTAAGGTTGCAGCTCGGATAGTACTCCACATCAAAGGTTGCAGCAAGTCCGATGTAAAGGTCACCGATGGTAGAACCCTAAAGTGCCACCAAAGATGCATGTGGGTAAAACTATTGTTGTAGGACAAAGAGATAATTATAAATTTCTTCCTCCTCTCTCTTGATGATTATGAGGTTGTGTTCAGCATCAAATGGCTGACAACATTAGGTAATATTTCATGGAACTTTGCGAAACTAATTATGAGATTTTACAGTAAAGGTAAACAGGTGATACTGCACGGGAAATGTGGGGGCGACGTAACGATGATTTGCACACAACAAATAGAGAAGGTTTTGTATAAAGCATGCAGCGGCTTTTTAGTACAACTTGAGCAGAAAACTAAGGGAGTGCCAACAGAATTTGAAGATCCAAATCTACTTCCTTTGCTTGCTGAATTTTCAGATATATTTGACGAACCGCATAACCTACCTCTTACCCGTCGGCATGATCATTGTTTAACGATTCTTCTAAGCAAACCTTCAGCAAATACTCAGCTATATTAGTAGCCACATCTCCAGAAGGATGAAATAGAAAGGATTGTAAAAGAGTGTTGAATCTCGGATTTTGATGATGAAGTCAATTGTCATGTTTTATCTAATCCATATGTTGAGATAAGTATGCAGGATTAACTACGAAAGCTTGAAGACATAAAGCGAGTCTACCGGAATCAAGTTCGATGGGTGTTTGAGAGTCCGAAGATTCATCGGAGATGTTGCCGGAACCAATCGAGAAGAAATCGGGGACTTGTCGGAGTTTTCGGAAGTCCGCCGAAGAGATCATCGGAGGTTCGCAGAGATCACCGAGAAGGCTCGGCTACTCGTTGATTTCACCACAAGATCGGGAGCCAGTTGGGACTCCGTCGGAAGAAATCCAAGGGCGTATCGGAAGTCCGCCGGAAGATCACCGGAAAGCTCGCCGGAACAAGACTTGAAGTTCGCCGGTTAAAAACTTGCTTAGGATTATGTTTTTTTTAGTTACGTAGTTTGCATGTAATTAAGGTTAGGATTAAGAAATAATCCTATATCTTGATTAGGGGCCAATTGGGCCTAAAATGAAACCTGGTTTGGGCTGGACTTAAAGCCCAACCAGTAACCAATAATGCTGGGCAGTGGCACCGCCCAGCACCTGAGAGCCAGGCGATGGCACTGCCGGTCTGGGCGGTGGCACCGCTGGACTGGGCGGTGGCACCGCCCAATACACTGTCAGTGTCACAACTGATAGGCGGTGGCACCGCTAGCTTCGGGAACCGAAGAGAATTCAAATTTTGGAGCCCAAATTTGAATCCTCTTGAGGCCTATAAATACCCCTCTATTCTTAGCTGAGATTATAACTTTTTGAGAAGCAATAGAGTAAAAAAAAAGGGTCTTAGCAAAGCCTTAGCAAGTCATACTTTCAAATTGCTTGAGTGTTCACCTCCCTTTCTTTCTTGCTGAAATTTTGTAAGAGTGTGAACTACTTGTAAAGGTTGTAAGAGGGGTGTTTGTCCTTCCCCTTCAAAATGATTTGCTAGTAGAAGTTGGAGGCCTCATCGAAGAAGGCTTCGCAAGTGGATGTAGGTTATTTTGACCGAACCACTTTAAATCTGCGTATTCCTTGAATGTGTGAGTTGTTATTTTTCTGCAATCATTATCTACATAGAAGCAAGTTTTTGGAGAACTCTTGAGGTCACTCATGAAGGCACTAGCCGAGTGAAAGAGTCCAAAATCAATATTCTTGTGCACTCTTACGAACTTTTCCGAATGAAACCAAGTGAGTCCATCGGAAACATGTACACCCATTTCACGGATGTCATCAATAGACTCAAAGCTCTTGGTAAAGATTTTTCTAACTTTGAATTAGTAACTAAAATCTTAAGATCCCTTCCTAAAAGTTAGGATCCGAAAGTTACTGTCATTCAAGAGGCCAATGACCTTAAAACATTCCCTCTTGAAGAACTTATTGGGTCTCTAATGACCTACGAAATGACATGTCAAGCTCATGACGAGCTCGAGAACCCCCTTCCAAAGAACAAGAAGGATATGGCACTCAAATCACAAGAAGACCACTTGAAAGGAACATCAAGTGATGAGGACAGTGACAATGACATTGCACTTTTGACTCAAAAATTTAAAAAATTTATAAGAAAGAACAAATTTAAAAATAACATCAAAAACAAACTTGAACATAAAAAGGACCAAGTGATATGCTATGAATGCAAGAAGCCGGGGCATTTCAAAAATGAATGTCCCCAAGCCAAAAAGAGAACATCAAAGAAGAAGGCGCTCAAAGCAACGTGGGATGATTCAAGCGCATCCGAAGAAGAAGAGTCCAAAATCAATATTCTTGTGCACTCTTACGAACTTTTCCGAATGAAACCAAGTGAGTCCATCGGAAACATGTACACCCATTTCACGGATGTCATCAATAGACTCAAAGCTCTTGGTAAAGATTTTTCTAACTTTGAATTAGTAACTAAAATCTTAAGATCCCTTCCTAAAAGTTAGGATCCGAAAGTTACTGTCATTCAAGAGGCCAATGACCTTAAAACATTCCCTCTTGAAGAACTTATTGGGTCTCTAATGACCTACGAAATGACATGTCAAGCTCATGACGAGCTCGAGAACCCCCTTCCAAAGAACAAGAAGGATATGGCACTCAAATCACAAGAAGACCACTTGAAAGGAACATCAAGTGATGAGGACAGTGACAATGACATTGCACTTTTGACTCAAAAATTTAAAAAATTTATAAGAAAGAACAAATTTAAAATAACATCAAAAACAAACTTGAACATAAAAAGGACAAGTGATATGCTATGAATGCAAGAAGCCGGGGCATTTCAAAAATGAATGTCCCCAAGCCAAAAAGAGAACATCAAAGAAGAAGGCGCTCAAAGCAACGTGGGATGATTCAAGCGCATCCGAAGAAGAAGAGTCTTGACTCAAAACATTTAAAAAATTTATAAGAAAGAACAAATTTAAAAATAACATCAAAAACAAACTTGAACATAAAAGGACCAAGTGATATGCTATGAATGCAAGAAGCCGGGCATTTCAAAAATGAATGTCCCCAAGCAAAAAGAGAACATCAAAGAAGAAGGCGCTCAAAGCAACGTGGGATGATTCAAGCGCATCCGAAGAAGAAGAGTCCAACACCGAGCAAGTTGCTCATTACGCCCTAATGGCCATCGGAGAGGAGGTAACGAATTTAATTGATGCAGATTTATCTATCATGAATTATTAAATGCCTTCCATGAGTTATTTGATGAATGCAAAACAATTAGTAGAAAATATAAATTGTTAAAAAAGGAGCATGATAGTCTTACTTGTAATTTTGATAAATTAAAAACTGAATATCATGATAGTTTAGCTCCATGCATAAAATGTCATGATCTAGAAACTCTCCAAAAGGAGAACTTGCTACTTAAGGATACCTTGAAGAAATTCGAGGTCAGTAGCAAGTCTTTGAACATGATCCTTACAAATAAGGGTCACGTTCCTAAAAGAAGTGGAATCGGATTTGTGAAAAGTTCTCACCAAAATCCAACCACCTTCATTAAAGGTCCTATCTTACATGTTCAACACCAAAGCAATTGCAACTTTTGTTGCAAATATGGACATAAAACTTATCAATGTCCATTCAAGAAAATTAGTCCGAACAAATTGATTTGGGTTCCTAAAGGAACCATGATCAAATCTATGCAATATGATAAACAAGTTAGATCAGTTTTTGAGGCACCCAAAAGTAAATGGGTACCTAAAAATAATCCCTTCTTGTAGAAACATACACCATCACAAGCTAGGAGCAAGAGATGGTACCTTGATAGTGGATGCTCAAGGCATATGATCAGAGATCCATCCCAATTCTCTAAGCTCACTAGCATAGATGAAGGCTATGTCACCTTCGGAGACAACAACAAAGGCAAAATCATTGGCAAGGGAACCATAGGTAACAAATTAAACTTTTCTATTAATAATGTATTACTAGTTGATGGATTGAAACATAATCTCTTGAGTATTAGTCAATTATGTGATAAAGGTTATATCGTTAGATTTGAATCAAATGTGTGTATTATTGAAAAACCAAACAATAACATGACTATGATTGCATTAAAACAAAATAATGTCTACACCATTAATCTTGATGAACTAGGTAATGAAATGTGCCTCTCCGCTTTAAAAGATGATGCTTGGCTTTGGCATAGGAGATTAGGCCATGCAAGCATGAAACTAATATCTAAGATCTCCTCTAGAGAATTAGTACGAGGGATTCCCAATATGAAGTTTGTTAAGGACAAAATATGCGATGCGTGTCAACTAGGTAAACAAATAAAAACTAGTTTCAAACCAAAAAATCAAATTAGCACCACTAGACCATTACAATTGATCCATTTGGACTTATTTGGACCAATTGACACGACAAGTCTAGGAGGAAGCAAATACGCTTTTGTGATTGTAGATGATTATACTAGATACACTTGGACCTATTTCTTGGCTCACAAAAGTGATTGTTTCAAATGTTTCTCTAAATTTTGTAAACTTGCTCAAAATGAAAAAGGATTCATGATTTCATCAATTCGGAGTGATCACGGTGGCGAATTTCAAAACCGCGATTTCCAAAATTTTTGTGAAGTTAACGGATATAACCACAACTTCTCTACTCCAAGAAACCCTCAACAAAATGGAGTAGAAGAAAGAAAAAATAAAAATCTACAAGAAATGGCAAGAACTATGTTGAATGAACATAGTCTACCCAAGTACTTTTGGGCCGAAGCCGTGAATACGGCTTGCTACATCATGAATAGGGTTTTAATAAGACCATCTCTATCAAAAACTCCCTATGAATTATGGAATAACAAAACACCAAATGTTTCTTATTTTAAAGTTTTCGGTTGCAAATGCTTTATTTTAAATGAAAAGGATGCCTTAGGAAAATTTGATGCTAAATCCGATGAAGGCATCTTTCTTGGTTACTCTTCCGTTTCTAAGGCTTTTCGTGTTTTTAACAAAAGAACATTAGTTATAGAAGAGTCTATTCATGTATTTTTTAATGAAATTTCCGAGTTAAAGAAAAATGATTTTGATGATGATATTGGTTTTGAAAATTTGGATTTAAAGGAACCCCCTCCTCAAAATAGCAACTTGGATGCATCTTCTTCCAAAATCTCCTTACCCAAGGAATGGAAGTATGTAGATGCTCATCCAAAAGAGCAAATTATAGGAGATATATCACAAGGGGTTCAAACTCGTTCTTCTTTCAAGAATTTTTGTGCTAATGCTGCCTTTCTCTCTCAAATCGAACCTAAATGCATTGACGAAGCCTTGAAAGATGATTCTTGGGTCATTGCAATGCAAGAGGAATTGAATCAATTTGAGAGGAATGAGGTATGGAAGCTTGTTCCTCGACCTAGTGACCATTTAGTCATTGGTACTAAATGGGTCTTTAGAAACAAGCAAGACGAATGTAGTATCGTGGTTAGAAACAAGGCTAGATTAGTGGCCAAAGATTTCAACCAAGAAGAAGGTATCGACTATGAAGAAACCTTCGCTCCTGTGGCAAGATTAGAAGCCATTAGGATGCTCCTTACCTATGCTAGTAGTAATAATTTTAAACTATTTCAAATGGACGTCAAAAGTGCCTTCTTGAATGGTTTTATTTCGGAAGAAGTATATGTCGAACAACCTCCTGGATTTGAAAATTCTCTTCTTCCTAATCATGTATTCAAATTGACTAAGGCTCTCTATGGTTTAAAACAAGCTCCTAGAGCTTGGTACGAAAGGCTTAGTTCCTTTCTTATTTTAAATAATTTTACCAAAGGCAAGGTTGATACTACATTGTTTATCAAACATTTGAAAATTTTCTTATTGTGCAAATTTATGTTGATAATATTATTTTTGGTTCTTCGGATGAATCACTATGTGAATCATTTGCCAAAAATATGAGTCATGAATTTGAAATGAGTTTAATGGGTGAATTAACATTCTTTTTAGGATTGCAAATCAAACAACTTAATGACGGTATATTTCTTAACTAATCTAAATATACATTAGAATTGTTAAAACGATTTAACATGGATAATTCAAAAGCAATAAACACCCCTATGAGTACTTCGACTAAGTTAGATATGGATGAAAACAACGAAAATTTCGATCAAAAAACGTATAGGGGAATGATAGGTAGTCTACTCTACCTCACCGCGACTAGACCGGATATTATGTTTAGTATGGGACTTTGTGCTAGGTTTCAATTTAATCCTAAATTATCTCATCTCAAGAGTGTTAAAAGAATATTTAGATATCTTAAAGGAACTCCAAATTTAGGACTTTGGTATCCGAAATCAAAAAAATTCGATTTAATAGCTTATGCAGATGCCGATTTTGGCGGATGCAGGATAGATAGAAAAAGTATATCCGGCACATGCCAATTTTTAAGACATGCACTTGTTTCTTGGACTTCCAAGAAACAAAATTCAGTTGCACTATCTACGGCGGAAGCCGAATACATCGCTGCAATTGCATGCTGTGCACAAATTGTTTGGATGAAAAATACATTAGAAAATTATGGAATTCACTTAAAAAATATTCCCATAAAATGTGATAATACAAGTGCCATAAGTCTTACCAAAAATCCAATTCAGCACTCTAGAACTAAGCATATCGACGTTAGGCATCATTTCATACGCGATCATGTCCTTAACAATAATGTTGTTCTAGAATTCATTGACACAAAGCATCAATCGGCAGACATCTTTACAAAAGCTTTAAATGAAGACCAATTTGAATTTATTAGAAGGGAACTAGGCATGTTAAATTGTCCCTAAGAATGTACTTTTCGAAAAGTTTTTCATCCTCTTTCCGTTCCTTGGTAGATTTGATCATTCTCTTTCAATTCCAAAAGAAATGTTTATCCTAACATTTCTGAAAAATAAAAAATAATAATAATAAAAAAAGGGATGGAGAAGGAATGAATTTTTTTTTTTTCTTCACGGCATGCCAGCGGTGGCACCGCCAGAACCAGGTACACCGCCTGAGCGTTCGGTCGCTAGGCGGTGGCACCGCTCGGTTTGGCAGTGGCACCGCCCGAGAGCCCCTATATAAATCTTAAGGGTTAGGGCCGGCGGTGACACCGCCCCCAACCCGTGAGAACCTGCCTCAACCCTCTCTCAACCTCTCTAAAGCCTCATTCCAACATTTAGAAGCCTTGGAAAGGGATTTTTGTTGGTCCAAGCTCTCCATCTTTCAAGAAATTCTCCATAAGGTAAAATCTGAAATTTTCTTCTTCCTCTTTTCATTATTTTCCCTACCCTTTACAGTTTAATATTTTTGATCCATCATCTTGTCTAGATAATGGCTCCTAAGAGATCAAAAGGAAAAAGGATTGTAGGAGATTCATATGACCAAAATCTTTTTAAATCTAAAGAAGTAGCACTTAAATTTCCAAATTTCGAAACAAGAACTATACATAAGGGTAAACACGTTGATCTAAATGAACTAGGAAACCTAGAACCCATTAGGTGGTTTGCACATTTAGATGCCTTACCTCTCCTACAAATCAATGAACCAATTTATCCTAGGTTAGTTAGGCTATTTTATGCAAACTTGTGTGTGGACAACGAAAGCCTAAGTACTTACCTTTTAGGAACACAGATTAGAATATTTGACAGCACTATTTGTGAATTAATTGGACTCATTGAAAAAGATAGGGGCTGTTATTTTAGAGGTAAATGGGATGTAAATGTAATCGGAGCAACTTACTTCGAAGCCGTAGAAACTATTTTTGCAAATCCGAACCTCGGCATACTACCCAAGAGCTGTGAACACTTACTACCCTTTAACTCTAAAATTCTTCATCACATCATAACAAGCATCGTATTTCCTAAACAATTTCATCTTGATGAAATAAGTCAAATAGAAATGAGCACAATGTATTGGATTATGACCGATCAACATAACTGCTTTGGATACTCAATCCGGCAACACATGAAGGATATTATAGCTAAAGACGGTATGTTATCATATGGGGGGTTAATCACACGACTTATACTTGCCCATGACATTTGTATCCCACCCGATGAAGAGACAATTCAAAGTGATCGATATAACATCATCAACATAAATCTATTGAAAAGACTTAGGTGCACTTTTAGCAACGGTATATGGGTGAGGCAACCTAGAAGGACTGATCCAATTCCTCCACCAGTAGAACACCCTGAAACACCAATTCTTAGGGGAAATGAATCTCCTCCTTCTAGTCCTTTTGGCGCAGCACCTTCAGCTCCTGCTTCATCCTCTGAAGAACTCATTTTGGCAAAATTGTATCAGATCAAATCACAACAAGACCAACTCAAAACACAGTAAGAGCAGATTCAAACTCAGCAATTTGAAATTTTGCAGGAACTACAGCAAATGAATCAAAAAATAGATGTCCTGTATCAGCACTATACATTTTCTCCTAAAGATTAATCGATGTATCTTTTATCTTGACATGCGATCTTTGTCATCTTCTTTCCTTGAATGATGTTGAACCTTCTTTTGCAATGTATTTTGAATGATGTTGAACCTTCTTTTGTGATGTATTTTGAATGAAAGATAAAGTTTTAATTCTGGATTTTTTTTTTAACTAAATTCTATAGTAGTGTTGAATTCCTTTGCTTTAATAATCACAAATTATACGCTTAAAGACACTCTCCTTTTTGTTGATGACAAAGGGGGAGAAATATGGTAAATTGATAATTGCTATGATATGATTGCCATATTTTCACTATGAAATGTTTGCATTATATGTTGATATCTTGCTATGATCACTATCATTCATGTTTGAAATATAAAACTTGAAAATGGTTGTCAAGTCTTGACATCATTTTCAGAAAGATACATCATGATAGGAATCATGATGGGAGTATTGATAAGTTTTGACTTATCAATATGTCTCTTGAATTCAAAGGCTTTGAATTCAAGAATGACTTATCTCAAGTATGGCATATAGATAGAGGGAGTTAATGTTAACTCCATTATCAATTGATTGTCATCATCAAAAAGGGGGAGATTGTTGAATCTCGGATTTTGATGATTAAGTCAATTGTCATGTTTTATCTAATCCATATGTTGAGATAAGTATGCAGGATTAACTACGAAAGCTTGAAGACATAAAGCGAGTCTACCGGAATCAAGTTCGATGGGTGTTTGAGAGTCCGAAGATTCATCGGAGATGCTGCCGGAACCAATCGAGAAGAAATCGGGGACTTGTCAGAGTTTTCGGAAGTCCACCGAAGAGATCATCGGAGGTTCGCAGAGATCACCGAGAAGGCTCGGCTACTTGTTGATTTCACCACAAGATCGGGAGCCAGCTGGGAGTCTGTCGGAAGAAATCCAAGGGCGTATCGGAAGTCCGCCGGAAGATCGCTAGAAAGCTCGTCGGAACAAGACTTGAAGTTCGCCGGTTAAAAACTTGCTTAGGATTATGTTTTTTTTAGTTACGTAGTTTGCATGTAATTAAGGTTAGGATTAAGAAATAATCCTATATCTTGATTAGGGGCCAATTGGGCCCAAAATGAAACCTGGTTTGGGCCGACTTAAAGCCCAACCAGTAACCAATAATGCTGGGCGGTGGCACCGCCCAGCACCCGAGAGCCAGGCGGTGGCACCGCCGGTCTGGGCGGTGGCACCGTCGGTCTGGGCGGTGGCACCGCCTAGCACCCGAGAGCCTGGCGGTGGCACCGCCACTGACAGGCGGTGGCACCGCTAACTTCGGGAACCGAAGAGAATTCAAATTTTGGAGCCCAAATTTGAATCCTCTTGAGGCCTATAAATACCCCTCTATTCTCAGCTGAGATTACAACTTTTTGAGAAGCAATAGAGTAAAAAAAATGATCTTAGCAAAGTCTTAGCAAGTCTTACTTTCAAATTGCTTGAGTGTTCACCTCCCTTTCTTTCTTGCTGAAATTTTGTAAGAGTGTGAACTACTTGTAAAGGTTGTAAGAGGGGTGTTTGTCCTTCCCCTTCAAAGTGATTTGCTAGTGGAAGTTGGAGGCCTCATCGAAGAAGGCTTCGCAAGTGGATGTAGGTCATTTTGACCGAACCACTTTAAATCTGCGTATTCCTTGAATGTGTGAGTTATTATTTTTCTGCAATCATTATCTACATAGAAGCAAGTTTTTGTTCTTCACTTTACTCTAGTTACTATCGAACGAAATATCCTCGCATTTTACGGAATCAGTTTCAAACCTACTAGTTTTAATCCGCTGCACTAATTTACCCCCCCCTCTTAGTGTCGCTCCGATCCTAACAAAGAGATGCTCAAAACAGAAGTTATTCGGCCAAGTTGCAGTCCCTACTCTTCACCGGTGCTCTTCGTACGAAAGAAGGATGGAACATGGCAAATGTGCGTTGATTACCGAGCTCTCAACGGTATAACTATCAAGGACAAATACCCTATTCCAATAGTAGATGAATTGCTAGATGAAAGGGAGTACAAATCTTCACAAAGCTAGAGGTGCTAATTTTATTTGGAACTGCTATGTAGGCTTTTGTTTACCGAGGGTTCGAATCCCTCTCTTTCCGTTTCTCTTAATTTACAAATGTTATTGAACACAATATATCAAATCAAATAACAATTGATACCATCATCCCAATAAGAGGACCTGACCTTTTTTTGATAGAAATTCTCTATTCCTAATTACATTACTATAGTACGTAAAATACAAATATCGGAAAAAGAAAGAGCAAAAAAATATTACTACTGATCCATTTGTGATACGTGAATGAGAAAAATGCGGATCAAGGCCCTTAGATCTATTTATTTTATTTTGACGAAAAGAGACAAAATTCTTTGAAACTTTCTTTGTTATTTTCGTTAGGTTCAAGTTTGACGGGAATAATATTCTACGACTAACAACTCATTTATTTTCAAATCGATCCATTTACTATCTATTATTTGATTTACTACTCCTTTATATTGGAATGAGTCAAAAGTCAAATGTTTTGGCAATTCCTCGGGAGGGGGGGGGATAAAGCAATATAATTTTGAATCAAAGCTTTCGATCTTTGTTTATCCTTCATAGTAATAATATCTCTGGGTTTACAACGATAACTTGATATATCTACTATACGACCATTAACTAAAATATGTCTATGGTGAAAGATTCGACCATTAGCAAGTACTAATATCATTAATATTTTTCCTCGTCATTAAGAGAAACCGCATTTTATTTCATGGAAGCATGTCTTTTTCATTTATGTCAAATAAAAACATGCATCAACATTTAAAACCAAAAAAGAACTTACATTGCGGCAAAGATCGATAATCACAAAAATCATCATGCATAATTTTGAAATTTATTAAGCATGATCATTATGCATCACTACTTTGGGCATGACATCAAAACATGATTTCAAAATATTTAATATTTTCATAATTACATCATTATGCATCATCAAAATTGATTTCATCAAATATAAAACATTTTCCATCAAGATCATTTTGTTTGTTGTAGTTATGCTTTTTTTTTTAGATGAATCTAACTTTTCATGCTTAGTTTTCCATACAAAAGCCATGCATCATCATTTATAATTGGAAGGCAATATGAAAAATCATTAAGATATATATTAATGCTTCTTAAACACATACATAAGATTAATCATATTTGATGTGCAAGCATTAGATTAGCATTTTATTATATTTTCATAAAACATACGATTTTTATGATCATTTTCAAAAATTACTAGAAAGGTGAGCTATGATCTAATTTTATTTTTGCATTTTCATTACATCATTAAACATGCAATTTAAAAAAATTATATAATTTTCTTAAATTAAATTAAAAATAACTCATGAAAAGCATCATGTAATTTCGATATAAATTAAAGGGATTTTGATTACCTCGTCGTCGAAAGTCGTTAAGGCATAGTTTGCCACCTCGCCTTTGTTGATTTTCTTTTCATCTTCGGAGGAGCTCAGTTCATCCCAAAGTTCTTCCCTCTTCTTACATTCATAGCAAGTAGTTGCATTCTTTTTGTTCTTTAATTTTTGTTTCATGAACTTTATAAATTTCATAGTGAGAAGTTCAAGTTCACCGTCACTTGAGCTTATGATCGAGTGGTCTTCGATTGTTCTAAGTCTGAAATTCTTCCTATTCTTTGGAAGGATGTTCTCATGTTCGTTTTGTGCATTGTGCGCTATTTCATATGTCATCAATGAACCAAAAAGTTCTTCAAGTGAAAAATTATTAAGATCTTTTGCCTCTTGTATTGTGGTTACTTTCGGATCCCAACTCTTATTAAGAGAATGTAAAATTTTGTTTATAAGTTCATAATTTGAAAAACTTTTACCAAGTGCTTTTAAACCATTGATGACATCCGTAAAATGGGTGTACATGTCTCCAATGGTTTCACTTAGTTTCATATGAAAAGTTCAAAATCATGCATCAAAAAGTTAATTCTAGAATCTTTAACTCGACTAGTACCTTCGTATGTGATTTCAAGTGTATGCCAAATGTCAAAAGCCATTTTGAACATAGAAACTTGATTAAATTCATTTTTGTCTAAGGCGCAAAATAGAGCATTCATAGCTCTAGCATTTAAAGAAAAAGTCTTCTTCTCTAAATCATTCCAATGGTTCATTGAAAGAAAAGACCTTTGAAATCCATTTTCAATGATATTCCATAAGTTTAAATCCATAGAAAGTAAAAAAACTCTCATTCGAGTTTTCCAATAAGTGTAGTCCATCCCATTGAACATGGGAGGACGAACGATAGAAAAACCCTCTTGAAATCCGAAAAGAGTCATTTTTCTTTGTTGTTAAACCAAATGAGAAATAATGAGGCTCTGATATCAATTGTTAGGAAAGAGTTGGCACTAAGAGGGGGGTGAATTAGTGCAGTGGTAAAACCATGTCAGTTTAAAACTTCATTGCGATTAAATCTATTTCTGACGAAAAACTGTTTCGTAAAAGTATTAACTTTGAAAGCATACGGAAGAGCATAATGGATGTAAAGCAAGTAAAGTGGTTTATAGTTAAAGTAAATTGCACAATTGAAAAGCAAACCAGATTTTAGAGTGGTTCGGTCGTTGTGACCTATTCCATCGAGGCCACCGGCATCCACTATCGATCTTCCTTTAATAGGTGAAGATCAACCTCCTTCTTACACCCCTCTTTTTCTTTTCACGGGTTTAGGAGACAACCATTACAAGCACTCACTCCTCTTAAATAGAATTCTAAACTTAGACTTAGAGGAGGGGATCTCTCAAATAATTGCAATAGTATTTTTCTACTTTTAATCTCTCTATGCTTGTGTGTTTTACCCAGGGATGAGAGGGGTATTTATAGGCCTCAAGTTGATTCAAACTTGGAGCCTAAAAACTTCCCATCCCGGGTTTCCTAGGTACGGGCAGTGCCACCGCCAGTGTCAGTCTGACACTTGTTGGGCTGACAGCCCAAATTCAGCCCAATGTGGGCTGAATCAGCCCACAGCCCACACCCCCTCTTAACCTAACCCTAATTAACATTAGGGGGGTGTGGTGGCTGTATTTTAGGAGTAGAAAAGATGCTATAAAAGGGCAGCAACGAGGGCAGCAAGCAATAATCTTGGCAGCACCAAAGAGGAGAAGAAAAGGGCAGAAAAGCAAAGAGAAAGAAAGAGAAGAAAACAAGGACAATGCAGAGAGACTGTTCTCAATCATCTAGCAGTGTTCTCATCTCAGGTTAGATCAAATCTACAGTAGACTCTTGCTGTGATTACTTGGGGAGGTTTTAGATATTGTGGGCAATGACGTAATCCTTGTATCCCAGTTATTCTCTTGTGATTGTTGCTAGGGTTTAGGGCAAGAGATTGAGATTTGTATATTCATTATTTTCATAGTGGATTATCTCTAGTTTGCCCCGTGGTTTTTACCCTTCACATTGAAGGGGTTTTCCACGTATATCTTGGTGTTTCATTTGATTGTGCTTCCATTTAATTCCGCTGCGTATTATGGTCTTCTAGTACTTGTTCATATATAAAGGTTATTCCGCATTATATCCCCATCAACTGGTATCAGAGCAGGGTTGTAGTGATTTAATTTTGTATTTGAACATGGAGGCCAGTAATGTTTCTCGCATGATTAGTTTAAATGGAAATAATTGGATGATATGGAAACCAAGAATAGAAGATCTCTTGTATTGCAAAGATTTGTATGGACCTTTGCAGGGGGATAGTGCAAAACCCACAACTATGACAGATGATGAGTGGAAGAGGTTAGATCGAAAAACAGTTGGGTTTATTCGACAGTGGCTTGAAGATAGTGTCTTTCACCATGTTTCTACTGAAATTTCTGCATATTCTCTTTGGAAAAAGTTGGAAAGTCTCTATGAAAGAAAAACAGCTGGCAACAAAGCTTTTTTGATTAGAAAACTTATGAACCTAAAATATAGAGAGGGTGCTTCTATTGCTGAGCATTTGAATGAAATGCAGAGTATTATTAACCAGTTATCTTCTATGAAAATGTCTCTTTATGATGAGTTGCAGGCATTGTTACTTCTCAGTTCATTACCAGAAAGTTGGGAGACATTAGTGGTTTCCCTTAGTAATTCTACGCCAGATGGTGTTGTCACTATGAATCAAGTAACAAGTAGTTTGTTGAATGAGGAGTTGAGAAGTAAGAGTTCAGCAACATCTCAGAATGATTCACAGGCACTTATCTTAGAGAACAGAGGAATGTCAAAGTTTAGAAGCAGTTCACGCATGAGTAGGAGCAAGTCAAGATCAAGAAAAGATATTGTTTGCTATAATTGTGGTGAGAAAGGATATTACAAGAACCAATGTAAGCAACCTAAGAAGAGCAAGAAAAAGGGAAAAGAAGTGGAGTCTACAGAGTCAAAAGATAATACTACAGCTATAGTGCAAGGTGGTGATTATTTGATTTTGTCTCCTTCTGATCATATTTTTTCTTGTGTGTGTCAGGATCTTGAGTGGGTGATTAACACAGGTGCTTCTTATCATGCTACACCATGAAGGGAGTTTTTTTCTATATACAGGTCTGGAAATTTTGGTGTTGTGAAGATGGGTAACTATGGCACAGCAGACATCATTGGCATGGGTGATATCCATTTAAAGACCAACCTTGGCTGCAAGTTGGTCCTTAAGGATGTGAGGCATGTGGTTGACTTGAGACTGAATTTAATTTCAGTTGGAAGACTAGATGATGAAGACTATGATAGCAGATTTCATAGTGGGAAATGGAAGCTCAGTAAGGGTTCTCTTGTTATAGCTAGTAGAAAGAAATGTCATATTTTGTATAGGTTGCAGGCTAAAGCTTATAGCGAGCAGTTAAATGCTACAAAGAAAGACTTCAGCATGGAGTTGTGGCATAGGCGACTGGGACACATGAGCGAGAAAGGGCTGCAAGCTCTTTCCAAGAGAGAGGTATTACCAGATCTCAGAGGTATACATCTAAACCCTTGTATTGATTGTTTGGCTGGTAAACAACATAGAGTTTCATTTGCTAGTCCTACTTTGTCTAGAAAAATGCATGCCTTAGACCGTGTTTATACAGATGTATGTGGTCCTTTGAGGACAAAAACTCCTGGTGGATCTGTTAATGTTATTGGTATAAGTGGTGCACTTTATTTTGTCACTTTTATAGATGATTTTTCCAGAAAAGTTTGGGCCTATGTTTTGAAGACCAAAGATCAGGTGATTAATGTCTTCAAAGAGTTTCATGCTAGGGTTGAAAGGGAGACAGAAAGGAAATTGAAATGCATAAGGTCAGATAATGGTGGTGAGTATATAGGATTATTTAATAATTATTACAGGTCACATGGGATCCAACATGAGATGACAGTTCCTGGTACACCTCAGCATAATGCTATTGCAGAGAGGATGAACCGCACCATCATGGAAAAGATCAGATGTATGCTTTCACAGGCCAAGCTACCCAAAAGGTTTTGGGATGAGGCTTTGATGACTACAGTTGATGTGATCAACTTATCACCATGTACAGCCCTAGATGGTGATGTTGCAGAGCATGTATGGTCAGGAAAAGATGTTTCCTACAGGCATTTGAGAGTGTTTGGTTGTCGTGCATTTGCACATGTTCCAGACAATGAGAGGTCCAAGCTGGATGGTAAGTCTAAAGAATGTATTTTTCTTGGTTACTCACATGATCAGTTTGGTTACAGGCTTTGGGATCCAGAAAAACAGAAGGTGTTCAAAAGTAGAGATGTAGTTTTCTTTGAGGATCAAACCTTTGAAGATTTGAAGAAGAAGACACCGGCCAATACTTCTACAGAAGGATTAGCAGATTGTGACCCAGTTATTCCTCCAGTATATCAGGGTGATGGGGGAGATGTGCAGGAAGATAGTGTAAAGCCTAATGTTGATCTACTTGTAGGACATGTTGAGCAAGAAGAAGTTGGAGAGCAAGTTCCAATAGAACCTCAGTTGAGAAGATCTTCTAGACAACGTCAACCTTCCAAAAGATACTCTACAAATGAGTATGTGATGCTTACTGATGCAAGTGAACCAGAGTGTTACCAGGAAGTAGTTGAAAGTGAGCAGAAAGAGAAGTGGTTAGTTGCTATGCAGGAAGAGATGGATGCTCTTCAGAAGAACCACACTTATGATTTGGTACTGCTACCAAATGGAATGAAGGCCTTGAAGAACAAGTGGGTTTTCAGGTTGAAGACTCAAGAATATTGTTCTCAACCAAAGTACAAAGCTAGATTGGTTGTGAAAGGCTTTGGTCAAAAGAAAGGTATCGACTTTGAAGAGATATTTTCTCTTATTGTTAAAATGTCTTCTATTCGTGTTGCTCTTGGTATTGCTGCTAGCCAGGACTTGGAGGTTGAGCAGTTAGATGTGAAGACAGCTTTCCTTCATGGGGATTTGGAGGAGGAAATTTATATGAAGCAACCAGAAGGCTTCAAAGTCAAAGGTAAAGAGAACTTTGTCTACAAGTTGAAGAAGAGCTTGTATGGGCTGAAGCAAGCTCCAAGGCAGTGGTACAGAAAGTTTGATTCATTTATGATAGAAAATAGATACAAAAGAACAGCTTCAGATCATTGTGTGTACATCAAATGGTTTGGTGATGATTTTATTATTCTCTTACTTTATGTTGATGACATGCTTATTCTTGGGAAAGATATGTCTAACATTGACAGGTTGAAGAAGGAACTGAGTGAGTCTTTTGCAATGAAAGATATGGGGCCAGCAAAGCAAATACTAGGTATGCAGATTTTTCGTGACAGGAAAAATAAGAAGATTTGGTTGTCACAGGAGAAATACATCGAGAAGGTATTAGAAAGATTCAGTATGAGCAATGCAAAACCAGTTGGTTCTCCTCTTGCAGGTCACTTCAAGTTGTGCTCAGAACAGAGTCCGTCAAGTGATGAGGAGAAGGAGAAAATGCAAAAGGTTCCTTATTCTTCAGCAGTTGGAAGTTTAATGTATGCAATGGTATGTACGAGGCCGGACATTGCATATGCAGTTGGTGTTACTAGTAGATTTCTTGCAAATCCAGGTAAAGAGCATTGGGCAGCAGTGAAGTGGATTTTTAGATATCTTAGAGGGAGCTCTAAGGTTTGTTTAAGCTTTGGAGGTGGACCACCTGTGTTGACAGGTTACACAGATGCAGATATGGCAAGAGATATAGATACGAGGAAGTCTACTTTAGGTTATATACTTACTTTTGCAGGGGGAGTTGTGTCATGGCAATCCAGGTTGCAAAGGTATATTGCTCTCTCCACTACAGAAGCAGAATATATTGCTGTTACAGAGGTATGCAAAGAAATGTTATGGATGAAAGAATTTTTACAAGAATTGGGGCTGAAACAGGAAAATTATGTGGTGCATTGTGACAGCTAGAGTGTCATCCATTTATGTAAGAACCCAATGTTTCATTCCAAGTCAAAGCATATAGATGTCAGATACCACTGGATTCGAAATGTATTTGAAGAGAAGCAGTTACAACTTTAGAAAATTCACACAGATGACAACGGAGCAGACATGTTGACAAAGACTTTACCAAAAGAAAGACAGGAGATATGCCGACAGCTGGTCGGCATGGCTTCACATTGAGGAGTCATGAGATAGCCTCCCTCATAGGTTGAAGGGGGAGGTTGTTGGGCTGACAGCCCAAATTCAGCCCAATGTGGGCTGAATCAGCCCACACCCCCTCTTAACCTAGCCCTAATTAACATTAGGGGGGTGTGGTGGCTACGTTTTAAGAGTAGAAAAGAGGCTATAAAAGGGCAGCAACGAGGGCAGCAAGCAATAATCTTGGCAGCACCAAAGAGGAGAAGAAAAGGGCAGAAAAGCAAAGAGAAAGAAAAGGAAGAAGATAAGGACAATGCAGAGAGACTGTTCTCAATCATTTAGTAGTGTTCTCATCTCAAGTTAGATCAAATCTACAATAGACTCTTGCTGTGATTACTTGGGGAGGTTTTAGATATTGTGGGCAATTACGTGATCCTTGTATCCCAATTATTCTCTTGTGATTGTTGCTAGGGTTTAGGGCAAGAGATTGAGATTTGTATATTCATTATTCTCATAGTGGATTATCTCTAGTTTGCCCCGTGGTTTTTACCCTTCACATTGGAGGGGTTTTCCACGTATATCTTGGTGTTTCATTTGATTGTGCTTCCATTTAATTCCGCTGCGTATTATGGTCTTCTAGTACTTGTTCATATATAAAGGTTATTCCACATTATATCCCCATCAACACTAACACTGCATTGGATGGTACCATCGCCTAGACTAATGGTGCCACCGCCTAGGAGGCTGTGCTGGGCAGTACCACCGCTTGACACAGTCTTTGAGACTATGCCACGACGGTGCCACCTCTTGGGTCACTGTTTGAGCCTTTCATTGGACCCAACACAGTCCTTACATAGGCCCAACTGGCCCCTAATTGGGTTGGCCCAATTTCAATATCAATTATGTGCTAACTATAAATTTTAAGATACACTTAAGCTAAACAAGTCTGTAAGTCTTGGTTTCTTCTGGCGAGCTTCTAGCGATCTTCCGGTGAACTTCCGACGATCTCTTGGCAATGTTCTAACGGACTCCCGGCAAGCTCCTGGACTTCACGACAATCTTCTTGGCGAGTTCCGATGAGCTTCTTTGGCAAGCTCCAAGACTTCTCGGTTGGTTCTGATAAAACTTTCGACGAACGTCCGGACTTCCGACGAACTCTCGAACTCCCAACGAAATCGCCTTCTTGATTCCGAGACTTCATTTTGCTTTACGTCTTGCTATCGTAGTTAATCCTGCACATGTAAAACACATTTCGATCTAGATAATTATTACTAAGATTGAATCATGTTGTCCTGCATGTCATTGGTCCATCGATGCTTCGTCTTATTCTTCGGTGCATCATCCTCTTTTGTAGCCTATTGCCCAATCGGCCAGTTGACCTCCGTAACTCCGATATCCTTAGTGCAATATCCGCTCTTCTAGGCTCGAAGCCTTCTGTCGATACGTCGACCGTTCCTCCAGCTCCATGTTCAATCTTCTGACATGTTTTCCTCCGACTCAACATGATTCTTCCTACTTTAATTGTCTCATCCTGATCGAAGCATCTTGCGTCAATCAAAATGCAAATCAAATCATAAACACTTATCAATTGGTTTCATCATCAAAATACGAGATTCAACAACCAGTTGGGCCCATGTATGGACTATGTTGCGCTAAGTGAGAGGCCCAAACAATGACCCAACATGTGGCACCGTCGTGGCACAGTCTTCGAGACTATGTCAGGCGATGGTACCGCCTAGACACAGCCTCCGAGGTGGTGGTACTACCTAGTGTCAATACTGTAAGGAGTGGTATTGCCAGGACCCAGGAAACCAGGGATAAGATGATTTTAGGCTCCAAGTTTGAATCCACTTGAAGCCTATAAATACCCCTCTCATCCCTGGTTAAGAAATACAAGTATTAAGAGTGAAAAAGAAAAGAAACATAATCTTGTGTGGACTCCTCTCAAAAGATCTAAGTGTTTGTATAATTTGAAAGAGGAGTAACTCGGGGTGTAAGGGTTATCTCCTAAATCCGGTAAAAGGAAAAAAAGCTGTAAAAGATGGTTGGTCTTCGCCTATTGAAAAATGATCGATAGTGGATGCCGGTGGCCTTGACAAAAGATGAATTAGCGAAGTGGATGTAGTTCACGATGACCGAACCACTATAAAATCTGATTTGCATTTACTTCTTGCAATTTACATTTACTGCAAACTTCTTTAAGCTTCTCTTTAGATTCGTACAAAAGCTTTTAAGTTCAATCTCTTTCCGAAATGGTTTGAATCGAAACGAACGAAATTGATGATTTTACCGTTTGATATCCCCCCCCAACCCCCCCTTAGATATTCCTATTTTGATGTTTTTGCATAAATTTATAATATTTTGATGAAGGTATAGAAATCCTATAAGTGTATTAGAAAACATAGTAACAAATACAAAAATATTCCTATTTAGTTGTCCTTATTCCTAAATCAATAAGGATGATTATTTGAAATTCTATTTTTGTATATAAGTTAGTTTGTATTGAGTTTTGAACCAATTTATCTCAGTTATATTGTTTTTGAATGTTTTCATTGGAGGTGCTAAAAACACTATAAGTATATTCAGAAACATTATAACGGATAGAATTTTTTAATAAAATATTTGAACAAAAAATATGAGGATATTTTAGAAATTATAAAAAAGTGAAAATACTCTACAAAATTTAACACGAGGACATCTCTAGAAGCCTATAAAGAAGATTTTATTTTGATAAATTTTAAAAATTATCCAAATTCATTTTCTTTAGGTTGAATAAAATAAATAAACGATTATGCTCCTCAGTTTGATAAAGCTTTTCTTTTAAGAAAATAAATTTATTAAGAGTAATTTAGTTTGCAAGGATATATATAAAGTATCTTGTTTAGATAAATGTGCAAAAAGTTCAGTAAATTTTGAAAAAATTTTATCAACCACAAAATAAAATTTAGGTCATAATCCCAATTTGTTAGATGGTTAATTCTTTCTAAGATTGAACATAAATAAAAGTTTTAAGATTTTTGGATTGCATGAGATTTTCACAGTTATACATGTGTCTTGATCCCATGTCACCACCAGATAATCTGGTCTCAGATGTGAAATAATCAGATAAGTCAACCATGCATTTGCGAGACACGAATTGTGTAACTGGTGCTATTGGAAACGAATATGATTTAGGTCAAAAGTGTATAATTCCGAGATTGAATAATGATGGAATAGTTTAGCAAATAAATTCGGGAACACCTATTACTGTTTGCCACGCAAATTTTAGCTTGATTCTTTATAATAGCAGTATAAAAATATACACGAAGAACACGACTGCCGAAACAACAACCAGAAGCCACTCCACTCCTTCAATCACCTCAGACGGCCTGATCTCTGTACTCCTCCACGGGTGCCATAACCACTGCCAAATTATTGCCAGGACAAGACGCACCTTGTGATCCTCTCCTGATGCCATCACCATCCCACACTGGCTCATCTAAGCCGTCCATTATATTTCTAACACAATTTAAATACAACTAATTTTCTTTTTCTTTTTTTTGTCACACCTAATCATTATGAACTGATGACTCACTCCGTTACAGACTAATAACAAAGAACCCGATCACTGGCTGGATCGTGATTTATCACCAATCCCAGGGCTTCCTTTCTTCGTATCCTGACCGCTTATCCATAACTGCTGGGCAAGGACCGTGATGGGAACTCGACGGATCAGATTGGCCCACGCGAACCGACAAATCAAACCGGCGTGTCAGATAGTTGGACCGGGGTTGGGAGAACTAAACCCGGGTCGTACCCCTGGTTAACGGAATAGACAAGCGTTGAAGAGGGGAGCCAAAAGTGAGTGGCGAGCGAAGGGATTTTGGAAGCTGAGATCCTCTCCTCCTCTCCCTTTTATCTTTAGATCACGCATCTATTTACCTTCTTTTTATGACGTAACTTGCTTCGATTTATGGGGCTTGGTAATTGATTGGTATCGCTTCCTTTGGGGGAAAAAAAATCTCGTTTTTTGATTTCTTTTCGGTGTGATTTGAGTGTTTTGCCCCAAATCTGCGGTGGGAGTCTTCCCGATGTGATCCGAGGGAAAATGGGTTTCGGTTCGATCTACCGGCTTGGAAATGGACTTATCGGCGAGTTCTGTGCTAATTTCAGGAGCAGATCTGAGTAGAAATGGAGTTGGTGGAGAAAGCTAGATGAAAGGTGGGATCTTTACTACAGTTGTTATTGGCATTTCTAGTGGTGTTCGATGGAACTTGACTACAGATCTAAGTGTTGTGCTCTTTTTGCTCCTAGCACTAAGCTTGAGGAGACGGTGTGAGGAAAGATCGGCACTGAGGGTTCCGGTTTTGCTCTTTTGCCATGACTTACTTCCCAGAGGAGGTGGTGGAGCACATCTTCGACTTCCTCAGCTCGCACCGCGACCGTAACATCGTGTCGACGGTGTGCAAGGCATGGTATCGTGTCGAGCGGCTCAGCCGCCGCAGTGTGTTCGTTGGCAACTGCTATGCCGTGCGACCAGGACGAGTAATGGCCAGGTTCCCTGGAATGAAGTGTCTCAGCGTCAAGGGGAAGCCCCATTTTGCCGATTTCAACTTGGTCCCACATGATTGGGGTGGCTTCGCGCTGCCATGGATTGAGGCCGCCGCCCGCGGTTGCCCTAGTCTCGAGGAGCTCCGTCTGAAGAGAATGGTGGTGTCTGATGAGAGCCTTGAGCTCCTTGCACGCTCCTTCCCCAACTTCAAGGCCCTTGTTCTCGTCAGCTGCGAGGGTTTCACCACTGATGGGCTTGCTGCGATCGCTACTCATTGTAGGTGAGCACCTGTTGGTCCTTATTGCACCTTTCGAGTAAAGATTAGTTCTTGTTCATGTGCTCTTGCTTGGTGATGTTCGATGGCCTTGGTGTAGCTCCTTCTTAGCTTCTAATCGGTGAATCGAGTTAAAGTTTTTGAGTTTTTATTGTATTTTTGAATTTGTATCTCATTATAGTTTGGCCTTTCTTAATTTAAATAAAAAAATAAAATTATATCTAGTAGGAGGATTGAGCGTGTCCTTTTGGTACCCTGTTCATCATAAACTCATTCGTGAATGTGGAGACAGTCTCTTGGTAGATTATGTTTCTTAAGGCTTTTTTTCAGGTTCACAAAAAATCAAACCGGTAATATCATGCAAGGCTCTTGTGATACTTAAGCATGTTAAAAGTGAATCAGGCTGCAATAAATTCTTTTTAGCTTGTTTCAGGTGCCAAATTACTGTTTGCAACTTTCTTTGATGTTTTCTTTGCTTGCTTGTTGCTAGGGGTCTTAGGGAGCTAGATTTACAGGAAAATGAGGTGGAAGATCATGGCAGGCAGTGGCTCAGTTGCTTCCCTGATTCTTGTACTTCCCTAGAGTCCCTGAACTTTGCTTGCCTCAAAGGGGAGGTGAATGCAGGTGCTCTCGAGAGACTTGTTGCTAGGTGCGTGAACCTCAGGAGCTTGAAACTTAATCGTGCAATATCTGTTGAGTCACTTGCCAGGATACTTGCCCGAACCCCCCATTTGGTCGAACTTGGAACTGGTTCATTCACCATTGAGCACGGTGCTGAAGCTTACCAGAGGCTGATACATGCCTTCCAAAAATGCAAGTCACTAAAGAGTTTGTCAGGTTTCTGGGATGTTGCTCCTCGCTGCATGCAGTCTATCTATTCCATCTGTCCAAACCTTACTGTTTTAAACCTGAGCTATGCTCCTGCAATCCAGGGTGCTGATTTAGTAAAGCTGATTCGTCACTGTTTCAAACTTCAAAAGCTTTGGGTGAGATCTAGTTGCTTCCTCTTGTGATTGCCTTGTTTTCTTTCTGTGACTTGATCAAACTGTAGCTCAAGTGATGTTGCAGGTATTAGATTGCATCAGAGACAAAGGACTAGCAGTTGTGGCTTCCACTTGCAAAGAGTTACAGGAGTTGAGGGTCTTTCCTTCTGATATCTATGGAACTGGCACTGCCGCTGTGACTGAAGAAGGGCTGGTTGCCATATCTTCAGGTTGCTCAAAGCTGAACTCTTTGCTGTATTTCTGCCACCAGATGACAAATGCTGCACTCATCACTGTTGCAAAGAACTGTCCCCATTTCACACGGTTCAGACTGTGTATCCTTGATCCTGGGAAGCCAGACCCCGACACTAATCAACCACTGGATGAAGGTTTTGGGGCTATCGTGCGCTCGTGTAAAGATCTGAGGAGACTATCATTATCAGGTCTTCTAACCGACAAGGTTTTCTTGTATATTGGTGAGTATGCTGCACGTCTTGAGATGCTTTCAATTGCATTTGCTGGTGATAGCGATAAGGGAATGGTTTACGTGCTCAATGGATGCAAGAATCTTAGGAAGCTTGAAATAAGGGACAGCCCATTCGGTGATGCTGCACTTTTGGAGAATGTGGGCAAGTATGAAACAATGCGATCCCTTTGGATGTCATCCTGTGATGTTACTTTAGGGGGGTGTAAGGCACTTGCAGCAAAGATGCCGAGATTGAATGTGGAGGTCATAAATGACACAGACGAAAGCGATGAGATGGAGGAAAATCCTAGCGACATGCATAAGGTGGAGAAAATGTACGTGTATCGGACTCTGGCTGGAGCAAGGAATGATGCACCAGAATTCGTTGAGATATTGTAGAGTCAGGCTAGCAAGTGGTCTTCAGAAGTAATTGTGTTTGGATTTAATTTCATGTAATGTTACCATTACCATTATCGTAGTCATCTTTGTAGACTCCAATTATGGATGATGAGGAACGCAAGTCTGAGTCTGTAGATTTTGCTCTTGTGATAAGAGACTTGTCTGCTGATTTTTGCGTCGAAGTGCTTTGCTTTCTTATATCCACGTGATTCCATAATTCACAGGTTCTCAACAGTGTTATCTGTCACTTATGCTCTTGAATTCATATCAATGGGTGCATTACAAAGGGGAACACACAGTACGTATCATTTATTTGACATCACATTGTGAATACGTAGGAACTCACACCATGGCATGTAACACATGTGCAGCCTTACGTAAATGAATGACTCCTGATACGTACTGCAGTCGCTTTATTCCAGCACTCATTGGCATTATGGAAGGGTTGAAGAAAGAACTGGAGACGGTGACAGGATAAGCTTGTCAGATGGATCGTCTTTTGTCTATGATATGGCTACATCTGCGTCCTCTCCTGCAGCAATGTGTTCGAGCTCATCATTCCTTTCATTACCCCTTTTTCGTGTTCGGTCACGGCTGCTTGGCCTTTTCTTTTCTGCATGCTGTGGGCTCTTCGCAGACGCGACCAGCTTTTCTACCTTCATTTTCCCTTCGGCCTTTCATCTGTGTGTGGACTGCTGGATTCTTCCATGTGCTGAGCTTCGATCGGTCACCATCCCTAAAATTTGGTTCGCGTGGACTCTTCATATTCTCCATTCATTTCGATGGGGACTGCGAGCTACGATGAATGAATGTGCCTTTCCTGCACTTGTTCATAGTCTGTTCATGGAATTTGCAGATTGAAATGTTATCAACATCACCAACTCTGTTTCAGATAGATTATAGTGTTTGATCAGAATCACAAGATGGTATTATGCTACACGTTGGGATGACATTGGTGATAGATAAATCAACGTTATTTTGCTTGAACCCGCATGCCTAAGAAGCATTCGGGAACGATCGATTGGGTCTTGGGCATCCGATCTAATACAGATCTATACGAAAATCAAGATCGAATGAGATTTCTAATATCGTCCCTAGCTCAAGTCGATAACAGAATAAAGTAAAAATTATGAATAAAAAGTTACCGACCTCAATTATTGAGGTATGATTGACCCTTTATGATTGATCAAATTGAAAGAAATATATCACGATATAGGAAAAATATTTTAGAAATATTATATTGATTGATGTCCTTATTGAGGTAGGAGAGACTTTTTATGATTGATTCAACTGGAAAAAAAAAAGATGTCATTATAGTGCGGTGAAGAATAAAGGGACAAAAAGAATAGGATTAGAGTCCTTTCTTTTTTCCTCCCTTAATTTAGTTTGTTTATGAGCATTTGAGTAACCCGTAGAGGTTTTGCAATATATCGTAGAAGGTTATATCAAGCACAAAGCTGCCTATTTTGCAGCCAGAAAGAGGTCATTTCTTGAATGATAATAATATTAATCATCCTAATTGAGTAAAAGAATATAACAGGTTGATCCTAATTTATTTTGCAGATAGTTTACCAAATTGTTGGACGGTAAACCGAGACCCAATTGATGCCACAAAAGGATCTTAGCTTTGCTTTCATATGCTTTAACCCCGAGTTATAATCAATCTATGCATTTATATATTTGTAGAGGTTATTTTCGATATATATAGAGCGGAAAATTTTCAATTACAATGTTTGTTAATATGTTTATGATGTTTTGAAAAATATTTGAAGTCTATCCAAAAATACTATTTTTATTCATAAATTATTGATGATACTTACCTAAAATCTTATTTTTATATATGAGCTAATTTATATTGAGTTTTAAGTCAATTTGTCTAAGTTATAGTGTTTTTGAATAGAAGGATAATATTTTGGTGGAGGTGTCAAAAAACACTGTAAGTAACGTTATCCAATTCATCTTTATAGACTTAGGCATATTGACTTGGCTTATGATGCGCTTTGAGTTTGAAGTTTTGATTTTTGAATCAATTTATCTAAGTTATAGTATTTTTTTTAAATAAACTTATAGTGTTTTGATAAACGTGTTAAGAGCACTCTAAGCCTATTCAAAAAATTATCTGATTCACCCTATTAATTAATTTCTCAATTATAATACTTTTAAATAATAGGCATATGATGTTTTGAGAAAACCATTTCCTCTCTCTTTCAGCTACATCTGTCCTTTTTTTTTCTGTCTTTAATTTATAATTCTTCGAAAATAACAAAAGAAATGATTAAAAAAAAGTCATTTTGATAAACTCGTAGTTGTTTTGATCACTTTCATTTTTAAAAGGGTGATTAATGAGAAGAAAAAAAAAAAAGAAAACACGACAGGGATCAGTAGCAACAGATGATGTTGTTTCTTCTACGATTTTGGAACGTGCAAATTACTATTTTCTCAGTGTGTTGAGATGATCAAAAACAAAAGTGATCATGATGATGAAACAGTCAAAAAAATTTTGGGTGGATCGATGGGTCGACTAAGTAAATCATACATAAGATTGAGCTGAAATATACTCACTTCTGTTGTACTGCAACATCATGACGTGTTGGATGCTGGGCGAGTCTTGCAACAATGCCATCGTCTCCCTCGAACACCATACGTTATCTCGAACATGTTGCAATGTCAAGAAGGGAAGCAGCAGTTGACCTCTACATGTTATCTCCACCTGTGTTTTTAAGTTCATCATTGACGTGATCATGTTTTATTGAGGCAAGTAAATAGAGTAATGATTGTGATTATACTCAAATTATTGTTGTCTCTTTAAAACAAAATTCTACAATGGTATCTGTATAGGATAATGATCAGTCTTGACAAACGTCTGAGCTGTGTAATAGCGACGTTTCATGCTTTAGATACTAATGTACTTACCTCTCTCTCTCTCTCTCTCTCTCTCTCTCTCTGTCTCTGTGCCTGCCTACGTGCGACATACATCATGCTGAAATCGCATGCACGTCTGCTGACGTACGTTACGTCTTATATGTATACGAGCCCCACACCACCTCTTTCCTTAGAAGCCAAAACAAGTCAACATTCTCTCTCTACGAGAATGCTCAACGTTGAAGTAACGAGAAATAAGATATCCTAACAAGAAAGAAATTTTCCCATGCATTCCCCTCATGGACGGTTGGTGACACAAAGGAAAGCATGATTGGTGGAAACCATTCTTTCTCCCTCTATGTTTTAATGCTTTCGTCTTCGCCAACTTGGAATGATTCTGTATGTAGCTATCAAATCTTTACCATGGGGTCTCTAATACATGTTCTCACTAAGTGCACCACTTACATCCTTGATGGAACCTCCTAACAAAAGTTCTGAGCTGTTAGGGTGAGCACAGCAGAGCGAAACCATGACGACAAAGGCATGGCAGCATAATGGGTTCAGGTAGGAGAACGATGAGTCAAATGGCATCATAGATGAAGATATGGTCTACATGGGTGACATACAATAGAGCATAATGCAAGATAGCTGCAATATTAACAATGAGAATCATATATATTACTTCATTAACTTCCATTTTACTTATAGCTAACTTCTACATAAGTTACGCAAGGACATTAACTTAATGTGCAGCTAATTTTAATGAATTGATAGCTCAAAGTTGACTTGATGAACAAAATATTTTCATGGAAATGATCAATTAAGTAACTACTGATATATGTAGGTGAGGATCCAGTAAGCCAAACAATGAGAATATGATATTAAACAACACTATAATAACCTTCATGTCAGAGTTCATAATAAGGTAGCCTACATATTTTCTGACTGGAACAAATGCATTTGATTTGCATTACACAATTGAGTCCACATGAAACAAACAATACATAGATTCTGGATTATAGTTATCTACCAGTGCAAATTTCTCTCAAGTGTAACATATTATTGATTGAATGCAAAAGACACAAGGCCAACCACAATAAGAAAGATACTTGTAGCTAACTTCAACTTGGATTTTGATCTCTACTCCTAGTGCATTTAAATGCATTTAGGTTTAAATAAAGTTAGCCTCAAATCTCTATTTAAAAAAAGGAAAATAGCAATCACATTAGTGTCAAAGCATCTTAAAGACAGATGGAATCAAGAAGAATTACCAATGCTATTTTTTTCAAATGTTGTTGTCGTAAATGGTGATGGTGCAGTACAGATATAGGTTCCAGTCTGATGTTAGAAAATTAACAATATTTCGAGAATTAGTTTTATAAATCTATACTTTTGGACAACAATTCTAAATGGTGACATCTCCATCTACACAAAGAAATTTGGATCATAAATTTGATCTTTCATTACTTCTAGGTGTTTTGGTGACCACACTTCACTTAACAATCAAACGTGTTGTTCTTAATTTTGTTCTGTTGTTTGGACTCCATTATTTGATGAAAGACAGCAAAAGGTTAAGGATTCAATTCAAACAATGTGGCATAAAGAAGATTAATTTAATAATCTGAGAAAATTGAAGTGTAAAATGGCAGTGAAAAGGAGAATAGGATCAAAGTCAAATGCTTCATAATTTCTATCAAATACACAATGGAACAAAATCATGGGCACCTACCAGAAGCAATGTCATTGATTACGGAAGGCCGATGCCATAGCCTTATTATCCTTCTACTGATTAGAACTATAAATTTTTGATTAGTTGAGATTCTAATGCATATCAACAAGTCGATGGTATTTTGTATCTTCCAGTTGTAAGCCAACGTTAAAAATATAGCAGCTATTTGATGCATCTGATCATGATACAAATGCAGAAGACACTGATGCAGTAAATTTATTTGATCTATCCAAGAAAATGCATTTTGTATTACGGCAATCACAAAGAGTATAGGGAGCTCAAGAAGTTGGCAATTCAAGCAAGACCTTGCAGGATCATGATATTGGTCCAACATGAACTACCATTCAATGGTTAGTCAAAGAAGCCAAACTAAACTGAACTGGATCCTTAGCTAAAAATATCATAATATTGGAAGATGAAATAAAAGACAAGCTCCAGCTTAACATGATAATTCACAAGATTAAGTAAAAGATGATCTGCATCTCTTAAACCTGTGATAGATGATGCATTTGGTCTGATTGAACTACATAGTACCTTTTTTGTCTTGTGTCTGATGTAACCTTAAATCTTGGAACGAGATCTCAATGTATTAGAGAAGGAAAACAGTGGTTGGGAGTCCTATCACACGATCCTGGACATACTAATGACCATATATATATCCACCAAGTCTACAAGCAAGATCTTACAACATTATGAGAAGAGATACGCGTAATCGATGGACAAGTGCTTTCCATACAACTGCAGCTCGGTGTCATGTAAGGATCGTGCATACCTTTCAGCAAAGGGTCGGTGGAAGGTGGTGTTTTGGAGTTGTCACAGGCGACCAACTCGGGAAAGGACAATACTGTCCCCAAGAACTTTTACCATTTTGTGGAATAAGATACAAAGAAGCCATTGCCTCTCCTTGTATGCATAGCAGAAGCATGGCATGCAAAGTCTTCTATGAAGCTCTTACTCCTATAAAGAACTGCTTTTCTTGGCTATGTCTGTCCTATTTTTGGCATGTCAAACCTACTTGTAGAAAGGGGTTTTTGCCATGATGGGTTCTAGTGCTGAAGAGCAACCCATCTTCCCCGATCACTACCCAACCCTATCAGTGCCAAGATAAATCGCAAGGGAGCCTTATCCATGGTGATGAGCAATGATGTACCACTTAGACACTAGTAAAAAATTTGGATTCCCACATTTCTAAGGCACAGAAATGCCAGGAAAACAGTGTCTTTCCCTCCTTTGTGGATCTAGCAATCTTTGCTTGGAGTAATGGCATGGGTCAAGAATTACTGTATCCAACACAAGAAGCAACAAAGAAAGCAATGGGATAGAGTCCCAAGTACCTCCGACTCATCCTCCAAACCCAGCCTGGTCGCCAGGTACTTCATCAGCAACCTGACTGTCATCCTTCCATCCCTACAAGCAGTGAAGAACATGATCGCTGAGTAAAGCTATGATGTCCTGCAGATATAGTATCTAAACCCCAAAAAAGCAGCTCAAATAGGGAATCATGATGAGAGAGTGGAAGTACTTAATTCTCAAGTAGCTCTTGGGTATCTGTGGCAAAAAAGGCTCCCGCCCTCTGCAGTAACGCAGAAATAAAAACAAAAAGAGGACTTCGTGAGGTCAATCGTTGAAGACAATACCAAAAGAACAAACAAACAGCACGGGTTCTTCGATCTCCATCTCCTTTGTTTATGGAACGACAGAACGCAATAAATAGGAAGGATTGAACTACGAAGGGTTATGTAACCTATTCGGTCCTCGTAACTTACTGGTTTTGCGCAGCCCGAAGCATGAACCAAACGCCCGATTGCGGTCTGCGTGGTGGGCTGACCACCCTCATATCTGGCCAAACCTCTGGCGCCGACGGTAACGCCGGGCTCGAGATCGGGTACATGAACTGACGGGCAACGAACTCCGGCGTCACAGGTGGTGGTATCATCGACGATGTAGCCCCCATGGGGAGATTAGAACTCCAAGGTCCCCGTGGCATCTCCTGCCGGTAACTCGCCCAAGGTATTACCGTCGTGCCCATCACGGGAGCTCGAAAGCCGCAGATACCCCGGCTTGTGACAGGGTACGTGGCTGACGTAGGCAACACCGACGACGAGGAAGGCTCACCGCATAATAACTCGATCTCCGCCGTCAGCCGCTCCGGCCTAGATTCAATAGCGGCGGGAGGAGACGCGAGGCCTAATCGGAGCCAGTCCTTGGAACTGTTGGTGTCTTCCCCGACCTCTACGGTGCCTGGTCCATTTTGTTCGTCTTCTGGAGCTGAGGAGCGCTTGTCTGCCATCGAGCAGTTCGGCTTCAGCGGAGACAAGCCGTAGATATCATGGAAACGAGAGTCGCCACCACAAAAGTAAGCCCCGTAGGTCTCGCAGTGTCGGCGGAGGAGATTCCAAGCCGGGACCATCGCGTCATACCATGGTCGCAACCCTTATCCTCCACCGTCCAGCCTCAACGAGCTCAAGGCGAAGCAGCAGGGAAAGAAACAGGCAGTGATCTAAAGGATGAGGAGGAGGATAACAAGTCAGCTAACCGGTTTACGGGCGTGGGCTAACTCTAGAATCACTCACTTTCCATGTAATTCCTCCTCCCTGGAAGCTTGTAGAGAGAGAGGAAAAGGAGAGACCCATTAGTTTCAGAAGGGAGAAAGAGACGCGTCCGAGTCAGTTGTGAATGTGCACAAACATACCCTTAAAACAAATTAATAACATATATATATATATATAATTCCGTTAAATCATATTTCCTTCGGTAATGCTAAAATGTTAATATGACCTTTGTTCGGGGACCCACATGTAATGCGCCTTTACGTGGGACGACATGGGGGGCGGTAGGCCCCGCCCGAGGGGAATACATGTCACGAAATGATGACATGGGGGTGGAGCGGATTACGAGGGAGCCCATATGAGGGCTTTGGACTATTAACGGACCGGTCCTCTCCGAAGGCACGAATCTCGAGGGGGAAGGGGGGGCTCGCCATCATTTCCTCCTTTCGTGGGTTCGTATGTCCACGAACAAACCGAGCGGGGTAGGGCGGGGCGTGGGCCGAGATGGCGTGCCGTACGACTTCCGTGTTGAGTAGGACCGGACGCGGGTATGCGGGAAGAAAGAGACGGTGGGCCAGAGGAGGGACCCACGGATCGAATCGAATCCTTGGCGGTGATTTGACGGTGGCAAAGACGAGAGGGACCCGACGGAGAGGGGCAAGGGGAGGCGTGCAGGGCACGTGCTTCTGCTGCCCTCGCCTCGTCTGCCGCGGCGTGCGGAGACCTGACGTTTGGGATGACTCGCGTTCGAGCGCAAACATAAGGTGTTCCCCTATCCTTGCTGGACTTTAATTGTCGCACATAAATTTTCGTTCCTTTGATGGTAGATAGTGTCGGGCGAGCAGAAATATTCTAGTGTCACATCATCATATATTCAATACTCGAGCAACATTAACTAAGTCATATGTTTCAATACCCAATAAACATCTAAGGAATATTTAATCAACATATCCGAGGTTTTCTTTATTGATAATAATACTTAATACAAGATGTTACTAATAGCAGATAAGATTTTTTTAACTATATGAGAAAATCTCTCTATTTTGTTGAGGAAAATTCTCTAATTTATTGAGAGAAATCTCTCTCTTAACTTGTATAAATAAGAGAGGGACATGTTAATGCAAATCAGCTTCTTTTGTAATTTCTTTCTCTATCCTTTTTCTAACATAGTATCAGAGCTCTGAGATATAGATTGAACATGCTACTTCCCTCATTCCCTTTCTAGAAACTTTGGTGGACTTCGACACTAACTTAATATTTTTTTGTCCATTTCCTCATGAAGATTCCGGGCGAGATCTTCATGCGTTTGCAGTCCAGCTATTAGAGTAATTCTATTCTTAGTGCACTTGTCACAGAAAATATCACCATAGTTCCTATTGTGATGCCTGCGATTAAAAGCTCCAAAATCTAAACCACACGATGTGCATTCAGCTTCATCTGGAACCCAGTGATCTTTCTCCTCATTAATAGGTTTTATCAAGCTTCCTCGTCGGAGTCCTCTATAGTTGCCTCCGAACCGCAACAGCCTCCCAAATCTTGGTCCCCTCTCTTACTACCTTGTGGACCACGACTCCACCTTAGTTGCTTCCCCTTTCGTCGCTGTTCCCACCGTGACTACACCTAGCGTCTCCTTCAGGTGCGGCCACAACAACAAGGGCCTATTTGTTGGTGCGGCTGGGCTGCTCGTCCTTAGCAAGTCGATGCCAAGAATCCTCTGTCCCTCGACATAGCCTCGAGGTCGTTTCCCAGCCAGAGTTCACCACAGCAGCTATTGGTGAACACCATCGCTACTTTGCAACTGCTTCTTAGCCTTCTGACTCCATCAACCACTGCCTCTTGGAGCACCGCAGCTGGTCCGAACTCGTAGACTGCTCGGCCACCTCCCACCCTCATAAGAACCTCGCCTACTTTCGCATCTGCTATGTTGCCTTGGTGGCCGTCATCCTCCATTTGCCCGAACCGTTGCCTCCGTAGCGACAGCCGCCACTAGTCTTCTTTGCCATGGTGGCAGCTTCCTCTGCTGTGGTCGCTTCCAGGCTCCCCGCAGTAGTTTCTCTATCGTAGTAGTTTTGCTGTCACAGTAGTCCTCACTGCCACAGCAGTCTTTGCTGCCGCAGCAGTCTTCAGTAGCTATAGCAGCTTCTGTAACCATAGCAATCTGTAGTAGCTACAGTGATCTGCAATAGCTTTAGCAGCCATAGAGATCTACAACAATTGTCGTAGCAGCTGCTCTTCTCACCCATTTCCTCCCCCATTTCCTCCATCTTCCATGAAGTTCTGCTGTAAAAAAAAAGGGGGGTAAGGATGTCTTCGTTATCTTCTTCTGATATTTCAATTCTTATTTCTGTAGGGACTTACAATTCTTCTCCTACATGACTTATCTCCATCAACATTGCCATGCTAATCCCTTTCAAGTTATCAAAGGGTGGCCACTATGCATCCTGGCAGGCTCAATTTTCTAATCTCTTATTTGGATACGACTTGCTAGGCTACGTTGATGGCTCTTTCAATTGTCCACTAACCATGCTCAATGCCCCCGAAGAACCTAGTCCAGTATCTAATCCAGCTCACAAATTGTAGCTGTGTCAAGATTGTCTCATCCTCCAAGATATTCAAGTCTTAGTTGCTGGATCCGTCGTTCCATTGATTTCTGCATATGTGACTGCTACCGATGTGTGGTCTAAACTACAAACAACCTTGGCGAATCATTCGTATACTCGCAAGCTCAGTCTTATATCCAAGCTGATGGTGACTAAACAAGAGGGAAGTACTATCACTAATTATCTACAAAATATCAAAGTTATCATTGATGACTTAGCTTTGATAGGTCATTCCCTATATGATGAGGAGATCATCATCCATATCCTAAATGGTCTTGGAGACGACTACAAAGAATTGGCGGCTACAATTCAGGCATGCGACTCGTCAGTCTCCTTTGAAGAACTCTATTATAAACTGACTAACTGTGAGATGTATTTAAAGCATTAGACAAACTGCTCGGACCGTCTATCACAGCTCAAGTCAGTCATAAGTCTAAGAGGAAGAACACTCGGTACCCTCCGAACATCACCAAAGGTATTCTTGAACCTATGGGTCCCATACAACACCCCTCTTATCCTTCTAATAATAACTTCTCGCAAAGTGGCATCTCCAATACTCGTTTGCATTGGCATCCTACCCCTTCAAGCCAATAACGACGGGTCGTTTGCCAACTGTGTGATAAAATTAGACACTCCGCTAAAGTTTGTCGGTCTCGACCCCGCCTTCCTGCTCCATCACACTGGCCTCAAACAAATCTCCTTACTACTCTGACGACTAGCTAGCCCAATTGAATTGTGGACTTTAGCGCCTCCCATCACATCACCTCTGATCTTCAGAACTTGTCTCTCCATAATCCCTATAGTGGCAATGAAGATATCATCATCGGTGACGGTAAAGGCCTTCCTATAACTCATACTGGTTCCATAATGCTTACTTTTGATACTACCACATTTACACTCGATGATGTTTTATACGCCCCTAATATTAAACATAATCTCATTTCTGTTTCTCAATTTTGTAAAAATAACAATACTTCAATTGAATTCTTTCATGATTCCTTTCTTATTAAGGACTTGAACATGGGGGCATCCTTGGTCTAGGGCCCGAATAGAGGCAACATTTACGAATAACCGTCATCTCCACAAATAACCTAGCCCACTGTTCATTCTTCCATTGTGGCTCTAGTTGATGTGTGGCATCATCTACTTGGTCATCCCTCGTCCCTTATTCAGCAAAAATTACTTTCTCGTTTCTTTCTTTCTAATTTTAAATCACATGGTTCTATCATGCATTGTGATGCATGTCTTAGTAATAAAAGTTATTGACAGCCCTTTGGCTCATCTTCCATTTCCTTCTCTAAACCATTTGAAATTATTTATATAAATGTTTGGGTTCCTACCCCAATCCTGTCTTTTGATAAATTCAGATTTTATGTCATTTTTGTAGATCACTTCACTAAGTACACATGGTTATATCCTCTTTATCATAAATCTGACATTTCGACCATCTTTCCCACTTTTCGAAAGTTGGTCGAAAACCACTTTCAGTCTACCATCAAAACGGTTTACTCTGATGGTGGCGGTGAATATCAAGCCCTAGCTTCCTATTTCTCAGCTTTGTTAGGATCAAGAGCACTAAGAGGGGGGGGGGGGGGGGGGCTGAATTAGTGCAGCAGAAAACTTTCAATGATTTAAAACTGCATTCGCACGATAAAAAATGATTTCAATGCGAAAGCCGATTTGGAAAGTTCTTTAACTTAAGATCAAGCAAAGTGCAGTTAAAGTAAAGCTATGGAGGCAGTTTGCAATTAAAATAGAGAACAGAATATAAATGCAAACCGAGATTTAGAGTGGTTCGGTCAATCTTAACCTACATCCACTTTTGGCTTCCTCCTCCGATAAGGTCACCGACGTCCACTAGAGGCCTTTCTTCAATAGGCGAAGGCCAACCACCCATTTACAGTTTCAATCCTTTTGACGGGCTTAGGAGACAACCCTTATAGATTTTTCACTCCCCTCTTGAATGATCAAAATTTGGAAGAAAAGAGGGAGAAGAACTTTTGCCCTTTACAACACTTTTGAGCTCTAAAAATCACAGAGTAAGATTAAGCTTTCGGTGCCCTTTCATGTAGGAAAGGATGGGATATATATAGGCCCCAAATTGATTTGAATTTGGAGCTCAAAAATGTCATATCCTGGATTTCCGAGGTCCTGGTGATACTATCGTCTAATAGAGCTCGGAGACCGAGCTCAAGCGGTACCACCGCCTAACAGGGGCGATACCACCGCCCAGCCTCACTCGGAGACTGAGCCTAGGCAGTGCCACCGCCTGACATGGGCGTTTCCTGGGAGATTGAGCTCCTGAGCGATGCCACCACCGGCCAGGAAATCTAGGTCCGAATGGGCTGATCCATTCGGCCTAATTTGGGTCTGTCAAGGGCCCAATTGCCCCAAGATTAAGTAAATGGGGTCACCTCCTATTTCTAACTTAATCATCATGCTAACTATGATATTTTTAAGACATTTACTGCAACTTGCTCCGGTGCGTCAATCGCTTCTTCGGGCGAGCTTCCGGCGAACATCCGACGAACCCTCGGTGATGCTCCGACGGACTTCTGGCAAACTCCTGGACTTGCGACGATCCACTTGGCGAGTTTCGACGAGCTTCTTGGGCAAGCTCCTGAACTTCTTGGATTTGTTCCCGCAGAACCTCCGACGACCGTCCGGACTTTCGTCGAACTCTTGAACCCCCAACGTGATCATAGTCTTGACTCCGATGCAACTCCTACTGCATTTCTTACTTTCATCGTAGTTAATCTTGCACACTTATCTCAACATATGGATTAGATAACAAATGGAAATTGACTTCATCATCAAAATCTGAGATTCAACAATCTTCCCCTTTTTGATGATGACAATCAATTGATAACATAGTTAACCTTAACTCCCCTTATCTATATGTCATACTCGAGATAAGTCATTCTTGAATTCAAAGCCTTCGAATTCAAGAGATATATTGATAAGTTAAGATCATTTAACCATATCAATACTCCCATCATGATTCCTATCATGATGTATCTCTCTGAAAATGATGTCAAGGCTTGACATCCATTTTCAAGTTTTACATTTCAAATGTGAATAATAGTAATGGTAGCAATTCATCATATGATAAGATATCAACATGTAAAATTGCGATGTAAGCTTTTGATATCTTAACATAAGGTAAGCATTTCAAGTGTTTAGCAATCATTACATTTCATCACATGGTAAGATATCAACAAGTAAAATTGCGATACAAGTTCTTAATATCTTAACATGATGTAAATATTTCAAGTGTTTAGCAATCATAGCATTTCATCACATGGCAAGATATCAACATGTAAAATTAAGATGCAAGTTCTTGATATCTTAACATGATGCATATATGGCATAATGCAAATATGGCAATCATAGCATTTCTATCATCAATTTACCATATATTTCAATGTAAGCTTCTTTTGATATCTTAACATAATTCAAATTCAAATATGGCACTCATAGCTTCAATTCATATATTTCTCCCCCTTTGTCATCAACAAAAAGGAGAACGATATAAGTAAATTTTAAACATAAGTGTGGTAATGATTCATGCCATAACTAGGTTCATGTCATTTTTCAACAATGAGTGATAGGATACCAATTATACAAACATCTCAAGGAAAACATGACATGGAGATTACTTCTTCCTTTTTATTTGGTATTATCTTTTTGCATGAAGGAGGAAAGTCATTTGTGAGATTACTCGAATAAAGTTAAAATTAATAAGAGATTTAAATCACGTTTCATTTTTACAATGATCAATATATGTATGTGAATCAAATCCTTGCTAAAAAAAAATCTTCCTTTTTCAAGAAGGAATTTATAAGAAAGAATCATTTCATTAAATCCATTTCTCGAAATAAAATATTTTTCACACGAGATGCATTTGCTAATTGATTCTATATGTCAAAAATCAATGATATGAATTAAACTCTATATGACATATGTTTATGAAAGCTGCATTAAGTCCGGAAGAGAATAATGTATCGTTAGGATTAAGAAAATCCGAAAATGAAATTTAACACTTTCATGCATTTGGACAAGGTTTTGCTATAGATTTTCAAACACAATCATGAAGATAAAACATGCTTATTATCATGGAAATTTTTGTATCCAAAACACATAATTTCCAACATGTTATTAAGGCATGTAATCGTGTAAAATCATCATAGCAATTAAGTGATTTGATCATTGAATCAAGAACATCCGAAAAATAATTTTAATAAGTTCATGCATTCGGACACATTAACATTCCTAATTCTCTTCTAATGAAATCAAATTATTCTTCACTTAAAGGCTTTATTAAAATATCAGCTAGTTGATGTTTAGTATCAATGAACTCTATAACTACATCATGATTAGTAACATGATCTCGTATAAAGTGATGTCTAATATCAATATGTTTTGTTCTTGAGTGTTGAATGTGATTCTTTGTTAAACATATAGCACTTGTATTATCACATTTAATGGGAATATTTTTAAGATGAATTTTATAATCTTCTAAGGTATTTTTCATCCACACAACTTGTGCACAACATGCACTAGCTACAATATACTCAGCTTTGGTTGTTGATAGTGCAACCGAGTTTTGTTTCTTAGATGACCAGGAAACAAAAGCATGTCCCAAAAATTGACATATTCCTGATGTACTTTTTCTATCTAGTCTACACCTAGCAAAATCCGCATCAGCATAAGCAATTAACTCAAACTTCTCGATTTTTGAATACCATAATTCTAGATTTGTGGTACCTTTAAGATATCTAAGTATTCTTTTAACCACTTTGAGATGAGATATCTTAGGATTCGATTAAAACCTAGCACAAAGTCCTACACTGAACATGATATCTGGTCTAGTTGCAATGAGGTAAAATAAACTTCCTATCATACCCCTATAAGTTTCTTAATCGAAGCTTTCTCCACTTTCATCAACTTCTGACTTAGTGGAGGTGCTCATAGGAGTGTTAATAGCTTTTAAGCTTTCCATATTAAATCTTTTTAGCAAATTTAAAGTATATTTAGTTTGATTAATAAAGATGTCATTTCTTAGTTGCTTAATTTATAAGCCTAAGAAAAAGGTTAATTCTCCCATCAAACTCATTTCAAATTCAAGACTCATGGTTTTAGCAAAAGATTTACAAAGAGATTCGTTTGTAGAACTAAAGATAATATCATCAACATAAATCTGAACAATGAGAAAATTATTTTCAAAATTCTTGATAAACAATGTAGTATCGACCTTGCCTTTTGTGAAATTATTTTCAATAAGAAAAGAACTAAGTCTCTCATACCAAGCCCTTGGAGCTTGTTTTAAACAAGTTTTAGTTAATTTAAACACATGATTAGGGAGGCTCTTATTTTCAAATCTAGGAGGTTGTTCAACATAAACTTCTTCAAAAATAAAGCCATTAAGAAAAGCGCTTTTAACATCCATTTGAAATAACTTAAAATTATTATTACTAACATAGGCAAGGAGCATCCTTATGGCTTCTAATCTAGCCACAGCAGCGAAGGTTTCTTCGTAATCGATACATTCTTCTTAGTTGAAACCTTTGGCTATTAATCTAGCCTTGTTTTTAACCACGATACCATATTCATCTTGCTTGTTTCTAAAGATCCATTTAGTACCAATAACTAAATGGTCATTTGACCTAGGAACAAGCTTCCACACCTCATTTCTCTCAAATTAATTTAACTCATCTTACATTGCGATAAACTATGAATCATCTTTCATGACTTCGTCAATACATTTAGGTTCAATTTGGGAGAGAAAAGCGACATTGGTATAAAATTTTTTAAGAAAAGAATGTGTTTGAACCCCCTTAGATATGTCTCCTAAGAATCTATATACTTTCAATCCTTAGGTAAGGATGTTTCGAAAGTGGATGCATCCAAGTTGCTAGTTGGAGAAGGGGTTTCATTTAAATTCAAAGAATCGAAATTAACATCATCATCAAAATCATTTTTCTTGATTTCAGAAATCTCATTGAAAACAACGTGAATGGATTCTTCTATAATTAAAGTTCTTTTATTGAATATACAAAAAGCTTTAGAAACTAAAGAATAACCAAGGAAAATTCCTTCGGATTTAGCATCAAATTTTCCTAAGACATATTTTTCATTCAAGATAAAACACTTACACCCAAAAACTTTAAAATATGAAACATTGGGTTTTTTGTTGTTCCATAACTCATAGGGAGTTTTCGTGAGTAAGGGTCTTACTAGAACTCTATTCAAAATATAGCATGCAGTGTTTATGGCTTTGGCCCAAAAATATTTGGGTAGGCTATGTTCATTCAACACGATTCTCGCCATTTCTTGTAAATTTCTATTTTTTCTTTCTACTACTTTATTTTGTTGAGGATTTCTTGGAGTAGAGAAGTTGTGATTGTATCCATTAAATTCACAAAATTATTGGAAATCATGGTTTTGAAATTCACCACCATGATCACTTCTAATTGACGAAATCATAGAACCCTTTTCATTTTGGACAAGTTTGCAAAACTTAGTAAAATATCTAAAGCATTCGTTTTTGTGTTTTAAGAAATAAGTCCATATGTATCTACTATAGTCATCTACAATGACGAAGGCGTATTTGCTACCTCCTAGGCTTGATGTAGAGATAGGTCCAAACAAGTCCATATGGATCAATTGTAAGGGCCTAGAGGTACTTATTTGATTCTTAGATTTGAAACTACCCTTAATTTATTTTCCTAATTGACAAGCATCACACACATTATTTTTTATGAACTTGATATGAGGAATTCCTCTTACAAGTTCTTTGGATGATATTTGAGTGATTAGTTTCATGCTAGCATGACCTAATCTCCTATGCCAAAGCCAAGCATCCTCATTCAAAACCGAGAAACACATTTCATTGCAAAGATCATTGATGTTAATAGTGTATACATTATTTTGTTTTAATGCAATCATATATGTGTTTTTGTGTGGTTTTTCAATGATGCAAGCATTAGATTCGAATTTGACAATATATCCTTTATCACATAATTGACTAATGCTCAAGAGGTTATGTTTTAAACCATCAACTAACAAAACATCTTCAATAAAGAAGTTGGATTTGTTACCTATGGTTCCTTTGCCAATAATTTTACCCTTGTTGTTGTCTCCGAAGGTGATATAGCCTTCGTCTATGCTAGTGAGCTTAGAGAATTGAGATGGATCTCCGGTCATATGCCTTGAGCATCCACTATCAAGGTACCATCTCTTGCTCCTAGCTTGTGATGGTGTATGTTTCTACAAGAAATGATGATTTTTAGGTATCCATTTACTTTTGGGTGCCTCAAAAACTGATCTAAATTGTTTATCATGTTGCATAAAATTTATCATGATTCCTTTAGGAACCCAAGTTGCATTTGCTTTGGTACCAAACATATAAGATAGGGCCTTTTATGAAGGTAGTTGGATTTTGGTGAGGACTTCTCACAAATCCGATTCCACTTCTTTTAGGAATGCAAACCTTATTTGTAAGGATCATGTTCAAAGACTTGTTACCAACCTCGAATTTCTTCAAGGTATCCTTAGGTAGCAAGTTCTCCTTTTGGAGAGTTTCTAGATCATGACATGGAGCTAAACTATCATGATATTTAATTTTTAATTTATCAAAATTACTAATAAGACTATCATGCTCATTTTTCAGTAATTTATATTTTCTACTTATTGTTTTGCATTCATCAAATAAGTCATGGAAGGCATTTAATAATTCCTCAAATGATAAATCTATATCAATTAAATTTGTTACCTCCTTTCCGATGGCCATTAGGGCATAATGAGTAACTTGCTCAGCGTTGGACTCCTCTTCTTCGAATGTGCTTGAGTTATCCCATGTTGCTTTGAGCGCCTTTTTCTTTGGTGTTCTCTTCTTGGCTTGGGGACAATCACTTTTGTAGTGTCTCGACTTCTTGCATTCGTAGCAAATAACTTGGTCCTTTTTGGGTTCAAATTTATTTTTTATGTCATTTTTAAACTTGTTTCTTTTAATGAATTTTTTGAATTTCCTTGTTAGAAGTGCCAAGTCATCATCACAGTCTTCATCACTTGAGTTTTCTCTCAAGTGGTCTTTGAAAGTTCTAAGTGTCATATCCTTCCTGTTCTTTGGAAGGATGTCTTCTTGCTCTTCATGAGTTTTGCAAGTCATTTAATAGGTAATTAATGACCCGATTAATTCTTTAAGAGGGAAGTTGTTTAAATCTTTAGCCTCTTGAATAGCAGTGACTTTAGAGTCCCAACTCTTAAGAAGGGATCTTAGAATCTTATTTACGAGCTCAAAATCCGAAAAACTTTTGCCAAGTCCTTTTATACCATTGACGACATCCATGAAACGGGTGTATATGTCGCCTATGGTTTCGCTCGATTTCATTTGAAAAAGTTCAAAATAATATATCAAAAGACTGATTTTTGACACTTTCACTCTACTAGTGCCTTCATGAGTCACTTCGAGTGTATGCCAAATATCAAATGTGGTTTCACAAACCGAAACACGATTGAACTCGTTTTTATCAAGCGCACAAAATAACGCGTTCATAGCCTTTCCATTCAGAGCGAAAGTCTTCTTCTCCAATTCATTCCAATCGATCATTGGAAGAGAAGACTTCGAAAATCCACTTTCAACAAGATTCCAAAGTTCAAAATCCATTGAAATAAGGAAGATCCTCATTCGGGTCTTCCAATAGGTGTAGTCCGTCCCATTGAACATGGGTGGACGTGTAATAGAGTGGCCCTCTTGATTTCCGGTGTATGCCATCTTTCTTGGGTTTTAATCCGATTGAGAGAGTTAACCCCGCTCTGATACTAATTGTTAGGATCAAGAGCACTAAGAGGGGGCGGGGGGGGGGGGGGGGGTGAATTAGTGCAGCGGAAAACTTTCGATGATTTAAAACTACGTTCGTATGATAAAAAATGATTTCGATGCAAAAGCAAATTTGGAAAGTTCTTTAACTTAAGATCAAGCAAAGTGCAGTTAAAGTAAAGCTATGGAGGCAATTTGCAATTAAGATGGAGAACAGAATATAAATGTAAACCGAGATTTATAGTGGTTCAGTCAATCTTGACCTACATCCACTTTTGGCTTCCTCCTCCGATGAGGTCACCGATGTCCACTAGAGACCTTCTTTCAATAGGCAAAGGCCAACCACCTATTTACAGTTTCACTCCTTTTGACGGGCTTAGGAGACAACCCTTACAGATTTTTCACTCCTCTCTTGAATGATCAAAACTTGGAAGAAAAGAGGGAGAAGAACTTTTGCTCTTTACAACACTTTTGAGCTCTAAAAATCACAGAGTAAGATCAAGCTTTCGGTGCCCTTTCATGTAGAAAAGGGTGGGGTATATATAGGCCCCAAACTGGTTTGAATTTGAAGCTAAAAAATATCATATCCCGGATTTTCGGTGTCCTAGCGGTACTACCGCCATAACTGGGCGATACTACCGCTTGACAGAGCTCGGAGACCGAGCTCAGGCAGTACCACCGCCCAGCCTCACTCGGAGACCGAGCCCAGGTGGTTCCACCGCCTAACATGGGCGGTTCCACTGCCTAGCTTTCCTAGGAGACTGAGCTCCTGGGTAGTGCCACCGCTGGCCATGAAATCTAGGTCCGAATAGGCTGATCCATTCGGCCCAATTTGGTTCTGTCAAGAGCCCAATTGCCCCAAGATTAAGTTAATGGGATCACCTCCCATTTCTAATTTAATCATCATGCTAACTACGATATTTTTAAGACATTTACTACAACTTGCTCCGGTGCGTCAATCGCTTCTTCCAACGAGCTTCTGGCGAACATTCGACGAACCCTTAGCGATGCTCCGGCGGACTTCCAGCAAACTCCTGGACTTGCGACGATCCACTTGGCGAGTTCTAATGAGCTTCTTTGGCAAGCTCATGAACTTCTCGGATTTGTTTCTGCAGAACTTCCGATGACCGTCCGGACTTCTATCGAACTCTCGAACCCCCAACGTGATCATAGTCTTGACTCCGGCGCAACTCCTGCTACATGTCTTACTTTCATCATAGTTAATCCTACACACTTATCTCAACATATGGATTAGATAACAAATGACAATTGACTTCATCATCAAAATCCGAGATTCAACAAGCTTGTGGTATCCAACACCTCAAGTCTCCCCCGCATACTCCTCAACTCATTGGCTCCACCGAACGTAAACATCGGCATATAATAGAAACTGAGCTCACACTTCTCCATCAGGCCTCCATGCCTTCAAACTTTTGGACAACAACCTTTCAAACTGTCATCTACCTTATTAATAGAATGCCTATACCAGTTCTACAATATCAATCCCCCTTTGACACACTATTTCACAAACCCCAAACCTTCTTAAACTCAGAGTAGTTGGTTGTTTATGTTATCCATGGTTGCGTCCCTATGCCTCTCATAAGTTAACATCACGATCTAATCCTTGCGTTTTTATAGGTTACTCTCTTGAACATAATGCTTTCCGTTGTTATAATCTCCACACTCACAAAATGTTTATATCACATCACATTATTTTTGTTGAGTCTGTCTTTCCTTTTCAAAACCATACCTCTCCTACCATGCAGACCATCTCATTATCCATTCCTCATTGGAGTATACCTCTAATCCAATCGGACGAGCCTCCCATAACATCGTCCAATTCCTCCTCTCGTGATCCACACTATTACACTCCTCTAGTTCAGCAATTGCCAATTCGCTCCATTTCTACTCCATTTCTTTCTTCTCCGACTATTGAGGTAATTAGTTCAGGATCACAATCGTTATCTTTACCTCCTTCTTGGCCAAGTGATCCTAACATACCTCTACTTGACCCGGCCTATGTCAATGACTCTTAACCGCTTCTTCCAACAACACAACCTCACAATCCCATAGTCTCCAACCATCCTATGATCACACACTCTAAGAGTGGTATTTTCAAACCATGTCATGTCATTGATCTACATGCTATCATGGATTCCTCATCCACCACCGTTGAACCCACCACCTTCACTCAAGCCCAAAAATCTCCACATTGGCGTACCGCCATATGTGAGGAATATAATGCCCTCTTCCATAACTCAACATGGGATCTAGTACCCTTTTATCATACACAAAACATCATCGGGTGTAAGTGAGATTTTCTAGTTAAGCGGAACCCCGATGGCTCTATTGCCCGATATAAGGTATGCCTCGTCGCTAAAGGGTTTCATCAAAAACCTGGAGTTGATTTCACTGAGACATTTAGACCCGTTGTTAAGCCCACTACAATCAGACTTATCTTGAATCTAGCCACCACTAAGGGTTGGCAATTATGCCAATTGGATGTTAATAATGCCTTTTTACAAGGGATTCTAACTGAAGATGTTTTTATGTAACAACCTCTTGGTTTCACTCATCCTTGGTATCCAAGGCATGTCTGTAAACTTCGAAAAGCTATTTATGGACTTTGTTAGACTCCAAGAGCTTGGTACACTGAACTTGGCTCTTTTCTGACTTCAATTGGCTTTCTCAACTCCAAATCTGATTCCTCGTTATTTTTACGATAACACCATGGCGACACAATATATATTCTAGTATATGTAGATGACATCATTGTCACAAGCAACAACCCCATAGAAATCCAAGTGTTCATCAAACACTTGGCAGATCGATTCTCGCTCAAAGATCTAGGACCCCTGAACTACTTTCTGGGTGTAGAGGCTACATTCATATCTTCCGGTTTATTTCTATCACAAAGAAAGTACATTCAAGATTTATTATCCAAAACAAACATGTAGGACCCAAATGTGGTTACAACTCCTCTCTCTGTTAGTGGCTCTCTCAAATTATCTAATGGAAGTCCTGCTATGGAACCCACTTAATACCGACAAGTCATTAGTTCCCTACAGTACTTAGCTCTCACCCGTCTCGACATCTCATTTGCAGTCAACAAATTATCACAGTTTATGCAGAGGCCGTTTACTATACACTGGTCTACGATCAAACGAATCCTGTGATATCTTAAGAGGACCCTCAATCATGGTCTCTTTCTTCGTAAACTCTCCACTTCAGCTTCATGCCTTTACCGATGCTGATTGGGCAGGCAACTTTGATGATAGAACATCCGCATCGGGGTATATTATCTTCCTTGGCGCTAATCTAATCAATTGGAGTTCTAAGAAGTAAAAGATAGTCGTACGGTCTATAATTGAAGCTGAATACCGTGTCGTCACCACTGCTACTGCAGAACTCCATTGGGTCACAAATCTGCTCAAGAAACTTAACATCAACTCTACTCCTATAATATATTGTGATAATGTCGGAGCTACCTATATGTGCGCTAATCCGGTGTTCCACTCCCACGTGAAACATATTGATATCAACTTTTACTTTATGCGAGATCAAGTTGTCCGCCGTCAACTACAAGTTTCTCATGTCCATTCGGCTGATCAGTTAGCCGACTCACTCATGAAGCCTCTCGCTCATCAACTTTTTGCATTACATCAATTCAAGATTGGTGTCTTTGATAGAAACACCATCTTGCGGGAGCATAATAGTAAATAAGATTTTTCTAATTATATGAGGAAATATCTAACTCTGTTGAGGGAAATCTTGTAATCTATCGAGGGAAATTCTCCCTCCTAACCTATATAAATAAGAGAGAGACATGTTAATACAAATTAATTCTTTTTATAATTTCTTTATCCTTTTTCTAACGGTTACTAATTAGACCTTAATCACTTTCAAACTTAAAGCATGAAAGTGACCTTGACGAGTACCCTCGAGTTTCACGTTTTTAATGGACAGTCACCAAGTCCTCATCCACCATTCCTAACATCAGTTAGTCATATCCTCGATTGAATCCTTGTGACGACGATGATGTTAGGCAAAGTTGGCTCTGTTGCACTAACGCTGTGGAGGCAGACAACCATATCAGCCATTATCACTTTTGATGACTTGGTTAGTTTGGTCTATTAATTGGAAGATGGCTTGCTTGCCTTTTACTTGCATGGTTAATGGTTTCAGGTCTCAATCTTCGAAAGCTTTGGAGTGGTTCTTTGTCTTGTCTTTTCGGTCTATACTTGTTTCCATTTGCTTACGACTTTAATTTAATTAGCTGATTCACCAACTTTAAGCTACTGTGAAATTTGGAAAATTATTTTAATATCATCAATATTCATGGAAGCATCACAAAGAAGATAAACTTAATTGAATTGGATAAATTTAATTGAAAAGCTGTTCTTAATCGTAAATTAGATCCTTTTTGTTTATCTTGATTTCCCAGTCCACACTTACCACGTTTCCATAGGCAACAAGAGATATTAATGGTAGAACTTGTCATTAGGAGATCCTCCGGGTGTGCTCTTTGCCTAAAGTATGTCCACATATATTAATATGGATTATGTGTGCAAATAAATGTGTGGGTAACTATTTTGTATTTTTTTTTTGTGAGATAAAGATATTTAATCTCCTCAATAAAATGCTATATAGAATTACATTAAAAAAACATAATTATATAGAAATACTAAAAGATATTTCATCTATTGAAATATTCTAAACAGTCAGTCTATTGTTACATTATATATATATATATATATATATATATATATATATATATATATATATATGTATGTATGTATGTATGTATGTATATATATATGTATGTATGTATGTATGTATGTATGTATGTATGTATGTATGTATGTATGTATGTATGTATGTATGTATGTATGTATGTATGTATGTATGTATGTATGTATGTTTGTATATCTTTTTTTTTACTAAAATATTAGATATAATTATATATTATAAATTAATATATTAGACTTAGCGAATACTGAAGCCTAAGAACTTTCAAGAACAATTACCTCATCTCACTAATATGATACATAGTGAGATATTTATAGAGGCCTCAAATGCCTAAAACTTAGAGTAAATTGAAAATAATATTCGAAAAAGAAAGAAAACCACTCGGGTGTATTGGATGTGTGAGGTGATATTACTACTACTTGTATAGGACTAATAAGCTTAGTAAGGTTCTAAAATAACCCCAAAAAATTAGTCCAAGCAACTAAGTGTCATAAAGACTCATTTTTAACCCAATTAATAACTTAATTATAGCATAATTAAACATGTGTATGAACCCGATAACTCAAATAAGACTAATGACATAAGTATTAGTAATTTAGATGAAGGAATCAATTTCTCTTCTAGCACATCACAGAGTCTTCTGAGAAGTTATTCTGTAGCACATCATGCATTCTTTCATTATATCGTTTGAACTTCCAACACATCATCTTATCTTTCAATATATTAATTTATCATCTTCTAAAATGACATTTGATTTTCTAATATGATATTCAATCCTCTAGCATGACATGTGATCCTTCGTAACAACATTCAATCCTTTAACACAATATTCAATCCTTTGACAATTCAATACACTAGTACCACTAAGCTTATCATAATGTTAGTTTCTCAAGTTCATTAAAGATATGATATTCAACATGATATATATTGAATTTTACCCATAGAATAATAAACTTAAGTTTTAAAATTAATTTGATATCAAATCAGATAAATCATATGTATATCTTGATTTAAAATTATCACCTATTCTAACAAAACCAAGTACACAATAATGATATTAATGAATCACAAGCATTAGTGGAGCATCTCATGAACTTCCTCTCAACACATAGCTCGAGGAAATGTCTACCATAAACACTTGGACCACAAAATCGTTTGAAGTTGAAAAGTTCACGGGTGAGGAAAAGAAGAAAAGTTTCTCGGATAGGTTGTGCATTAAGTCGCAGACTTCAAAGTTGAGAGACTATTTCATGTGGAGGATTGTGTATGGTGAGGAATTGGTTTCATAAGCAAGCTTTGAATACCACGATAATGTTCAACATATCCAACTCTACAAAAGAGAATAAATTGAGTCAACAGAAAGATCTCACATGAGAGCCATGATTTCGTTGAATGCACGGCATGGTCAAATGAGGGAAAAGTCTAAGCCAAAGCAAAGTGGACAAAAGGAATCGATGTAAACATCAAACACAATGTAGCAAAGGTGAATGATGGGGTGATATTATCAACATTGAACTTGGAGCCATATCATCAACATCATAGTACTTAGTTACATTGGAAAACATGCACATGATACCTATGTGATGATTGTTAGGATAAATGTCTAGATTTTTAAAATTGATGACGATGAGTCTAGTCAAGGTTGATATATATATAATTAGACACTAATTTAACTTAATATTTTAATCTAATTAAGATGTATGTCAAATCCATTATATATCGTTCGAGTTATTTAATCTTTGATAATATATGATTATTTCTTAATCATCTTTCTATCTCAATCTCTCCTATACATACATAATTTTAACAATAAAAGGGAAGCCAATATTTAAATTTATTTGAGCAAGCTTAAATAAATGACAAAATTGGCCAAATCATGATTTGTATTGGGGAATCATTAAGTTGCTCAACCCACGTTGCATAATTAATCTACTCACCAAAAGTATGTTTTGGGCTCGTAGAAGTCATATACAAGACATCATAATTTTGACAAAAAGAACAGTATAATACTTTAAAGGCTAATTGTTACAATAAACAATCCAAGTAATCGCCAATTTCTCCATATATGAAATAGTATAATGGGCTCGGCCATGTACTTGTCTGACCATATTACATTTACTATTATGATTTATAGCAAGGGGAATTTCGTTTACATAAATATGCTTAATTCATATGGATCGAGGAGTTAAAAAGGAACCAAGAACCAATTATTATCTCTATTTGTAAAAAATATTTTTTTGAGTCTTGATAGGAGAAATGTTCACCCCCAATTAAGGCTCGACATGTGATAGCGTAATCAACACAGGGAGATTAGGGCCTCAATTAATAATTAACTATATGCACATCATCCAAATATAAAATATCTCTAAAATATTTCACAAATATCGTGAAATATTTGTTCTTACTGGATTGGAGGTTACTTATTATTTACTTATGACTTTCACTTTATTTTGTTATTAACTTGTGCATCTAAGGGAATTTTATCCAACCATGATCTTCATGTAGATTGGCATCAGATCGGATGAATCCCCTCGATTGCTTCTAAATGTTTCTTGAGCATACAAGTTCGAATCAAATTAGGCTTATTCAATTATCCCCAATATCGTCTCCCATATGTATATCCTACAAGTAAAAATCATATATGACGTTCTAATATCTTTTGTTTACATTTACAAGTTCGAATCAAATTAGCTATTCAATTATCCCCAATATCGTCTCCCATATGTATATCCTACAAGTAAAAATCATATATGACGTTCTAATATCTTTGTGTTTACATTTAGAAATTTTACTATGACAAGAACTTGAGTTGGATCTATTATTTTTTTATATTTTCCTCTTTTATTTGCTTTCTCTGATCCACGTTTGATGTTATATGATTGCCTTTATAAATTTAGTATTTGTTATTTTATGTTATGAAAATAATTAATATCATATCTCATCTACAAGACATATGTTTTTAAATAAAATGATACTAATAAAAAAATATAAGAAATACAAATATGCAACACGTGAACGAGAGTTTTAAGAAATACAAATTAAGATTATAAGGTTTAAACTTCTATATAGAATGAGGATGATTAAAAAAAAACTTAAGATTCAAACATTTTCAAACTAATTAAATATTTTCCCGATAAACAAATTTTTTTTATAAATGGTAGCAGCACAAGATCTAGAATCTGCATGTAGACTTGCGTAATTGATGGAAAATGCGCCAAACATGACAGCGAGAAAGAGGAAGAGACCACGCAACAACATTTCTCATCCAAGAATCCAATGTATGAATGCGTAATCACGTATATTGCCTATGTAGTCGGCATCGTAATATCATCATCGCGGTCATCAGCGCACGCACCAATCACAAAAAGGAGGAAAAAAACATGTATAGTTGAGAGTTTCATGTGGACTAATGAGTGAAATGTCAGTGTTCACAAAAAGGACTAATGTGTGTGTGTGTGTGTGAGAGAGAGAGAGAGAGAGAGAGAGAGAGAGAAGGAGGGAGATTTATATATAAATATGATCTAAAAAGCAAAAGGTGACGATAACGCATGCATGAGTTTGCGTGGTTTGACGACGGAAATGTCTGTTGCTTTCTGTTTCAGTTAACGGAAGCATGTGAGGCGGTGGGCAGATGACCGGTGTGTTGGAACGGCACGCGTCCTGGCAACGGGGCCACCCGGTACTTGTTGCATGACATCAATTTACAATCCGTGTTGGTGAGGTAAGATCTCAAAATTAATTTATAAATTTTAAATATTAATAATAAAAAATATATATTAAACGTCGATAAAAAAATTAAAATATTACTAAATTTTTTATGATATTTTGAATTAACCTCAATTCAAACGCAAGTTCTTTGTCTACTCTCTCGAAGTCCTCGAGAAAAATACTCAAAATATTATATATGATATTTATAAAATAATTAAATCTTAATTTTAATTTTTTTTCCTTATTATGATGATTAAATAAGCTGTTCCTAATTTTTAGTTATTATGATCAATATTTGCCAATCCAACAACCATCATCAATAATTTAAAAATATTTTGGTTGCTATAGATAACCAATAAAAATATATTTTTTTAACTGCTAGTAATTGATTAACATGGAATGACCAAACATGTCTATCAAAAGCATTTTATTTTTTTTCACAAGAGAAGAGGATGATATAAACTTGAAAAGTCATTCTTTATCATCATCGTTGCGAGTACGACGTCTCATGAAAAATTTTTCACTCTTTGATCATCGATCTATCACGAAGAGAATAGAGTTAACCATATCTAATTTTCAAGAATGTTAGTGGCTCGCCCCAAAAGAAACATCATAGATCAATTTGGAGTAAAAAACTTTGAATGGTCGTCGATAACGAGTCAAGATCATGCTTATCAAGCTACAAAATTCGCTTACGACAATTAGCCACAAAATACTCCAAAAGGAAGCTACATGTTTGTGAGCTCTAAGAGTGCGGAATGATGGAGAAGAAGTGTCTTCCTTTATTGTAATATATCTTGTGTATTTGCGCCCCCACAAGTCCATGCCAACTCGTCCAAAACACACATAGATAGCTTCATTGATATCGTATTCATCTCATGCTTGACTTTGACTAGATTTGGGGTGTTTGACTTTTCTCCTAATTAAATTTTGGGATGTTCTCAAACCAATTAGTCATTTTTCTAGTATTATTCTATGATAATATTTATCTTGTAAAATTTCTCTCCACCTACCCTACTCCTATTCTTCTCTCGCTTCCCTTGTTTGTCTGTTCTCTATTGGAGGAAGTCCTTTCTTTTCCCTTGAAGAAAGAAATCTTCTCAACCCAAGCAAGAACAAAACCAAAATATATGCAGTCCAACTACTGTCAAGGATAATGCCAACTCGAGCAAGACAGAAAACAAGACACTAGCATAGCTAGGACAGGGCCTCATCATAACTCAACTGTTTCAAATGCTTTCTTAGGAGTTAGGACTTCTGTTGCCTGCGCAGAGGTTTAATTGCCACTCATCTGTTCTTCTCTGTAAACCAAAGTGAAAGATGATTAAATATGAGCGCAGTCATCAGTTTTACACGCAAGCAAATCTAAATCAGAAGCATATGCATGTGCTGAAGTTGACGGCAACCATGATATGTGTCATGGTAACTTTGTGAGAGAGAGAGAGAGAGAGAGAGAGAGAGAGAGAGAGATCCATTTACTTGCTACGTTGTCTCGTGAGTCCAGAAAGAGAGAGCGTACTTCCCCTCCCAAGAACTCTCTCACGGATCAGACCTACGGCCTGTGTACAGGGATGAGGTTGACTGAAGCATCAACTTTTTCTCATATGTTTGCACTTGATGATCACACAGCACGAGATGCTCCAAAAAAATCTCTCACTTGCGCAGCAGTGCAGCGACAGCGATGGGACGTTGCTTCCTCATTGGTCTCCAATGTTTTCATGATAACTTCTCAGCGACACCACCATAATCTACAAATGGTTTGAGAATTCCCATGCACTTCGATTACAATAAATGACCTCTCTCCTCCCATCTTGCATCGGAAAAGGGTACTGATCAAGTAGGACTTGACTCCAACCGTTGCCTTCTCTTCCCTCCACCCCCCCTCTCTCTCTTCGTGATTAGACCTGGAACGATAGAGAGGCATCATTACTCATGAGCACCAAAAGATAATGCTCCCGGAGAACCAATGCAGATCCAAGCAAACTGTTCCAAACAAGCAAGATAGCCATGTCCAGTACCTGCCTACGCACCCTGTAATGCGTGTCTGCATGCATGCTTACGTACGGAACTAACAGTTCACCTGCTTAGCTAAGTAGTTACCACTCTTTCCATGATGTCCTGTGTCACACCACCACTAATTATCACATACATGCTTGAAGTCTTTGTGTTTGTAATTGTTTTTGATTCACAACCTGTCATGCACCCATGTCAGTTCCTCTGCATCACCCGCTCAAGCAATCCACCAAACGCCTACAAGAAAAGTCTCAGTCCTTTCCTTCTCAGTGCATTTGCTTGTCAGCATGCGGCCTCCAACATGAAAACCACCAGCCAGTTGCCATGATAAGATGTTTGAGGTCAGAACTATCATATTTCGCCACAGACTATGATTTGTGATGGAAGATTTCTGGACCACTTGCTACACCGTTCCCATGAAGCACGCTTGCAGAGAAACAGCAGCACATCCTAAACTATTTTGCAGGAATCATAGTCACCATCACTTTCTGATTCATTAAAGCTCCTATTACAGTTGCAAATTTCTTAAAACTATTACTACAGTATACGGTATACTGACAAAATTTTTCTTCTTTTGTTATATTTTTCTGACGCTTCTGCTTCTATTTCTTCTATGTGACCTTAAGTAACCATTTCAAATGAGTTATGCATTGCTGTTGGATGAACCTATTTCCCGGAAGTAATCTACATGCAGACTCGATTTGCTTAAACTACAGGTCTTTGTAATACTCTAGATGTGGTTTAGCATTTTATGTTACATCTTGTACTCCATTGGTTATGATGGTTACTTATTTTCAATCATGAATGTAGGTAATGCATTAATAACTTGGTGGCTTTTTGCATCATCTTAATATGCGAAATAAATTTCTACTAAATATTTATATTTTTTTAAAATAAAAATAAAAAGACATATTTTATTTTAATAGTGCGGCAGATTTATTGGCTAGTTTTGTATTATTTTATTATTTTGTGTAGGACTGGATAGCATATTTTATATAATAAAACATCATCTTTTACTTGATTAAAATGTATTGTATATGTCAACATTAGTTTGTTTCGTATCATCTAAACCAATAAATGGACGATTGGCTTGTGATAGTACTCCTTGTTCTACAATTATATACTTCAAAATCTAGTAGCCTTAAGAGAGATCAAATGTTGGATTTGTGATAGGCTAAACAGCTCATAGCATGTCACAATATGTTATTGTCAAAATCATCTCATCGACGCATCACTTTATGGCACCCTCATGGCTCTCGACTCACATTGACCAATACCGAGTCAACTTGGGAAATACTGTTATCGTCAAAATCACTTCATCAACACATCACCAACGAGTTAAAATGATAGGATCTATATTAAAACAAAAAAAAATCTTTGCAATCTTATAAGTACAAAAATTATTATGCTTCTAACACTATACAAGTAGAATTTTTTGAGTACCCTTAAAAATTCAATGTTTTTCATTATTAATCCTCTTTATAATAATATTTGATTTTATGTTGATTGAAATATCTGAACTAGTTTGCATATTGTAATGCAAGCGATAGATTTTAGGTTCGAGTGTACGTGTGAGTATCATGTATGTCACTTGATATAATATTTTTTTAAAAAAATATTAAAAAATCATATCTAATTTGAATATCGAAAGAGGACTTTGCCAATTACATTTTTATTAGAAGGCTATCTCCAACTTATATGTTTTTACCTCATGCTAGTTTCCTAATTAAAGAGTATATATATATATATATATATATATATATATATATATATATATATATATATATATTTCAAAATTAGAAGTATTTAAATTCGTTATCAATTTAATTTAAACTAAAGATTGTTTTAACCAGCAGATACGAAATTTAGGTCTTGTATCATCATCTTAGTGTCATCCCTTTCCTCTCCCACCAATTCTTAAGTTACCTAAAAAGAATATTCAATATTCGTGAATGTTTAGATGACAACAGTCCTATAAAGAATGTTGAACAGTATGTAGACACATCCATTCATTGTTCTTCGAGAGGGAGAGGCTGGAAACACTTTCCACGTGCAGCAGTCACATGACGACTCAATGAGTGCACCATATGCTAATCTACCGATCTTAATTTCCACATGCATCGATGGGCACTAAGAAACAGGAAGAAGGAAAACGGCGGGTAACCGAAAACTGACGCGCGGTCTACTGTCACCGGGCTCGCTACTAACTTCCCAACTGGAACGTGGGTGGGCTCCACGGGCGCACGCGCGCTCAGGTTAAGTGGAGGTTAAGGCGCGTGGAACCCTGTGGACCCCATTTTTGTCGGGCATTCGGTAGACACCCAAAAGATAACCCGATTCTCCACGTCATGGCCCCCACCAAAAGATCAGCACTCGGTGCAATGTGGCTCTCATGATGTGTATCGTAACTTCAACGCAGGACCTTTACAGACTTAAATCTTCTGTTTACTGGCCTTGATCAACGTAAACTATCGTCAAGCCTTGTTATCTATGATTGATGGTACATTGGTACAGTATTCATATGGAGGCATGTTGAGTTAGAAGCATATAAAACATTAAGGAAATGTCAGGAATATTTTGGGGACAGTGGCATGCAAAGGCCACTCATGCATCTCTCTCTCTCTCTCTGTTAATTCCACTTACCTATGTATAAAGTACTGATCTAAGTTACATAATTTCATGCAGAACAGACCATAGTGGAGCTCACACCTTGTTATATAAAAAAAACATAAAAGGTGAGTGTATTATTTTGATAACAAAGCTAGTCTTGTTCTATCCTCTCCAAATGATCCATCTTTAACAAAGAAGAAATAGTTTAATTTAGTAACCCAAGCTCATATGTCTTGCACTGGTATCAATATCAGTTTTGATCATTTGTCCGAAGAGTGAATATCACAAAGTCAGTGTGATTTAGGATAATCTTCGTGATACGATTGGTATAAAAAGTGAGTGGTATCAGTAGTGCTGGCTATAAAACTTACGTGGAAAACATGTTTGATAAAATCCCTGTGATATTCAACAGTAACTGAGTGGAGAGTTTGTCTCATGGAGTTCCAACGAACGTATCTAAGCAATTTTTTATAGATAAAATGTATAGCTACTTATATTTAATGGGTAATTATTTTCCAACAATAATTTTATCAAAATATTAGTTCTAATTATAAGCATGATAGATCAAGATCATGATTGTATACTTTCGATGCTATTAAAAAAACTTTTAACTGATCTCTAAATTCACTGTCATCGAATCCAAAAGAAGCAGCGATATTGATTTATAAGAAGAATTAAACTCACATTCTCCTCCAAATCCAAAATAAACAATGATGCTAATTTATAAAAAGAACTAGATTTATCTTATACTCTTTTTCTATCCTTCATAGGACCACTATAAGCGATGAAATAAAGACTAAAGGGAGATGAGAAGATCTGTAATCTCTTAACATATATTATAATGTAACATCACACATTGAGTTCATAAGTCTTATCCATTTATAGGCAAAAGTAGAGTGCTTAGGATAAGTAACTAAGAAAGTCCCTCTTATCAAGATCACCTCCTAAGAAATTCTATTATAATCAGACTTTCTTTCTATTAGTCGATAAATATAATCAAAATTTAATCATTTATCCAATTAAATAGGACTACATAATTTAACATTCATCCACTTGATTCATTAATTAATAAGTCATAAAAGAATTCAAGATCAAAATAAATAAAATAAAAATTATTTAAAAATAATCTTACTTAATTGGATTTTGAACCTTTTAAAAAAAATATTTTCTACATATGTACAAATTTATAAAATGAGCCAATAAGTCTAATAAATATAATAATGTTATATTAAGTTTGATTACTAATGTGAGTTATAACAATAGTATGTCATCAATATCATATTTCATTTTATATACCACAATAATGTTAGTCTTTTCCAATGTAGTCCAAAATGACTCTCATAATTTTTCTTATCAAGACACTCCTATTATCATATTCAACTATAATATATGCACACATAAATATGAACATGATAGCAAAAATAAATAACTTCAATTATGTAAGAAAAATATTATTATAATATTCATTTAAATATCTATCATCATATTTTTTATAAGTTATATATGAACTTAATCATATGCATATATTCTTTCAAATACTTTAGATTGTACGACTTTATTGAATGGATCAATAATCAAAACAATAAAACTCAAGTTCTTAATTACATGAATTATTTCTAAATATTTTTTCTGACCAGTAAGTACTTTATACGATAATATGTAGAATTATTAGAATACTTGCTACTTTTAAAGATGAAAACTATTGAATATATCACAAAGTATCTTCAGCGAATTAACAATTAAATCTGACTACCCTAAATCCTAAGATAAAATTTTATAGTAATAAGTTTGATTAGTGGCTAAACGTAAAGTGGATTTTCTACTATCGAGATAATTTATAAAATTGACATATGAAAATATGATTATTTCAAGTTGATCTAATTTTATATATGTGAGCATATAATCCTTCGTCCCTTTTAAATATTTTTATTTCATTCTTTTATGATTTTTTAATATTTTATTATTGAAGAACTCTAATATATACCTAGTATTTTAACTACAAAACTGATATGATCAAGTATAGATTTGAACACATATAAGGAATTTTTTAATTTGATTCTTTTCTAAGTTATTTTAAAAACACTTACATTCACAAAAAAAATTTACTTTTGTTATTTACTAAATAAAGTTATATACTAAAAGTTATATACTAAATATCTCATGAGATCTATCTCTTAATATCTCACTACCAATAACATAAGTTACTTTATTGATATCAACTATTTTAGTTTCTTAGTGAAAAATATCTTAGTTTCATACATATACCAAGATCACTATTGGCAAACAAAATATTTTCCATGTATAAGACTAATAAACTAGTTCGCATTGGCTTTTAAATATAAATACCGATCAATAATATTTTCTTAAATCTGAAAAAAGTAATGGTATTATAAATTTTTTATATCATTGTTTAAAAGCTTGTTTAATAGTTATAGATAGATTTTGCTATGAATCTTATGCTAGTTATAGGTGCCATACAAGCTAATCACGTAAATGATAACACGTGTGACATAACACAGTTTTTTGCTATATATATATATCTATATATATATATATCTATATATATATATATAGATATATATATATAGATATATATATATATATAGATATATATATATATTATATATATATATCTATATATATATATAATATATATATATATCTATATATATATATATCTATATATATATATATCTATATATATATATATATCTATATATATATATTATATATATATATTATATATATATATATCTATATATATATATAGATATATATATATATATCTATATATATATATCTATATATATATATATCTATATATATATATAATATATATATATATCTATATATATATATATATATATCTATATATATATATCTATATATATATATAGATATATATATATATTATATATATATATCTATATATATATATCTATATATATATATCTATATATATATATATAGATATATATATATATTATATATATATATTATATATATATATAGATATATATATATAGAATATATATATATATAGTGATGTCTATGGATTGTGTAATGAGAATCAGATTGTGATGAGATCATGATAATGAGATTGATTTACCTTTAAACATAGACCCTAAACAATCCTAATCATAGGTTATTCGAAAGGAATATCGAGATTGTTGAATCTCGAATTTTGATGATGAAACCAATTGTAGTGTTGTTCTAATATACGTTTGAATGACGTAGGGCTAACATCGATCAGGAGAGGCAAATTGATTAAAGCAGGAGGAATCATACATTGGGCCAGAGTGAACATGTTAGAATATTAGACGTCGGGTCGGAGAAACGGTCAATGTGTCGGCAAAAGGCTTCGGGCCAAGAATTCAGCCATCGCCCTAGAAGAGTGTACATTGTGCCTAGGAGATTGGAGTTACGGAGGTCAACATGCTGATTGGGCAAAGGCCACAAAATATGGACGATGCGCCGAAAGATCAGACGAAGTACAAGAAGAACCAATGATATATCAGACACACATGATTAGTGCTTGTAATAATTTACCTAGATCGAGTTAGGTTTTAGGCCTAATTGAGTCGATATTGGGGTGAAACAATGGTAACTCAATTAGGGACAAATTAGACCTAAATCAGGAGTGATTTGGGTTCATTGGGAGGCTCATTCAATTGCCCAAATGTTGGGTCAGGTAGTAGAATCATCTGAGTTGAAAAACTCAAAAAACTTGGTTTCCAAGGCTGTCAGGTGGTGGTACCACCCAATGACACTGTGTCTGACAATGGTACCGCCCAATGTCAGGCTGCAGGCAGTGGTACCACCCAGTGCAGGCGGTGGTATCGCTCGTACCCTTAAATCTCGAGGATTTAAATTTTGTGCTTCAAATTTGTATTCATTTGGGGCCTATAAACACCCCACTCTTTCCTGCTTAGGATAGCAAGAATTGGGTAAAAAGGGGGAAAGAATCATTTGATATCGTATGTTTCTTTTTGCTATTTATAAAAGAAGAGATTTATTGAAATAAATCATATCTTGTGGCATTCATGATTTAATATTAATATCTTTCATGATATTTTTTTTATTATGTATAATTCCTAGTACTCAAGAAGTATATCTCATCACCAAATTTTTCTTGTTTTCCTTTATGATGATATGAAATTATGCATGAAATACTCATGAAATTATATAAATGAGAAGTTATGATCGTGTATGGTAGGATCTAATGAAATTTGACATTTTTGATACCATTATGATTTATGATTTGGAATGATGTATGCTATACTTATGATTTTTTTTAAATGATGTGAAAGTCAACAATCATCATTTTCTTAAATGATACCTTATTTCAATATGCCATGAAACTTTATCTTTGTAATAAATTGAAAATTGATGTAAAGGGAAATGATTTGCATCATTATATTTTTATTCCTTTCTTTTTGATAATGACAAAGGGGGGCGCTCAAGATGCAAAATTTGGAAACTTGCATATTGCAAAAGAAAAAAAAACTTGCTAGCTTACTCATCTCAAAAGATGTAAAATTTTTGCCAACTTTCATATATAAAAAACTTGCTAGTTTACATTATTTGCTAAAATTCTAAATTTACTATCTTACAAATTATAAAGAGAAGAACTTGCTATCTTGCCTATCTCAAGACAAGCAAATGCAAACTTGTAAAATTTATAATCTTGCACATCTTTAAAATTAATGATGATTTGATGATTATGTATGCTCTAAAATAATATAAAATTTGCTAGCTTGTATGTTGTAAAGTGATGAAAAATTATTGCTAGCTTGTATGTTGTAAAACTTACATATCTCTAAACTTGTTGCTTGGATGATGCACTTCTCCTTTTTGTTGATGACAAAGAGAGAGAAGTGTAAGGATGTTATATATGAATTTTTGCTTGGATTTTTGAATTTAAGAGTTCTATCAATATTATATATTGATAGGGGGAGTTAAGGTTAACTCGTCATCAATTGGTTGTCATCATAAAAAAAGGGGGCATTGTTGAATCGATGTGTCGGCAGAAGGCTTCAGGCCGAGAATTCGGGCATCGGGCCTAGAAGAGCGGACATTATGCTGAGATCGGAATTGTGGAGGTTAACATGTCGATTGGGCAAAGGCCACAAAAGAGGATGATGCATCGAAAAATCAAATGAAGCACCGGAAGAACCAATGACATGTAGGACAACACATGATTAGTGCTTGTAATAATTTGCTTAGATCGAGTTAGGTTTTAAGTCTAATTGAGTCAGTATTGGGGTGAAACAATGTCAACTCAATTATGAGCCAATTAGGCCTAAATTAGGAGTGATTTGGGCTTATTAGGAGGCCCATTTAGTGGCCCAAATGTTGGGTCAGGCAGTAAAACCGCTTGTGAGTTAAAAAACTCAAAAAACCCAATCTCCAAGGTTGTCAGGCGATGGAACCGCCATACTGGGTAGTGGTACTGCCTAGTGACAATGTGTCAGGTGTTGATATCGCCAGACTGGGTAGTGGTACCGTCCAGTGTCAGGCTGCAGGCAGTGCTACCACCCGTACCTTGAAATATCGGGGATTTAAATTTTGGGCTCCAAATTTAAATCAATTTGGGCCTATAAATACCTCACTATTTCCTACTTATGATAGTAAGAATTAGGTAGAAAGGGGGAAAGAATTCTTGATGAAAAAAGAGTTTAAAAAGCTTGAAAAGTGTTAAGTGTTCCCTCCACCTCTTAGAGTTTAGAGTTCATTCTAAGAGAGGTGTGAAACTTGTAAAAGTTCTCTACTGAGCCTATCAAAAGGAGAATATAGTTGTAAAAAGATGGTTGGTCTTCGCCTATTGAAGAAAGACTAATAGTGGATGCCGGTGGCCTTAACGAAGGAGGAATTAGGAGTGCATGTAGGTCATGATGACTGAACCACTATAAACTCAGTTTTCATTTACTTTAAGCAATTTAGTTTTATAGCAAACTACCTCTCCTCCTTACCTTGCTTTCACTATGCTTACACTCTCATACATTTTAAGTTAAATACATTTTCGAAATGAGTTTTATCGTACGAAGATTGTCGAAATCGATATTTTTACCGCTGTACTAATTCACCCCCCCTCTTAGTGCCGACTCGTTCCTAATAGAGATAACCGAATAGACTGATGTACTGTATACCCATCCATACGATGGAAGCAGCTGATCTTATAGTTGCTCATGTGGGGACACTAGGGATACAGTGCATGTGCTCATTGGAGAATGAGTTTATTGATTGATCCGCTTACGGAATGCTGAATGATTGATGATACCTCATTGTCAAAAAATGATTCCGTCATCTTAGTAGTGTACCTAGTCCTTAGACTTAAGACACTAAGGATGTCCTGTATGAGTACTTCACCCTTTGATATCGGACTTATAGGTTTGGAAGTTTCAGATCTAGTACAACTGGTCATTAAGAGTGGCAACCAACCTTACGAGGGCTATTGAGTGTCGATAGAGAATCATCTACTCTCGATATCATGAAAGGAATATCATATGTATTCTTCCTCAGATAAATCATTGGCTAAGGTCATTCGAATCGATAGAGAAAGAGTTCTTCAAGAGAATCCGATTAGAGCGAGACTCAAGGAGAAATCGTATAGGCCTGATAGGACCATGCTCGGCATATAGTCTCTGGGATATTAAATGGATGAGGGACTACATATATATGATAATTGATGATAGATAAGCCCAAAGGATTGGATCCCTCAAGATCATCTGGGGACTACGACGTAGTGGCCTAGTACGTCCGTAGTCGATGAGTCGAGTGAATTATTATGGAGATAATAATTCATTGAGCTAAAAGGAGTTCTGACAGGTATGACTCATGACCAACTCGATATTAGGCCTAAAGGTCACACACATATGGTAGGTGTTGCGATGAGTAGATGCTCGAATATAAGATATTTGTTGGAGCCCTTGTCTTATTGAATATCCAATAAGCCCATGAATTATTGGATCATATGGATACGATCCAATAAGAGCTAATAAGATATTATTTGGTAGAGACCCACCAATCTAAGAGGCTTGGTAATTGGATGAAAATCCAATACCCAATAAGGCAAGATCCATTAGGGTTAAGTTAACCAGGGGCCTCTATAAATAGGAGAGAACCAAAGGCTCATAGGTTAGGGCTTCCTAATTTCCATCTCCTATTCTCCTCCTCAAATAGTAGGTGTGAATATTTGGGTAGTGATTTGAGGAGCATCGTCACTGCTCTATTGTGTAGATCACCGCTAAAGAGGAGGGTACTTAAACTTCTTCATTCAATCCCATAGATTTGTAGGAATTCAGGAATATATGATCTCCCTAGGTAAAAACACTATCTCACACATGGATTTGGCACGACGATGAACACCCTTTTTGAAAAATTTGAGGATTTTATTTTCTGTTCTTCCACTGCTAATGTTATGTCACCCCTAGATTTCCCAATAGTGGTTTCAAAGCTAGGTTGTTTGTGTGAAAGATTAGTTTTAAACTATGTGTGTTATGTTTTAGAAAGGCTTTTAATGTCAAAATTGTTGACGTAAAAGGCAAGAGAGAATAACAACTATTGCTGCCCTCGCAGGTTGGCCAATTGCTATTTGCAGCCTTAGTCGAGGCCTGGCCACCTGCATGCAGGTGGTCGACGGGCAATAGCCAGCCGCTTATGGCTAGCAACATGTGGGCTGCAAGCAGGCAACCATAGGGGCGACACCTACGGGCATTGTGCCTGCAAGGGCTCCTCCTCGTAGCGGCCACCACTATCTGGGTGGCTGCAACGCAAGAGTAGAGGATGGGAATTAGGTTTTTTTGGATAAAATATAATTTTAGCCCTCGAAATTTTAGAAATTTCAACTTTTATACTTTTATCAAAATTACTAAAAATACCCTTAATAATTCAAAAAAATTTATACATGTCCCCAATTTAAAAAATATTAGTTAATTAAAATTTTTAATTAATTATTATTATTATCTAGTAGTCATACATGATGATGATGTGTACATATGATGTATGAAGTGGATAGATGATCATGGACCATGTGATATATGTGTATATGTAATTATTATTATTATTGGAGCCTTTGAGCCTCCATTTTTTCTTATTTATTGTTGGGCCTATGTACTTGTGATTAAGTTGTAATTACATGAGAAGGCAGAGTGGGAGCGTATAGGTGATAGCGGGATCCACAAGGTCGAGATGGATGATCATGATGCATAGAGATGCACTGAGATACTGACGAAACTTACGAGGATGAGATGGACGATCACAAGGCATGGAGATGCGTCGTTGCACACATAGATTTTGAGGTGAGTGACTGGGCCCACTAGCTCGGGCCTAATCACATTAGGATATTGTCTATGATCATCTAGTGTGATTGATCAAGTGATGTGTGATTGCTTATACACCTACTAGATAGGTATATATATTTGTATGCGATGTAGATATATATTAAATATGTATGTGTGTGACACATCATAGGAGACCAAATAAAAAATCTCCTTTTTTTTATATTATTAAGTCAGTAAACGTGAGACAATTAGATTGACTCACTATGACTTTCCATTATTATAGGTAGGACTGATTCCTAATGTAGGTTGAGTTAGTCGAGTCACTCGAGACTCACCTATATTACGATTTGCTATCTACCTATGACATAGAGATATCATCAGTAACTTGAGTGTTGAATCTCGGATTTTGATGATGAAGTCAATTGTCATTTGTTATCTAATCCATATGTTGAGATAAGTGTGCAGGATTAACTACGATGAAAGTAAGACATGCAGCAGGAGTTGCGCCAAAGTCAAGACTATGATCACGTTGGGGGTTCGAGAGTTCGACGGAAGTCCGAACAGTCATCGGAGGTTCTACGGGAACAAATCCGAGAAGTCCAGGAGCTTGCTAAAGAAGCTCATCGGAACTCGCCAAGTGGATCGTCGCAAGTCCAGGAGTTTGCCGGAAGTCCGCTGGAGCATCGCCGAGGGTTCGTCGGATGATCGCCGGAAGTTCGCCGGAAGCTCGACGGAAGAAGCGATTGACGCACCGGAGCAAGTTGCAGTAAATGTCTTGAAAAATATCGTAGTTAGCATGATGATTAAGTTAGAAATGGGAGGTGATCCCATTAACTTAATCTTGGGGCAATTGGGCCCTTGACAGACCCAAATTGGGCCGAATGGATCAGCCCATTCGGACCCAAATTCCCTAGCCGGCGGTGGCACCGCCTGGGTCGGCGGTGGCACCGCCCAGCTGCCGAGCCTCGGAGTGAGGCTGGGCGGTGGCACCGCCTAGGCTCAGTCTCCGAGTGAGACTGGGTGGGCGGTAGCACCGCCCCTGTCAGGCGGTGGCACCGCCTGGGCTCAGTCTCCGAGTGAGATTGGGCGGTAGCACCGCCCTTGACAGGCGGTGGTACCGCCCGAGCTCGGTCTCCGAGCTCTGTCAGGCGGTAGTACCGCCCATTTATGGCGGTAGTACCGCCAGGACCCCGAAAACATGGGATATGACATTTTTGAGCTCCAAATTCAAATCAGTTTGGGGCCTATATAAACCCCACCCTTTCATGCATGAAAGGGCACCGAAACTTAGCATTTATTCTGAGATTTTGAGAGCTTAAAAGTGTTGTAAAAGGCTAGAAGTTCTTCTCCCTCTTTTCTTCAAAGTTTTGATCATTCAAGAGAGGAGTAAAAAATCTGTAAGGGTTGTCTCCTAAGCCCGTCAAAAGGAGTGAAACTGTAAAAGGGTGGTTGGCCTTCGCCTATTGAAGGAAGGCCTCTAGTGGACGTTGGTGACCTCATCGGAGGAGGAAGCCAAAAGTGGATGTAGGTCAAGATTGACCGAACCACTCTAAATCTCGGTTTGCATTTACATTTTGTTCTTTATCTTAACTGCAATTACTTCCATAGCTTTACTTTAACTGTACTTTACTTGATCTTAAGTTAAAGCAATTTCCGAATCGACTTTCATACCGAAATCGTTCTTATCGTACGAACGTCGTTTTAATCGTCGAAAGTTTTTCCGCTGCACTAATTCACCCCCCCCCCCCCCCCTCTTAGTGCTCTTGATCCTAACATTGAGGACATGGTATGCTTGGTCGAGTCACTGGAAGACATATTATCGAATCAGACTCATCTTGTAACGATGGTATGACTTAATCGAACACCATGGTTGGTCGAGTCACTCGAGGTCATCGTGGTTTGGAGACCGAACATGATAAGAATTACCATGAGTTATGATTAACAAGAGTTGCATACCTTTATGGGATTAACGTAATTGGTCGAGTCACTCGAGGTTACATTAAGATGCCGATTGAATCTCGATCCCCATTAGAGATCTATCGGAGGGTCTCAGATTCACATACCGGAGGGAGTTATGTGATTCACGAGAAAATAGTGAATAGATTAAGATAGAAGTTCTTATCTTAATTATTTATTTATTATAAAATCTGTATGTTATTTATCTCTACTACATCTTTATTTTCAGAATAATATCACTTTCGAATCCTTTATGTAGCATACTTGATATCAACTGTCTCATTGGTCCAAATTATATGGATTAGCTCCACAACCTGAGAATCATTCTCACGATAAAGAAAATTGTGCAGGTCCTTGATACAATGATGCCTACGCTCGATGAAGGGGTAAGCGAGGATGAGATCGCTCGCTATGTGAAGTACATAGATGACTCTACCCTTACTCAATTTTGTATATTAAGCTCTATGACTCCTAAATTACAGAGATAGCATGAAAAGATGGATCCTAGATTGATTCTCTTGTATCTCCATAAATTGTTTAAGGAATAGGGAAGGATTTAGCGATATAAGATATCCAAGAGTCTCTTCCGTGCCATGATGACTAAGGGGACACCAGTTCAGAACCATATCTTAAAATTCATTGAGTAGATAGAGAAACTCACAGGTCTAGGAATGGTCCTGAAGTATAGCATGTATATGGATCTTGTACTTCAGTCCCTATCAGATTCCTTTTCTCAGCTTGAAGTGACTCCTTGAATTCCTCAACATGTTAAGGGAGGCTGAGAGCACTATCAAGAAAGAGACTGAACAAAGAAAGACATAATAGTCCCTTAAGAAGGGAAAAGGCAAGGGCAGATCAGGTAATACAAAGGATGCTAAGAAAGACTCAACAAAGTGTAGGGAATTCTCGGGGCGACATCACATACACAACAGAAGAATAGAAAACAAAAATCCCTTGATTTTCTATAAGTTGTGTTCATCGTCATACGAAGATTAGTGTATAAAATTCATAAAACTGAAAACTACGTATATAAAAGATTATGTTACCTAGTTAGATCGTATATCCCTGAATCCCTACAGATCAGTAGGAGAGGGTGAAGGAGGTCAAGCATCCTCCACTCTAGTAGTGATTCACATAATAGGGTTGTAACGATGCTCCTCAAATCTCCAGACTTGTTATTTGAAGAGGAGAAGGAGAGAGGAGAATAGGAGCTAGTAACCAAGAGAAACTCTAGCCTATGAACATTTGGTTCCACCATATTTATAGAGGCCCACTATCAACTTAATCATAATGAATCCTGCCCTGTTGGGTATTGAATCTCTATCTAACTATCTAAGCCTCTTAGATTAATGGATCTCTATCCAATAATCTCTCATTGGCTCTTATTGGATCTCATTCATAGGATCCAATAATTTAAAGGCTTATTGGATATCTAATAAGATAGGGGCTTCAGTAGATATCTCATATTTGAAACTCTACTTGTTGCAAGGCCTACTATATATTTGTGACCCTCTAGGTCCAATATTAAGCTGGCAATGAGTCATACCAATTAGAACTTTTTCTGGTTCAGCGAATTATTACATCCATAATAATTCACTCGATTCATCGACTACGGACGTACTAGGCCACTACGCCGTAGTCCCCAGATAATATAGGGGAATCCAATTCTTTGGACCTATCTATCCTTAGTTACTATATACATATAGTCTCTCAACCATCTAATATCTCAAAGACCATATACTGGGTATGGTGTTGTTAGGCCCATACGGTTTCTTCTCGAGTCTCACTCTAATCAGATTCTCTTGGAGAACTCTTTCTCTCTTAATCCGAATGACCTTGGCCAAGGAATTGTTTGAGCAAGAATATATAGGATATTCCTCTCATGATATCAAGAGTAGATGATCCTCTATCGACACTCAATAGCCCTTGTAAGGTTGGCTGCCACTCCCAATAATCAGTTGTACTAGACTTGAAACTTCCAAACTTATAAGTCTGATATCAAATAGTGGAGCACTCATACAGGACATCCTTAGTGTCTTAAGTTTAAGGACCAGATATACTATTGGGGTTACGGAATCACTATTTGATAATAAAACATCATCAACCATCCAGTATTTATTAAGTATATTAATGAGTGCACTCATTCTCTAATGAGCACCTGCATTGTATCCTTAGTGTCCCCACATGAGCAGCTATGAGACCAACTATATCCATCATATGGATGAGTATACAACATACCAATTTGTTTGGTTATCTCGATGTCCCTTTCGAATAACCTATAATCAGGATCATTTAGAGTTTGTGTTTAAAGGTGAATCGGTCTCATTATCATGATCTCATCATGATCCAATTCCTATTACATAGTGTTGGAAAATCTTAGGGGTGACATCACATGCATAGCGGAAGAACAGAAAAAAATAAAACAAAATCCTCAATTTCCCAAAAAGATTTTCATCGTCGTACGAAGATTGGTGTGCAAAATCTACAAAACTTAAAACTGCATATAAGATAAATTATATTACCTAGAGAGATCGTATATCCCTAAATCCTTGCATATCTCTAGAAGAGGGTGAAGGAGGTCAAACGTCCTCCTCTTTAGCGGTGATCCACACAGTAAGGCTGGGATGACGCTCCTTAAAACTCTAGGCCTGCCCTAAGGTGGAGAGGGGGAGGAGAATAGGAGAGGCAAGTAAAGGCTCTAGCCTATGAACCATCGAATCCCTCCTATTTATAGAAGTCCATTGTCAATTTAACCATAATGGATCCTCCCCTATTGGGTATTGGATCTCCATCCAACTATCCAAGTCTCTTAGATTAGTGGATCTCTATCCAATAATCTCTCATTGACTCTTATTTGATCTCATTCATAAGATCCAATAATTCATGGGCTTATTGGATATCCAATAAGATTGGGGCTTTGACGAATATCTCATATCTGAACCTCTACTTATCACAATGCCTACCATATGTGTGTAACCCTCTAGGCCCAATATCGAGTTGGCTGTGAGTCATACCTGTCAGAACTCCTTCTAGCTTAGTGAATTATTATCTCTATAATAATTCACTCGACTCATCACATACGAACATACTAGGCCACTACGCTGTAGTCCCTAGACGATACAGGGGAATTCAATCCATTAAACCTGTCTGTCCTCAGTTAACATGTATCTATAGTCCCTCATTCATCTAATATCTCAAAGACTGTATATCGGAAATGGTGCTGTCAGACCCATATGGTTTTCACTCGAGTCTCGCTCTAATCAGATTCCCTTGGTAAACTCTTTCTCTCTCAATCCGAATGACCCTAGCTAGGGACTTGTCTGAGCAAGAACACATGGGACATTCCTCTCATGACACCAAGAGTAGATAATCCTCTATCGACACTCA
>CM017193.1:16829566-16944566 GCA_004837865.1 Musa balbisiana | reverse complement strand
AATTTTCCATGAAAGCAAGGCTCGCAAGTTACATATGACTCATAGTCGAATGGATCTAGATATTCATCATTTAGCAACTTTTAAATCATTCCCTCATGGATGTGACATAGCCTATAATTCCACAAGTATGCACTGTTCATCTCATCTCGTTTCTTCTTAGACATGCTTATATTTATAATATGTTAAGTAGTGTCTAGTATAAACAAACCATTATGCAATGTTCCTCTCGTAATAATCTCATTATCTAATAGTATTAAACAACCATTGTTATAAAAAACTAATTTATATCCACTAACTATCAAATATGAAATGAAAATAATATTTTTGATAATAGAAGGAACAAAATAGCATACATCCAATACAACAATAGCTTCACTAGGCAGATGTAAGGAGACCTCGCCAATAGCTACCATAGCAACTTTTGTTCTATTGCCCATCTTAAGGTCCATCTCGCCTCTTGCCAATCTCTTAGGTCTTGCTAGAACTAGCAACAAATTGTAAATATGATAAGCATTACCAGTATCGAATACCTATGTATTATCATAGGAGTCTAACAAATGGAGACTAGTCATGAATGTACTTGAAGCTTCTCCAAGCTTCTGTTTTGCCCTCTCGACAAGGTACTCTTTGCAGTTTCTCTTCCAGTGCTCATCTTTGCCACAATGGAAGTACTGGCCTTTGTCATTTGCCGGGTCCTTTTTAGCAATCTTTACTTTACCCAGCCTACCCTTGCCTTTGCCATTTTTAAGGGACTTTTCTGCTTTCATTTTCTTTTTGGTCTCACTAGTATAGAGAACTGACTTCTCTTTCTTGATAGTACTCTCTGCCTCCCTCAATATATTGAGGAACTCAGGGAGAGTCATCTCAAGCTTGTTCATATTAAAATTCATTATGAACTATAAAAAGGAATTTGGTAAGGACTCAAGCAAAAGATCCACACACAGGTATCCTCTAGGACCATTCCTAAACATATGAGTTTCTCTATCTACTCAATCATTTTTAGGACATGGTTCTGAACCAGTGTCCCCTCAGTTATCCTAGTATGGCAGAGGCTCTTAGATATATCATATCGTTGAGTCCTTCTCTATTCCTCAAATACTTTGCAGACATGTAGGAGAAAGGATCTGGTATCCATCTTTTCATATTGTCTCTATAATTCAGGAGTCATGAAGCCCAACATGTAACACTGAGCAAGAGTAGAGTCATCTATATACTTCACATAGCGAGCGATCTCATCCTCGCTTACCCCTTCCTCGAACATAGGCATCACTGTATCAAGGACGTATGTGATTTTCTCTATCGTGAGAACAATTCTCAAGTTACGGAGCCAATCCATATATTTAGACTAGTGAGGCAGTTGACATCAAGTATGTTACGTAAGGGATTTGAGAGCGATATTTTCTGAAAATAAATATGTAGTAGAAATAAATAACATGCAGATTTCGTTGAAAAATAAATATGACATATACTTATATATTAATCTACTCCCATTATTTTTCTAGCGAGTCACTCAACACCCTCAACATGTGAAACGAAAGTCTCCAGTAGACTTCTAGTGGGGATCGAGATCCAATCATCATCTTAGTGTAACCTCGAGAGACTCGACTAATTACACTAAGCCCAAAATGTAGGCAACTCTTGTTGATCATAACTCGTGATTTTCATTCTTTTCAACCTCCGAACCACCATGGTCTCGAGGGACTTAACCAACCATGATGTTCGGTTAAGTCAACACCTTTGTTATAAGATGAGTTTGATTCGATGATATACCCTCGAGGGACTTAACCAAGCATACTATGTCCTCAGGTCATCGGTGACATCTCTATGTCATTGGCAAGAGAATGATTCGCGATATAGGTGAGCCTCGAAGGACTCAACCAACTCAACTTATGTGAGAATCGGTCCCTACCTATAACGATAGAAGGCCATGTGGGTCAATCTAATTTCCTTATGTTTACTGAATTCATGTTATCGAGAGAGGGGATTTTGATTTAGTCTCCTAATATGACATGTCATACATATACATACTTAATATATATTTACATCACATGCATATATATATATATATATATATATATATATATTGATATATTTGGTGTATAAGCAATCACACTAGATGATCATGGACCACAACCTAATATGATCAGGCTTGAGCTAATGGACATAATCACTCATAACAAGATTTATGTGTGTAGCGGTGCATCTCCATACCCTGTGATCGTCCATCTTATCCTCATCGATTCCGTCGACATCTCGATGTATCTCCATGCATTGCGATCGTCCGCCTTATAGGTTTCACTATCGCTTCCACGTTCTCTGCTAATCATAGACACACAGGCCTGACAATAAAATGGACATATGCCTGACAATGAACGAGAAATAAAATGGAGGCTCGTAGGCTCCAATAATAATAATAATCACATCACATATACATATATCACACGGTCCATGATCATCCGTCCACATATCATACATCACATGTACGTATCATCATCATGTAGGACTACTGTATAATAATAATAATAATAATAATAATAATAATAATAATAATAATAATAATAATAATAATAAAACTTTTAAATTAATTAATATTTTCTAAAATTGGGTGCCCTTGTGCGCGGTTTTGCCCGTGGGTGATTCTACAAGCGGGTGCAGCGCCTGCATACTGCTGGCTGCAAGCAGTCGACTGTTGCCCGCCATCCAACTACCCAAGCCTATTAGATTAGTAGATCTCTATCCAATAATCTCTCATTGGCTCTTATTGGATCTCATTCATAGGATCCAATAATTCAAGGGCTTATTAGATATCTAATAAGATAGGGGCTCCGGTAGATATCTTATATCCGAATCTCTACTCGTCGCAATGCCTACCATATGTGTGTGACCCTCCAGGCTCAATATCAAGCTAGTCGTGAGTCATACCTATCAAAACTCATTCTAGCTTAGTGAATTATTATCTTCATAATAATTTACTCGACTCATTAACTATGAGCGTACTAGGCCACTACGCCGTAGTCCTCAGACGATATAGGGGAATCCAATCCTTTAGACCTATCTATCCTTAGTTATCATATATCTATAGTCCCTCATCTATCTAATACCCCAGAGACTATATATCATGCATGGTATTGTCAAACTCATACAGTTTCTACTTGAGTCTCGCTCTAATCGGATTCTCTCAGAAAACTCTTTCTCTCTCAATCTGAATGACCCTAGCTAGGGACTTGTTTGAGCAATAACACATGGAACATTTCTCTCATGATACTGAGATTATATGATCCTCTATCGATACTCAATATCTCTTGTAAGGTTGATTGCCACTCTCGATAACTAGTTGTGCTAGATCTGGAACATCTAAACCTATAAATCCAGTATCAAAGAGTGGAGCACTCATAAAAGACATCCTTGGTATCTCAAGTCTAAGGACCAGGTATACCAGTGGGACAACGAAATCGCTATTTGATATCGAGATATCATTAACAATCCAACATTCCGTGAGCGGATCAATCAGTGAACTCATTCTCCAATAAGCACCTGTACTATATCCCTAGTGTCCTCACACGAGCAGCTATGAGACCAGTTGCATCCATCATATGGATGGGTATACAACACACCAGTTTGTTCGGTTATCTCAATGTCCCTCTCGAGTAACCTATGATTGAGATTATTTAGGATTTGTGTTCAAAGGTGAATCGATCTCATTATCATGATCTAATCATGATCCGATTCTCATTGCACAAATCCATGGACATCACAGTATATTCATGCAACAAGTAATATAAAGTGATAAAATACTAAATAATGATAATAAGCAAAAAGACTGCGTGTTAAGTTATACGTGCCATCACTCATGTGATTGACTTGTAGGGCACTTATAACTAGCATAAAGGACAAAGGCCAGTGCTTCCATTAGGCAAAGATGGGCACTGGAAAAAAAACTGCAAGGAATATCTCGCAAAGAGGGCTAAACGAAAGCTTAGAGAAGCTTTAGGTACTATCATGGATGTGAGTACGTCCAAGAGGAAGTGAGATGAATAGTGCATACTTGTGGCATTGTAGGCTAGGTCATATCCATGAGGGAAGGATTCAAAAGTTGTTAAAAGATGGATACCTAAATCCATTCAACTATAAGTCATATGCAACTTGTGAGTCTTACCTTCATGGAAAACTAACCAACTCTCTATTTAGTAGAACTAGAGAGAGAGTCTTTAAGTTACTAGAACTCATACATAACAATTTATGTGGTCCTATGTCAACTCAAGTCATAGGTGATTACTCTTACTTCATTACTTTCACTAACGATTTCTTAAGACATGGATATGTGTACTTAATAAAGTACAAGTCAGAGGTCTTCGAGAAATTCAAGGAGTATAAGAATGAAGTAGAAAACTAGAATGGAAAGAGTATCAAGACTCTTCTATCAGATTGAGGAAGTGATTACTTGAGTAAAAAGTTCACCCAGTTCCTCAAGGACTATGAGATTCTATCTCAATGGACACCTTCTTATACATCTTAGCTCAATGGTATATCCGAGAGGAGAAATCGTACACTATTAAATATGGTATGGTTCATGATGAGTTTCGTCGACCTACTCATCTAATTTTAGTGATATACCCTAGAAACCTTAGCTTACCTTCTTAACAGCATTCCAACTAAGTTGGTAGGATCTACTTCATATGAGATATTGAAAGGGAAGAAGCCTGATCTTAAGGTTGTTAAGACACGTCAAAAGACAAAACCCCGACAAATTGGAATCTAGGATGGAGTGGTGTAAGTTTGTGGGATACCCTAAGGAAACTTGTGGGTATTATTTCTATCACCCCGAGGACCAAAAATGTCTTTATAGCCAATAGAGTAGTGTTCCTTGAGAAAGAACACATTCTTGGTGGAGAGAGTGGGAGCGTGATAGAGTTGAGTAAGGTTGGAAAACCCAGCTCAAACACCACTCCACTGCTCGAGTCTATTTAGGTACCTAGCACATAAATTCCGACTTTATATAGGTCTAGTAGAGTATCACATCCTCCTGAGAGATATATGGGACATATCAGAGGAGATGATATTGAGAAAATTGATCCTTAGATCTATGAGGAGGTTATTATGAGTATAGACTCCGGGAAGTAGTAAGAGACCATAAATTTTGAGATAGATTTCATATACTCAAACAAGATTTGGAACCTAGTTGATGAACCTAAGGGTATTGTACCTATTGGTTGTCAGTGGATCTTTAAGAAGAAGATCGGAGTAGATGAAAATGTAGAGACCTATAAAGCAAGGCTAGTGGCTAAGGGATATTGTCAAAGACAATGTATTGACTATAATGAAACCTTTTTACTAGTAACCATGCTAGAATTCATTCAAATTCTATTGGCTATTCCAGCACACTATAATTATCAGATTTGGTAGTTGGACGTGAAAACCACGTTCCTCAACAGCAACCTCGAGGGGGAGGTGTGTATGATACAACCTAAGAGATTCGTGTCTAAAAATAGTCCAAATAAGATGTGTAAGTTGCTTAGGTCCATTTATAGACTAAAACAAGTTTCCTGAAGTTGGAACATAAAATTTGATGAGGCGATCAGATCTTATGACTTCATTAAGAACGAAGATTTGTGTGTACAGGAAGGTAAGTAGGAGTGCTATCACCTTTTTGGTGTTATATGTGGATGATATCCTAATTATTGGGTATGATATATGAATGCTCCCTATCGTAAAGGCTTGGTTATCTAGACATTTCTCTATGAAGGACTTAGGGGAAGCATCATATGTCTTGGGGATTCAGATCTATAGAGATAGATCCAAGAGGATACTTGACTTGTTCCAGTCTAGGTATATAAACATCATTGTCAAAAGTTTTGGCATAGAAAATTTCAAGAGAGATCTCATACTGATGAGATATGGGATATCACTTTCTATGAGGATGTCCCCAAAAACTCTTGAAGAAAGAACGAACATCAATAGGATACCCTATGTCTTAGCGATAGGGTCTATCATTTATGTCATACTATGTACCAAACTTGATATAGCATATGCTCTAAGTGTTATGAGCAGGTATCAAGCGGATCTAGGCTTGGAGTACTAGAAAGCAGTAAAGTGTCTCTTTAAGTACTTGAGAAGGACTAAGAATCTTTTACTGGTATATAAAGGTAGTAGCCTCATGATTGAAGGTTACATAGACTCAAGTTTCCAGTTTAATGTCGATGATAGTAAGTCAAATTCGGGGTATGTGTATTGTAGAGAAATTTTGGGGGGCATCACATGAGATTAGTGCATAAAATCTACGAAACTTAAAACTCATGTGTGAGATAGATTGTGTTACTAATGGAGAACATATATTCCTAAATCCCTATAGATCTATAGGAGAGGATGAAGGAAGTCAAGAGCCCTCATCTCTAGTGATGATCTACACAGAAAGGCTACGACAACGCTCCTTAAATCTCCAAGCCTGCTATCTAAGAAGGAGAAGAGGAGAGGAGAATAGAAGATGACAATTCAGATAGGCTCTAGCCTATGATCCTTTGATTCTCTCCTATTTATAGAGGTCCCCTATCAACTTAACCATAATGGATCCTGCTCTATTGAGTATTGGATCTCCATCAAATACCCAATTCTCTTACATTAGTAGATCTATATCTCATAATCACTCATTGGCTCTTATCTCATCCATATGTTCCAATAATTCAGGGGCTTATTGGCTATCCAATAATGTAGGTGCTCCGATGGATATCTCATATCCGAACATCTACTTATCGTAGTACATACCATATATGTGTGACCCTCTTGGCCCAATATCAAGCTAGTCGTGAGTCATACCTGTCATAACTTCTTTTGGCTCAATGAATTACTATCTCCATAATAATTCACTCGAATCATCGACTATGGACATACTAGGCCACTACGCCATAATCCCCAAACAATATAGGAGAATATAATCCATTTGACTTGTTTGTCCTCAGTTACCATATACTTATAGTCCCTTGTCCATCTAATATCTCAAAGACCGTATACCGGGCATGGTGCTATCAGACCTATATGGTTTCTACTCGATTCTCGCTCTAATTGGATTCTCCCAAAGAACTCTTTCTCTCTCAATCTGAATGACCCTGACTAGGGATTTGTCTGAATAATAACATATGAGATATTTCACTTATAACACGAGAGTGGATGATCCTCTATCGACACATAATAGCCCTTGTAAGGTTCACTACCACTCCCGATGACCGGTTGTGCTAAATTTGGAACATCCAAACCTATAAATCTGGTATCGAAGAGTGGAGCACTCATATAGGACATCCTTGGTGTCTCAAGTCTAAGGACTATGTACATCATTGAGACAACATAATCACTATCTAAGAACGAAGTATCATTAACCATCCTGCATTCCGTGAGTGGATCAATCAATGAACTCATTCTCCGATGAGCACCTGCACTATATCCCTAGTATTTCCACACGAGCAGCTATAAGATCAACTACCTCCATCATATGGATATGTATATAGCACAATAGTCTATTTGGTTATCTCGATGTCCCTCTCGAGTAACCTATAACTAGGATTATTTATGGCCTATGTTTAAAGGCAAATCAATATTATTATCGTGATCTCATCACGATCCGATTCCCATTGCACAGATCCATGAACATCAATATATATATATACGCAACAAGAAATATAAAGTGATAAAATATCAAATAATAATAATAAGTAAAAGGACTACGTGTTAAGTCACATGTGTCATTACTCACGTGATTGACTTGTAGGGCACCTATGACTAGTAATCTCCCACTTGATCTAAAGTCAATCACCTATGTGTATGATCCCCTTTAAACCCCTCTGATGCTCAAAGACAATATGAGACAATGGCTTTGTCAATAGATCTGCGATGTTATCTTCAGATGGAACTCTTTGCACTACTACATCTCCTTGTGTCACGATCTCTCTGATTAAGTAGAACATCCTCAGAATGTGTTTAGACTTTTGATTAGACTTGGGTTCCTTTGCTTGAGCAATCGTCTTGTTATTGTCTCAATATAAGGGAATTGGCTCCTTACTGCCTGGTACGATTCCCAAATCTGTGATGAACTTCTTCATCTAGACTCCCTTCTTTACTGCCTCTATTCTAGCAAAGTACTCTACCTCTATGGTCGAGTCAGTAGTAGTATCTTGCTTCGAACTCTTTCAGCATATTGCTCCTCTATTTAGGATGTACATATACTCCGAATTCAACTTACTATCATCGATATCGGACTGGAAACTCGAGTCTATGTAGCCTTCAACCCTAAGGCTACTACCTCCATATACCGGTAAAAGATCCTTAGTCCTTCTCAAGTATTTAAGGATACACTTTACTGCTTTCTAGTACTACAAGCCTGGATCTGTCTGATACATGTTTGTGACACTTAGAGTATGCGTTATATCAGACCTGGTACATAGCATGACATATATGATATACCATATCGTTGAGGCATATGATATCCTATCCATATTCGGCCTTTCTCTAAGAGTCTTTGGAAATATACTCCTAGAATGCGATATCCTATGTCTCATCGGTATGAGACATCTCTTTGAGTTTTCTATACCAAACATTTTGACAATGGTGTCTATATACCTAGATTGGGATAAGCCAAGTATAATCTTGGATATATCCCCATAGATTCAAATCTCCAAGATATAGGATGCTTCTCCTAAGTCTTTCATGGAGAAGTGTTTAGATAACCAAGCATTTACTGTGGATAATATTCCTACATCATTTCTAATAATTAGAATATTATCCACATATAACACCAATAAGGTGATAGTACTCCCACTTATCTTCCAATACACACAAGGCTCATCTTCATTTTTAATGAAGTCATAAGATCTGATTGCCTCATCAAATCTTATGTTCTAACTTCGGAAAGCTTGTTTTAGTCCATAAATGGACCTAAGCAACTTGCAGTTGTACCATATACATTTCCTCCTTGAGGTTTCCATTGAGGAATATAGTTTTCATGTCCATTTTTTAAATCTCGTAACTATAATGTGTTGCAATAGCCAATAGAATTAGGATGAATTTTAGTATGGCTATGGGTGAGAAGGTTTCATCATAGTTAACACCATGCCTTTAATGATACCATTTAGCTAGTAGCCTTGCTTTATAGGTCTTTACCTTTCCATCTGCTTCGATCTTCTTCTTGAAGATCTGCTTACAACTGATAGGTACAAGACCCTCGGTGCTTCAACTAGGTTTCAAACCTTATTGGAGTACATGGAATCCATCTTAGAATTCATAGCTTTTCATCACTTCCCAAAATCTATACTCGTAATAGCATCTTTGTAGGTCTAAGGATCAATAGCATCAACATCCTATCCTCTAATATATCTCATATATCTCTCAAGAGGACGAGATATTCTATTGAACATACATAAAGTCGGAACTTGTGTATTAGGTACCTAAATAGACTCGGGCTGTGGAGTGGTGCTTGAGCTTGGTTCTCCAACCTTGCTCAACTCTATCAAGCTCCCACTATCTCCACTAAGAATGTGTTCCTTCTTAAGAAACACCGCTCTCTTAGCTACAAAGACCTTTTGGTCCTTATGATGATAGAAATAATACCCACAAGTTTCCTTAGGTATCTCACGAACTTGCATTGCTATGTTCTCAAATCTAATTTATTGGGGTAGTCTTTTAACATGGGTAGGGTAGCCCAAAATCTTAACAACCTTAAGATTGGGCTTCTTCCCTTTTCATATCCCATATGTGTAGACACTACCGACTTAGTTGAAACTCTGTTCAGAAGGTAAGCTATAGTCTCTAGGGCATATCCCTAGAATGAGATAGGTCAGTTAGTGAAACTCATCATGGATTGCACCATGTCTAACAATATATGATACCTCCTTTCAGATATATCATTGAGTTAAGGTGTATAAGGAGGTGTCCATTGGGATAGAATACCATGGTCCTTGAGAAACTGGGTAAACTTTGTACTAAAGTACTCACCTCCTTGATCTGAATGAAGAGTCTTGATATTCTTTCCAATCTTGTTCTCCACTTCATTCTTATACTCTTTAAATTTCTCAAAGGCCTCGGACTTATACTTATCAAGTAGACATGTCTATACCTTGAGAAATCATCAGTAAAAGTAATAAAGTATGAGTAACCACCTACGGCATGAGTTGAAATAGGTCGACATACATCACTATATATGAGTTCCAACAACTCGGTGACTCTCTCTCCAGTTCCAGTAAAAGGAGAGTTAGTCAGTTTTCCATGAAGGCAAGGCTCACAAGTTGTATATGACTTATAGTCGAATGAATCTAGATATTTATCCTTTAGCAACTTTTGAATCCTTCCTTCATGGATATGACCTATAGTATAATATCATAGTTATGCACTATTTATCTCATCTCGTTTTCTCTTAGACACACTTACTGTCTAGCATAAATAAACCATTTGTTGAATCTCAGATTTTGATGACGAAACCAATTAATAAGTGTTTATAATTTAATCTACATTTTGAGTGATGCATGATGCTTCAATCAGGATGAGACAATTAAAGTAGAAAGAATCATGTTGGGCCGGGGGAAAACATGTTAAAAGATTGGATGTCGGGCCGAAGGATCGGTCAACGTATCGATAGAAGGCTTCGGGCCATGGATTCGGGCATCGAGCCAAGAAGAGCAGATATTGCACCAAGGATATTGGAGTTGCAAAGTCAACTAGCCAATTGGGCAATAGACCGCAAGAGAGGACGATATGCCGAAAAATCGGACGAAGCGTCGAGGGACCAATGACATGTCAGACAACATGATTAATGCTTAGTATTAATTGTCTAGATTGAAGTGTGTTTTACATGTGCAAGATTAACTACGATAGCAAGGCATGAAGAAAAATGAAGTCCCGGAGTTAAGGACGTAATTTCGTTGGGAGTTCGAGAGTTCATCGAAAGTCCGGATGTTCGTCAGAAGTTCTAGCGGAACCAGTCGAGAAGTCTCGAAGCTTGCTAGAGAAGCTCATCGGAACTTGCCAAGGAGATCATCGAGAAGTCCAGGAGCTTGCTGGAAGTCCGTCAAAACATTGCCGAGAGATCATCGGAAGCTCACCGGAAGAAATCAAGACGTAGGGACTTGTTTAGCTTAAGTATGTCTTAGATTTTGTAGTTAGCACATAATTGGGATTGGATTTGGGCTAACCCAATTATGGGCCAATTGGGCCCAATGAGATGCCTAAACAGTGCCCCAAGGGTGACACCGTCATGGCACAGTCTCCAAGACTGTGTCAGACGGTGGTACTGCCTGCACTCGGGAAACCCGGGATGAGATGTTTTTAGGCTCCAAGTTTGAATCCACTTGAAGCCTATAAATACCCCTCTCATCCTGATAAGATCCTAAAGTCTTATCATAGGCTCTGATACCAAATGATAAGACCCTAAAATCTTATCGTAGGCTCTGATACCAAATGATAAGACCCTAAAGTCTTATTGTAGAACAAAGAAGAGAAATAGATGATCACCTCGAGAGGATCGACCTCCTTGATCACTTCGAGGGAATCGGCCTCCTAGGGTTTGTCAAAAGACTTAATAATATTTTTCATAGATAACAAAAAAGAAGTAGTTACAACCCTATTTATAGAATTCGACCTAGAATCCACTAGGACTTGGACTCTTAACAATAAATAAATATTAAATAAACTCTATCCAACTCTAACTAAATTAAACATACTCAATAAATATTATTCAAAAGCTTATAAAATAAAGGGATCCCAACAATTTCGCCCCCTTCAAATCAGCCTTGTCCTCAAGGCTGAGCTACATTAAACTCGGGGAGCTTATCTTTCAACACTTCAATCATAGGCTATCTGCAATGCATCACAACTCGTTGATTAAGTATGGTCTCCACTTTTTGATAGTATAAGCAATATGTCGATCTTTCAGTGTAACAATCATTACAGAAAACTTCTGGCCTTATATAATCACTTTTATCTTTGAACATTTGCTATTATAAGTGAAAATTTGTCCATCAGCGATCTTTACTTCGAATCTGTCACAACCTTCAATGTGGTGGGCCAATCGGTCAACAATCTCGTTGTCCATAAAATTGTTAGCACTACCAGTATCAATCAAAACTATAATAGGCTGATGTTGTTGAATCTCGAATTTTGATGATAAAATCAATTGATGGGTTAATTGATCTAATCCATATTATTGAGTTAAGTGTATAGGATTAACTATAATAGCCTGAAAACATAAAGCAAGGATACTGAAGTCAAGTTTGATGGGTGTTTGAGAGTCCGAAGATTCGTCGGAGATGTTGCCGGAGCCAACCGAGAAGAAATCGGAGACTTGTCGGAGTTTTTGGAAGTCCGCCGAAGAGATCATCGGAGGTTCACGGAGATCACCGAGAAGGCTCGGCTACTCGCTGAACTCGCCACAAGATCGGGAGCCTACTAGGAGTCCTCCGGAAGAAATCCGAGGATGTATCGGAAGTCCACCGGAAGATCTCCGAAAAGCTTGCCGGAAGGAAACTCGATGTTGTCGGTTAAAAACTTATTTAGGACTATGTTTTTAATTGTGTAGTTTGCATATAGTTAGGGTTAGGATTAAGGGTTAATCCTACAACCTAGTTAGGGGCCAATTGGGCCCGAGTTAGGACTGGTTTGGGCCAAGTTTGGAGCCCAACCAGTGAGCTGAAATAGTTCAGGCGGTGGCACCGCCCAGAACCTGAAGTATCAGGCAGTGGTACCGCCGGACTAGGCGGTGGCACCGCCCAGCACCCGAGAGTTCGGGTGGTGGCACTGCCTAGAACCTGAGAGTTCCGGCGGTGGCACTGCCAAAACACTATCAATGTGGAAATTGATAGGCGGTAGCACCACCAGCCTTGGAAACCCAAGAGAATTCAAAATCTGGAGCCCAAATTTGAATCTTCTTGGGGCCTATAAATACACCTCAATTCTCAGTAGAGAATACAACTTTTGAGAAGCAATAGATTGAGATAAAAGTCTTAGCAAAGTCTTTAGCAAGTCTTGTTTTCAATTGCTTGAGTGTTCACCTCCTTCTTTCTCGTTGAAAATTTGTAAGAGTGTGAATCACTTGTAAAAGGTTGTAAGAAGGGTATTTGTCCTTTTGTCCTTCCCCTTCAAAGTGATTTGCTAGTGGAAGTTGGGAGCCCATCGAAGAAGGCTTCGCAAGTGGATGTAGGTCATTTTGATTGAACTACTTTAAATTGGTGTGTTCCTTGAATGTGTGAGTTCTTACTTTCCTAAAATTGTTATTTACACTATTGTTAACTTTTGATTTTCATCTACTCAAGTTACTATCGAAACGAAATCTCCTCGTATTTATGAATTCATTATTAAACTTACAAGTTTTAATCCGCTGCACTAATTCACACCCCCCCCCTCCCTCTTAGTGCCGCTCCGATCCTAACAGATGTTCTAGAGTTCCGCCAACTTCCATAGTTTGCGGGTTGGAGTTGCCGATAATGCATACATTGTATGTATGGTAGGTCCAACATCTTCATTAGAATTTATACCTTCATGATCGGAGTCCACATTCTTAGCTTTCGATTCCTCTCCGATTGGTTCAATCATTAGAAGTTGCCCTTGTTTATATCGGTACTCCATACTTCACTTTTTATCATAGTACAAACTCTTTGTTGATCTTTCCTTGAGTTCCTCTTGGGTTAGTCTTCGGGTGTCAGGGCTTTGGTTGGGAATAGATGGGGTGTGCTGCTTACTGATCACCTATTTATTGACACTTTTGTTTTGATGATATTCCATGCTAATTTTTTCCTTATGCAAGCGTGCAAATGAAATTACAACTGTCATGGTGCAGGGTTGACGAGCCTTAACTTCACACTGAATCTCCGGATTAAGCCCTTTAATAAATATACCCAAAAGTTATCGTTTCGACCAATCTCTAGCTTGATTTGATAATTTTTCAAACTTGCTCTGATATTCCAACACTGTAGAAGTCTAATGAATTTTGACAAGCTGCCCATCAATATTCTCATATTCAGATGGTCCAAAGCGAATAACAAGTCTTCTCTTAAATTGCTCCCACGAGGAGACTCCGTAGCAAGTTTCATACCAATCATACCACTGGATTGCATCTCTCTCTAGTTGGATTGAGGCTATTTCCACCTTGGATTCTTCTAGAGTTTTGTAAAAATGAAAAAAAAATTTCTCCCTAGAGATCCAACTAGTCGGATCCCCATCTTCCTATCGTGGAAATTCTACCCTAATGTGTGGGTAGTGTGCGTCACCATCCTGGGGCTCTTTTCTTATATTTCCATATCTATGCAACGTAGAACTTGAGCTCCCACATTGTTGAAATTTACTAAGGCTCTCCAGTAGGTCCTTTTTGAAATCATTAAGTATTTCTTGCAATCAGTTTTCAATTCTAATTTCCCATGCTTCTATTTGTGTTTTCACTTTGTTATCGATGACTATTGTATAAGACTACAAATCTGTAATCTCAACTGCTGTTTCTGATGTCGGGACTAGGGCATCAATCACTATACTACTCGGTGCTGTTGTTGTGACATAATCGATGGTAGTACTATGGGAATGAAGGGTTGCTGTGAGGATGCCCAGATGGAAGGCAGCGTTGCTCTGTCTCTACCGCACTACGGAAGGAAGCGCTGGTGACGCCGAGGAAGGCAGCGTTGCTCTATCTCTACCGCACTACAGAAGGAGGCACTTGTAATGCCAAGTGATCGTGTGCGATTGAGGACACACCGGTGCCATTGAAGCAGCGGAGGTCAAGAAGAAGAGTCGATGTGTGCGTTGCCGAGATTGAAACGACCGCACAAGAGCTTGCTACGTGTGCTGTTGGAGGGTGGCTGCCAAATAGGAATCGACGGTGGTAGTGCGGGGAATAAGGGCAATTAGTGATTTGCCCTATTTCTATCATCGGGGCAAGGAGAAGGCTGCGAGGATCACGGCAGGGCGGCGAGCGGCATCGTCGCTGGCTGGGCAGCAGCGGTGATGGTGGTGGCAACCAACGTTCGCAATAGCAAGAGGACCGGCGACTACTTCGCAGTAGCAAGAGGATTGTCCTGTTTCGGTCACCAAGGGGGCAGAGTAAGGGGGAGCAGCGGCAGTCCTTCTAGCCCGAGACAGGGGGAGTGGTAGTTGGAAGGCGAGCGGCGATCGTCACACGGTAGCTGGCAGCAGTGGTGGGTCGGTTGGAAGGTGACGGCGCTCGAGGGGAAGATAAGTGGTGGTGGTGCGGCTGGAAACAAGGGCAGCAGAGGCGAGTTGCCCTGTTTCGGTCGTCGTGAGGAGGGAGGCAACCGGTAGTTGCGGTTGTCACCCGGGGGGGGGCACAATGGCAAAGTGTTAGGGCAGCGTCGGCGATGGTGTTAGCAATGAAGGGGTGGTCCGTTGGCTAGGAAATGGCACTAACGGTCCTTCTCGCTCGAGCGAGATGGGGAAGCGAGGAGAAACGGTCATTGGCCGGGGGGGCAGCGGCGGCGGTGGTCGATCGGTCGGGAAGCAGTGCTGACTGTGGAGAAGGAGAGGTTGGTGGCTGGGGGGCAGCGGCGGCAGCTGCTGGCCGGAGAGCAACGGCGGCAGGTGGGCTCTTTTCACTGCCTCGTTTTCTAATTTGGTTTAACACCCAAATAGAAATGGCTCTTTTCAGCTTTCAAGAGGGTCACTCTCTCATTCGTCCTTTCTTGTTCAATGGGACGGACTACACATATTGGAAAACTCGAATGAGAGTTTTTTTGCTTTCGTTGAATCTCGATTTATGGCACATAGTCAAATTTGGTTTTCAAATGTCTTCTCTTCTAATGAACCATTGGAATAATTTGGAGAAGACATTTTCTTTAAATGCTAGAGCTATGAATGCTCTATTTTGCGCCTTAGATAAAAATGAATTCAATCAGGTTTCTTTATGCGAAACGGCTTTCGATATTTGGCATATTCTCGAAATCACACACAAAGGCACAAATAGTGTTAAGGATTCTAAAGTTAATTTTTTAATGCATGATTTTGAACTATTTCATATGAAACCAATCGAAACCATTGGAGACATGTACACCCGTTTTACAGATGTCGTCAATGGTTTAAAATCACTTAGTAAAAGTTTTTCGGATTTTGAACTTGTAAATAAGATTTTACGATCGCTTTCTAAAACTTTGGACTCTAAAGTAATGGCCATACAAGAGGCTAAAAACCTAAACAACCTTCCACTCAAAGAACTAATTGGGTCTTTAATGACCTACAAAATGAACAATGTGGCAAAAAGGAAACTCGAGAATAACCTTCCAAAGAATAGGAAGGATTTGGGACTTAGAACAATTGAAGACCACTCGAGATAAGCTCAAGTGATAGTGAACTTGAACTCCACACTATAAAATTTAAAATATTCATGAAACAAGAATTAAAGAATAAACTTACAAAGAATGGGACTACTTGCTATAAACGCAAAAAGAAGGAAGCACTTTGGGATGAATCAAGCTCCTCCGAAGACGAGGAGAAAATCAACAAAGGCGAGGTGGCAAACTACGCCTTAACGGCTTTCGACGATAAGGTAATCAAAATGCCTTTAATTTATTTTAAAATTACATAATGCTTTTTCATGAGTTATTTTAGTTTAGAAAATTTTATTTTTTTCTTGAAAATTGCATGTTTAATAATGTAATGAAAATGCAAAAAATTAGGAATCATGTTTATCTTTCTAGTAATTTTTGGAAATGATCATGAAAATTGTATGTTTTATGAAAATATAATAAAATGTAAATATAATGTTTGTATACCTAATAAAAATAATCGTATATATGTTTTTAAGAAGCAATAATATGTAATCATGTTGATTTTCGTATTGCTTTTCGATTTTGATTGAAGATGCCTTATGATTAATGAAACCATGCTTGATGTTTTAATAATGTAATGATGATTTGAGATCATGCTTAATTAGTTTATCTTTCGAAATTATGCATGATGATTCTAGTGATTTATGGACTTTTGATTTTTACCGTAATGAAAGTGACTTTTTCAGTTTTAAAAATGATGCATATTTTTTGTTGGTAAAAAGATAAAAGCATACTTATATGAAACCAACAACTTAAAATGAAACATCTTTATCTTATTGATTTTGATGAATCTATGTGTATCATTTTTATGAATCACTTAAAAATGACTTTGTTGATTTAACAAGTTGAATGATTTGAAGATAAATGATGATATTTCTTTTGATTATAACTTGTGATTTTTTTATATGAATAATCATCTTGATTTCTCTATGAATCAAGATCTAGTTTTTGAACTCATATGTTTCTTCTTACCATTTTTCTAAAAATGAGAGATTAATAAATCTATTTATGTCCTTTTTATGAATCTCTTAAAAATGATTTTGATTTGACGATTTAAATTTGAATGAGCTTAATCTTGATTTTTCGAGATTTATAACTTGAGATTTCTGATGCTTAAATCAAGATTTTATATGCATGAATTGAAATCTTTTTCTCCTAAGTTTCTTTTACAATTTACTAAAGAGAATATCTTTTTCGAAATTCATGACTTAAAATTTCTCTTGAATATCTTTTATTTTATGATCTCCAAAGAATTCTTTTCATTATTTTATTTAAGAGGAAATTTGTTAAAATGAATCATATTTTCTCTTGATTTCTTGGAATTATAACTTGAGAATTCTTTTTATAAATCAAAATTATTTACTATGATTCGTTCTTTTCACTATTTGAGTTATCTGAAAAGAATCATAATATGTCTCTTGTTATTCACAATTTGTCTTCATAATTTGTATATCTTATCACCAATTTTTATTGTTAATTTTCATGTGATGATATGAAATCATGCAATACTCATGAAATTATACAAATGAGAAGTTATGATCATGCATGATAAGATATAATGACATTTAGATATCATGATGATTTGAAATACTATGATTTGTTGCTAAAATAATGTATTATGAATGTCTCAGTATCATGTATGATATGCTCAAAATAATGATGAATATTTTGAAAATAAATATTTGTATTATGTTTGATGATTTTACATTTTAATAATGTGCATGATGAGTTGCAGTGATGATTGATTTATTTTGGTATCATGCATGAAAAATGAAATGTAAGATTTTAAAATTATGCATATTTCAAGTTGAAACCATAATGATACAAACATATTAAAATAAAGTTTATTATTTACCTTTGTCATAATTTGAAAATTGATGTAAAGGGTCTTCCCTTCTTTTTGACAATGACAAAGGGGGAGAAATATTGCTAGCTCAAGATGCAAAACATGCTAACTTGTACTTTGCAACAAAAGCAAAATTGCTACCTCAAACATTGCAAAAGAAGCAAAAATTTGCTAACTTGCAACTTGCATATTTCAAGAAGTGAGAGTTGCTTTCTTGAACATCTCTAATTTGCTAGCTTGCATGATGTAGAACTTGCTATATTGAATATTACAAAGAAGTGTTATCTTTCCTATCTCAAGAAGCAAAAATGCTAAACTTGCACATCTTTAATTATTGCTATATTACATAATGATCAAATTGGAAATTATGTTTAATATGCAATAATTTGAACTTGTACTTCTAAACATATGAGAATTGGACTTCTCCTTTTTGTTGATGACAAAGGGGGAGAAGTATAATCATGTTATGCATGATGATGTGTTGCAAATATTCATGATGAAATTTGTAATGACTTGAATTTGGCTTGAATTCAAGGTTCTATCAATATAGTATATTGATAAGGTGAGTTTGTTCAAACTCCGAGAGTTAAGATTAACTCTGTTATCGATTGGTTGTCATCATCAAAAAGGGGGAGATTGTTGAATCTCGGATTTTGATAATGAAACCAATTGATAAGTGTTTATGATTTAATCTCTATTTTAAGTGATGCAGGATGCTTCGATCAAGGTGAGACAATTAAAGCAGGAAGAATCATGTTGCGCCGGGGGAAAACATGTCAGAAGATTGGACGTCGGGCCGGAGGATCGGTCGACATATCGACATAAGGCTTTGGGCCATGGATTCGGGCATCAAGCCAAGAAGAGCAGATATTGCACTAAGGATATCAGAGTTGCAGAGTCAACTGGCCGATTAGGCAATAGGCCGCAAGAGAGGACGATGCGCCGAAGAATCGGATGAAGCGTCGAGGGACCAATGACATGCCGGACAACATGATTAATGCTTAGTATTAATTATTTAGATCGAAGTGTGTTTTACATGTGTAGGATTAACTACGATAACAAGGCATGAAGCAAAATGAAGTCCCAAAGTTAAGGACGCGATTTCGTTGGGAGTTCGAGAGTTCATCGGAAGTTCGGACGTTTGTCGGAAGTTCTGTGGAACCAACTGAGAAGTCTCGGAGCTTGCCAGAGAAGCTCATCGGAACTTGCCAAGGAGATTATCGAGAAGTCCAGGAACTTGCCGGCAGTCCATCGGAATATTACCGAGAGATCGTCGGAAGCTCGCTGGAAGAAACCAAGATATATGGACTTTTTTAGCTTAAGTGTGTCCTAGATTTCGTAGTTAACACGTAATTGGGATTGGATTTGGGCCAACCCAATTATGGGCCAGTTGGGCCCATGTAAGGACTGTGTTGGGCCCAATGAGAGTCCCAAACAGTACCCTAAGAGGTGACACCATCGTGGCACAATCTCTAAGACTATGTTAGGCGGTGGTACCACTAGTCTGGGCAGTGGTACTTCCCAGACACAACCTCCGAGAGGCTGCAGGCGGTGGTATCGTCAAACTGGGATGAGATGTTTTTAGGCTCTAAGTTTGAATCCACTTGAAGCCTATAAATACCCCTCTCATCTCTAGGTAAAATATACAAGTATAGAAATTTTAAAGTGAGAAAACGCTGTAGAAACTACTTAAGAAATCCCTCCTCTAGCTTAAACTTAGAATTCTGTTTAGAGAGGAGTGAGTGCTTGTAAGGGTTGTCTCTTAATCCTAGGAAAAGGAGAAGAGGGGTGTAAGAAGGAGGTTGATCTTCACCTATTAAAGGAAGATCGATAGTTGATGCCGATGGCCTCGACAAAAGAGGAATCGGTGAAGTGGATGTGGGTCATGATGACCGAACCACTCTAAAATCTGGTTTGTATTTACTTCTTGCTATTTACCTTATTACAAACTGAATTCCTCCTTCACTATATTTCCATACAATTTCAAGTTAACATCTTTTCATCAGAAATCAGTTTTAATCGAAACGAAAGGATTTGAAGATGTGATTTTACTACTGCACTAATTCACCCCCCCTCTTAGTACCGACCCCGTTCCTAACACCATTATGTAATGTTCCTCTCGTGATTATTGAATCTCAGATTTTGATGATGAAATTAATTGAAAATTGTTTGATCTAATCTATATATTGAGAAAAGTGTGTAGGATTAACTATAATAGCAATGAGACACAAAGCAAGTATTGTGTCGGAGTCAAGATTAAGATCTCGTTGGGAGTTTAAGAGTTCATCGAAAGTCCGGACGTTCGTCAAAAGTTCTACCGGAACTAATCGAGGAGTCCAGGAGCTTACTAAAGATGCTCATCGGAACTCACTAAGAAGATTGTCGTAAATTTCAGGAGCTTGCCGGGAGTCCGTCGAAACATTGTAGGGAAGTCGTCGGAAGTTCACCGGAAGATCATCGGAAGCTCGCTAGAAGAGCAATTGACATATTGGAACAAGAGTGTTTTGATTATGTCTTAGTTATTATAGTTAGATTAAAAATTAAGTTAAGATTGGGAGATAATACCACTAACTTAGTCAGGGGCCAATTGAGCCCTTAACAAGGCTAAATTGGTCCAAATTGAACAGCCCATTCAGCACCTAAAATCATGACCGGTGGTGGCACCGCCTAAAAGACCTAGTCTCTCAAGTGGTCTGAGCGGTGGTACCACCCAGACTAGGTGATAGTATCGTCAGCAATTATTGTTGTCTACGGTGGTACCGCCCCTATCAAGCGGTGGTACCGCCAGAGCTCAGTCTCCGAGCTTTGTCAAGCGGTGGTACCGCCCAATGTCAAGTGTCAGGTGGTGGTACCACTAGTACTCTAGAAATCCAGGATAAGAAAATTTTTGGCTCCATTTTTGAAGCCATTGGAGCCTATAAATATCCCACCCTTTTTTGCATGAAAGGGTAACAAAGTGCTATTATATGTGTGAAAAATTCTAAGTCTTTGGGGTATGAAAAACATAGCAAAAGTGAGAAGAGTTCTCCTCCTCCCTCTCTTAGCCTTGTAACAATCTAAGAAAGAGGAGTAAGACTTGTAAGGGTTGTCTCCTAAACCTAGGAAAATGAGAAAGAGCTGTAAAAGGTGGTTGGTCTTCGCCTATTGAAGGAAGGCCTTTAGTGGACGCCGGTGACCTCAACGGAGGAGGAATCCGAAGTGGATGTAGGTCACATTAACCGAACCACTCTAAATTCTAGTTTGTTTTTCCTTGTATGCAATTTACTTTACTGCAAACCTCCTTGAGCTTTTCTATACATTCTTATAAAAGTTTTAAGTTCAATGTCTTTCTAAAATGATTTGAATCGAGATGAAAAATGTACGAAATCGAAAAATTTTCTGCTGCACTAATTCACCACCCCCCCCCCTCTCTCTTAGTGCCGCTCTTGATCCTAACAATTAGTGTCAGAGTTAGGTTCACTCTCATTTGGTTTAAAACTCAAGAGAGATGGCATTTGCTGGCAACCAAGAGGGTCGTTCAATTACACGTCCGCCCATGTTCAATAGGATAGATTATACATATTGAAAGACTAGAATAAGGATCTTCCTAATTTCAATAGATTTCAAATTATGAAATATTGTAGAAAATGGGTTTCATAAGTCTTCTCTTCCAATGAACAATTGGAATGAGTTGGAGAAGAAGACTTTCGCCTTAAATGCCAAGGCTATGAATGCCTTGTTTTGTGCTTTAGATAAAAACAAGTTCAATCGTGTGTCTATTTGTGAATTGGCTTTTGATATTTGACGCATACTCGAAGTGACTCATGAAAGCACTAGTAGAGTGAAGGAGTCAAAAATTAATCTTTTAGTGCACACTTATGAGTTGTTTTGGATGAAACCGACTAAGACCATTGGAGACATGTATACCCGATCTACGGATGTCACCAATGGTCTAAAAAGACTTGGTAAAAGTTTCTCGAACTTTGAACTTGTTAATAAAATCTTAAGATCCCTTCCAAAGAGTTGGGACCCTAAAGTAACGATTATTTAAGAGGCCAAATATTTAAATAATTTTTCTCTCGAAGAACTAATTGGGTTACTAATGACCTATGAGATAACTTATAAAGCTCATGAAGAGCTTGAGGACGCTCTTCTAAAGAACAGGAAGGATATGGCACTAAGAACACAAGAAGATCACTTGAAAGAAAATTCAAATGATGAGGACCTTGATGATGACTTAGCACTCTTGACAAGAAAGTTCAAAAAATTTATAAAAAGAAATAAATTTAAAAACAATACTAAAAATAAATTTAAACCCAAGAAAGATCAAGTAATATGCTATGAATGCAAGAAGCCGGGACATTATAGGAGCAAATATCTCCTAACAAAGAAGAAGCAACCAAAGAAGAAGAAGGCTCTTAAAGAAACATAGGATGACTCAAGTGCATCCGAAGAAGAGGAGCCAACCAACACCGAGCAAGTTGCTTATTATGCACTAATGGCTATTGGAGATGAGGTAACAAGTTCATTAGATGCAAATTTATCTTTTGATGAACTTTTAAATGTTTTTCATGAATTGTTTGATGAATGTAGAATCTTGAGTAAAAAGTATAACTCATTGAAAAAGGAACATGCTTTTCTTATTAATGATTTTGATATACTAAAAATTGAGCATGATAATAGCTTAGCTCCCTGCACAAAATGCCATGAAGTAGAAACACTTAGAAAGAAAAACTTGCTATTCAAATAAACCTTAAAAAAGTTTGAGGTTAGTAGCAAGTCCTTGAACATGATCCTTGCTAATAAGGGTCATGTTCATAGGAGAGGTGGAATCGGATTTGTGAGTAGCTCTCACCAAAATCCGACCACCTTTGTTAAAGACCCTACCTTGCATGTATCACCTCATACCAAATGTAACTTTTGTTGTAAACTTAGACATGTTGCGTACAAATATCCATATAAGAAATATAGTCCACATAAATTGATTTGGGTTCCTAAGAGAACCTCAAATGACTCAATGTAACATGATAAGCTTTGTAGATCGATTTTTGAGGTACCCAAGGTCAAATGAGTATCTAAAAATCATCCTTTTTTTTAGAAAAATGTACCATCATAAGCTAGGAGCAAGAGATGTGTTGTTGGTTGATAGTGGATACTCAAAGCATATGATCGGAGATTCATCTTAATTCTCTAAGCTCACTAGCCTAGACGAAGGATATGTTACATTCGGAGACAATAACAAAGCTAAAATCATTGGCAAAGGAATCATAGGTAACAAATCCAACCTTTTTATTGAAGATGTGTTGTTGGTTGATGGCTTAAAGCATAACCTCTTGAGCATTAGTCAATTATGTAATAAAGGATATATTGTTAAATTTGAATCTTATGCTTGCATTATTGAAAAACCATACAAAAACACATCTATGATTGCATTAAAACAAAATAACGTATACACCATCGACATTAATAATCTCTGCAATGAAATGTGTTTTTTAGTTTTGAATAATGATGCTTGGCTTTGGCGTAGGAGATTAGGTCATGCTAGTATAAAACTAATCTCTCAAATCTCATTTAAAGAACTTGGAGGAATTCCTTATATTAATTTCATTAAAGACAATATGTGTGATGCATGTCAACTAGGAAAACAAATAAAAGTAGTTTCAAACAAAAGAACCAAATAAGCACCTTTAGACTATTGCAATTGATTCATATGGACTTGTTCGAACCAATTGCTACATCAAGTCTAGGAGGTAGCAAATACGCCTTTGTTATAGTGGATGACTATAGTAGATACACATGGACTTACTTTTTGGTATATAAAAGTGATTACTTTAGGTACTTCTCTAAGTTTTGTAAACCTGTTCAAAACGAAAAGGGTTTTATGATTTCATCAATTCGAATTGATCATGGTGGTGAATTTCAAAATCGTGATTTCTAAGACTTTTGTGAATCTAATGGATACAACTACAACTTCTCTACTTCAAGAAATCCTCAACAAAATGAAGTAGTAGAAAGAAAAAAATAGAAATTTACAAGAAATAGTTCGAACCATGCATGCAAAGTGAACAATAGCCTACCCAAATATTTTTTGGCCGAAGCCATAAATACGATATGCAATATTATGAATAGGGTTCTAGTAAGACCATTACTTTCCAAAACTCTTTATGAGTTGTAGAACAACAAAAAACCCAATATTTCATACTTTGAAGTTTTCGGGTGTAAATGTTTTATCTTGAATGAAAAAGATATCTTAGGAAAATTTGATGTAAAATCTGATGAAAGAATTTTTCTTGGTTATTCTTCTATTTCAAAGGCTTTTCGCATCTTTAATAAAAGAACTTTAATTATAGAAGAATCTATTCATATTGTTTTTAATGAAGTTTCTAAAGTTAAGAAAAATGATTTTGATGATGAACTTAATTTTGATATTTTGAATTTGAATGAAACCCTTTCTCCATCTAGCAACTTGGATGTATCTTCTTCCAAACATTTTTTACTGAAGGAATGGAAGTATGTAGATGCTCATTCTATGGAGCTAATCATAGGAGATGTATCAAAAAGGGTTCAAACTTATTCTTCTCTTAAGAATTTTTGTGTCAATGTTGCTTTTCTCTCTTAAATTGAACCTAAATGCATTGACGAAGCCTTGAAAGATAATTCATGAGTTATCTCAATACAAAAAGAGTTAAATCAATTTGAGAGAAATGAGGTGTGGAAGCTTGTTCCAAGGCCAAATGATCATTTAGTTATTGGTACTAAATGAGTCTTTATAAACAAGCAAGATGAATTTGGTATCATAATTAGAAACAAGGCTAGATTAGTGGCCAAAGGTTTCAACCAAGAAGAAGGTATTATGAAGAAACCTTCGCTCTTATGGCACGATTAGAAGCCATAAGGATGCTCCTTGCCTATGCTAGTAGTAATAATTTTAAGTTGTTTCAAATGGATGTTAAAAGTACTTTTCTTAATGGCTTTATTTTCGAAAAAGTTTATGTTGAACAACCTCCCAGATTTGAGAATGATGATTTCCCTAATCATGTGTTTAAATTGAATTGACTAAAGCTCTTTATGGATTGAAACAAGTCCAAGGGCTTGGTATGAGAGATTTAGCTCCTTTCTTATTCAAAGTAATTTCTCTAAAGCAAGGTCGATACTACATTGTTTATAAAAATTTTAAAAAAAAATTTATTGTTTAATTTATGTTGATGACATTAATTTTAGCTCAATGAATCTTTGTTAATCGTTTGCCAAAAGTATGAGTCTAGAGTTTGAAATAAGCCTAATAGGGAATAACCTTATGTTTAGGCTCACAAATTAAATAACTTAGTAATGGTATTTTTCTTAGTCAAATAAAATATGCTTTAGACTTACTAAAAAAAAATTTATTGTTTAATTTATGTTGATGACATTAATTTTAGCTCAACAAATGAATCCTTATGTTAATCGTTTGCCAAAAGTATGAGTCTAGAGTTTGAAATAAGCCTAATAGGGGAATTAACCTTATGTTTAGGCTCACAAATTAAATAACTTAGTAATGGTATTTTTCTTAGTCAAATAAAATATGCTTTAGACTTACTAAAAAAAAATTTATTGTTTAATTTATGTTGATGACATTAATTTTAGCTCAACAAATGAATCCTTATGTTAATCGTTTGCCAAAAGTATGAGTCTAGAGTTTGAAATAAGCCTAATAGGGGAATTAACCTTATGTTTAGGCTCACAAATTAAATAACTTAGTAATGGTATTTTTCTTAGTCAAATAAAATATGCTTTAGACTTACTAAAAAAAATTAATATTAATAGTTTAAAGGCTATCAACACTCCTATGAGTACCTCCACTAAGTTAGATGTTGATGAAAGTGGAGAAAGCTTTGATCAAAAAACTTATAGGGGTATGATATGTAGCTTACTATATCTCATCGTAACTAGGCCGGACATCATATTTAGTGTAGGACTTTGTGCTAGGTTTCAATCTAATCCTAAGATATCTTATCTTAAATCAGTTTAAAACATTCTTAAATATCTTAAAGGAACCACTAATCTAGGATTATTGTATCCAAAATCTGAGAACTTTGAACTAATTACTTATACTAATGCGGATTTTGCTGGATGTAGAATAAATAGAAAAAGTATATCCAGAACATGTCAATTCTTAGAACATGCACTTGTCTCTTGGTCTTTTAAAAAGCAAAACTCGGTTGCACTATCCACAACTGAAGCCGAATATATAGCGGCTAGTGCATGTTGTGCACAAGTCATATGGATGAAAAATATATTAGAAGATTATAAGATTCATCTTAAGAACATTCCCATAAAATGTGATAACACTAGTGCAATATGTTTAACAAAAAACCCTATTCAACACTCTAGAACTAAACACATTGACATTAGGCATCACTTTATACGAGATCTTGTTAATAATCATGATGTAATCTTAGAGTTATTGATATAAAACATCAATTAGCTAATATCTTTACAAAACCCTTAAATGAAGAACAATTTAATTTCATTAGAAGGGAATTAGGGATGTTAAATTGTTCAAATGCATGAGTTTGTTGTATTTTTTTTGGACTATCCTTCTCTTAATGTATTTCATGAATGGGGCTTTCATGAATCTACTTTGTTTTTATCTTCCTTGGTATCAAGTTTACTTCATACGCTTGCTCCATCATTTAATGATTTTTGATACACTTAATCACTTCATGGATTTCATTGACAAAATACATCTCTCACGGGTTTATCTCGTGTATTTTGAATGAGAAATGGATTTGACTTATGAATTTCTTTTTCATATGATGCTTCTCTCCTTATTCTTCTCATGAAAGATGAATTTTATAAATTCCAATGGATATCTTGATCCTTGAAAGATAAATTTTAGTACTTGATAATCACTTGCAAGAATGGGGATCTGATTTGGTATGATTCTTTTTATGAATCCCTTCTCTTTGATTAAAACATGTTTTAACGAAACCTTATTTAATGTTTTTGACTTCACAAAATTGGTTCTTAATGGATTTCCTCCTTATTTTCCTTCCACTCCCTCATGCAAATGTTTTGATGACAAAAGGGGAGAAGTTGATGGAATCTATTGCTTTAATGTTGATAAATTTTGATGTTGAGAATTTGTGAATGTTACCATACAACGATGCAATATCAATTGAATAAGTTAGTGTGAACCAAATTTTACCACTCGCATTATTAAATTGTTCTTCTTTTTGTTAATGACAAAGGGGGATAAATAATACCAAAATGTGGTAAATTGATAACAAATTGGCATTGTAGATATATAGATGTATGCAATGTATCTTATCATAAATGATTATCATAAACACTTATATACTTTGTGGTATGCTTAAAATATAATTAGAATCGTCATATACATTGTAACACATCGCAAATGCTTGAAACATATCTTCATATGCATTGTAGATAAATGTCTTTCATTATGATAAGATATCTTGAGCTTAGCTTGCTATTTTACAATTGATATCTTGCCATGGAATGATGGATTGCTATCTTTGTCATCTTGCTATGTTTCATATTTGAAATTTGTATCATACTTGAAAATAATGATTGTATATCATTATACTTAAAAATAGATGTCATGCCTTAATATTGTTTTTATTGATAAATACGTGGCATCGTATTTTGAGAATGTTAAATCATAATAGGAATCATGATGTGCATGTTGATAAGTTTAAATGAACTTAACTTATCGGTTTGATACTTGAATTCAAAGGTCTTGAATTCAAGAATATCTTTTCTCAAAGTATGGCATATAGATAGGGGGAGTTAAGGATAACTCCGTCATCAATTGATTGTCATTATCAAAAAGGGAGAGATTGTTGAATCTCATATTTTGATGATGAAATCAATTGAAAAATTCTTTGATCTAATCTATATGTTGAGAAAAGTGTATAGAATTAACTACAATAGCAGTAAGACATAAAATAGGTGTTATGCCGAAGTCAAGATCGAGATCTCGTTGGGAGTTCAAGAGTTTGTCGAAAGTCCGGACGTTCGTCAGAAGTTCTGCCGGAACCAACCGAGAAGTCCAGGAGCTTGCCAAAGATGCTCGTCGGAACTCACCAAGAAGATCATTGTAAATTTCAGGAACTTGCCGGGAGTCCGCTGGAACATTATCGGGAGTTCGTCGAAAGTTCGCCGGAAGATCATCGAAAACTCGTTGGAAGAGCAATTGACATACTGGAACAAGAGTACTTTGATTATATCTTAGTTATTGTAGTTAGATCGAAAATTAAGTTAGGATTGGGAGGTAATCCCACTAACTTGGTTAAGGGCCAACTAGGCCCTTAATAGGGCTGAATTGGGCCGGATTGAATAGCCCATTCAGTACCTGAAATCATGGCCGACAATGGCACTACTAAGGCGGGTGGTGGCACCACTTGGAAGACCTAGTCTTCCAGGTGGTCTGGGCAGTGGTACCACCCAGACTGGGCGGTGGTACCACCAGCAATTATTGTTGTCAGTAGTGGTACCACTCTTATCAAGCAGTGGTACCGCTAGAGCTCAACCTCTGAGCTCTGTTAGGTGGTGGTACCACCCAGTGTCAAGTGTCAGGCGGTGGCACCGCTAGTACTCCAAAAATGCGGGATGAGATACTTTTTGCCTCTATTTTTAAAGCCATTGGGGCCTATAAATACCTCACCCTTTTCTACATGAAAAGGTAATAAAGTGTTATTATATGTGTGAAAAATTCTAAGTTTTTGGGGTGTGAAAAGTATTGTAAAAGTGAGAAGAGTTCTCCTCCTCCCTCTCTTAATCTTGTAACCATTCAAGAAAGAGGAGTGAAACTTGTAAGGGTTGTCTCCTAAACCCGGTAAAAGGAGAAAGAGTTGTAAAAGGTGATTAATCTTCGCCTATTGAAGGAAGGCCTTTAGTGGACATCGATGACCTCAACGGAGGAGGAATCCGAAGTGGATGTAGGTCACATTGACCGAACCACTCTAAATTCTGGTTTGTTTTTCCTTGTGTGTAATTTACTTTATTGCAAACCTCCTTGAGCTTCTCCTTACATTCTTATGAAAGTTTTAAATTCGACATCTTTCTAAAACGATTTGAATTGAGACAAAAAATTTATGAAATCGAAGAATTTTTCGCTGCACTAATTCACCTCCTCTCTTAGTGTCGCTCTTGATCCTAATAGTGATGATCTTATCATCTAATAGTATTGAATAACCATTGTCCTCAAAAACTAATTTATATCCACTAACTGTCAAACATTAAATGGAAATAATATTTTTGATAATAGAAGAAACAAAATAGCATCCATCCAATGCAATAATAGCCCCACCAGGTGGATGTAAGGTAACCTCGCCAATAGCTACTGTAGCAACTTTTGCTCCATTGCCCATCTTGAGGTCCATCTTACCTCTCCCCAATCTCCTAGGTTTTGTCAAAATCTACAATGAATTGTAAATATGATAAACACTGCTGGTATCTAATACCCATGTATTATTATAAAAGTCTAACAAATGGAGACTGATCATAAATGTACTAGAAACTTCTATTTCACCCTATCTGCAAGGTATTCTTTGTAGTACCTCTTTTAGTGCTCATTTTTGTCCCATTGGCCTTTGTCCTTTGACGGGTCTTTTTTAGCAACCTTTACTTTACCTGGTCTTCCCTTGCCCTTCTTAAGGGACTTTTCCATTTTCCTTTTATTTCGAGTCTCACTAATATAGAGAATTGACTTCTCTTTTTTGATAGTGCTCTTTGCCTCCCTCAACATATTGAGAAGCTCAGAAGAGTCATCTTAAGCTTGTTTATATTAAAATTTATTATAAATTATGAAAAGAAATCTAGTAGAGACTGAAACACAAGATCCACACATAGGTTATCCTCTAGGACCATTTCTAGACCTGTGAGTTTCTCTATCCACTGAAGAGGCTCTTGAACATCTCATATTGTTGAGTCATTCCCTATTCCTTAAATAGTTTACGGACATATAGGAGAATGAATTTAGCATCCATCTTTTCATACTATCTCTATAACTCAATAGTCTTGGAGCCCAACATGTAACACTAAGCAAGAGTAGAGTTATATATGTATAATTTACATAGCGAGTGATTTCATTATCGCTTACCCCTTCATTGGGCGTAGGCATCACTATATCAAGGACATATGCGATTTTCTCCATTGTGAGAACAATTCTCAAGTTACGGAGCCAATCCATATAATTCAAACCAATGAGGTGGTTGACATCAATTATATCACATAAGGGATTTGAAAGCGATATTTTTTGAAAATAAAGATGCAACAAAAATAAATAACATATAAATTTTATAGAAAAATAAACAAATAAGATATTAACTTCTATCTTAATATACTCCTACTATTTTTCTTATGAGTTAGGTGACACCATTAGCACGTGAAACGGAAGTTTCCAATAGACTTCTAGTTGGGATCGAGATCCAATCAACGTCTTAGTATAACATCGAGGGACTCGACCAATCATACTAAGCCCAAAAGGTAAGTAAGTCTTGCCGATCATAACTCCTTGTGATTCCCGTCTTGTTTAGTCTCTAAACCACCATGGTCTCGAGATTTGACCAACCATGATGTTCGGTTAAGTCAACACCATCGTTACAAAATGAGTCTGATTCGATTATATACCCTCAAGGGACTCGACCAAGTATATCATGTCTGAGGTCACTAGAAGAGTATAAAAAGTAAAATCCCCAAATTTCCAAAGATGTGTTTATCATTGTGCAAATATTGGTGTATAAAATCAACAAAATTTAAAAGCTGTGTGAGATAGATTATGTTACCTAGGGAAATCGTATATCTCTGAATCCTTACAAATCTGTAAGAGAGGATGAAGAAAGTCAAGCGCCATTCTCTCTGGTGGTAATCCACATAGTAGGGCTATGATGATGCTATGATGATGCTCCTCAAATCTTCAGGCATACTATCCGAGGAAGAGAAGGGGAGAGAAGAATATGAGATGACAACCCAAAGAGGCTCTAGTTTATGAACCTTTGGTTCTCTCATATTTATAGAAGTCCCCTATCAACTACCCAATGGATCCTACCCTATTGGGTATTTGATCTCAATTCAACTATCCAAGCCTCTTAGATTAGTGGATTTCTATTCAATAATCTCTCATTGGCTTTTAGTAGATCTCATCCATAGGATCCAATAATTCAAGGGCTTATTAGATATCCAATAAGGTAGGGCTCTAGCGGATATCTCATATCCGAACCTCTATTCATCTTAATGTCTATCATATGTGTGTGACCCTTTAGGCCTAATTTTGAGCTGGTCATGAGTCATACTTATCAGAACTCTTTCTAACTCAATGAATTATTATCTACACAATAATTCACTCGACTCATCGATTACGAATGTACTAGGCCACTACACCGTAGTCCCTAGATGATATAGAGGAATCCGATCCATTCGACATGTTTGTCCTTAGTTACTATGTACCTATAATCCTTCATCCTTATATATTAATTTTATAATATAAATTATTATTTTTAATATTTTGCTAATATATAAGGCACATTAAACTCTTATCATCCATCACAAGTACACGTGATATTTTCAATAAATTTTGACTACGTATTAAATTTTTGATTAACCAAAAATAATATAATTTTTCAAAGGTCCATGCATGCATTATATGAAGGACCCATCATGTTAGTCATAAATGATTCATCAGACTATTTTTTTGGGTAGACAAAAGCCAGACTGAATATTCCTTTTGCCAAAGACATTATTATTAATGGATCTCATTAATCTATGTAATGATTTTTTTTTGTTTTTTAAAAATATTTTGGTCTCTTATTGTTATTCTATTTTTCACTTTGGAAAAAAATGGAACAAAAAAGAATAAATGCATAGGGAAAAGCTAGATTAGGTATCTATAATTTTTTTTTTACTTTTAGTCTTTCATTCTTGCATTCAATTTAGATCTAAATAAGGGTATAGGAGTCGATATTTATTTTTTATGACATTGATTATAACTCTAGTTACCTTGTAAATATACTTTGAAATAAAAAAAATATAAATCGTATCAGTTGTCTACCAAATAAGATTAACCCTTCTAAGTACAATAGTCTAGGGTTTTGTCTAAGAACAATAGAGAATGTATAATCCGAGACTTTTATTATTATTTTTGGAATAATACAAGAATGAAATAAAAGGGCCCCAATGGATGAACTCCACGTTGGAGTTGGGCTTTCTTTTTCAATGTTCACTCCCTCATCTTTGTCCATGAAGAGCTTTCGATTCTTGGCCCAAGTTTGCGACTCATGTTCAACTACACCGCTCTTGTTGTTGCTATGGTTGGATGGAGTTCGTCCACGAAGAAAAAGAGTCATGATAGCCGAGTATTCAACTTTCTCAAGGTAGAATTGGGAATTGAGCTCCTTCTTCGTTTCCCATCAGAAGTTGCCGACTCTGTAGCATCCTTTACACCATTGGAGCATTTGGGCTCGTGGGACTTCCTCGGTACTGGAAACTCACTATTAGCCATCGCCTTCGTTATTTCGGAGAAAAGGAAACAAATTGCTCGTATGAACATTGTATTGCAAATCTTTTAGAGAATTCAGATTGTAAATATTTTTAATAATTTTTTTATTGATAGTTTATACTAAAATTATTGGGTTTGATAAATATTTTTAGATAAGGAATCCAAGTATAATTTTTTTTTGAAAGAAATAAATCATTAAAGTTAAGATATGATTATCTTATGAATAACCATATATGTTCATGCGTTGGCGGGGACGAATGTGAGAAAACATCTTGAGTATTTTTGGGTTTTTACTCTACTGTATATAAAAGATGTGATGAAAAACATGATATTTTTTTTCTGAATTTTATGTGAGATTATGCACCAGAGATTTTGTGTTTCAAGGTACTTGTAATTTGATTTCACATGAATAAGAATTTGATATAAGAAAGATTAAACCATATAAATCTTGTACTTTATGTTGTATCATTGTTTAAAAGAATCTCTGTTTGGGGATCAAAGTCTTCTCTTCCTCAACAAAATTTTTATTTTTATTTATTTATCAAAATAAAAAAAATAACTGAATTCATATTTATCAAAATCAGATCAAATGATCGGACCAAAAAAATAAAAAAGTGAGAAATAGATCATTGAACAATTTGATATACTTGGAATTTTTAGCGATTGACCCAACGAATTATATATTTGATTCGCATGAATCAATCGGGTCACATAAAATTAGGTCGATTTTGTAAAATAATCAGTATTGTAAAATAATCAATATTACTTAAATGCTCTTCACATAAATTCTTTCTTATTATTTGTTCTAAACGATGTTTATGTCTAAATTACCGGATCGCTAGTCTCATATTATCTCTTTTGTCCCTCCTTTATGCCTTCTCATCTCCCCCTCTTCACCCCTCTTCTCCCTTGAGCTTTCATCTCCTTATGTTTTACTCCACCTTCTATAACTTTAATTTGTTTTATATGATCAAAATTATGTTTTTCATTTTATTTTTAAAATTTGATTTTTAAATTTAAAAATACTGTATATAATTTAAAATTATTTTTATATATTTTTAAGAAATATTAAAATTAAAAAATATATAATTTAATCAGTTGATCCATCCCATCGTTTGATTCTGAGAATCATAATCACAACCGGCTCGACTACCCCTACTAAAACCAATCCCTACAGTACGATTCTCTGGACACGTACCCGAGCATCACGTGAAACCTGTAAATAGACACCACAGACCAAGGGCCTTTTAGTCTTTTCACGAACACACAGGAGGACCTTGGTATATTCTCGACCCGGCCAGGGGTAGAGTTACCCAAGTTCTATTAATACCCAACTCCCACCCGCGACGGTCTCTTCGCGATTGCCTCAGCATCCTTCCCCGTTTCAGCGCAGGCGTTTCATGTCCATCTACCTCACCGACGCCCAAAGGTCCGCGATTTCCCATCCAGCTCGATCGTCTCCCAACCCTCGTCTTCACCATGGCTCTCCACTGGACCCTCGCCGCCCTGTCGACGCTTGGGCCGAGAGCCTCCCCTCCGGTGGCCTCGCCCCCGCTGGATCTGCGCCGGCCTCCACCTCGGGGTCCCATGTCCTTGCTCCAGCACATACTTCAGGTGAGTTCTTGCTCGATTTGATAAGTTTTGACGCCTGGCGACGTCAACTCTGGATTCTAGGGTTTGTTGATGTGTTTCCGCAGAATTGGGGGTTTCTAGATGATCTTGAATTCTACGTTAGTTTTAGATTAAATTTTTTCTCTTTCTGGGCATCCTGTTGTTAGATTGTTGAGATGCCTCAACGGTGTGTATCTTTACTCCTGGATTTGACTGGTTCTTGGTAGCTTAAAGCGATACGAACAAGAAGGTCATGAATACGAGTTGTTTGTCTTTTGTTGTTCGATCAATTGGTGGTTCTATTGTTATCGAGGATTTGAGAATGTGTATTTTCCCATTCTCTTTGATGTCGAAATTACTACTTTGCTCGGTGGTAAGAATAATTTGATGTCAAATTGGCGCAGATAGTCATTACTCCCTGACATTATAACTTTCCAAATCCTAAACAGAGTGGCCGCTTGCTACACTTCCTTCTTTAGAAAGCGCTACTATTGTCTACTTGAGAAGATCAAGGGTAGTGAATTTTTTTATTTAGCAACATACGGGTTGTTTACACTGTCATGTGCTTCGACAGCTGACCATCTTAGCACATTCAAGAAACATAATGCTGCACTGAACTGAGCTAGACATGCATTGCGTGCAGTGCGATAGAAAGACTGATGACATGATTAATGTTCTATTGGTGCTAGCTGTTACTGGGAAGAGAGAATATTAAATAGATGAATCTTCTTGTGGAAGAAATTTCTCATAGTTTCGTGTGACATTTCTTTGGTCATATTTGTGAAACGAACTGTCTTTGCTATATATGATTTTGCAAATTGTGTTTTGCATAATTGATATGAGCTTCTATTTTGATGCTTCCTTCCACAGGCTTGAGTTATGTGTTGCAATTTATATTTTGCAGAATCAGCAGTTCCTGCAGGTGGAAATTCTTACAATTCAACAAGGAAGGTGAGGAAATATCTCCTACATCCTTTTTCGCCTTATAATGGTGTCATATATAACCTCCATTTACATTTACTAATCCATTCTAGCAGATGTGATCACACTCCAATTGCTTGTACTCTTGTATTATAGTTATGCAATGACATAAGTTATAGTAGTCAGTTGGTCTCATACTAAATTAACAAATTAACAACTTCATGTTTTGTTATAAGAGAAGAACATATTATGGAAGCCATTACATGCTGTATTATGGGATATTGTGCAAATGAAAATGGTAATGAAAAATTCGGATCTAAATTATTAATATTCACTGAAGTAATTCCTCTGAGAACTGCTACTTCAGAAGTTACATAAGAAGCAAAGAGAATAACTCTATACAAATTAAATTTACAAGAAGAAGATGTTGTTGATTTTGAACAGCTTGCTCCATTACAAGAATTCAAATGACTGAAAATGTTGCATAAATAATTTCGCTTCATATTTATTAGGCTCCTGAAAATATATGAGAAATGCATCTACCACAGTTGTGGGGGAACCAATTTCTTCACGGTTTTACCAAATATCTTTTTTTCTGTCTTGCTATCTGGACAGTGCAAAGTATAATCATGATTCTTCTACTTAGATGGTACATCACATCATCAACACAGGTCCAGAGACCACATTTATAGGTGTCTATGCATTCAAGAAAGATCCTTTTCTTTTGAAGACCATAGATGTAATGAAAGACTTAATGTTAGAGTGAAATCCTGCCTTTTGATGTGAGTTACCCAATGGAAAAGTGGGTCCATCATGTAAAGGGTCAATTTTCCACTCTGAATTCTTCAACACTTCCCAAAAGAAAATATGAGTGACATTGACAACATTGATTGGCAAGGCGAGATATTCATTTCTCTCTCACTTAAGTCTCTAAGAAATGTTGATTCCCAAGGGATGGAGGCTTACTACAAATAATATGTATTGAAATTGGTAAATTCTGCAAACAGAATGGATATAGAGGATGGTAAAAACATGACATAAGGAGTTCTCCATTTCTGTGAATCTTTCCAATGGACAATTGATTACAAACTAGTGAAAACTATTTAATAGTCTAATGTAACTAATTGATGATTTATTGGTAACTGGATGATGCTTCTAGCACCTGAGAAGTTTCTGAATTTGGTGCTTGTGAATATTTAGTGGTCTTCTCTGTTGAGGTTCAGTTTTCTGAAGTGGTTTTGCATTGTGCCTCATCTGAAAATATATTTATATTCTTCTTTGCAGGTGATTAGGTCCAGCGTCAGTGGTACTAAGAAAGTCTCATGTTGTAAGAAAAGTGGCACTGCTTATGAATGCCAGTTAGGCAGAGAAGAGGCAGCTTCTCAATTTAGGTCCAATCAGTTTGGACCTTCTCAAGGCAATGAGAGACCACCAGCAAATGCAAAATTTGTGCATTCTGAAAATTTAGCTACAAGACCTAGTGGTCTTCATGGGAATGCTGGTCAGTCGGCTACAAGAAGAAACAATGTTATCAATGCTAATCATCTGCTTAATTTCTATTATGATCCAATTTCCCGTTCTGAACCCAGAATTCCTCCAAGAAGGCAGCAGAAGATAAAACCTTACAATAAAGATTTGTTCTTACAGGCAAATTACAAATTTGTGGTTTTAGATAGAGGAGGCTGTGAAATCAAATCTATGGATCCAGATAAAATGCTACATTGGGAAGATGTGATCTGTGTTAGATACTCAACCCCTTTGCTAGTGCAATGCCCAATTTGTTTGGATACTCCACTTTGTCCACAAATAACATCATGTGGACATATATACTGTTTTCCTTGTATACTACGATACATGCTCATGGGAGAGGAAAATCACAAAGGTGAATGCTGGAAAAAATGTCCCCTTTGTTTTACAGTGATATCTACTAAAGATTTGTATACAGTCCTTATTGAGAATGTTAAGCAGTTCGGTGTTGGTGATCATGCACATTTTACACTTTTAACCCGACCCAAAGTCTCAGTATTTCCTGTGCTGAAAAAGAAACAAGTTGAAAGTTCTACACCATGCACTACAGATGGCCTTTGTGACTTGTTTTCTAAGTTTGTTCTGACTTCTGATGTGGAATTATCTGTGAGGGAAGCTAAGTCTGATCTCTATGATTGGCTACATAAAGCAGATTCTGGTCTTGTTGATGATCTGGAGAAGCTTCCATATGTTTGTGCTGCATTGGAACAGCTGGAGGAGAGGATGAAAGCCTGGATGGAGCAACAAACTGACAGCACCATTCCTCTATGGGACCATGTCACTCCATCCGTGAATTCCAAGACTTCTCTTAGTTCTAAAAATAGGAATTCTCATGCACTAAATTTGACTTCAAATCTTGGAAATGCCGAATCATATGCATATGAATCTAGAATTGGAATGGTGTGCTATATACCAGATCATGAGAAAACTGGCTCTTCCACTGGAAATGCCGAATCATATGCATTTGCTGATAGCACTCTATTACCACTTGCTGCTAATTCTGAACAGCTAGAGAACTCCAACAAAGTCCCATTGTCACACAATGAAGATGAGAGCTTCCAGCGAGAAGAAATGACTTCACAGCGAAATTCACATAGTTGCAGTGGTGGAACCGAAAGGGATTCATACACTTTTTACCAGGTAGTATATGATTTTTCTTGAATTTTGAAATATCTAAATAATTACCCATAAACCTTTTTACTTAAGTCATATTTCTGTGGGAGCAAAACTACATTCACATTTTTTTCTATATGACTTGTTATATATATGGATATATAAAATTTGGATATGCTTGAATGCCATTTTATCTGCACAGGCAACTGATGGTCAACATCTTATTCTTCATCCATTGAACATGAAGTGTCTCCTTCATCACTATGGGAGCTATGATTTGCTTCCACCAAGGTGCTTAAACTTCTTGTTTTAGACAAATGCAGATGTAACAATTCCACTTGTTGTGGTTGTTATAGCAACTTTATGTTCTTTTTTTCGTTGACTTTATTTTTCTTAACCTTTTCTTTTGTGCCTGTTCAAATGCTTAAATTTGTGTTTGCTAGATTCATGCCATTATGTTGTGGCTGTAATTAATATGTTTGCTTCATAGTTTAAACAATTCCTTTTCTGATCACTCATGGTTCAAAATTTTGTACACCTTAATTATGATCGTCTTCTTGAACTCGTAGCAGCAATTTCGAACACAAACTTTGTTGATGACCTTTAAGTCCCTAATTTTTCCGTTAATTTGAAATCAAAAGGGTCAATGATACAAGACAGTCATTGGAATTTGTATAAGTAAAGATGATACAAGTTTTTGGAGACCACTTGAACTGTGTTAGATTTTATGTATAGGATTAAAGCAAACAGGATAGTGAGATAATCTATATAGAGAACATTTGGTGTTTTGTTGAATAGTGCTGATTGAAATTGCAACCAGTCATTAAATACTCATATAGGGATCAGATATTCCAACTAGGTTTTGATTGGCTAGAAGAAAGGGTTTCCTTTTTTTGGAATTTAGGAGAAAATATTTGGTTGTTATCATTTATTGGCATATCTTATTTCGTCTTCCTTCTGGTTGATCAAGCATGATATACTTGATTTTTGTTTGTTGATTCCTCCTTTTCTGTTGAAATCTTTGTTGTCTGTAGCATATCTGTTCCACAAAATATTTTTTTACCACTTGGCCTTAGTTTTAGCTTTAGGGACTCTATCCAGATGTAGTTAAGATCAACTTATAACCTCTGATGTTTAATTTAATTATGCTTGATAACCATGTTTTATATAATTATGGGGAGAATTGCTGATTCTTTTAATTTAGTTACAGTTCTACACACAAGGAGTTTTATGCCAAACCAATCCATTTTAGTCTCAGCTAATTTATACCATATTCTGGCCCATTTTTGGACCGCTTTGGTCAGCACATTCCAGAAATACATAGAATTCTCCTATGTTGCCAATATTTGAAGTCTTGCCTGCTAGTGTTGTTTTTATCACATCCATGATTATTGCCATTAGGGTTCACAAAAGGAAAACTTTGTTTGCATACAACTACAATAGTGTAGGTGTTTAGATGCATGTGTTTCCATGTTGATGGCAGACAAAAATGATTCCTGTTACATGTTTCTTTGTGACAGCCCATACTGCAGTTCTACATAAAATATTGTTTTTTGCTCTGATGATTGCATGGACAGCTGCTAGAAAGAGCTGCTAAATTAAGTTCTAGTCTATGTAAAAGAGGTGAAAAATGTGTTCAATCATTGGGAACAATGGGTGTCTTCTAATGTCAATTTAGAGTCAAATAAGATAGAAACAAAGTAATGGGTGGAACTCTTCTTTGGTGTAAAACTATGGGCAATGAAGAGTCATCAACAGGTAATGTCTTTGTTGGTAGCCAAATATCTTTTATCTAGAAATAGTGTTGTCGATGGATGCTCGGGGAGGTGCCTTGAACTGGTTGCAGCTTAGGCAAGCATCTCAGTTGGGGTATTGTGTATCACGGGCAATCACATGAGCCAGCCTAGGTGCTGGCACAATCCTTGGCTAGTGCGACCATGAGTCAACCTTGCTTGGTTTGCACCATAGGGTTGGGACTTATGTGAATTGAAGGGCATCCTGTGCGACCTGGTTCAGTAACCAATGCATGTGCATGAGCCTGTCAAAGCCTATCCTCTCGGGGAATAAGCATGACATGTCAATTAGGTAGGCTATGGTATATGCTATTTTCTAAGGTCTAGATTGGAATCTTGGTTTTTATTTTACTGGAAATGCCTTGGAAGTACTATGAGGATAAGGGAAGTCTGGAGATTTGTACTGCAAATGATCTGTGTCATATATATCATGATTAAGTACTTTAATTGTTGCAATTATGTTAATCATCACTTATATTGGAACAATCTAAATGCAGTATTGGTGGTGAAATTCTGGAGCTGGAGACTGTAACTCAGTCAGAAGCTATGAGAAGGCGTTACCGCTACCTAAGTCATTTCTCTTTAACAACAACATTTCAGGTAGTTTCTGTCACTTGTTGGGCTTCAGAAAATTGAGATTTGCATTACTTATACATGTTTTCACTTTTCACTGAATGCAGCTTTGTGAAATTGATTTGAGAGATCTATTGCCTTCTAGCTCTTTAGCTCCATTCTTGGATGAAATGAAAAAGCGTGAAAAGCAGAGGCGCCGCCTTGCAAGGAAGGTACATAGTATCAGTTGGAATTGAAAGTCAGGTTCTTGATTAATATTGCAATTTCCAAGTTATTGATGTAGACATTTGTTTTGTTGGTTTTTAAAATGCTGATATTTGTTCGATATATTTATTAATGAGATGAACTATTAGTATCTTGTGGGATTTTCTTGGTCAGTGATAACTCTCAGAAATGGTTGATATTGTCATTTTATTCCACGAGGCAAATATTTATCTAATGGTGCCCTCATTTTGGAGTTTTGAAGAAATTGTTTGGAGACCAGCATTTATGATTTTGTGCACTCATCAACTGCTATCATGGTTACTCTTCTGGATTTCCAACAAATGCCAGGCATGTCATAGTTGGCGGGTTATATTGATTTTGAATCACAATACATGTGTATATTGGGCTTGCATCTAAAATGCACATGCTACAGATCAAAGTTCGTCTTACCGGTCCATACCGGTGTATCGATCGACCATCGGTATGGTATATATTGAGCTGTACCGATGTACCAACATATGATATGGTGGGGCATGCTGATGTACCGGTATTTACCGCCCATATCGATTTCCTGTTGAATTGGTATGTACTGCCCGTCTCGAGTAGTATGCTGTGGTACAGCGAACCTTGCTGCAAATAAGTTTTCAACTTGAGTGATGTGTGTTGAGAGAGAGTTCTTGATCCCAACCCGCCTAGTTTGTTGTATCGGTGAGGGTCTGACTATACACTTAAAAACATAACAGGATGGGGAAATTCATTGAGATTCATGTTTTAATCTATTTAAGGTTCTACTAAGTACAACTCTTTGATTTCAACCCAGTTTGTTTGCTGCGCTATGTGAGGTATATACAGTGATGCAAATTTCTACTCACCCAGACATATATGGACCAGTTGGTATTTACCATTTTTGGCGTAAACCTGATCCACATGCAGTATAGGTCTTACCACCTGGTTTCGGCTCATTACTATCATTGTACCAGGTGGAAAGCCCATCCAGTGTAAGCCTGCCTAGTCAAAGAGCCCTGTTGTGGTCTTTTTAACAGCATAAAAAGGACTGAACAACCCTTTTTTCCTTTCTTCATTCTCAATCTTTTCTCCTCTCATCAAAATCACACTCCACACTTGACCAAATCTCTTCCAAATTTACTCAAGACTTCAAGGAAATTGAGTGACAAGATGTCTCCCTTACAATCCATACTTTGTGAGCTCCATGAAGATAATAGTGACATGAACCAGAATGTAGCGTACTAATGATGGTGGCCTCAACTGCCAATCTCATATTCTTGCCATTCAAACACAGATGGTTGGAATGTGTATCTAATAGTTTTTAAGTCACACCACCTAAGATGTGGATCAGGGAGCATGAGTAACCATGCAATTCATTTATGATTGCTAAGATAAAGGAAAGAAAAATGTTGTTGATCTATATGAGGATATGAGGTGTTGCCTACATGTTATCAAACCGGATAGCAGTCCCTTGCATTCTTAGTCTTCCTACTACCTTGGATCTTATGGTCGACAAATACATGGTGATAATTGATCAACCTTTTTGGAGTCAAATGCATCTTACAACATGCAACAATGGTACCGATGAAGAGTGACGAGAGTGCATCCATGTGGTCAATATTGTAATAAAGCTACTGAAAGATTAAAGAGGGAATAATGTTATGGCTGGCCTAATGAAGAACATGTGATTGATTGATCAATTGGTGTTGGTTGAACTTGTTGATATCTGAATATATGTTTCAGATCAGCAAAAGGCATTCTTGAAATAATCCTAAAATATGCCACGACTGTCAGACTTACATGTTCACTGACTGGTCTGCATCATCAATCCAATTTTAAAATGCAAAACTCCATCTGTGTGCAAATTAAAGAAAGGTGTATCGTGGGTTAGATGGTGCTGTTTATGTTGTCATTTCACATTATTTTTATTTGTCATGAAGTATGATCTTATTGAACACCATAGCTGATGGATAGAAGTGGCTGACAAATTTAGGAGGCTTGTAATGTCTGGATCCAGTATGGTTGTCTGACCTTTAAAAATGAATGTCTCAGTGTTGAAAGTTGCATATTGAATATCTTAGTCCTTTTCTTCTGCCCTCTAGGAAAATGATGAGAGAGCAAGGGCTGAAGCAGCATCTGCACAGCTCAATCTGTTATCATCTGCCCAGAGGCAATTAACTCACAAAGATGTTGTGTTTTCATCAGATGACTTTGAAGGTATGATCTTTGTGCCTCCAGTCCTGAAATCATTTTCACATGTGAATTTTAGAGCATATCTAATAAATTCTGCTTTTGTGATAACTGTTAAAATGTGTTTCCTTTCATTTTTTCAATCTTAAGATGTTCGATGAGTATCATCATTACTAGAAATGCATATTGTTTTGTTAGATAGTATCACTGCTGTGAGTTGCATTAAGGGCATTCATTAACCTTTGTGGAACTGCAGTTTTGCTGACAATTTTCAGTTCCTTCTTAAGCATTAGGAGCCAACATTGCACCATCCAGCAGTCCTCCCACTGGTGAGAGAAAACTGTTTTCTGATGTAACACGGCTTGGTTTTGCTGCTGCACATGATTCACCTTCTTTAAGAGCTGAAGAATCTGCTGATGTATCAAGTGATGTGGCTGAAGCTTCTTCTGTTTATGGTATGGTTTACTTGAATTGATTTCTTAGTTGGTTATTTCTTTAATATTTCAAGTGAATTTAATGAAGTTTAGTCCTGACTTGGTCTGCCATTGATCTCTGCTGATGACCATATATTTCTTGTCAAAGTCATCAATTTCTTATGGTTTCCAAAAGAGTTATCCAAGGTCTTTACCTTTCTTGCATACCACTATTCTTCTTTTGACATATGCTAGTCAAACTAATTTTTCGTCTTTCAAAATCAGGAACTTCTACTGTAAATTTCAACCAGTGTTTTCAAAAGTGCTAGACCCTACAATGCACCAAGTTGCCTAATTGCTCGAGCCACTAGGTGCTTCCCCGAGCAAAGCAAGATGCTTATCTTACAAAAATATAAAAATATTATTAAGTATTAAGGATTATTACTAAAAAAATGCTTCAATAAAACATGACTATTATTATTACATATGCAACTACCACAACAACATCAAATCATATGTATCCCAACCATCTATAGTGTACTCAACTAATAAAATGATTATTAACTTAGTCCATATCTTAATAATAAAATAATATAAATTCAAACACCTATTGGCCCATGATTCTAGGAGCTCTTTTAATTATTAAGGTGGAAGAGAACTGAAGATACATACCAGATGGGAGTGAGTGAAGGCTGTGGACGACCCAACGGATATGGAGACACTAGGCTAGATAGGTAGGTCATGCATGAGCTATGGGGAAGAAGTCATGCATGTCAAGTCCACACGTGTGGGGAACTAGATCACATTGCTTAATTGACCGGTGGCTAGGTCAAGGCAAGGCTAAGTTGGCAAGGGATTAAGCGTGTTTTCAGGTGAGGTCTGGCTTGCGCCTTGGGGGTAGGTCATGTGCATGGGGTTAGGTCAGGGCAAGGTTGGGTCAGTGGGGGTTCCTGCACGAGGTCAATCTCGTAAGTTGGCAAGGGATTAAGTGTGTTTTCAGGTGAGGTCTGGCTTGTGCCTTGGGGGGAGGTCATGTGCATGGGGTTAGGTCAGGGCAAGGTTGGGTCAGTGGGGGTTCCTGCACGAGGTAAATCTCACTTTACAAGAGAGGGGTCACATGTGTCAGGCTTGTGTGCATGGAGAACCATGTTACCTTGTGTGATCAGGCATGCTGGTTTAGTTCAGGGCAAGCTTGGTTTTGCAGGGAGTTTCATGTGAGGGTACCTCTTGCAGTTTTGCTTTTTAATACAACTCTTTCCCTCTCTAAATTATACCAAAAATACAAGAAAAAAAAGGAAAAATATATCTAAAGAAACAATATTCCATCACTTAATGTTAGTCAATCTTATATGAGAAAATATTCACTTTATTATTTTTTTTCAAAGGCATGCCCTTTCTTATCAACAGGATATTTGGTTGGGATTATTTTATTTCATGTCAAGTGTATTCAATTAAATGTAACTTCCTAATTTCTTTCATTCTAGCTCATTTACCTTTTCTTCTTTTGTGATTAAATGTAATCAAAATAATTAAGATATTGCTATGTAACAAATTATTGCATGGTAAAAATTCCATAAAATACTAAAATTATTCAGAAGATAAATCAAACAAAATTCTGTCTCATTTGCTTTTGTTGCTTGGGAACTTGTCTTGAGTTGATATAACTAGAGTTGAAATAACAGAGTAATCGTCTTTAGATTGGCCTTGATGATAGGATATATATTATGGTTCAATGATTTCAATAGGTGCTTGGGCGCTCGCCTAGGTGCTCGGGCAATGCGAGGCCCGAGTGCCTCGTTTCATTTCTAGGCAGCGCACTTCAAAGAGGCATTGCTTGGGCACTCGCTCGAGCCCAGGCGTCGGGCGCTTCGGGCGAGCGCTTGGGTTAAACCAGGCGACCGAACCAGCGTTTTAGGTCTGGTTCGATCTCAGGTGCTTTAGTTAGTTCAATCGAACCGACTGAAGCATCGATATCAGCCTTCCTCTCGTGACTTCCCAATCCTAACCCTATTCGTTGCTCCCGCTGTCGCTGCCACTGTTGCCGCTCCCGTTGCCACTATCGTCGCTCGTCGCTACTACTGCTGCCACTGTCGTCGCTTGCCGCTCCTGCTCTCGCTGTCATTGCTCGTTGCTATAGTTGTCGCTACCACTGTCGTCGCTTGTCGCTCCCGCTCCCACTGTCGCTGCTCTTAGTCAGCAATCTCGTTCTTCCTCTGACACTCGTCTCACTTCGATAGTATACTGTTAACAGTATACTAGTAATAGTATTTTTTTTTATTAGATTAATAATATATTATTTTGATTTTAATATTATTAATTTTTATTTATTTGAAATTATTGTTATTGTTTTGAATTTTGAGACTTTTTGTTAATGTGATATTGTGATTTTACAAGATTTTCTTAATTTAATATCATATTTTTATTTAAATAATTATATTTATTAATTATATTATATATTTTTATATTTTAGCGTCTCGCTTTGCTTGAACGAGCGTTTAGCGCCTCGGGTATTTTTAGACCTTGGCACCTAGTGTTTTTTAAATCACTGTTATGGTTAAATTGAAAGTTATAGTATTAAATATAATGTTGGAAAAAAAAACATGGATATGCAAGGAAGTTTTTTAAAGGATTTTGTAGTTGTTGAATAAAAAATATATTAAATTAAATAAGGAAAATAAGGTTGAGACCATACTTGAACCAATCAAGGTTTAATTCCCAGGGATGAAGGCTTTCCACCTTTGCTAACATTTTAGTATTTTCTTGTCAGCTTGCATAGGGATACCACATTTTTTGGTCTGACAAAATTTTGATAGGGTCATCAGCATTTAGAACCTTGTTTTACACTGCGATCCCCTTTCCCTACCCTTTTCTTTGCAACATGCACAAAGAAGGTGAAAAAGCCATGGGATATGCAAAGCAAGGAATGTCATACCATCCGATACGGTACAATACAGGCGGTATGTACTTTTCATTGCAAAGGCCATCTAGATTTGTTGCCTCACATTGTTAATATTCTTAGATATAGGATCCACACTGATCAGCACAAAGCAATCTTGCAAGGGTAAGTCACCACTCTGGTTGACCTCTGTCAATATCATGTCAGCTTTGGCCAAAACTTCTCTTTTAAAATTCTTGAGAATCCAAAACTATAAATTGGAACACTTGGTTCGAACTATCTTCAAAACATCTGTGATTAATCTTAGGGGTCTCTTTGTTTGAATTTATATGCCAAGTTAATCAAGTTGGGGCCTTGTGATTATTCACAGACCATATAGAGGCCCTTTTACAAAATAACAGTCAATTATGCCTTAACGGAAAAAAATTAATGACTGCTGCTGAAGATCTTTATCTTAACCTTATAAAATTTGTTATATACAGTGAATGTGACTGTCACCCTTTAAATCTAGTTCTCTGCTGAAAATTGTGCATCCCTTCTGGTGACAGTGGTTTTGGTTTATTAATTTTATCAAACTGCTGGAACATCCATATTTTACTTTGTGTTATAACAAAGCATTTTCTGGATGAGATTTCTTTAAGGCATAGCTTACGATCTTTTTACTTTTGGTTTCAATACAGCCCCTAGGTCGATGACAACAACGTCATTTGCTACAATATTATCTTCTGCCTGTGATGTTGAGAGCTCCGAGCAGCAGACGAGTGCACTGGGAAAGAAAGGGAAGAAACCAAATAGAGTGCTTTTGTCTACGGCCAGCAGCCGTCGCTACTGAGTTTTCAGCAAGGCCTATGTTCATATTTGATGTTTTATAGCAGCTGTATCATGTGTGTTCATTTAGCTGCCGAGGACAGTGGTCTAATCGGATATTTTGGTATGTTCAAGAAATGATGTTACTTAACTGGATTTTGGTCTGGTTTTCTATACATTGCCACTATTTTCTATGATACGGATGCTGCAGTCTCTGGTTTCCTCTGCACGACATTGCGATTAAGTCATACAAGCTCTCAGAGCATATTAAATTCATTCTTGACGTTAGTTGCGGCTGCGATTTGACATGGTTTCATGTATGTCAAGCATATGTTGGTATAATATGTATTGGGCCATATCGATGTATTGTATATTGGAACTATAAATTTTGAGGAATAGTATTGTGTAATTTTTAAAAATAAAAATAATTTTTTTAGTTTGGTATCTAAAAAATCATGAAAAATAATATTTAAAATATTTTAAAAATAAAAAAATTAGATTAAGGTTTTAAAGTTAAAAATAAATATAAATTTAGTATAATTTTAGTAAAAATAATACTAAGTTTAGTATATATTTTTTTAAATTTTTGGGTAGTATTGTGGTATGTTTCGGATTGTGTTTTCGTTAATATTGAATAATTTATAAAAAAATAATTTGAATCGTTAGGTTTTTTAAAAATAATTTAAATTTTAAAATTCAAATGAATCAAGAAATTAAATGATGGATATATCTAGTTTTACCAAAAAAAAAATGATGAGAGTTTATGAGTGGTGGATTAGAGTTTTCAATCTTATGTATCTATATATCAATTTGATATTTTTGTAAGACCAAAAAAAATTGATCCCATGATATAATATACTAATATACTATATATCATTGGTGCATCAATGTAGTGATAGTCATAGTCCGATCGTTGTGGCTCATACATGTTCGAGGCGACTCATGAGGCAAGTACGATTATGACATGTATTCATGTGGAGCATGAAGAATAATGTCTGAACTTCTACTTTCGTCATTGATTTGCTGCTCCGTATCATAAGATCGATTATCGTTTTACTCGGAGAAGTATGACCATCACTATATTGTTATTCACCATAAGATTCTCCATAATACAATGATTGTGAATATGATGAGTTTGTGTCTAGCTTTGTCGCATTTGCTCAAAATTATCTATTTTTTTCCCTTTTCTTTTCATATATAAACTTGACCAATACTTTATTGAGTTCTATGATCATAATCTTGGTTCTCTACTACTTCGACCCACTCTAATATCAACTTTGAATATGTTGACGAGTCAGCAGAAGGCTTCGTGCCATGAGTTCAAGCATCAGGCCAAGAAGATCGGACATTGCGCTAAGGAGAGAGTGTTATAGGAAGACAATTGGGCAATATGCCGAAGAAGAAGACGATGCACAAAAGGATCGAACGAAGCATCGGATGATCCAATGATATGTCGGACAATATATGATTAATGCTTCATAATAATTTGTCTAGATCGAGTTAGTTTTAAGTCTAATTATGTCGATATTAGAGTGAAACAATGTCAACTCAATTAGGGGCCAATTGAGCCTAAATCATGGTTGAATTAGGCTTGCTGTTCAGCCCATTCAGTATCCCATAGCAAGGTCTGGCGGTGATACCGCCCAGACATAATCTTTAAGATTGTGTCAGGCACCAGATTGGACAGTGGTATCACCCATACACAATCTTCAAGACTATGTCAAGTGGTGGTATCGCCTGACTAAGCGGTGGTACCACCCAGACACAATATTCGAGACTATGTTAAGCGGTGGTATTGCCAGACTAGGCAGTAATATTACCTAGTGTTAGACTAGCAGGCGGTGGTACCACCAATACCCCGAAAACTGTGGATTTGAATTTTGGCTCCAAGTTTTGAAGTCATTTAGGGTTTATAAATACCCCATAAATTCCTACTTGAAATACACACGAAAATAGAGCAAAAAATCTATGATTCCAAGGTTGTAAACTCTTTTAAGTATGAAGTCCCTTCCCCAAGAGTTTGGTGATAGTCCTAAGGGAGGTGTGTGAGGGAACACTTGTAAAAGATGGGTGTAAAAGTTCTCTCTTGAACCTATGAAAAGGAGAAAGAGTGTAAGGGTAGTTGATCTTCACCCGTTTGAAAAAAAATCGATAGTGGAAGCCGTTGGCCTCGAGTGAAGAGGAATCGGGAGTGGATGTAGGCCACGATGACCGGACCACTATAAATCCGGTGTACTTGGTTTGTATTTCTGTTCTATTTTTTATTCTCATATTGCAAACTGATTTACTTGCTTACTACTTTCACTACGCTTATAAATGCACTTTTAAGTTAAACTCATATTTGCGATATGAGCTTTATTGAACAAATATTTGAATCAATGTTATTTTTATCGAAAGCACTAATTCACCCCCCTCCCCTTCTTAGTGTTGACTTGATTCTAACAATTGATATCAAAGCTAAGTTTTTCTTGATTGGATTAACACCCAAGATAGATGACTTTTTCCGACTTTCAAGAGGGTCTTTCTATCACTCGTCTTCCTATGTTCAATATGACAGACTACATTTATTGAAAAACTCGGATGAGAGTTTTCTTGCTTTATTTGAACTTTGATTTATGGAATATCATTGAACTTGGTTTTCAAACCCCCTATAAACCTATAAATAGATGGAATGACTTTGAAAAAAAATATTTTCATTAAATGTAAAAGCAATGAATGTTTTATTTTATGCTTTAGATAAAAATGAATTTAATTAGGTTTCTATTTGCAAAACTATGCATGACATTTGGCACACTATTGAAGTCAAACACGAAGGCACAAGTAGGGTTAAAAATTCTAAAATTAATCTTTTGATGCATAGTTTTGAATTGTTTTGAATAAAACAAAATAAAATTATTAGAGATATGTACACCCGTTTTACGAATGTCTTTAATGGTTTAAAAGCTCTTGGCAAATGTTTTTCAAAATTTAAACTTATTAATAAAGTTTTATGATCACTTTTTAAAAATTGAGATTTGAAAGTAATTACAATACAAGAGGCAAATGACCTAAATAACTTTTTGCTTGAAAAACATATCAGGTCTTTGATGAACTTGATGAACATAGAACCTTCCAAAGAACAAGAAGGATTTGACACTTCGAATAATAGAAAACTACTTGAGCGAAAGCTATGTGATGATGACATAGAACTTTTGACAAAAAAATTCAAAAGTTCATAAAAAAGATTAATTCTAAAAATAAATTTAAAAAGAAGAAACTATTAGAGAATAAGAAAGCACTCAAGGTGACTTGGGATGAAACGAGTGCATCTGAAGGTAAGGAGCAAACCGATAAAGATAAAGTGGCAAACTTTTCTTTGATGGTTCTCGACGATGAGGGAAATGACTTAACCGAAATGTCTTTATCTTACAATGAATTATTTGATGCATTCAATGATTTATATGATGAATGTAAATTAGTTAGCAAAAATTTTAAATTACTAAAAGAAAGATCATGCTTCTCTTTCTAATGAATTTTAAAAATTAAAAAATTAAAAAATGAGCATGATAATTGCATGTTAAGCTCTTGCACTAAATGTGAAGAGTTAGATTCATACAAAAATGAAAAGTTGCTATTACAACAAACTTTAGAAAAATTTAAAATTGGTAGCAAATATTTAAACATGATTCTTGTCAATAAGAGTCATGTTCGTAATAAGAAAGGAATGAGATTTACGAGTAACACTCAACAAAAGCCAACTACTTTTGTTAAAAGACCCACATTATATGTTTCTCTTAAAAATAAATATAATTTTTGTAGTAGACATGATCATTTTACATATAAATGTTCATTTAAAAGATATGACTTGATAAATTGGTTTGGGTTCCTAAATAAATCATTAATGACCTTATGCCAAAAACCAAGATAGATAGATCTAATCATGAGGAACCCAAAGCTAAATGGGCATCTAGAACAAACCCACCCATTTTGTAGACATCTCCAAAATTAAAAACTAGGAACAAAAGATGATTTTTTGATTGTGGATGCTCAGGACTTATGACCGGAGATCCAAAACACTTCACAAAGCTCACTAGCCGAAACAAAATGATTTTGAAAATGCTTTATATTTAAATCATGCTTGATGATTTAATGATTTAATTATGCATGATAATTTGAAGTAATTATGATTTTTGTGATTTATGGTTTATTGATCTTGATGATTTGTATGATGAAATTTACTTTTTTGGTTTTAAACAATGATATATATTTTGATTTGGTGTAAACAATTTGGGCATGCTTATATGAAATCAAATCACATAAATTGAAACACATAAAAAGGGAATGCATTTTGAAAATTTCTCTTTCTCTATCTTATCAATTTTTCAATAAGAGATTGATAAATTTATTATGTAATTTTGAATATCTTGAAAGTGATTTTAATGATTTGATGATTTGAATTTGAATTTGAATGAGTTTTATCCTAATCATAATATTGATTTCTTGATATTCGATACTTAAGTTTTTTTTATAAATCAAGATCTCCTACTCTTTATTCTCATATAATTCTTGCATTTTATTTAAGAGGAGATTTTCTATATGAATCATGAGATTTCTTATGCATGAATCAAGATATTCTATCATTTTATTTTCCTATGTTTCTTTTTGCTATTTGATTTATCCAAATGAATCATAATTTTTCTCTTGATTTTTTTGATATTTGATTCACAACTTAAAAGTTATTTTAGTACTCCCTTGTATTCATGAAATGTATATCTCATCACAAAATTAAATTTGCATGATATTCTTCATACAATGATTTATCAACGCATTTGATAATTTATATTCTTCCTTTCTTTTTGACAATAACAAATGAGGAGAAAGTCTTGCTAGCTTACACATTTCAAAGAGAAAACTTACTAGCTTACATATTTCAAATAGAAGAAAACTTGCTAGCTTGTATATTCTAAAATGATGTGAAATTTGCTAACTTGCATGTTATAAAATGATATAAAATTTGCTAGCTTGCATGATGTAAAACTTGCTAAAATTACTAGCTTGCATATCTCAAAAGAGAAGCAAAGTTTGCTAGCTTGCACATTTCAAGAAGATACAAAAACAGGCTATCTTGCACATCTCAAAAGATGCAAAAAATTTCGCTAACTTTCATATGTGAAAAACTTACTAGCTTGCATATTCAAAACTTATTATCTTACTAGCTTAAAACTTACTAGTTGCACTTTTTTTTTTTTTGCTGATGACAAAGAGAGAAAAGGTATGATGATAATCATGCATATTTGCTTAAAATGATGATTTAGAATTATGTATGATGATTTGGAATCATGCATGTAATGATGATTTCGAAAATATACATGATGAATAGGTATTATGCATACAATACTCATGATTTCGAATGATGTATACAATGATGAATGTAATGACTTACTGCACATGATTATTTTGATATGATATATTGAGGTTCTATCAATATGATATATTGATAGGGAAAGTTTAGTTAAACTCTATTATCAATTGGTTGTTATCATAAAAAAAAGGGAGATTATTGAATATCAGATTTTGATGATGAAATTAATTAATAAGTTTATGATGTAATATACGTTTTGCATGATGTAGGACTAGCTTCGATCATGGAGAGACAATTTGATTAAAGCAGTAAGGATCAATATTGGGCTGAAGTGATACATATCAAAAGATTGGATGTCAAGCCGAATGATTGGTCGACGTATCGGTAGAAGACTTCGTGCTATAAGTTTGGGCATGAGGCTAAGAAGATCGGACATTACGCTAAGGAAATTAGATGTTGTAGGAAGACAACGTGCTGATTGGACAATATGTCGAAGTAGAGGACGATGCACCAAGGGTCAAACAAAGCACCGGATGAACCAATGATATGTCAGACAATATATGATTAATTCTTTATAATAATTTGTCTAGATTGAGTTAGTTTTAGGTCTAACTGAGTCGATATTGGAGTGAAACAATGCCAACTCAATTAAGATCCAATTGGGCCTGAATTAGGGCTAAATTGGGTATGTTATTTGGCCCATTTAGTGTCCTTGGGCAATGGTACTACCCAGTATTAGACTGACAAGTGATGGTATCGCCTAGTATTGGCGGTGGTACCACCAATACCCTAAAAACCTAGGGATTTAAATTTTAGCTCCAAGTTTTGAAGCCATTTGTGGTCTACAAATACCCCACAAATTTCTGCTTGTAATACACATGAAAATAGAGTAAAAACTCTGTGATTCGAAGATTATAAAGTCTTTTAAGTATAGAGTCTTTCCTCCAAGAGCCTAGTGATAGTCCTAAGGGAGGTGGGTGAGGAAATATTTATAAAAGAGGGGTGTAAATGTTCTCTCCTGAATCTATGAAAAGGAGAAAGAGTGTAAGAGTAGTTGATCTTCACCCATTTGAAATAAGATCGATAGTGTAAGCTGGTGGCCTCGAGTGAAGAGGAATCAGGAGTAGACGTAGGTCACGACGACCGAACCACTATAAATCTAGTGTACTCGGTTTGTATTTCTATTTTACTTTTTGTTCTTATATTACAAATTGATTTATTTTCTTGCTACTTTCATTATGTTTACAAACGTACTTTCAAGTTAAACTCATCTTTTTGATACGAGCTTTATCGAACAAATTTTTGAATCAACGTCAGTTTTATTGAAAGCACTAATTCACCCCCCCTTTTAGTGCCGACTTGATCCTAACAACCATTACTTTGAGGCCCTGCCTCTTACGTTATATTGACTTTAAAGTAATAAAATTTATAGCAAATCAAGTGACTCTAGGTCCAAGTATCTTACAATTTATATATTTTTGTATTAAATAGTGGACCGAATAATGATTTATATATAAACTTTATGAACGAATGTACTCAAGCTACACACTTGCTGTCTAACGAAAGCTTATCAATATTCTTTAGTATTAGATCCATGCAATAAGCTGCATATTGAGTCCAAAATTATATTTTCCTTTTTTTCATTAATTGTATATTGGTTTTCTTGAAATTAGCTCCATTACCGATGACTATTTGGATAATGTACTCTGGTATGATCTTTTATATTATGGTGTTAATTAGGTTTTTAATATAGTTTGTATCTTGAATCTTGTTGAAAGCATTAATTGATTTATGAAAAACCACCAATCTATTATAATAAATAAAAAAAATTAATGATACTCATTTTGGTTAGCCTAATCCAAATGTTACACATCAATGTCCCCCTATATTTATCCTATTTCTTCTTAAAGGATTTAATCCAATCGTTCAGTTCTACTATCTCCTCATCTAAATATACATCATAGATCTCATTCGTTATTGGAGGTTGGATCCCCATGCTAGACTTTTTGAATAGAAAAAATCATGCTCTGACAATATGGACCTTGTGTTGTATTTGTTAGAGTCCTATGAAAGTTGAATCATTTTGCAATTATCTTCCTAATATCATGTTTCTTTCTTTTGTATATGCATCGTCAATCTATGTTTGCTTTGATGTTTGTGGAGAATATGCTTATGGATCAATATTAATAATATCTCGTGTTGACCTACTATCAAGTCCTCTCATAAAATCATAGATTCCATTTAGGCTCATACTACTAATTCAGCTTAATTGAGGAGGAACAGTTGGTTGTCTCATGTTGATTGACCTTTAGATTCCTTGTGGCACAGGCCCATTGTTATCACCACACTCATTATGAATTCGGTTGTCAATGTCTCATTACTTCCTTATATATGTACTGATGCACGAATATCAATTATGAGATCCGGGTCGATTTCATCGTCGTAACCCTCATATTCATTATAAATAAGCTCCTACATAACCATTCAGTATTCTTCTACAACTCTTGTCTTCTTTTTTATTATATCTTCTCTTCATTGTTATAACTTATTTTGAAAGGATTTACAAACATATGTCGAAACCTTTTTGCATTTTGTAACATCGGGATACTTGTCGACTAAATACATCCTCACTTGAGTGATTCCTCCACCCTTGCTAATGTAGTCATAATAAATACATTACCAATAATGATAGTTCTCATTTATCTTTCAAGCATAATCCTAAGTGTATCATGTGCCTATTTCTTTGGTACCATGTTTCGATCAAAATTAAATTAAGTAACAAAGTGCGATTATACTCAATGAACCCTATTTTATCACTATAAACATTTCAATCAATCTATTTGGCATTAAATATGTAGAATTAACTTAATATGTAGAATTAACATGTCAATAAACCTAATTATAGTATAAAAAATTTAATTAAATCCTAGTTAGCTCTATTTTACCACTGTGTCTAACATCCTAAAAGGTATTAAATATATGTATTTGATCCTAGATTAAATTATAATAAAATTATCATTAAGTACATTAATCATACTATTAATATAATTAATTACTCCTAGTTCTCTTTCATCATTATAAATATGTCAAACACTCTAATAAGCATTAAAGACATTTAATTGACTTAATATGGATCAAAATTTGATATTATCATAATTAAATACACTAATCATAATATTAATATAATTAATTAATCTTTAATTACTCAAACATAGTTATAATTAATTAATGTTTATTTTTTACTATTATAAATATGTCAAACACCTAGATACTAAAGACATTAAATTGACCCAATATTAGTCAAATTTTGATTAAATTATTATTAGAACCACTAATCACTACATTAAATCTTAATTAAAACCTAATTACACTTATTATACCATCACAAATATATAAATCACCTTAATATGTATAAAATATAAAGATTTGACCCATTAAAGTGTCTTAGAATTGGAGCAAAAAAGTGTTTCATCCCGGATTTCCGGGGTACTAGCGATACCACCACTTGACACTCCAACATTGGGCGCTACCGTTGCCTGACTGTTAGGATTGAAGCGGCACTAAGAGGGGGGGGTGAATTAGTGCAGTGGATTAAAACTCGTAAGTTTGAAATCAATTTCGTAAATGTATAGAGATTTCGATTCGACGAAGGATGACTTAGCTAAAATAACTCGAGTAAAGATAGTCAAGAGTAGGGAGATGAAAACCGAACGATTTGCAGCTAAGTAGAGAAATGGTTCAGAAAATTAAACACTCACATATTCAAGGAACACCATGATTTATAGTGGTTTGGTCAAATGACCTACATCCACTTTCGAAGCTTTCTTCCATGAGGCTCCCAACTTCCACTAGCAAATCACTTTGAAGGGAAAGGACCAAATACCCATCTTACAACCTTCTTACAAGTGGTTCATAATCTTACAGATTTTTCCAAAGAGAAAGAGAGAGGTGAACACTTAAGCTAATGAAAACAAGGCTTTGCTAGAGCTTTTTCTCACTTTTTAACTTCTCAAAAAGGTGTATTCTCTGTTGACAATTGAGAGGTATTTATATGCCCCAAGAGGATTCCAATTTGGGCTCCAAATTTGAATTACTTTTGGGTTTCCAGATGTTGGTGGTGCCACCGCCGGACCTCTTGGGTTCTGGGCGGTGCCACCACCCAGTCCGGCGGTGCCATCACTTGGACTATTCCAGCTTACTGGTTGGGCTCCAAACTTAGCCCAAACTAGTCCAAACTTGGGCCCAATTGGCCCCTAACCGAGTTATAGGATTAACCCTTAATCCTAACCCAAATTATATATAAACTACAAAATTAAGATATAGTCCTAAGTAAATTTTTAACTGGCAATGTCGAGTTTCCTTCCAGCGAGCTTTCCGACGAACTTCTAGCGGACTTCCGATACACCCTCGGATTTCTTCCGGCGAACTCTCAATAGGCTCCCGGTCTTGTGGCGAGTTCAATGAGTCTTTGGCAAGTATCTGAACCTTCTCGGTGATCTCCGTGAACCTACAACGATCTTTCCGACGGACTTCTGAAAACTTCGGCAAGTCCTCGATTCTTTCTCGGTCAGTTCCGACATCACTTCTGATGATTCTTCAGACTTTCGGCGGACTCTCGAACACTCATCAAACTTGACTCCGGTAAACTTGTTTTATGTTTTCAAGCTATCGTATTTAATCCTGCACGCTTAACTCAATAATATGGATTAGATCAATTAACCCATCAATTGACTTCATCATGAAAATCTGAGATTCAACAATCTCTCCCTTTTTGATGATGACAATCAATTGATGATGGAGTTAATTATAACTCCCCCTATTTATATGCCATATTATGAGAAGATAAAAACACTTGAATTCAAGCCTAAACTGATAAGTTCTATCCGTTGAACTTATCGTTCATCTTAATAAGCATGAGCAAATACAAAACTTCATATTTCTCATAATTTCAAGATATGAAAATTATTTTCAAGCCAAATGATAAAAGATAATTATCATTTCGACAAGAAATAATAATAATTTAAAATTTTAACATGGATCTTATGATATAAATACAAGACATGATTTCATATGATCATGAGATGATTACTTATCATTTATAAAAAAAGTTGATAAACATGATACGACAACTAATCTAAAAATTTTTATATGCGATATGCTCAAAAAGTTTTGCGATGCTTTTAAGGAATATAACGCATTTATCAAATCATTGTATGAAGAATATTAAATTATCAAATCATTTATTAAATTTTCATTGCATTATACAACATATAAGTTATTGCAATACGATACATATAAGTCATGCTAATTTCATATTTGTATAAGTCATCAATCTTTTGCATATTCTTCTCCCCCTTTGTCATCAACAAAAAGGAGATGAGGTTTCAAGCATAAAACCTGTGATCATTGAAGCTATTCATAAAATCATCTTATGAGAAAAGAAAATCTTGAAAAGGAGATGGCAAAATTGACAAAGCTTCAACTTGGCATTATAATCGATCATTCAAGGAAGACATCAAATCATCCAAAATAACATGAAGGTGCCATCAAAATGTTGACAAAATTTCAGAAAGAACCATCCAACATCATATACTAGGATAATGCAAACGCATGTCAAGGTAGCATAGAGGTTTACAATAATAAGAAAGGTTTAACACATCAATTATTCCTTAGGAGGAATTCCAGAGTTCCTATACATGATATATATCTTCTGGTTCATCTGTCGTAGTTCCCTCAAAATTTCAACTTGCTATAATTAGATTTGCTCTTGCTGTGATTTAAGTTGCTCTTATTATGATTTGATTTGATTTAATTCTGTCATAATGAGATCTTTAGAAGATGAAGCAGGAGCTGGTTTTGAAGCTGCTATACTAAAGGGACTAGGAGGAGGAGATTCATGTCCCGTGAAAATAGGTGTTTTAGGGTGTTCTACTAGTGGAAAACTGGATTAGTCCTTCTAGGTTGCCTAATCCATATACCATTACCAAAAGTGCACCTAAGTCTCTTGAGTAGGTTTCTGTTGATAGTGTTAAATCAATCGACTTGGATTATTTCTTCATCGGGTGAGACACAAATATTATGGACAAGCATTAATCGAGTGACTAACCCCTCATATGGTAGTATTGAGTCTTTAACTATTATGTCCTGCATATGTTGCCGGATTAAGTATAAAAAATAATTATTTTGACCGGTTATAATCCAATACATAGTACTTAACTCTATTTGACTAATCTCATCATGATGAAATTGTTTAGGAAGTAGGATGCTTATCATGATGTGATGAAGAAATTTAGAGTTAAATGGCAACAAGTGCTCGCAACTTTTGGGAATTATGCCTAGGTTCGGATTTGCAAAAACAGTTTCTAAGGCTTCGGAGTAAATTGCTCCGATTACATTGATATCCCATTTACTTCTAAAATAATAACCCCTATCCTTTTCGGCAATTCCAATTAACTCACATATAGTGCTATCAAAGATTTGAATTTGTATTCCTAAGAGATAGGTAGTTAAGCTATCATTGTCCACACTTAAGTTTGCGTAAAATAATCTAACCAACCTAGGGTAAATTGGTTCATCGATTTGTAGGATATATAAGGTATCTAAATTTGCAAACCATCTAATAGGCTTTAGGTTCCAAGTTCATTTAGATCAATATATTTGCCCTTATGTATTGTCCTTGTTTCGAAATTAGGATACCTAAGGGCTACTTCATTAGATCTAAAGAGGATTTGGTCATAGAAATCTCCTTCCACCCTTTTCCTTTTGGTTCTTGATGATCTCTTAGGAGCCATATCTAATTATGATGATAGATTAAGAGAGAACTTTAAAGAATAGGCCAAATAATGAGAGGAAGAAAAAAAATTCAGATCTTACCTTATATAAGTTTCCTTGGGAGGTAGAGAGCTTGATCCAAGAAGAACCCCTCTCTTAGGCTTCTAGAGGCTTAGAATGAGGTTGAGAGAGATTTAGAGAGTTTTGTGAGAGTGCTAGGGAGGGTGCTCTCGGGTTGGGGGCGGTTCCACCGCCGACCTTAACCCCCCCTCTTTGTAAGGGGGTTCTCGGGCGGTGCCATTGCCAATTGAGCGGTGCCACCGCTTGGGGACCGAGCACCTAGGAGGTGCTATCGTCGGTTCTAGCGGTGCCACCGCTGTCACGCTAAAAAATGATTTTTCCTCCTTTTTTTTGTTTTTAGAAGTTTTAATATGTTTGATTTAAGATAGGATACTGTCTTAGATCGCTTTTTAAGATGTCATTCGAAATCGAAAAGAAAGAAGTCAAATCCACGAAAATCGAAAAGATGATGAAAAATTTTCGAAAAATATATACAATCAAGCTCATTCACAAGGACAATTCAACAAGCCTAATTCCCTTCTAATAAAGTTAAATTGATCTTCATTTAAGACTTTTATGAAAATGTCTACTAATTGATACTTTGTATCAATAAATTCTAGAATGACATTATTATTATTGACATGATCTCGTATAAAGTGATGCCTAATGTCAATATGCTTAGTTCTAGAGCATTGAATTAGATTTTTGGTTAGACAAATAGCAATTGTATTATCACATTTTATGGGAATATTCTTTAAGTAAATTCCATAGTCTTCCAACGTATTTTTCATCTAAATAACTTGTGCATAACATGCACTTGCAACTATATATTCAGCTTCCGCTGTAGATAGTGCAATCGAATTTTGTTTCTTGGAAGTCCAAGAAACAAGTGCATGTCCTAAAAATTGACATTTTTTTGATATACTTTTTCTATCTATCCTACATCCACCAAAATTGACATCTACATAAGCTGTTAAATCAAAATTATTGGATTTTGGATACCATAATCCTAAATTAGGAGTTCCTTTAAGATATCTAAGGATTCTTTTAACACTTTTAAGATGAGACAATTTAAGATTAGCTAGAAACCTAGCGCAAAGTCCTACACTAAACATGATATCTGGTCTAGTTGCGGTGAGGTAAAGTAAACTACTAATCATTCCCCTATATGTTTTTTAATCAAAGCTTTCACTATTTTCATCTATGTCTAACTTAGTGGAAGTATTCATATGAGTGTTTATAGCCTTTGAACCATTCATGTTAAATCGTTTTAACAATTCTAATGTATATTTAGATTGATTAAGAAATATACCATTACTATGTTATTTAATTTGTAATCCTAAAAAGAAGGTTAATTCTCCCATTAGGCTCATTTCAAATTCATGACTCATACACTTGGCAAATGATTCACATAGTGATTCATCCGAAGAACCAAAAATAATATCGTCAACATAAATTTGAACAATAAGAAAATTATTTTCAAAATGTTTGATAAATAATATAGCATCAACCTTGCCTTTCATACCAAAATAAGAAAGGAACTAAGTCTTTCATACCAAGCTCTAGGAGCTTGTTTTAAGCCATAGAGAGCCTTAATCAATTTAAATACATGATTAGGAAGAAGAGAATTTTCAAATCCGGGAGGTTGTTCAACATACACTTCTTTGGAAATAAAACCATTCAAGAAAACACTTTTGACATCCATTTGAAATAGTTTAAAATCATTACTACTAGCATAGGCAAGGAGCATCCTAATGACTTCTAATCTTACCACAGGAGTGAAGGTCTCTTCGTAGTCGATACCTTCTTCTTAGTTGAAACTTAGGGCCACTAATCTAGCCTTGTTTCTAACCACGATACCGCATTCATCTTGCTTATTTCTAAAGACTCATTTAGTACCAATGACTAGATGGTCACTAGGTCTAGGAATAAGCTTCCATACCACATTCCTCTCAAATTGATTCAATTCCTTTTGCATTGCAATAACCCATGAATCATCTTTCAAGGCTTCATCAATGCATTTAGGTTCAATTTGAGAAAGAAAGGTGGCATTAGCACAAAAATTCTTAAAGGAAGAACGAGTTTAAACCCCTTTTGATATATCTCCTATAATTAGCTCCTTTGGATGAGCATCTACATACTTCCATTCCTTTGGTAAGGAAATTTTGGAAGAAGATGCATCCAAGTTGCTATTTTGAGGAGGGGGTTCATTTAAATTCAAATTATCAAAACCAAGATCATTATCAAAATCATTTTTCTTTAACTCAGAAATTTTCATTAAAAACTACATTAATAGACTCTTCTATAACTAAGGTACTTTTGTTAAAAACATTAAAAGCCTAGAAATGGAAGAGTAACCAAGAAAGATGCCTTCATCGGATTTAGCATCAAATTTTCCTAAGGCATCCTTTTCATTCAAAATAAAGCATTTACAACTGACAACTTTAAAATAAGAACATTTGATTTTTGTTATTCCATAATTCATAGTAGAGTTCTCGGAGTGAAGAAGCTATGGTTATATCCATTTGATTCACAATAACTTTGGAAGTCACGGTTTTGAAATTCGCCACCATGATCACTCCGAATTGATGAAATCATGAAGCCTTTTCATTTTAAGTTTACAAAATTTAGAGAAACATTTGTTTGTTATTCCATAATTCATAGAGAGTTTTTGATAGAGATGGTCTTATTAGAACCCTATTCATAACATAGCAAGTCGTATTAATGGTTTCGGCCCAAAAATACTTAGGTAGACTATGTTCATTTAACATGGTTCTTGTCATTTCTTGTAAATTTCTATTTTCTTTCAACTACCTCATTTTGTTGAGGATTTCTCGGAGTGAAGAAGCTATGGTTATATCCATTTGATTCACAATAACTTTGGAAGTCACGGTTTTGAAATTCGCCACCATGATCACTCCGAATTGATGAAATCATGAAGCCTTTTTCATTTTAAGTTTACAAAATTTAGAGAAACATTTGATTTTTTGTTATTCCATAATTCATAGAGAGTTTTTGATAGAGATGGTCTTATTAGAACCCTATTCATAACATAGCAAGTCGTATTAATGGTTTCGGCCCAAAAATACTTAGGTAGACTATGTTCATTTAACATGGTTCTTGTCATTTCTTGTAAATTTCTATTTTTTCTTTCAACTACCTCATTTTGTTGAGGATTTCTCGGAGTGAAGAAGCTATGGTTATATCCATTTGATTCACAATAACTTTGGAAGTCACGGTTTTGAAATTCGCCACCATGATCACTCCGAATTGATGAAATCATGAAGCCTTTTTCATTTTATTGCGTCCTCCGAGACTCATTTGTCAATTGGTCCAATAATTCCAAATGGATCAATTGCACTGGCTAGTGGTGCTAATTGGATTTTTGGTTTGAACCTAGTTTTTATTTGTTTTCCTAGTGACAAGCATCACACACTTTGTCCTTAACAAACTTCATATTGGGAATCCCTCGTACTAACTCTCTAGATGAAATCTTAGATATTAGTTTCATACTTGCATGGGCCTAATCTCCTATGTCAAAGCCAAACATCATCATTTAAAGCGGAAAAGCATATTTCATTACTAAGTTCATCAAAGTTGATGGTGTAAACATTATTTTGTTTTAACGCAATCATTGATATGTTATTGTTTAGTTTTAAATAATGCATATATTAGATTCAAATCTAATGATGTAACCTTTATCACATAATTGACTAATGCTTAAGAGATTATATTTTAATCCATCAACTAGCAACACATCATGAATTGAAAAACTTAATTTGTACCTATGGTTCCCTTGCCAATGATTTTACCTTTGTTGTTGTCTCCGAAGGTGACGTACCCTTCTTCTTTGCTAGTGAGCATAGAGAAATGAGATGGATCTCTGGTCATGTGCCTTGAGCATCCACTATCAAGATACCATCTCTTGCTCCTAGCTTGTGAGTTTATCTACAAAAGATGATGATATTTAGGTACCCAGTTGATTTTGGGTGCCTCAAAAATTAATTTACTAATTTTGTCATTCATCATTGGATTATCTATAGTTCCTTTAGGAACCCATATCAACTTATATAGACAAATTTTCTTAAATGGATATTTGTAAACAACATATCCGGATTTACAATAAAAGTTACATTTCAAATGAGGTGAAACATGTAATGTGGGTCCTTTAATGAAGGTGGTAAGATTTTGGTGAGATCCTCTCACAAACCAATTCCACTTCTATTTGCGACGTGACCCTTGTTTGCAAGGATCATGTCCAAACCTTTGCTACTGACCTTAAACATGTTTAAGGTCTCTTTAAGTAGCAAATTCTTATTTTTTATTACTTCTAATTGTTCATACTTAGAGCATGGAGGAGTTTAAAGACTATCATGCTTATTTTGTAGTAAGGAATGCTCTTTCTTTAATAGATTGAACTTCTTACTAATAGTTCTACACTCATCAAATAATTCATAAAAAGCGATAGAAAGTTCATCGAAAGATAAATCTTCATTAATTAAATCACATACCTCTCCTCCTAAAGCCATTAACGTGAAGTTTGCCTCCTCTTTATTGCTAGCTTCTTCATTCTCGGAATTACTTGAGTCGTCCCAAGTTGCTTTTAAAGCTTTCTTCTTCTTCGATTGCTTCTTCTTGGCTTGGGGGCATTTATTTTTTAAGTGCCCCGGCTTCTTGCATTCGTAACATCTTACTTGGTCTTTTTTATGTTCAAGTTTGTTTTTGGTTGTTATTTTTAAAATTGTTCTTTCTTATAAATTTTTTAAATTTTTGAGTTAAAAGTGCAATGTCATCATCACTGTCCTCATCACTTGATATTCCTTTCAAGTGGTCTTCTTGTGTTGTAAGTGTCATATCCTTCCTGTTCTTTGGAAGGGGGTTCTCGAGCTCTTCATGAGCATGGCATATCATTTCGTAGGTCATTAGAGACCCAATAAGTTCTTCGAGAGGAAATGTTTTAAGGTCCTTGGCTTCTTGAAGGCTGTAACTTTTAGATCCCAACTCTTTGGAAGGGATCTTAAAATTTTAGTTACTAGGTCAAAGTTAGAAAGCTCTTTATCAAGAGCTTTAAGTCCATTGATGACATCCGTGAAATGGGTGTACATGTCTCCGATGGACTCACTTGATTTCATCCGGAAAAATTTGTAAGAATGCACAAGAATGTTGATTTTGGACTCTTTCACTTGGCTAGTGCCTTCATGAGTGATCTCAAGAGTTCTCAAAATATCAAAAGCCGAATCACAAATCGAAACGTGATTAAATTCATTTTTGTCAAGTGCACAAAACAAGGCATTCATAGCCTTTACGTTTAAAGCAAAAACCTTCTTTTCCGATTCATCCCATTCGCTCATCGGAAGAGAAGATTTTTAAAACCCATTTTCGACAATATTCCAAAGCTTAAAATCCATAGAAATAAGGAAGATCCTCATACGAGTCTTCCAATACGTGTAATCTGACCCATTAAACATAGGCGGACGTGTAATAGAGTGACTCTCTTGCATATCAGAGTAAGCCATCTCTCTTGGGTATTAAACCAAATATGAGAGTGAACCGGCTCTGATGCCAATTGCTAGGATTGGAGCAACACTAAGAGGGGGGGGGTGAATTAGTGCAACGGATTAAAACTCGTAAGTTTGAAATTGATTTCGTAAATGTGTAGAAATTTCGATTCGACGAAGAATAACTTAGCTAAAATAGCTCGAGCAAAGTTAGTCAAGAGTAGGGAGATGAAAACCGAATGATTTGCAGCTAAGTAGAGAAATGGTTCAAAAAATTAAACACTCACACATTCAGGGAACACCACGATTTATAGTGGTTTGGTCAAATGACCTACATCCACTTTCGAAGCCTTCTTCGATAAGGCTCCCAACTTCCACTAGTAAATCACTTCGAAGGGGAAGGACCAAATACCCCTCTTACAACCTTTTTACAAGTGATTCACACTCTTACAGATTTTTCCAAAAAGAAAGAGGAAGGTGAATACTTTGCTAATGAAAACAAGACTTTGCTAGAGCTTTTTCTCACTTTCTAACTTCTCAAAAAGGTGTATTCTCTGTTGAGAATTGAGGGGTATTTATAGGCCCCAAGAGAATTCAAATTTGGGCTCCAAATTTGAATTACTTTTGGGTTTCCCGATGCTAGCGGTGCCACCGCTGGACCTCTTGGGTTCTGGGTGGTGCTACTACCCAGTCCGGCGGTGCCATCGCCTGGACTATTCTAGCTTACTGGTTGGGCTCCAAACTTAGCCCAAACCAGTCCACACTTAGGCCCAATTGGCCCCTAATCAGGTTATAGGATTAACCCTTAATCCTAACCCAAATTATATGTAAACTATGAAATTAATACATAGTCCTAAGCAGATTTTTAATTAGCAACATCGAGTTTCCTTCCGGTGAGCTTTCCAACGAACTTCTGGCAAACTTCCGATACACCCTCGGATTTCTTCCAGTGGACTCCCAATAGGCTCCCGGTCTTGTGGTGAGTTCAACGAGTCTTTGGCAAGTATCCGAACCTTCTTGGTGATCTCCGTGAACCTCCGATGATCTTTCCGGCGAACTTCTGAAAACTTCGGCAAGTCCCCGATTGTTTCTCGGTTGGTTCCGGTAGCACTTCCGACGATTCTTTGGACTTTCGGCGGACTCTCGAACACTCATCGAACTTGACTCTGGTAAACTTACTTTATGTCTTCAAGCTATCATAGTTAATCATGCATGCTTAACTCAATAATATGGATTAGATTAGTTAACCCATCAATTGACTTCATCATCAAAATTCGAGATTCAACACTGACAACATTAACTGCCAACGGTACCACCACCCAGACCACCTCGGAGGCTGAGCCTCAAGTAGTGCCACTGCCTGGCAAGGTTCCAAGTGGCCGAGTGGGCCTTCCATCTAGCCCAACTCAACCCTATTTTGGGCCTAATTGGCCCCTAACTGAGTTAGTGGAATTACCTCCCAATCCTAACTCAATCTAAGTTCTGATAATTAAGGCATTAACTAAGCAATTTTTGTCCGGTATGTCAATTGTTCTTTTGGTGAATTCTTGACGAACTTCTAGTGAACTTTCGACACGGTTTTGGTGAACTCCTGATGAACTCTTCGCGTGAACTCTCAGTGAGCTCCCGACAAACTCTTAGCGAACTCCTAATGAACTCTCGGCGAGCTCTTTGCACATCATCAGAATCTTCATCATATCATCCGATCTTTGACTCCGACTCAACATCTGCTTTATGCCTTATTCATTATCGTAGTTAATCTTGCAACACTTATCTCAACATATAGATTAGATCAATAATTTATTAATTGATTTCCTCATCAAAATCTGAGATTCAACAATCTCTCGCTTTTTGATGATGATAATCAATTGATGATGAAGTTAACCTTAACTCCCCTTATCTATATGCTATATTGAGATAAGCAAACTTGAATTCAAACGGAATCATGACCTTTGAATTCAAGTGAAATAATTTTGATCACAAGGATTGAATGCAATATATCAAATCAAAATTTCATATTTTTGTGCATCATTATAGTTTTAAATTAAAACATGCACAATTTCAAAATCTTATATTTCATCCTCACTTCATGCATGATACCAAAAGTAAATCAATCATCACTATGGGCATATCATACATGATACTAAAGCAATCATTCATGATGCTAAGACATTAAAATATTTAAGCATTTATCACTTATGTATTAAATCAATATTTTGATCATGATACCAAACATTCATTATTTCTCCCATGCATGATACTAAAGCATTCATGATACATCATTTTGAGCATAACATTCATGATGCTAAGACATTAAAATTTTTAAGCATTTATCACTTCATGCATTAAATCAACATTTTGATCATGATACCAAACGTTCATCATTTCTCCTCCTTTGTCATCAACAAAAAGGAGAATCATTCAACAATGCAAATGTTTTAAACTATTCAAGTAAGTTTTACACCAAATTATCCAAGCTAGCAAAAATGAGAAGTAAAGCAAAAACTTTGCATGATAACTGCCCTTACTTTTTGAAATAAGCAAGTTAGCATTTTTACTTTAGATGTGTAAGAGCTTTTTGGTTCTTCTTGAGATGTATAAGTTTCTTTTTTCCTTTGTCATAAAAATAAGAAGAAGAGGAAGAAGAATAAGGGAAGAATTCATTTTTCATAAAATCAAGAACCAAATTCATGAAAGTTCAGTTTCATTGAATCAAGCTTCTACTATAGCAAAGAGAGAGGATTCATCATAAAGGATTAAGATGTCCATATAAAAGAAAAAGATCAAATCCCTATTCTTGTAAATGATCATCACAAATTAAAAGGCCATGGATAAAAAATTCTTCTTTCTTGAGTAAAGTGAGGAAGAATTCATGGGAAATGATCATCAAATGAAAGATAAAATCAAGGCTCTTCTTTTGCAAATAGAAAGAGGAAGGATTTAAAAGGAAATCAAATTGAGATTTAAAAGTCCATGTATAAAGATCAAAGATTCACATGATCTCGATTTAAAAGGAAATTTCAAGTTATGAAAACTGAGAAATCCAAAAAACTTATAAAGGAATTCATGCATTTGGAAGTTTTAACATGCCTAATTCTCTTCTAATAAAATCAAATTATTCCTCATTCAATGGTTTTATAAAAATATCTACTAATTGATGCTTTGTACTAAAAAATTCTTAAGATATGTCATGATTATTAACATGATGTTTAATAATATCAATATGTTTAGTTCTAGAGTGTTGAATGAGATTTTTTGTTAAACATATTGTACTAGTAATATCACATTTTATAGGTATATTTTTTAAGTGAATTGTATAATCTTTCAAAGTATTTTTTATCTAGATAACTTATACACAATATGCACCTACTGCTATATACTCAGCTTCGGTGGTAAATAATGCAACTGAGTTTTGTTTCTTAGAAGACCAAGAGACAAGTGTGTGACCTGAGAATTGATATATTCTAGATGTAATTTCTATATTTATTTGGCAACCAGCAAAATCTACATCGATATAAGCAAGTAACTTAGTTTTTAGAATTTGGATACCATAGTCCTAGATTAGGAGTTCTTTTTAGATATCTAAAAATCGTTTTAATAGCTTTTAAGTGAGATTACTTAGGATTAGATTGAAATCTAGCACATGATATTGGGTCTAGTTGCTATAAGATATAATAAACTACCTATCATACCCCTATAAGTCTTTTGATCAAAACATTTTTCATTAGTGTTCATATCTAGTTTTGTAGAAGTGCTCATTGGTGTATTAATAGCCTTAGCATTATCCATATTAAATCGTTTTAATAGATCTAAAGCATATTTTGTTTGACTAATAAAAAATTCATCACTAAGTTGTTTGATTTGCAAACCTAATAAAAAAGTTAATTTCCCCATTAAACTCATTTTGAATTCATGGCTCATACTATTGGTAAAAGATTCACACAAAGACTCATTTGAAGATCCAAAAATGATATCATCAACATAAATTTAAACAATGAGTAAATCATTTTAAAAATATTTTGAATAAAAAAAGCCACTAAGCACTAAACATCTCATACCAAGCCCTAGGAGCTTGTTTTAGTCCATAGAGAGTCTTAGTCAACTTAAACACATGATTTAGAAAGTTTGCATTCGTAAATCCGGGAGGTTGTTCAACATAAACTTCTTTAAAAATAAAGCCACTAAGAAAAGCACTTTTAATATCCATTTGAAATAACTTAAAATTATTACAACTAAAATAGGCAAGGAGAATCCTTATAGCTTCAAGTTTAGCCACAAGAGCGAAGGTTTCTTCATAATCGATACATTCTTCTTGGTTGAAACCTTTAGCCACTAATCTAGCCTTGTTTCTAACCATGATACCAAATTCATCTTGCTTGTTTCTAAAGATCCATTTAGTACTAATCACTAAATGGTCACTAGGTTTAGGAACAAGCTTCTACGCCTCATTTCTCTCAAATTAATTTATTTTTTTATGTATTGCAATAACTCATGAATCATCTTTCAGGATCTCGTCAATGTATTTAGGTTCAATTTGAGATAAAAAGATCGCATTCTCATAAAAAATTTAAGAGAAGAACGAGTTTGAATACCTTTTGAAGTGTCTCCAATGATTAGCTCCTCAGGATAAGCATCTACATACTTCCAATCCTTAGATAAGGATTCTTTAGAAGAATATGCATTCAAGTTGCTAGTGGGAATAGAGGGTTCATTCAAATTTAAACTATCAAAATCAAAATCATCATTAAAATAATTTTTCTTAGATTCAAAAATCTCATTGAAAACAACATGAATAGATTCTTTTATAACTAAAGTTCTTATATTCAATACACGAAATGATTTAAAAGTAGAAGAATAACTAAGAAAAATACATTCATTAGATTTTGCATCAAATTTTCCTAAGGCATTTTTTTCACTTAAAACAAAACATTTACAATCGAAAGCTTTAAAATATGAAATATTAGGCTTTTTGTTATTCTATAACTCATAAGGAGTTTTGAAAAGTAATGGTCTTAGTAGAACCTTATTCATAATAAAGCATGCCATGTTAATGGCTTCAGCCCAAAAATATTTAGATAGACTATGTTCATTTAATATGGTTCTTGTCATTTCTTGTAAACTCTTATTTTTTCTTTCAACTACTCCATTTTATTATAGGTTTCTTAGAGTAGAGAAATTATGGTTATACCCATTTGATTCACAAAAGTTTTAGAAATCACGGTTTTAAAACTCACCACCATGATCACTATGTATGGATGAAATCATAAAGCCTTTTTTATTTTGAACAAATTTATAAAATTTTTAAAAATACTTAAAACAATCACTTTTTTGTGTCAAGAAATATGTCCAAGTGTCTCTACTATAATCATCAACAATTATAAAAATGTATTGGCTATCTCCTGAGCTTGTTGTATCAATTAATCTAAATAAATCTATATGGATAAATTGCAATGGTCTAGAGGTGCTTATTTGATTCTTTAACCTGAAACTACATTTTATTTGTTCTCCTAGTTGACATGCATCACACACTCTTTGTCTTTGGCAAACTTGATGTTAGGGATTCCTCTTACAAGTTTTCTAAATAAAATTTGAGAGATTAGTTTCATGCTAGCATGACCTAATCTCCTATGCTAAAGCCAAGCATCATTGTTTAAAACCGAAAAGCAAGTTTCATTATAAAACTCATCAAGATTAATGGTATAGACATTGTTGGTCCTTAAGGCAATTAAAGATCTATTCATGTATAGTATTTCTATTATGCAAGCATTAGTTTCAAACTTGATGTTGTAAACTTTATTACATAATTGACTAACGCTTAATAAGTTATATTTTAAACCATCTACTAATAAAATATTTTCAATCAAAAGGTTTGATTTATTACCTATATTTTCTTTTTCCAATAATTTTTCCTTTATTGTTGTCTTTGAAGGTGACAAATCCTTCGTCTTGACTAGTGAGCTTAGAGAAGTATGTTGGATCTTTGGTCACGTGCCTTTATCATCCACTATCAAAGTACCATCTCTTGCTCCTAGCTTATATTTGTAAACATATCTACAAGAAAAAGGATTTTCTTTTAGGTACCCATTTTACCTTGGGTTTCTCATAAATAGATCTACCTAATTTATCATTTAGCACTGAGTCATTTAATGTTCCTTTAGAGACCCAAATTAACTTATGTCGACTATACCTCTTAAATGGACATTTATGAGCGTAATATCTAAATTTGTAATAAAAGTTGCATTTGTTTCGGAGTGAAACATGCAAAGTTGGACCTTTGACAAAGATGGTTGGCTTTGGTGAGTGTTACTCACAAAGCTGATTCCATCTCTTCTATGAATATGATCCCTTTTTACTAGGATCATGTTTAAGGATTTGCTTCCTATTTTAAATTTTTCTAAGGTTTCATGTAGTTACAAAATTTTCTTTTTAAGCATATCTAATTCTTCATATTTTGTACAAGGAGGCAATATTTCATTATCATGCTTAATATTTAAACTATTGAATTCACTAACAAGAGAGGCCTGCTCTTTTTTTAATAATTTATACTTTTTACTAACTATTTTACGTTCATCAAATAAATCATGAAAAGCATTCAACAATTCATCAATGGATAAATGGGCTTCCATTAAAACGTAGTTAGCAACTTCTTTATTGGTTGGTTTCTCATCTTTGGATACGCTTGAATCGTCTCAAGTAGCTTTTAGCATTTTCTTCTTCTTTAGTTGCTTCTTCTTTACTTGGAGACATTCATTTTTGAAGTGCCCTAACCTTTTATATTCATAGCAAATCATTTGGTCCTTTTTAGGTTCAATTTTGTATTTAATGTCATGTTTAGTTGTGTTCTTTTTAATGAATTTTTTAAATTTTCTTATTAGAAGTGTCAAGTCATCATCATCATTTGAGTTTTCTCCCAAGTGGTCTTCTTATGTTCTAAGTGCTAAATCTTTTTTATTCTTTATAAAGTTGTTCTTAAGTTCTTCATATGTATTGCATGTCATTTCGTAGGTCATCAAAGACCCAATAAGTTCTTTGAGTAGAAAGTTGTTCAAGTCTTTGGCTTCTTGAATTACGGTTGCTTTAGGATCCCAACTCTTTAGAAGAGATCTTAATATCTTGTTAATAAATTTAAAGTTAGAAAAACTTTTAGCAAGTACTTTTAGACCATTGACAATATTTATAAATCGGGTGTACATGTATCCAATGGTCTCACTTGGTTTCATACAAAATAATTCATAATTATGAACTAAAAGATTGATTTTGACTCCTAAACTTTACTCATGCCTTTGTGTGTGATTTCAAATGTGTGTCAAATGTCATAAGTGTTGGTAAATCTAGAGGCAATATCACATGCATAGAGGAAGAACATTAAAAATAAAATCTTCAATTTCCCAAAAGATGTGTTCATCGTTGTGCGAAGAGTTGTATGCAAAAATCATAAAACATAAAACTACGTATATGAAAGATTGTGTTATCTAGAGAGATCGTATATCCCTAAATCCTTATAGATCTCTAGGAGAGGGTGAAAGAGGTCAAGCGTCATCTCTTTAGCGGTGATCCACACAATAGGGATACGACGATGCTCTTCAAAACTTTAAGCTTTCTATTTGAGAAGGAGAAGGGGAGGAGAATATGATAGACAATCCGAAAAGGCTATAGCCTATTAAACATTGGTTCCTTCCTATTTATAGAAGTCCTCTATCAATTTAACCCTAATGGATTCTGCAATATTGGGTATTGGATCTCCATCAAACTACCCAATCCTATTAAATTAGTAGATCTCTATCCAATAATCTCTCATTGACTCTTATTGGATCCCATCCATAGGATCCAATAATTCAGGGGTTTATTGGATATCCAATAAGATATGGGCTCTGACGGATATCTCATATCTAAACCTCTACTCATCGCAACGCCTACCATATATGTGTGACCCTTTAGGCCTAATATCGAGCTAGCTATGAGTCATACCTGTCAAAACTCTTTCTACCTCAATAAATTATTATCTCCATAATAATTCACTCGACTCATCGACTGTGAACGTACTAGGCCACTACGTCGCAGTCCCCAAACGATACAGGGGAATATAATCTATTGGACATGTCTATCCTCAATTACTATGTACCTATAGTCCCTCATCCATCTAATATCATAGATTCCGTATACTAGGCATGGAGCTATCAAACCCATACGGTTTCTATTCAAGTCTCGCTCTAATCGGATTCTCCTAGAGAACTCTTTCTCTTTTAATCCAAATGACCTAGCTAGGGATTTTTCTGAGCAAGAATATATGAGATATTTCTCTCATGACACTGAGAGTGAATGATCCTCTATCGACACTCAATAGTCCTTTTAAGGTTGGCTATCACTCTTGATGACCAGTTGTGTTAGATCTGAAACTTTCAAACCTATATGTCTGATATCAAAGAGCTCGGTACTCATACGAAACATCCTTGGTGTCTCAAATCTAAGGGCCAGATATACTATTGAGACTACAAAATTGCTATCTGACAATAATGCATTATCAACCATCTAGCATTCCATAAACAGATCAATTAGTGAACTCATTCTCTAATGAGCACCTATATTGTAACCCTAGTATCTCCACACGAGTGGCTATGAGACCAACTGCATCCATTGTATGGACAGATATACAATACACCAGTATATTAGGTTATCTCGATATTCCTCTTGAGTAACCTATGACCGAGATTATTTAGGATCTGTGTTTAAAAATGAATCGGTCTCATTATCATAATCTCATCATGAGTTGATTCCTATTGTACAGATACATGGACATCACAATATATTCAAAAATAAGTAATATAAAGTAATAAAATACCAAATAATAATAATAAGTAAAAAGACTGTTTGTCAAGTCACACGTGTCATCACTCACGTGATTGACTTTTAGGGCACCTATGACTAGCAATAAGTCATTCCGCAAATAGAAACTCGATTGAATTTATTTTTTATCAAAAGTACAAAATAAAGTATTCATAGCTTTGACATTTAAAAAGAAAGTCATCTTCTTTAAATCATTCCAATTGTTCATTAGAAGAGAAGACTTTTGAAATTCGTTTTCAACAATATTCCATAACTCGAAATCCATAAAAATCAAGAAAATCCTCATTCTAGTTTTTCAATAAGTGTAGTTCATTCCATTAAACATGAGAGGACGTATGATAGAATGACCCTTATGATTACCAACAAAAGCTATCTATCTTGGGTTTTAAATCAAATTGAGAGTAACCTTGTTCTAATACCAAAAAGATCAATACGATAATATAAAGGGGGGGTGGTGGTGAATTAGTGCAATGATTAAAATTACATTGATTTAGAAAATTTTGTTCGATAAAATCATTTCGACAAAGCAAAAGTAATGAAAGTAATGACTTAGAGTAAATATAAAGTGTAGAGTACAACTAAGTAATGAAAGAAAGTAGTAAGGAAAGAACACACTAGATTTATAGTGGTTCGGTCATTGTGACCTGCGTCCACTTTCGATTCCTCCTCCGTTGAGGTCACTAGTATCCACTAATGGTCTTTTTTCAAAAGATGAAGACCAATCACCTTCTTACAAAGCTTTCTCCTTTTCACGGGTTTAGGAGGTAACCCTTACAAGCCTCATACGTCTTCTCAAATAATTACAAAGCTGAAGAAAGAGGAGGACTCTTAGCACTTTTACAATACTTTTACACCCCAATGCTTAAAGATTTTTTCACACTTTTCTAATCTTTTTATTACCCTTTTATGCAAAAAAGAGTAGGGTATTTATAGGCCCCAAAGGTTTCAGAATTGGAGCCAAAAAGTGTCTCATCCCGGATTTTCGGGGTACTGTCGGTACCACCGCCAATATTGGGCAGTACCATTGCCTGACACTCTAACACTAAGTGGTACCATCGCACTATCTAGTGATACTATCGCCTGACAGAACCTCCGAGACTAGGCTCTGGCGGTACCATCACTTGACAGGGAGGTACTACTGCCTAGCAGCATTAACTACCGACGGTACCACTGCCCAATTTGGGTGGTACCATTGCCCAGACCACTTGGGAAGTTGAGCCTCAAACGGTTTCACCGCCCACCCTGTGTGGTGCCACCGCCTAGCAAGGCTCCAAGTGGCCGAGTGGGCCCTCCATCCGGCCCAACTAAATCTTATTTTGGGCCTAGTTGGCCCCTAATTAAGTTAGTGGGATTACCTCCTAATCCTAACTCAATCTAAATTTTAACTATGATAATTAAGGTATTAACTAAGCAATCTTTGTCTGGTATGTCAATTATTCTTCCCTCGAAGTCTTAATAAACTTTTGGTGAACTTTCAGCATGCTTTTTATGAACTCCCGATGAACTCTCGACGAACCCTCGATGAACTCTTGGTGAGCTCCCGACGAACTCTTGGTGAACTCCTAACGAACTCTTGGTGAGCTCTCGATGAACTCTCGGTGAACTCCCGACGAACTCTCGGCGAGCTCCCGGCACATCGTCCAAATCTTGGTCATATTGTCTAATCTTTAACTCCGGCCCAACATATGCTTTATGCCTTATTCATTATCGTAGTTAATCCTACAACACTTATCTCAACATATGAATTAGATCAATAATTTATCAATTGATTTCATTATCAAAATTTGATATTCAATAGTATAGAGTGTCAGCTAGCATGACACCCTAAAGCTACCCAAGTGTCACATGATTGGATGGGTCTTTGGAGTAGTGTTTAGGGCTAGTTCGCTATCTTATTCTACAAAAATATTTTATAGACACTTGTGAGACTTTTGATCATGACGGACCACCTTAGACCCTTTATAACATGATCGTTTAGAGCTTGTGAATCCTATATTTATAATTTGTATTGTCTATTAAGTGTTTAATGAAATGGCTACTTATAAATCCTGAGTTAAATGTTTCCTTTGACCTATCTTCTTTTTTATAAGTTCTTAAGGGATTATAAGAAGTTTTGAGGATGCTAACTCTTTGTTGATAGATACGCAAAGATGTTATACAAGATAAACAAAATCAACTAAGTTCATGAAAGTGATGTGTGACCTTTTTTTTAATGTGCCTCCTCTTGCTTATGCACCTTAACCAAGCAAACTATGCCATGCACCTTTGCCAATGCATCTTTCTATTGATGCACCGTAACATGGTAAAACATGTGATGCTATTAACGTGACATTTGAAGCCAACATGTCCTTCATTGCGCTTGAAAAGACAAGTTCACGTTGGAGTGCAATGTATGTCTCAGGATTCAACATCTATAGCCTTCATCAAAAATCAATTAAAGATCATTTAGAGTGCTTTTTCTTGAAGTGGATGAATCAAAGGTTGGTGATGCCACAGTTATAAGTATCATGAGATGTGTCACATCCTTTATCTGGTTGAATGACATAAGCACGGGGATGTGCATTGACCGTAAAGGCCATGTCGAGCCCTTTACATAGTTAGGGCATGTCAAGCATGTGGAGACGTGTTGGCCATGAAAGCAATGTTAGGTGCATCACACGCTTGGCTTAGTTACAACACGTCGAGAATAGATGTATTGGCCATAAAAGTCATGTTAAACATATCACATTCTTTGCCATGTTGGGGAGAAATATTGGCTGCAAAGGCTATTACAGGCACATTGCATGCTTAGGGTAGAATTCATGCTTGCACGCATGGAGCATGGGGAGATGCATTGGTAGAGAAGGCTACGTTGGGTATGTCACACACTTTTCCTAGTTAGGTTATGTTAAAAATAGAGAGACATATTGGTTATGAATACCACATTGAGTACATTACATGCTGTGCCTGATTAGGGTAGCTCGAGTGCATCATACCCTTTGCATAGTTAGGGTGCATCGAGTGTAAGGAGATGCATTGATCTATGAAGGTGAGAAGATGGCATCAACTAATTGATCCACCCAAGAGAGTGGGTAACTATCTTTTAGACATGCTTCATTAAGATCAATATAGTCGACACATATCCTCTAGCCTTTATTTGTCTTCTTGACAAATACAATATCGATGAGCCTTAAGGGTATTGTACCTTGACAATAAACCCTGCTTTGAGTAGTTTATTGATTTTATTACTAATAACTTGTTCTCATTTGAGAGTAAATTTTTGAGGCTTTTGTTTAACTAGTTAAGCTTCGGGAGAGATGTTCAAATGGTGCTAAGCCACCTTCGGATCGATGCTTAGAATGACCCTTAACGACTAGCAAATACTTCGATGTTCTTTTGGTAAAAGCTAATGAGTTATACTTTCTTTTCATCAAGTAATATTGAGCCTATCTTGATGATCCAATTGGGGCTGGCCTTGTCTAGGGGTGTCTCGATCAACTATTACGTTGGTTCCAAGTATGGAAAGGGTTTGGCAAAATCTCTTGGGTCCACAAATGGTGTCTTAGATCAGACTTTCTTGGGTAAGGAGACAACCATGAGGTAGCATTGTCAGGACTCTCTTGGGTTGCTTTTTAATTTGCCAACTCCGATACTAGTCAAAAATTTTATCATCATATGATAAGTTAAGACAACTACTTATAGCTTATTCAATGTAGATCATCTTATAATATTATTGTATGCCAAGGAGATATTGTCCATCATGAACTTAGTCTTTACTGTCTTTGAGCATGGTTCCTCTCTAAAAGTTGTTGAATCTCGGATTTTGATGATGAAACCAATTTATAGTATTTATGATTTGATCTGTGTTTTGAGTGACGCAGGACTAACTTCAATCAAGGAGAGGTAAATTGATTAAAATAGGAAGAATCAGACATTGAGCCAGAGGAAATATGTCAGAAGATTGGATATCGGGCCGAAGGAACGGTCGACGTATAGGCAGAAGGCTTCAGGCCGAGAATTCGGGCATCGGGCTTAGAAGAGCGGACATTGCGCCAAGGAGATCGGAGTTACGAAGTCAATATGCTGATTAAGCAAAAGGCTACAAAAGAGGATGATGTGCCGAAGGATCGGATGAAGTGTTGGATGAACCAATAACATGTCGGACAACAAGGATTCACATGTAATCGATTATGTCTAGATTGAGTTAGGTTAGAGTTTAATTGAGTTGATTAAAAATGTAATTAAGCCAACTCAATTATGGGTTAATTGGGCCCATGTTTGGGTTGTATTGGGCCAAGTGGAAGGCCCAAACAATAACCCAATAGGTGGAACCATCATGATACAATCTCCGAGATTGTGTTAGGCGGTGGTATCGTCGGTCTGGGTGATGGTACTACCTAGACACAGTCTCCGAGAGATTGTCAGGTGGTGATATGTGGCAGGGTGTTAGGCGCGGTGGTACCTCCAGACTGGGAGGTGGTACCGCCTAGCACAGGCGATGGTACCGCTAGGACCCTAAAAATCGGGGATGAGATATTTTTATGCTCCAAATTTGAATCAACTTGAGGCCTATAAATACCCCTCTCATCCCTAGTTAAAAAAACATAAGAATTGAGAGTGAAAAAGAAAGAAAATGCTATCGTAATCTTGTGTGAACTCCTCTCAAACTCTAAGTGTTTAAAATTCTGTTTAGGGAGGAGTAAGTGGGGGTGTAAAGGTTTTCTCCTGAGCTTGCAAAAGGAGAATAGAGTTGTAAAGAGGTGGTTGGTCTTTGCCTATTGAAGAAAGATCATCAGTAGATGCCGGTGGCCTCGACGGAAGAGGAATTAGTGGAGTGGATGTAGGTCATGATGACCGAATTACTATAATTTAGTTTGCATTTCTGTTTTGCTATTTACCTTAACTGCAAACTGCCTTACTTGCTTTACATCCACTACACTCTTTCGTATGCTTTCAAGTTAATATCTTCCGAAATAGGTTTAATCGCAATGAGATTTTTAACCAACGTATTTTTATCTACTACACTAATTCACCCCCTCCCCTCTTAGTGTCGACTCGTTCCTAACAATTGGTATCAGGGCCTCATTTTTCTCATTTGGTTTAACACCCAAAGAGAAATGACTCTTTTCGGCTTTCAATAGGGTCACTCTCTCATTCATTCTCCCATGTTCAATGGGATGAACTATACATATTGCAAAACTTGAATGAGAGTTTTCTTGCTTTCTTTGGATTTGAATTTATGAAATATTATCGAAAGCGGTTTTCAAAGGTCTTCTCTTCCAATGAACCATTGAAATGATTTAGAGAAGAAGTTTTTTCTTTAAGTGCTAGAGCTATCAATGCTCTATTTTACGCCTTAGACAAAAATAAATCCAATCGGGTTTCTACTTGCAAAACGACTTTCGATATTTGGCACACTCTTAAAACTACAGCACTAGTAGAGTTAAAGGTTCGAAGATTAATCTTTTTTGATGCATGATTTTGAGTTATTTCGTATGGAACCAAGCAAGACTATTGGAGACATATATACCTGTTTTACAAATATCGTCAATAGTCTAAAAGCTCTTGGTAAAAGTTTTTCGAATATTGAACTTGTGAACAAAACTTTACGATCTCTTTCTAAAAATTGAGATTCAAAAGTAACGGCAATACAAGAGGCTAAAAATCTAAACAAACTTGCTCTCAAAGAACTTATCGGGTCATTAATGACCTATGAGATGACTTACAAAGCTCATGAAGAGCTTGAGAATAACCTTATAAAGAACAAAAAGGATTTGACACTACGAACAAATGAAGACCACTCGAGCGAAAGCTCAAGTAATGATGACTTTGAACTCTTAACAATAAAACTTAAAAAGTTCATGAAACAATAAGTAAAATATAAAAATGAACTTAAAAAGAAGAGGTTGCCAAAAAAGAAGAAGACACTCAAAGTGACATAGGACAAATCAAGCTCATCCAAAGAAGAGAAGCAAACCAACAAAGGCGAGGTGGTAAACTACACCTTAACAGCTTTTGATGATAAGGTAACCAAAATCCCTTTAATTTATTTCAAAATTACATGATACTTTTCATGAGTTATTTTTTAAATTTAAAAATAAATAAATAAATAATATCATGCTTCTTATTCTAGTTATTTAAAAAATTTAGCATGAAAATTGCATGTTAAACTCCTAGCACTAAGCATGAAAAGTTAGATTCATTCAAAAAAATATATTACAAAGAAATTTATTTTGATTTTGATTAAAAATACTTTATGTTTAATGATTTAATGATACATAATGATCATGCTTAATGAGTTTATATTTCAAAATTATGCATGTTGATCTTTGTGATGTATGGCTTATTGATCTTATTGTAAAGAAAGCTCTTTTTCTATTTTAAATGTTGATGCATGTTTTATGAAAATACAACAAAATGTTATATTTAAATCTAATGATTAATCCGATGTATGTTTTTAAGAAAAAAATAATGTGTATGTAAATTGATGATTTTCGACTTTGATTGAAAATGCTCAATGAAATCATACTTGTTGTTTTAATGAAAGTTTTGGTACAATGCATCATTACTTTATTTTATACATGAGATTTTGAAGTTATACATGATGATTTTTATGATAAATCTTATACTTTTATTTTAAATGATGATATATATTTTGATTTGACAAAAAGTATAATGGCATGCATGTATGAAATCAATCACTTAAATTGAAACAATCAAAAAGAGAAAAATATTTTTCTTAAAAATTTCTTTTTCTCAATCTTATCGATTTTCTAAAAGAGATTAATGTTTCTATTCTTAAACTATTAAAGTGACTATGTTAATTGGACGAATTTGAATGTGTTTTATTGATCTTGATTTCTTGGAATTACTTGAGATTTTTTCTTAATCAAGATCTCTCTTTTTACCCCTACAATTTTTCTTCGTAATTTATTTAAAGAGGAGATTTACTATATGAATCATATCTTTTGATATTTACATGATCTTATCTCTCATGATATAATTTATTTTTGTATAACTCCTTGTATTCATTTAGTATATATCTCATCACCCAATTAATTTTTCTTGATATTCTTCATTAGGTGAAATGAATATGATGAAATGAAATTATGCATGAAATACTCATGAAAAGTTATAATCATGCATGATAGGATGTAATGTAATTTAACATTTAGATACCATCATGATTTGAAATACTATGATTTGTTGCTAAAATGATGTATTATGAATGCTTGAGTATCATGTATGATATGATGATTGATTTATTTTTAGTATCATGCATGAAGTAAAAATGAAATGAAAGGTTTTAAAATTATACATGTTTTAATTTGAAACTATATTGATGCACAAATATATTGAAATAAGATTGATACTTTACCTTTGTCATAATTTGAAAATTGTTGTAAAGGGAAAAATAATTACAAAATTGTATTCTTCCCTTCTTTTTGACAATGAGAAAGGGGGAGAAAAATTGATAGCTTGCACTTCTCAAAAGAAAAGAAAGAACTTGCTATCATGAACATCTCAAAAATTTACTAACTTGCATATTCAAAAATAATGTAAAACTTGCCAAAGTTGCTAGCTTGCATGTTATAATATTTATAAAATTTTGCTAGCTTATGCTTTGCAAAAGAAGCAAAAAATTACACTTCTCAAAAGAGAAGAAAGAACTTGCTATCTTGAACATTATCAAAAATTGCTAGTTTGCCTATCATAAGAAGCAAAAATGTAAACTTGCAAAATGTACAATCGTATAAATCTTTAAAATTAATGATGATTTGATGATTATGCATGTTGTAAAGTAATAAAAAAATTTTGCTAGCTTGTATGTTATAAAACTTACATATCATAAAAATTGCTAGCTAAAGAGAAGCAAAAAGTTGCTATCTCAAGAAAAAGCAAACATGTTAAACTTACACATCTCTAATTATTGCTAGCTTGCATGATAATAAAACTTGATATTATATGAAACTTGCTAAATGTACTTTTCTTTTTTGTTGATGACAAAGGGGAAGAAGTTATGATAATGATCATGCATGGAATAATGTATTGTAACATTGATTATGCATGATTTTATGATGACGTGTTGCAAACATTCATGATTTAATTTGTCTTTGACTTGAATTCAATTGAAATTTAAGATTCTATCAATATGGCATATTGATAGGGGGAGTTAAGGTTAACTCCGTTATCAATTGGTTATCATCATAAAAAATGAGCAAATTGTTGAATCTCGGATTTTGATGATGAAACTAATTGATAGCATTTATGATTTATCTATGTTTTGAGTGACGTAGGACTAACTTCGGTCAAGGAGAGGCAAATTGATTAAAGTAGGAAGAATCGGACATCGGGTCGGAGGAACGGTCGACATATCGGCAGAAGGCTTCGGGCCAAGAATTCAGGGATTGGGCCTAGAAGAACAGACATTGTGCTAAGGAGATTAGAGTTGCGGAGTCCACATGTCGTTTGGGCAAAAGGCCGCAAAAGAGAACGATGTGCCAAAGGATCGGACGAAGTACTAGATGAACCAATGACTTACCGGACAACAAGGATTCGCTTGTAATCGATTATGTCTAGATCGAGTTAGGTTAGAATTTAATTAAGTCGATTTAGAATGTAATTAATCTAACTCAATTAGGGGCTAATTGGGCCCATGTTTGGACTGTTTTGGGCCAAGTGGAAGGCCCAAACAATGACCCAACAGATAGAACCGTCGTGGCATAGTCTCTAAAACTATGTTAGGCAGTGATACCGTAGGTCTAGGTAGTGGTACCACCCAAACACAGTCTCCAAGAGACTGTCAAGCTGTGGTATCGCCTAGTGTCAATGCTGCAAGCGGTGGTACCACTAGGACCCCAAAAACCAGGGATGAGACATTTTTAGGCTTCAAGTTTGAATCAACTTGAGGCCTATAAATACCCCTCTCATCCCTAGTTAAAAAATAGAAGAATTGAGAGTGAAAAAGAAAGAAAATGCTACTGTAATCTTATGTGAACTCCTCTCAAACTCTAAGTGTTTACAATTCTGTTTAGGGAGTAGTAAGTGGGGGCGTAAAAATTCTCTCTTGAGCCTACAAAAGGAGAGTATAGTTGTAAAGAGGTAGTTGGCCTTTGTCTATTGAAGGAAGACCGTTAGTGGATGTCGGTGGCTTTAATGGAAGGGGAATCAGTGGAGTAGATGTAGGTCATGACGATCGAACTATTATAATTCAATTTGCATTTCTTTTTTGCTATTTACCTTAACTACAAACTGCCCTACTTGCTTTATATCCACTATACTCTTCTGTATGCTTTCAAGTTAACATCTTCCAAAATGGGTTTAATCGCAACGAGATTTTGAATTGACGTATTTTTATCCGCTGTACTAATTCACCCCCCCTCTTAATGTCGACTCGTTTCTAACAAAAGTAATGTGCAAGCTCAGCCCAAGGAGGGAGATTGAGTCCCTCATGAACCCCATCAGCAAAGAAGTCATGAGGTAAGATCATTAGTTGTAAGTCCTAATTTTTGAAAAACATCAAAGTAGAGGATGTTAGTAGAACTACTTATAATGATTATGACCCTTTTTATGTAGGCATTAACTATTCTTATGTCAACCATCAGAGCATCATTGTGATTTGGATTGAGGCATTCCGTCTCCTCTTCTCCGAAAGTAATTTATTAGTTACTTTTAGTTTGGGGGTGCTTGCCAATGATGGCTTGGGCATATACTTTACGACCCAAGACGTTGTCTCTTTTGAAGGCTGGGCCACCAACAATGATATCAATTTGCTTTTCAATTAGCCCTTGAGATTAGGGTGACAACTCCCAATGCCTTCAGATGAACCGTCCAAGGTGCTCTCGTTATATGAGTTTCTTGATCTATTCCTTTAGGTCATAATAATCTTTTGTGTCATGGTTATAATCATAATGGAAACGATAATACCTAGATTTACTTCTTTTTCCAAGTGGAGTTCTCATTAGTCAAGGGTCTTTGAGCAAACCTTTCTTTTTTATCTGCAAGAAAACTTCTATCCTAGTTAGGTCCAATGGGGTTAACTTAGACCTCGGGTGAGATATGTTAGATTGTTCACCTCTCTTTCACCGTGATGACCTGAGGCCAGGTTTAGATTGTGGTCGCTCTTTTCTTGGTCTTTTGTGGGGTTCCTCATGCTTGCTCAAAACCAAGGCATCGGTGGCGATGTATTGATTGGCTCTTTGAAGTACTTTGGGTACTATTATTGATAGTCTTTCTACCAATAACCAAAAGAGATGGGAGGGCTTTAATCCATCATGAAAGACTAGCTCATGAGTGATGGGTGGACATTATCCATGCATTGGATCTCATTAGTAAACCAATTGACAAAGTTTGCAAGTGTTTCCTCCTTGCCTTATCTTAATCCTTGAGCATTGCGATCATGGGCCTTAAGGAAGTGAAGCTCAAACTTTTTTGCTAACTGAGTAAAAAAACTAATAGAGTGATGTTTGAGATAAGTATACTACTCTCTTGTCGACCCCCCTTAGGGTAGTTGGGAAGACACGATATATTAAGGTGCCCGATGTGTCATATAACAACATATGCATTTGAAAGATAATAATGTGTTCCATTGGATTAGTAGCACCATTCCTAAATTGGTGGGCATTAGTTCCTCTTGTATGTTCCTCTTGTATATTCTTCTAAGCGTTAGTCCATTTGTTATAATTGGATTCTCAAGAAGTCAATCATTGAGTTAATCGAGTGGGTTTCGGACCCAAACAGAGCAGAAGGGTAGCAATGTCATCTACCAAGTTCTATAGTTGGGGAATAGGGGAGTTTTCCAATTGATGGTTTGATGGGTCACAAATAAGTTAGAGGTGTTGGTAGCCCATCAATCGGAAGGACTCTAAATGCCAACACCTATGGCTGAGGACTATTGGTGGTTGAGGTGTCGATGTTACTTATTGATCTAGCTAAGGAAGAAGCAGGGCTACCACTTATATTATACTAGTTGGTGCTTACATATGTTGTGTGAGATTTAGAAATGCCTCGACAAGAATGAGGAGATGGTTGTCTAGCACTCGTAGAGCTAAAGATTTGGGATCATTAAGTGATTACTAGTACTATAGTGGGCGGATCCAGATCCATTCATATTAAATACTTTATTAATAAGAAGTGGGGGAGACAATGAAATTAGCCGAGAATAAGCAGTGAGTATGGAGATGAACTGGCCTGTCATATAATTCTTTCCCAATCCGTTGATTTTCTTGCAGTGGTTCTCCTGCTTCTGGTTTTCGCTCGAATAAACAACCAGCGTTAGTTAGTGTTACTAATCTCTATAATGTGTAAGTTCAATCCATACCTTGGTGTGCCGGGCAATAAGAAAGAAAGTCCTTTTTTGAATGAATATTTGAAGTAAGTATCGGTAGTTTGGCTCTCGCTGTATCTCCCCTCCTAAGTCAGTTCCATTGAAATTCCTGTTTTCGTCTTCAACTCGACTCGGGCTACCTCAATTCTATTCTTTTGGATTCAGAAGCTTATGGGGTTCGGGGTGCTGGTGCATTAGCTTACTCTTGGGTCGGTTCGGGGCTTGCAACCCATTATTTGGAGTCTTTTTATCTATGGGAAACTTCTTTTTAAGGAAATCTACTATTTCAACTTGGAAACTGTCCTTCTGATGCATATGAACCTAACATCTTAGGCGCCGAGGCCGAGTCTACACGGATGACATCTACATAGTAACAACACGGATTACATCTATAATGCAAAGTTGCCTAACTGCTATTACGGACTCCTTACTCAACAAGAATATCGGATAGGCGCAGATGGTCACTTTGAACAACTTCCTCTTCCCTCACGGAGCGATAAGGATAGAGTCAGTATAGGATTGATATATTAGTATGTGCACTAAATTAAGGATTGATATATTGAGAGTATGTACACTAAATTCATAAACAAGCAACAGAAGGATAAACTGCCTGTAGTGAGAGTTTTGTGAGTAAGCAGTGCTAATGAGTTTGTTTTGAATCAAAAGAGGCATCTGACTCCTACTAACACGAAAGCCTTGTCCGCAGCGATTGGAAAGTTCAGCGAACCTTGAGTCTATCTACCGTCCGGAAAGATGAAGTAGGGTCGGTAAGAAGAATAGAATCCCATAAAATCCCTTATTTGTGGAAAGGTGATGGCATCAATGGATCACTATTTAGTCCGCAGAGCAGGTACTTTCGTAGTCAGCAGAGAGCAGGTACTTTCGGTAGAAGAATATGAGGCTTTCCCCAGCTAATGGCTTTGAGCATGCCAGAAACAGGGGAGTGGTTAGACCCCCAAAATGGCACCGAAAATGAGATATAGAGTTCCTATGTCCTTATGGTTAGTGTCAAAAATCCATCGTACCCCGTATCCAGAATCCAATTCTTATTCTTGCGTTTCCTTTCTTACCCCCCCACTCAAGTGAAAGAAACTTTTGTGTTCTCCCCCAATTCAGAATAAAATAGATGCTTTTGAAAACCCAGAAATGCAGCCGAGCCGGTTTTTAGTCATTACTTTTACTTCGTTTAGTCATTGGATATGGGAAAAAGAGCTACAATACGGAAAAAGAGTTAAGTGATTACTAGTACTATAGTGGTGTTCTTAGAGAGGTGGGTGCATTCATGTGGGGGAAGGGTGGTTACTACGTCGTTTGAGGAAATGTATCTTGAGTTAGAGACGGTGTTTCATATGAATGTTCATGAATAGGATCGACCCTTGGATGCTCCTATGACATCGAGCCCTCGTTCTAACACCAAAATATTAGAAAAATTTATCGTTGATATTTGTATCAATATGACGTGGCCCGAATCTAAGTACGAGAAGTCATCTAGAGTGATGTAGTGTCTTTCCCTCTTAATTCTTGCACAAAGACCGTGGTTGGGCAATTCTTCTCAACTGATCTCTCTTACATTTAAGTTAGTGGTCTTATTTTTTTCCCTCCCCTTTTTGGGAGCTTTGAATATGTTTTTATGCTAACCTCTAAATGAAAAAGAATATCTTGTATAGATCTCATCAAGATGATAATTTGTAACTGACCAAAACTACCCCTTGATCTTCCTGGAATATGTTGGTAACCGATCTGAACTGTTATTTGATATTCTTGAAATATTCCCATGGATATTCCATAGGAGAGTTGATTCATAATTGATCCTAATTATATTTTAATCCTTTTAAAATATTCCTATGGATATTCCGTTAGGGAGCTAATTCATCATTGATTCCGTCCCTTATTTTTTTAAAAATATTTCTATAAATATTTCGTAGGAGAGTTGATCCATTACTGATCGAAATTATCCCTTAATCTTGTTCAAGAATTGTTCCGTAGGAGAGCTGATCCAACAAAAATTGTGCAAGAAGAAAAAATAGAAGAAATAAAAGAAAAAAATCTAAAGAAGAAGAAAAATCTATAGAAGATAATAATAATAATGACGATGATCTAAAGAGGAAGAAGAAGAAGAATCTACAAAAGAAAAATAAATCAAGAAGAAAACTAATAATATGAAGAAGAAGATGCTAAATAATATATAAAAGAAAAAGAATCCCTAGAAGAAGAACAAGAATCTAAAAAAGATAATAAGAATAATGACAATGATGGTAGCCAAGCTTGTGAGAGAGCAAAGCAGAGCAGAGCAGAGCAATTGGCTGCCAACTTTTGTTTGACTGTCACGAGAACAAACCCTCTCCTCCCCTCAGCTCAGCAACCTTCTCCTCTGTCCTTGGAAACCATAGGGAATACTACGTAGGAATCCACACGAGTCTCACAAATCCAATTCCGGCAGGGACTCGACCATTTAATTTCGTTTCATTGCTTTCCCAGTTAGGAAGCGAGAGTCATTGAATCCACCGGCCTGGTAGAGCGAGCATTCATCCCCCATCTCCCTTGCTCGTACCACTGCGTCAGAAATAGAAAGCCAAGTTACCTTTGCAGTAGACCATTCCATAAAATCCATACATTAATAGGAGATTAATAGGAGCTAATTATATATTATCTCGTATGATTAGTTATCTTTAATAGTTCGATCCTTATTTTTTTTAATTATAATAAATTTTTATATTTATAAAAATAAAATATTTAAGATTATTTTTTCTTACATCAATTCTACTTATAAAAATATTATACATGAACATTAGACAAAATTAGTACATACTCAATCATAAATTTTATGATATTTTTATTAAAAGAATTGATGACATGAAAGGAAACGAGATTAAATATTTTATTTTCATAAATATAATATAATGATCCTAATGTAATTTTTAAAAATATAAAAATTAAAAATTAATTATAGAAATAATAAATAATTAGCTTAGAGAAAAAGGAAGTTATGCCAAAAACAATATTAATAATAAAAGCTAAACAAAACCTACCATTTTATTCATTACATTCAACTCATCTGTCCATTCGGTCGTCTATTTATGTCGAGTCTTCTTCTGTCTCTCTTGCCGTGCGCTCGATTCACTGCTTGCTGGGAGACTAGAAGAGGGTTAAGAGAACAAGAAGAACGCAGAAGAATGAAGCCCTTGTGGTTTGTCCACCTTTGTTTTCTCTGGTTGTTGTTTACACTGGGACTTGCTGCGGACTACCAGCTCTGGAAGAGGCCCGGCGGGTTCGGCCTGGGCACCGTCAAGAGCAATGCGTTACCCCCGAGCCCTCCTGTGCTCGTTAATCTGACACTCATTCAATCTGCTGCTGCTCAAGGAGCTGGTAATCCATCATTTTTAGTTTGCCTTCTTATCTAAATTTGATTAGTTTCTCTATGTTTCTGTTTATATATATATATATATATATATATATATATATATATATATATATATATATATATACTCTCTATGTTTCTTTTTCTTTTTCTTTTTTTTTTTACAAGGAGTAAAGATTCAATGCAATATTTGATCTTACGACCTCGCATCTTTCTTCAATCAACATATGTCTGATTTTGTGTTAACCACTCGTAAAGCGTCAACTCCCTCGCAATCTCATACGGTCGGTCCCATAAGGACTTAGAGACCAAAAATGGGTTACCGATCCTAAAGTATGACTTGAAATCTTAGAAATATAGTTCAATAAAATACCTTACTTGACAACTAAAACGAACACTGTTTGTTCACTCAGAACGATTGCAGATCTAATTAGCCCATATATTTCTTACAATTTTTAATTAATAGTGATTAATTAAATGGTGATTTTTTTAATAAAAAAACATTCCATGTCGTATCTTAGTTCCTCGTTAACCAATTCTCTGTTTTGACACGTGCAGTCTGTTTGGATGGCACTGTTCCTGGCTACCATCTGCATCGAGGTTTTGGATCAGGTGCAGATAATTGGCTAGTGGACTTAGAGGTGAGATGACTCTCGTTTTAGTTTTGGATGCATTATCTTGGTCATTTTCCAGAGAACAATTTACGTGAGATCGAGCATGAGCATACGTATGACGTCTCAAAAGACGATTAACCGAACGTCGTCTTAGGGAGGAGGCTGGTGCAACGACGTCGGGTCATGCCTCTTCGCCATTAAAGGTCATCGTGGCTCCTCAAATTACATGGAGAAGCAGATATATTTTTCTGGGATATTAAGTGACAAGCCGGAACAAAACCCTGGTTCTCATCCGATTCATCCATTCATTCTTTTACTTTTTCTCTCCGTCTTCCAAAATGATTTGTTTGGTCAAAGTTCTCTTGATGGTTTTGATATGTCGCAGACTTCTACAACTGGAACAGAGTTGAAGTTCGCTATTGCGATGGTGCATCATTCGCTGGTGAGGGTTTCGATGGGGTGAGTAAGATTACTTGACATGTGTTGGTCCTCTTCTCGTGCTAAAATTAGCTCTTTCGTGCACTACTGATCAGCAACTAAATGACAGGAACATAACCTTTATTTCCGAGGTCAACGGATCTGGTCAGCTGTCATGGAAGACCTCATGTCAAAAGGAATGCGTTCGGCCAAACAGGTTTTCCTTCTTCTTCTTCTTCTTCTTCTTCTTCTTCTTCAACTTCATTCCTTTGGTCTCTGGAATTCCATCAACCGCTCATGTAATGCCTGCTGCAGGCCCTGCTTTCTGGTTGCTCTGCTGGGGGTTTGGCATCCATACTACACTGCGACGAGTTCCGAGCATTGTTTCCACAAAGCACCAAAGTCAAGTGCCTATCTGATGCTGGATTCTTCGTTGATCTGTAAGCCATGCCATATGCGCTCTTGATGACACCCATCATTTGTTTGATCAAATGCCTCTGCGTTGATTGACTGTGTAATACTCGTCTATTTATGAATTCAGTGTCGACATAAGTGGTGGTCATGCCGTACGATCCCTCTACGATGGAGTAGTCACTCTGCAGGTGATTTACTCGATCTGGCTGTCCTAAGTTTCACTGCACTTGAATAATTTGTACAAATCACAAGCTTTCCTTGCCACTTAGTCTGACGTCTTTTTGTTCTGCCTGTGCAAAACTCCTGTGGATGTAAAGGGAGTGGCCCAGAACTTGCCCAAGTTTTGTACTTCCCGGATGGATGCAACCTCGGTAGGCTTTCTTCCACAATGGGTGTATCTTATGGATCTACAAAGTGAACGAGTGATGATGATTTGTTTCTTTCTTTAAATTTGTTGCAGTGCTTCTTCCCACAGTACATAGTGGCTAATATCACAACTCCGACTTTTCTTTTGAATGCAGCATATGATACATGGCAGGTACGTAAAGAATGCAGTTTTAGTTTCATGCTTGTTGTCAGTCGTGATATGGTCCTTTGGAATAACTGAGCTATTAATTTTGTGAAGCATGAATCATCGTCTTACATTGTATACATGAGGCATAACTCGATGATGGCATGGGCAATGGCTTCATGTTGTGACTAATCATGTCCACGAGTAGTCTCTTCCTACTTGAACCTCTCACCATGCCCAATAAGTCATTAGTTCTTGTCTCCCCTAGCATGGTGCATGTAACTAGTCACTCCACATCGTGACGTCTCCTCTATCATGTCGATAAATAGCCATGAGATAACTAGCCCATTACCTTTGTTGAGTCTAAATCACTGGCTCAAAATGTTTCTTTCCATATTAATAATTATGAACTCATATAACCTTTATAAGTTTATTCATGTCATCTTCTACATAGGACTAAATCGAAATACTATACTTGTATTAAATAAAAGTTCATTCCTTGTTTATGTTTTCTCAGATTCAAGAAGCCTTAGCCCCTATCAGGGTTGATCCTAAAGAGACTTGGAAAGCATGCAAGTTCAACCATTCGACATGCGATTCGAACCAAATGCAAATTTTGCAAGGTATGAATCACTTAATTTCTTTCATCTTTAATGTTGATGAGAATTATTATCATCAAGACTATCCTTCTGTCAACAGGATTCAGGAATACAATGCTTAATGCTTTACAAGAATTTGCTGCATTTGACAAAAATGGGCACTTTATTAATTCATGTTTCACCCACGGTCAAATATACGATCCAAATAAATGGTACAGTGACAATTCTCCCACCATCGGAAATAAGGTGTGTCCATCTCTTATAGATTGAGTATCTTCTATTTCAACATATTTTGTTTCTTATGATATTAGAAAGCATTGTCGTGAAAAGCTAAGCTTCACCATCAATTTGGCTTGAAAATTATTTAGTGATATTTGATTACAAGGGTTAAAACCTCGTCCTATAAATTTTTAATACTAAAATGTTAATCTTATTATGATAGTGTACTTACCTAATCGAAAATTTACCTGACTAATCGATAAAGACCTTGACCATTGGTGTAACAAGGTCTTACAATTTAATTCTGTTTTCATCATTCATCTTTATATATGCATATATACTTACTTACATCAGCAGTCTTGTGGTTATGTGTCATCCTTATTATGTTGGCTCTGATTCTGTGTAGAGAATCGCAACATCAGTTGGCGACTGGTACTTTGATCGATCCCAAGTAAAGGCGATCGACTGTGCTTACCCTTGCGACAACACTTGCCACCATGACCTGTAACACAAGGCGAATGAGGAGTCAGAAACACTAATCGTTTGATTAGTTCTCCCATACAAAATCTTAGAACAACAAAGCAGCAACAGATGTCACGCCTTTCTTCAGTCATAGTAACAACAGGAAATTGACTCCTGAGTTCTTATTTCTGTTGCAGTATGTTCACAGAGATTTACTATACCCACTGGTTATTGTTATGGTGCAAACATTCACCGATGGAAAAATTGAAAATTTTATTGCTTTTATAAATTTCAGAACCTAAAATTGCATGAGTGTTGAATCAGAGAAGCAATTTATTCTACTATGAAATCTCACATCTATGAAACAGCTTGGGAGAATTAATCCATATGGGACCAAAAGGCAACAGCCGGAAGAAATATAGAGCAAAATCTGATTACAGTGCAATAGGAAGTCAACCAACTATCATCATCAAAATGTTACTTGAAACTGGGCTTCAGCAATTGATGAACTATGCATCATAAACTTATCCTGATGGATAACGTTGCACCTCAAACCAAATGATAATAATAAGAAATTTCCATTATGTATTATATTTCTTCTGTAATGGAACCTTCTTGAAAAATTTGAACCCGTACCTGCTCATAAGGAGGATCCTTGTGTGCTGCTGGATTTAAGCGTGAGAGAATACTTTGAAACTAAAATTGAAATTTTAGACATCAGCAATCAAAGATCATACCAAAAATTTGATGCAAGACTAAAGTGGTTCAATATTCAGTATTTACATTCATACAAAAAAAAATTAAAATTCTTTATCATATGAGACGAATTACAAGTATGGTCAACTCTTAACTCAGGTAGAATCTTTTGTATACTCTTTTACATAAACATATAAGAATTTCTCATTATTTTTATCTCATCATTTTTAGATCTATTAGAGAGAAACTCAGAAGAACCCAAAATATGTTCTCTCATCTTATTTCCCCATCAAAACCTAAAAATACACATAAAATATAGCAATAACAACAAATTATAATTTACTAAAAACTCATCTTCCTACTTATATCCCTAATCATAATTCATATCCTAATCCATGAAATAGTTTGAATTCTCTTATATTTCGAAAAACACTTATCAATCCCACCAAAATCAATTTAGAATCTACATAAAATATATCTTATCATTGTATCGTGTGCCATCTCTCATAGGTGACCACATAGTATGAGAATATATGATACGACAAAAAAAGTTAATAGAACATTACCAGTAAAATACTTTGTAGAATCAGATGCTTAGAGAGAACTAGGGAACACTTAACAGTAGAAATAAGAATCACATGTTTACCGTGAAACGATTCTCTATCAATTATTAGGGAGCTAATAATGAGAGACATTGCACAAATTCATTTTTGTTCTTATTTCAAACCAAGAGAGCCACTAGGCCTTTTCCCCTACTGTAAAAATAATTGGACTAGACAGAACTCGTTATTGCATAAACTTAAGGTTCTGACACTGTTTAAAAGTCAATATCTGACAATATATGCGTGTCATGATGTATTTAGAATTCATGGGAACAAAAGAATTACAAGAAATGCAAATGCAGGCACTCAAGTCAAGATGTTTGAAAGAAAGATTCAATAAATATGAGATCCTCCTCATGTTTTCTGTATGATATTTGTTTCTTGTGTCTATGATTAGAATAGGATTAGCTTGTAAACATAAAATCAGAATCATGTTATTATACGGAATAAGTTTAATATCATTATATGAAATCAAATAATTATAGATTAAAGATTAGATATGAGTACATTTTAATATCATTCAAAATATTTTATTTGAATTTAGAATATAATTCGTAGTTCAATATATAAAACATAAAAATATTGATTTGGAAAAAGAACTAGAATATACTCTTTTCTTATTTTTCAAAAGATCATTATGAGCGATAAAATAGGGGCTAAAGGAAGGCAATAATAAATCTATAATCTCATGTTATATTGTGTTGTATATTTTTTTAATATTGAATCCCTAGAAGATTTTATCTATCTATAAGTGAAAGCAAAGTATATAAGATAATTAATTAGGAGAGTCTCTTAGCAAGGTCATCTCCTCACAAATGCAATTGTAAGTGAATTATCTTTCTATTGATCGATATCTATAAAAAGAATCCAATGAAAACTATAATATATCTTATTCAATTAATAGGATCACATAATCTAATATTCTCTCACTTGATCCATTAATTTATAAGATATTTTTTAAAAAAAAATTAAAAATAAATAAAATATTTAAAAATAATTTTATCTAATTATATTTTTAAAAATTTTGAAGAGTATTTTATACATAGTCATGAATTTTAAAATAAGTTAATAAGTCCAATAAATATATGTTAGAACCCTTACAGATTCTAAGCTTGAGGTTAATCTCAGGGTTAATCTCTTTAGGGGATCAGTTTCCTTGGAACTCTATAGGGGTTCCTTCCTCCAAGTTGTTGCTCAATACTGCTAAGAAATATTCATCTATTACTTATCAAAAAAGGATGAATACATGACTATTTATATGGCTTTTAAACCCTAACTCCTAATAGAACTCCTACTCAATTAGGACTCCTACTCAAGACTTCAACTCCTAATGCTTCTCTAAGAAACAACCTCCAAACTAATCTTATCCTTAGCCGGTCTCTTCATCTCTTTAATAGGAGTCGACTATGTAGGTTTTACATGAAAGCCACTTTCAATGATACTCAATTAGGACTCTTCTATCTAGAGTCCTAACAATATAATAATACTTCATTAAATCTAACTATCAATATGAGTCATAGAGGTTTTATATCATTAATATCATACTCTTTTTTATATACCACAACATTATTATTTTTCATAATGTAATTTATAATGGTCTATGTAATTTACTTTATCAAGATAATCCTATTATCATATGCAAACTATAATATGCATATACATAAATATAAATAAGAGAACATAAATAAGTAATTTTAAATTAAGTAAATAATAAATATCAATAATAATATTTAATTAAACATATATCATCATATTTTTTATGAGTCGCTCATAAGTCTCATTCTAAGAATATGTTCTTTAAATATTTTAAATTATAAAGCTTTAGTAAGTAGATCAACAATCATCAAAGTTATACTCAGGTTTTCAATTGATACTTATTGTTTCTAAACTATTTTTCTATCCACCAAGTATTTTATCTTTATATGCTTGGAATTACTAAAGTAATTATCATTCTTAGAGAAAAAAATCACTATGATATTATCATAAAATATTTTCAACAGTCTGATAATTAAGTCAACGACACCATATCCTAAGATAAAATTTTAGAGTCATAAAACTTGATTTATAATCTTAAAGCATGCCACAAATTTTCAAGCAATTGTCTCTCCAACCAATATGAATATGAATCCTAAAATGGACTTCGTATTATCGAGATAATTTACAAACTTAATATCTAAATATCTCATCACTTTAAGTTGATCACATATAGTTTTTCATCCCCTATATATATCTTATTACTTTCTTTGTAGTTTTTTAATATTTCATTCCTTGTTGATATAGTATCTACTCAACATTCCAACTATAAAATTGATATCTAGTTCATATAAGTTTTGAGAATATAATAAACTCAAATTACATGTACATAAGAAATATTCCTTATTTGATTTCTTTCTAAGTCATTTTTATGACATTAGCTTTGACTAAATATTTCAATCTCTAGTAATAAGTGTATCATAGCTAAATAAAACTGTAAACTAAATCTCTTCAAGACTTAATCAATATATCCTTTCTAAAATAGTCCTAATAATTCTTGATATGAATGTCTCAATGCCAATAATTTAAGCTACCTCATTGATCTCAATTATCTTAAAATTTTTAGTAAGAAATATCTTGATTTCATACAATAAATCAAGATCACTATGAGCAAGTAAAATATTATCTACCTATAAAGCTAATATGATAAATTTGCTCTTACTGACATTTAGATATATACAATAATCAATAGTATTTTTCTTAAATTCAAAGGAAATAATGATATCATAAAATTTTATATACCATTGTTTTGAAAGTTTGTTTAAAATCATAAATAGATTTTCTAAGTTTGTAAGCTAACTTTCCTTTCCCTTCTCTATAAATCTTTCAAATTATTCAATATAAATTTTCTCATCTAGATCCGAGAAATGTTATTTTCATATTCATTTAATGTAGCTCAAGATTATAACGAGCTATTAAGTCATGATAAACATCAACAAATCCTTTTTAGAAAGAAATTAGAGAAAAAGTTTCATTATAATTGATTTTTTATGAATTTTTTTTACTATAAGTCTAATTTTATATCATTTGATATTATATTTTAAGTCATGTTTTGTCTTAAAGACTTATTTACAATTGACTTTTTTATGATTATTAAATAATTTAATGAGTTCCTATGTATCATTCTAGTTCATCAATTTCAACTTTCTTTCAGTGCATTGTATCACATTTCATAATCACTATTTTTTTGACTTGTGAAAATGATAAGTTTTCCCTTTGATTCATATATCATAATCTGATTTTTATAAATATATCATATAATTATAAAAAAATGATATCTCTTTTTCTTTTAAGATATTCTTAAAATTGTTGATTGTGGTTGTTATACAAAATTATTAGTAATAACATCAATATCATGTGAAAGTTTATCGATATTATTTTATTATTTACCCACATTAATTTGTTTAGTAATTTGAAGAATAACCTCTCAAATAACAAATGATAAAGGAGCATCAACTTACATCTCCTCTATATCAAAATTAATCTTTTGATATTTTTACTCACACTAACTTTGTCCTTTTTAGGAATATTATATTATTAGATTCTACTATTCTTGTATTATGATTATGGTAATAAATCTATATCCTTTAAAATTTTTTAGATGACCAATAAAATACCTAGAAATAGTTCTTGGATCCAAATTTCTTTCATATAGATTGAAGACTTTTATCTCTATAGAATAACTCTAAATATGTAGATGTCTTAAGTTAGGTTTTCTACTAATCCAAAACTTAATAGAGTTGATGGAATCTACTTATTAGGAACCCTATTTAAAATATATATAGTTGTCCTAAGAGCTTCACCTCACATTGACTCAAGTATAAAAGAATAACTTATTATGCTCCTAATCATATCTATAACATAATGATTTTATCTTTCAACAATATTATTTTGTTGTAGCATACCAATAAGACATATTTAACATAAATATTTCGCTTTTCTAATAATCCAGCAAAATGATTAAGATTTTGACCTAACTCATCATATATGTCATAAAAATTTACTATTTATATCAGATCTGATAATTTATATTTTTTTATCTAATTATCTCTCAATTTTATTTATATAAGCCTCAAGAGTGTCAATAAGATTTTTCTATCTAATTTTATTCTAACATTGATGAAAAACAGGGAGGTTGCCCCTTCACTTTTTCTTAATCTATTTTGGATTTCAATCATTTTATCTTTTTGAATAATCTCTCTAATGTTGGTTTCTCTGGTTCAAAGAATACTTGAAGGAACAATCATTATGGGTTTCTCAAGTTTATGCTAGATTAGATAGGGTTCTCATGAATTGTGTTTGGGGGCTAGCTTACGATGGCATTCTGATTTCTTATCTCGCTTGTATAACCTTAGATCATTCCCCCCTTTACATTAGACTCACCAACTTCCCTAAGAAACCTACATATTTGACCCTTATTGTCTCCTTAACGAGGGCTCCAAAAGATTTGTTAGTCAAACTTGGGCTAATATCCACTCAAGCTAGGATTATTCATTATTTCACATAAGCCTTAGCATCCTCCTTACTAAGATTGATCTTTGGGTGAAAACTGTAGAAAAATCTAAGGGCGATATCACATGCGCAGTGGAAGAACAGAAAACAAAATTCTCAGATTTTTCAAAAAGGTATCCATCGTTATACAAATATTAATGCACAAAAACTCATAAAATCGAAAACTGTATATATGAAAGATTGTGTTATCTAGGGAGATTATACATCCCTGAATTCCTACATATCTATGGAAGAGGATAAAAAGGTCAAGCATCCTTCTCTCTAGTGATGATCCACACGGTGGGGGCTGCGAAGATACTCCTCAAATCATTACCCAAATCTCCACACCTGCTATTTGAGGAGGAGAAAGGGGAGAGGAGAATAGGAGATGACAACTCAAGAAGCCTCTAGCCTATGGGCCTTTAGTTTCCTTTTATTTATAGAGGTCTCCCATCAACTTAACTCTAATAGATCCGATCTTATTGGATATTGGATCTTCATCCAACTACCCAAGCCTCTTATATTAGTGTTACTCTATCCAATAATCTCTCATTAGCTCTTATTTGATCTTATCTATATGATCTAATAATTCAAGGGCTTATTGGATATCCAATAAGATATAGACTCTAACAAATATCTCATATCTGAACCTCTATTCATCGCAATGGCTACCATATATGTGTGATCCTCTACGCCCAATATCGAGCTAACAATGTGTCATACCTGTCAAAACTCCTTCTGATTCAATGAATTATTATTTTCATAATAATTCACTTGACTCATTGACTACGGATATACTAGGCTACTACGTCGCAGTCCCTAAATGATATAGGAGAATCCAATCCTTTGGACCTATCTATCCTCAATTATCATATACTTGTAGTCCCTTATGTTGAATCTCAAATTTTGATGATGAAAACCAATTGATAATATTTATAATTTGATTTGTGTTTTGAGTGATGAAAGAAGCTTTGATTAGGGTGAGATAATTAAAGTAGGAAGAATTATGTTGGGTCAGAGAGAAACATGTCAAAAGATTCGACGTTGAGCCGAAGGATCGGTCAACATATCGGTAGAAGGCTTCGGGCCATAGGTTCGGGTATCAGGCCAAGAAGACCAAAATTTGCGCTAAGGAAATCAGAGTTGTAGAGGTCAACTGGCTGATTGGACAATAGGCCGCAAGAGAGAATGATGCGTCGAAGATTCAGACGAAGCACCAATGAGCCAATGACATGCCAGATAACATTTGATTTGCTTTGTAATCATTGTCTATATTGAAGTAGGTTTCAAGTGTGAAGGATTAATTACGATAGCAATCAATGCATAAAGCAAAATAAAGTCCTGGAGTCAAGAACGAGATTTCGTTGGGAGTTCGAGAGTTCGTCGAAAGTCCGAACGTTCGTCGGAAGTTCTACCGGAATTGATCGAGAAGTCCAGGAGCTTGCTAAAGAAGCTTATCAAAACTCGCCAAAAAGATCGTCATGAAGTCCAGGAGCTTGCCGAAAGTCCTCTGGAACATTGTCGAAAGATCGTCGAAAGTTCACTGAAAGATCGCCAGAAGCTTGTCGGAAGAAACCTAGACTTACGAACTTATTTAGCTTAGTGAATATTTTAAAATTCATAGTTAGCACATAATTGGGTTAGAATTGGGCCAACTCAATTAAAGGCCAATTATGCCTAAGTTTGGGTTGTGTTGGGCTAAATGAAAGGCTTAAACAGTGACCTAATATGTGGCACCATCGTGGCATAGTCTCCGAGATTATGTCAGGTAGTGATACCGTCCAGTGGCAGTGTCAAGTGGTGGTACCACTAGTCTGACAGTGGTACTATCCAGACATAGTCTTCCAAGTGGTGGTACCACCAGACTCGGCAGTGGTACCACCCAATGTAAGTGCTGCAAGTGATGATACCGCCCAGCATAGGTGGTGGTACTGCTAGGACCCGGGAAACCTAAGATGAGATATTTTTAGGCTCCAAGTTTAAACTTACTTAAGGCCTATAAATACCCCTCTCATCCCTAGTTAACGTATATAAGAATTAAGAGTTAAAAAAGAAGAAAATACTATTATAATCTTATGTGAACTCCTCTCAAACTCTAAGTGTTAGTGAGGTTTAAGAGAGGAGGTTGTGGGGGTGTAAAGGTTCTCTCTTGAGCCTGCAAAAGAAAAATAGAGTTATAAAGAGGTGGTTGGTTTTCGTCTATTGAAAGAAGACCGATAGTGGACACTGGTGACCTCAACGGAGAAGAAATCAAAAATAGATGTAGGTCAAAATGACCGAACCACTATAACTTCCGGTGTGTTATTTCCTTACTGTAAATTCTCTTTACTGTATTCAACTTTACTACATTGCAAACTACCCAACCCTCTCTTCTATACTTATTCAAAGTGAAACAAATGATTTGAGTCGACATGATTTTATTCGTTGCACTAATTCAACACCCCACCCCCCACCCCTTTTAGTGCTGACTCGTTCCTAGCAATTGGTATCAAAGCCTCGTTTTTCTTATTTGATTTAACACTCAAGAGAAATGACTTTTTTTTACTTTCAAGAGGGTCACTCTCTCATTCATTCTCCCATGTTCAATGGGATGGACTACATATATTGAAAAACTCGAATGAGAGTTTTCTTATTTTCATTAAATCTTAATTTATGGAATATAATTGAATTTGATTTTCAAAAGTCTTCTCTTCCAATGAATGACTGGAATGAGTTAAAGAAGAAGACTTTCTCTTTAAATGTGAAGGCTATGAATGTCTTGTTTTATGCTTTAAATAAAAATAAGTTCAATCGAGTTTCTACTTGTGAAACGATTTTTGATATTTGGCACACTCTTGAAATCATACACGAAGGTACAAGTAGGGTTAAAGATTCTAAAGTTAATCTTTTGATACGTGATTTTGAATTATTTCATATAAAACCAAATGAATCCATTGGAGATATATACACCCGTTTTACGGATGTCATTAATGGTTTAAAAGCACTTAGTAAAAGTTTTTCGAATCTTGAACTTGTTAATAAAGTTTTACGATCTCTTTCTAAAAATTGGGATTTGAAAATAATTGTAATACAAGAGACAAAGAATTTAAATACTTTCCCTCTCGAAGAACTTATTGGGTTTTTGATGACCTATGAAACGACTTATATGGCACAAAACGAATATGAGAATAACCTTCCAAAGAACAGGAAAGATTTGACACTTCGAACACTAGAATACCACTTGAGTGATAACTTTGAACTCAAGTGATGATGATAATGACTTTGAACTTCTTACTATAAAATTTAAAATTTTCATGAAACAAGAATTAAAGAATAAAAATGAACTTAAAAAAAAAGTTGCCAAAGAATAAGAAAACAATTAAGGTGACTTGGGGCGAAACGAGTACATCCGATGACCAGGAGCAAACTAATGAAAATAAAATGACGAACTTCACTTTGATGACTCTCGATAATGAGGTAAATAACTCAAATGAAACTCCTTTACTTTATTTTGAAATCACTTGATGATTTTTTATGAGTTATTTTTAAATTAGTTAGTAAAAAAAATAAAAATTATAAAAATTATATCATGCTTCTTTCTCTAGCTATTTTAAAAAATTGATCATGACAATTGCATGTATTATGAAAATATAATAAAATTTTAATCTAATGCTTGTACACCTAGTAAGATTAATCTTATGTATGTGTTTAAGAAGCAATATTGTGTATCATGTTGATCTCCGTATTGCTTTTTGATTTTGATTGAAGAGGCTTTATGTTTAATGTGTAATATTTTTGGTCTTGATGATTTCCGATTTTGATTATGCTTTATGTACAATGAAGCCATGCTTGATATCTTAATAAAAATATTAAGAGATTTAATATCATGCTTCATGAGTTTATAGTTTAAAATTATGCATGTTATACCTAATAAACTTGAAACCATGTTTTGGTATCATGCCTAAAGTAATGATGCATAATGATCATATTTAATGAGTTTATATTTCAAAATTATGTATGATGTTTTTTATGATTTATGACTTATCGAATTTTACCGTAATAAAAATTACTTTTTTGGTTTTAAACATGATGCATGTTTTGATTTGACATAAATGACAAAGGCATGCTTGTGTAAAAAAAAAGAAAATATATTTTTCTTTAAAATTTCTCAATCCCTATCTTATCGAATTTTCAAAAGGGGAGATTGATAAATCTATTTGTATCATTTTTATGGATATCTTGGATTACGAAAATGATTTTGATGATTTGAATTTGAATTAGTTTTATCCAAATCGATCTTGATTTCTTGGAATTACTTGAGATTTTTTTAATCAAGATCTCTTCTTTGTACTCCTACGATTTTTCCTTTATTTTATTTAAGATGAGATTTACTATATGAATCATGTCTTTTGTTATTCATATGATCTTATCCTTTATGATATGATTTTTTTAATTCCTTAAATTTATGAAGTATATTTCATAACCAATTTTTTCTTGATATCTTCTACGTGATAACTTGAATATTTACACCTTTGTGTTATTCCCCTCTTTTTGCCTATAACTAAGGGGGAGAAAATAAATGATAAATGTTTGGTACCAACATTCATGAAGTGATAAATGCTTAAAAATTTTAATATCTTAGCATTATGAATGTTATGCCCAAAATGATGTATCATGAATGCTTAAGTATCATGTATGATATGCCTATAGTGATAATTGATTTATTTTTGGTATCATGCATGAAGTAAGAATGAAATGAAAGATTTTTAAATTATATATTTTTTTAATTTAAAACTATAATGATGCATAACCATATTAAAAAAAGATTGATATTTTAACTTTGTCATAATTTGAAAATTGATGTAAAAAGAATTACAACATTGTATTCTTCTCTTCTTTTTGACAATGACAAAGGGGGAGAAAAATTGCTAACTTAAGATGCAAAATTTGAAAACTTTCACATTGCAAAAGAAGTAAACTTACTAGCTTACTCATCTCAAAAGAGAAGCAAGAAGTGCTATCTTACAAATCTCAAGAGAAACAATGTTTGTTAAGTTACACATTTCAAGAAATGTAAAAATAGTCTATCTTACACATCTCAAAAGATGTAAAATTTTGCTAGCTTTCATATGTGTAAAATTTGATAGCTTGCATACTATAAAATGATATAAATTTACTAACTTACATGTTCTAATATGATGTAGAATTTGCTATCTTGAATATCACCAACAATTGTTAGCTTGCAATCTCAAAAGAAGTAGAAGTGCTATCTTACCTATCTCAAGAAGTAAAATATGCTAATCTAGTGAAATTTATAAACTTGCAAAATTCAAAATTATTGCTAGCTTGCATGTAAAATGATGTAAAATTTTGCTAGCTTGCACTTTGTCAAGAAAGCAAAAATTACACTTCTCAAAAGAGAAGAAAAAAAATTACTTGCTTGCATGATGATAAAACTTGAGATTACATTACAATGATTTGAAACTTGATAGTTGCACTTCTCTTTTTTGTTGATGACAAAGGGGGAGAAGTTATGATGATAATCATGCATGGAATTATGTATTTGGAAATTTTGATTATGCATTAGTTTATGTTGCATGCAATGATATGATTAATTAGGTCCTTCAATATTCATGATGCATGCAATGGTGAAATACTTATAATTCTATGAGTTATAAAGTTCTATCAATATGACATATTGATAGGGGGAATTAAGGTTAACTTCGTCATCAAATGATTGTCATCATAAAAAAGGGAGAGATTATTGAATCTCAGATTTTGATGATGAAAACCAATTAATAATGTTTATAATTTGATCTACGTTTTGAGTAACATAGGAAGCTTTGATCAGGGTGAGACGATTAAAGCAGGAAGAATCATGTTGGGCTGAAAAGAAATATGTCAGAAGATTGGACGTCGAGCCAAAGGATCAGTTGACATATCGGCAGAAGACTTCGGGCCATAGGTTCAGGCATCGGGCCAAGAAGAGTAGAAATTAGAGTTGCGGAGGTTAATTGGACGATTGGGAAATAGGCCGCAAGAGAGGACGATGTGTCGAAGATTCAGACGAAGCACCGATGAACCAATGATATGTCGAACAACATTTGATTTGCTTTGTAATAATTGTCTAAATCAAAGTAGGTTTTAGGTGTGCAGGATTAACTATGATAGCAATCAAAGAATAAAGCAAAATGAAATCCTGGAGTCAAGAACGAGATTTCATTGGGAGTTCGAGAGTTCATTAGAAGTTTGGACGTTCGTCGGAAGTCCTGCCGGAATTGACCGAGAAGTCCAAGAGCTTGTTAAAGAAGCTTATCAGAACTTGCCAAGAAGTTCATCGTGAAGTCTAGGAGCTTATTGGGAGTCCACTGAAACATTACCGAGAGATCGTCGAAAGTTCGCCGGAAGATCACCGGAAGCTCATCAGAAGAAACCTAGACTTATGGACTTATTTAGCTTAGTGAATATCTTAAAATTTATAGTTAATACATAATTGGGTTGGAATTGAGCCAACTTAATTAGTGGCCAATTGGGCCCAAGTTTAGGCTGTGTTAGGCTAAGTGAAAGGCCCAAATAGTGACCCAATAGGTGGCATTGTCGTGACACAATCTCTGAGACTATGTCAGGCAGTGATATCGCCAATCTGGACGGTGATACCATCTAGACACAGTTTTCTAGGTAGTGGTACCGCTAAGACCCGGGAAACCCGGGAGGAGATATGTTTAGGCTCCAAGTTTGAATCCATTTGAGGCCTATAAATACCCCTCTCATCCCTAGTTAACATACACAAGATTTGAGAGTAAAAAAGGAAAAAAATACTATTGTAATCTTGTATGACTCCTCTCAAACTCTAAGTGTTAGTGAGATTTAAGAGAGGAGGTTGTGGGGGTGTAAAAGTTCTTTCCTAAGCTTGTAAAAAGAGAATAGAGTTGTAAAGAGGTGGTTAGTCTTCACCTATTAAAGGGAGACCGATAGTGGACGACGATGACCTCAACGTAGGAGGAATCGGAAGTAGATGTAGGTCACAATGACCGAATCACTATAAATTTTGGTGTGTTCTTTCCTTATTGCATTCGACTTTACTACATTGCAAACTGCCCAACCCTCTCTTTTTTACTTATTCAAAGTGAAACACACGATTTGAGTCAACACGATTTTATCCGCTGCACTAATTCACCCCCTCTTAGTACTGACTCATTTCTAACACCTTATCAATTTAATATCCTATAAACTATATATCGGGTATAGTGTTTTCAAACGCATATAGTTTCTCCTCGAGTCTTGCTCTAATCAGATTCTCTCGGAGAGCTCTTTCTCTCTCAATCCAAATGACTTTGGCTAGGGATTTGTCTGAGCAAGAACATATGGGATATTCTTCTCATGACACCGAGAGTAGATGATTCTCTATCGACACTTAATAGCCCTCGTAAGGTTGGTTGTCACTCCTGATGACTGGCTGTACTAGATCTTGAACTTCCAAACATATAAGTCTGGTATCAAAGAGTGAAATACTCATACATGACATCCTTAGTGTCTCAAGTCAAAGGATCAGGTACACCACTAGGACAATGAATGAGGTATTATCAACCATCCAACATTCCATGAGCGGATCAATCAGTGAATATATTCGCTAACGAGCAGATACACTATATCCCTAATATCCCCACGCGAGTAGTTGTGAGACCAACTGCTTCCATCATATAGACGGGTATATAGTATACTAGTCTCTTCAGTTATCTTGATGTCTCTCGTAACATATGATTGGGAATATTTAGGGTCTGTATTTAAAGGTGAATCGATCTCATTATCGTGATCTCATCACGATCTAATTATTATTACACAAATTCATACACATTACTATATATGTATAATATAAAATAAAAATATCATAATAATAATAAACAAAAAATATCTTTTAGAAGAAAGAATGGGATTTGCCTTATCAAATGCAGAACTCCCAAGTCTATTCAGACATTAACTCTATTCTCAACCTTTTTATGGATTGGCATTATGCGCAACTTCCCAATAGGACTAAATCCCTCAATTGGAATTTTTGTCCCTCTTACCTTCCCTTCAGAATTACGATCATGACTATGTCATTAAGCCTTTCACCCCTTCTGAAATCAAGCTGACCCTCTTATATATGGTGGTTGATAAAGAGTCCAAGCGTTGATGGTTCAAACTTGAAATTTTATAAGGGCTTTTGGAGAATGTAAAAAATATTGGTCAACGGTGTAAAATTGCATATTAACAATTTGATTAGCCTTGAGCAACCTAACTTTATAAAAGATAGGAACATCTATGACAATATCTTCATTGCCACTGAGCTAGTAAATTCCTAGTGCCTTTCTAAACAAAACCTCCAATGTCCTCTTAAAGTTGGATCTTGAAAAAGTTTTTGAACTTTCCCTGTCTATCTTTACCGCATGAACTTTCCCTCTAGATTTACGAACTAGATATATGTGTTAGGATCGGAGCGGCACTAAGAGGGGGGGGTGAATTAGTGCAGCGGTAAAGAACGATAAACTTTCGATGATTTAAACACTTTCGGAAACTTCGTACGATAAAAGCAACGTTTCGTTTGAAACCGTTTCGATTGCGTTTTAACTTGAAGGCATACGTATGAAGGAAACAAAGAAGTAGAGCATCAAAGTGAAGATGGTTTGCAGTAAGATAATAGCAAGAAGTAAATGCAAACCAGAGAAGACGATAGTTTATAGTGGTTCGGTCAATCGTGACCTACATCCACTCCTCCGATTCCTCTTCCGTCGAGGTCACCGGCATCCACTAACGATCTTCCTTTACTAGGCGAAGATCAACCTCCTTCTTACACCCCTCTTACAACCTCTTACAAGTGGTTCACCCTTTTACAAGGATTTCAATGAAAAGAAATGAGGTGAACACTCAAGCTATTGAAAACAAGACTTTTCCTAAAGATTTACTCAACTTCTAGCTTCTCAAAAGGTTGTTCTCTCTGCTGAGAATTGAGGGGTATTTATAGGCCTCAAGAGGATTCAAATTTGGGCTCCAAAAATTTGAATTCTCTTATGTTCCCGAAGCTAGCGGTGCCACCGCCTGTCAGTGGCGGTGCCACCGCCTGTCAGTTTTGACACTGACAGTGTACTGGGCGGTGCCACCGCCCAGTCCAGCGGTGCCACCGCCTAGCTCTCGGCCTCTGGGCGGTGCCACCGCCTAGTCTAGGCGGTGCCACCGCCTACACTATTTCAGCTCACTGGTTGGGCTCCAAAATTGGCCCAAACCAGTCCGAACTTGGGCCGAATTGGCCCCTACTTGGGTCATAGGATAAACACCTAATCCTAGCCCTAATTAACGTGCTAAATATAAATTTAAAGACATTTTCTAAGCTATTACAAAGTCCATAAGTTAAGACTTCTTCCGGCGAGCTTTCGGCGAACTTCCGGCGGTCTTCCGATAAACTCTCGGAAACCATTCTGCGGAATTCCAGCAAGCTCCTAGACTTCACGATTTGATCTTGGCGAGTTCCGACGAGCTTCTTCGGCAAGCTCCGATCTTTCTCGATGAGCTCCGTGAACTTCCGACGAACCTTTTGGCGAGCTTCCGAAAAACCCTTCAGCAAGCTCCCTACTCATTCTCGGCTAGTTCCGACAGCATTCCCGACGAACCTTCGGACTTCCGTCGAACTCTCGAACTCCCAATGAATCCTTCGCGCTTGACTCCGGCACTTTGTTTCGCTTTATGTCTTCATCGTTATCGTAGTTAATCCTGCACACACAAGCCAAAACTCTACTCCGATCTAGACAATTATTACAACGCGAATTGACATTCTGTTGCCCGACACGTTATTGGTTGACGCTTCGTCCGATTCTTCAGCGCATCGTCCACTCTTGCGGCTTATTGCCCAATCGGCGGTTGACCTCCGCAACCCCGATATCCTTGGTGCAATTCCGCTCTCCTTGGCCCGATGCCCGACGTCCGAAGCATTCTACCGTCCAATATCCTAACGTGATCTCCTCCGGCGCAACGTCAATTCCTCCTGCGTCAACTGTCTAATCCTGATCGAGTAGACCTGCATCACTCAAAATGCAGTTAAAACATCTAAGCACAATCAATTAGTTTCATCATCAAAATCCGAGATTCAACAATCTCCCCCTTTTTGATGATGACAACTAATTGATGACTACCGGAGTTAACCTTAACTCCCCGGAGTTTAAAGAAACTCCCCCTATCAATATGCCATTGATAGAACACTTGGATTATCCCAAATCCAAGCAACATTCATCACATGTTATGAAAAAACATTTAAACCATCATGCAAATATATAAAATATTCAATTCAATGCATGAAGTCATCAATATACTTCTCCCCCTATGTCATCAACAAAAAGGAGAAGTAGCTCTAGCTATTTTAAAAGATATTCAAGTTTTTGTAACGTGAAGCTAGATTTTCATCACAACATATAAGCACAAAAGCATAGTAAGATTCTTAAGTTCAATCATGGCAATTCAACACTTGCTTCTTGTGCAAGATTGCACTATGCTTTTCTTTGCATGTTCTAACTAGCAAAAGCTTTCTCTCCTTTATTTTTGTCGAAAGTAGGGAAGAGTACAAGCTAGCCAGCATTTGCCTTGAGCTAGCAATCTTTCTCCCCCTATGTCATTGCCGAAAAGGAGAGGAACCAATGATAAATTATAAATTTGCATCAATCAATATTTCAATCATCGCATGATACATACAAGACAAAAATGCAAAGAAATCATGTCATGAAAGACATCAATTGTTAAAAATAGTCTCAAAAATTCAATTTGCGATACATGTGATATATTGCAATACTAAAAAATTTAATGCGATGCTTTTAAGGATATCAACCTATTTTTGATACAAAGCATGGCAAGAGCAATTATATTGCAAGTTATCTAAGTTTTGTAATTTTTGCTTCTTTCGAGATAGCAATTCTTTGCTTCTCTTTATATTGCAATATTTGCAATTCATTGGTAGCGTTCATGATAGCAAGTTCTTTCAATGAAATGATCGAGCTAGCAAATTTTCCTTCCTTTGAAATATGTAGGCTAGTAAACTAACTCCCCCTTTATCATTATCGAAAAGAAGGGAGAAATCAATGGCTAAAAAATTTAATCATTATACAAGCCATATTACAAAATCATGTTATGATATCAAGAAAATTCAAGAGGACATGATTCATTCGACAAATCTTTTTAATAGAGCAAAAGAATTATACAACCAAGGGTCATGATTAAAATATATCAATATCATAGATCAAGTCATGATTCGTGATTCATCATAAAGCAAATTAATTTTCAATTGTCACATAAGGCATTTAAAGAATTTTGAAACATAGGAGAATGATTAATTTAAGCATGCAATGTTTCAATCAAATTCAAGTCATGAATACCAATACTTTCATATTGTGAGTATCAATTCATGAATACCAAAAGATATTATTTGTGATTCCAATTTTTCAAGATCAAGATGATGATTTAGATAAAACTTATTGAAATCAAATCGTTAACTTGAAACTCATGATCAAGTCATCAAAATCAATTTCGAGATTCACAAAATATCATGAAATCATTAATCTCGATCAGATGGGAAAAGTATTTTTTTTTTTTAAGTGATTCTTTTTCATCTAAGCATGCCTTAGTCTTTATATGTCAAATCAACATTTCTTGGGTATGCATGATATCAAAACATGGTTTCAAATTTTCAACATATAACATGTATAAATTTAAAAATCGAAGGGAGGAGGAAAGGAATTCAAAGGTACAAAGATTTCAACAATCTCATAAACAAATGAAGGATTAATTCATGAATCCAAAATTCCATGAATCATTTCGACAAATCTCCTTTTAAATAATCAAAATGATCGTCAAAGGAAATCTCATGTTATTCCAAGAAATCAAGATCATGATTTTGATAAAACTCATTTCAAATTTAAATCATCAAAATCATTTTTAAGGTTCACAAAATTCATAACATAAATAGATTCATGATTTCATTGATAATATATTTTTCCCTTTTTTAAGTGTTTCATTTTAAGTGATTTATTTCATTTATGCCAAATAAAAAAATATGCATCAATGTTCAAAATCCGAAAAAGCCATTTTCATTACCGTAAAAATCGATAATCCATAAGTCTCAAGAATCATCATGCATAATTTCGAAATCTATTAAGCATGATCATTATGCTTGACATCAAGACATGGTTTCAAAATATTTAATATTTTCATTACATAATTACATCATTATGCATCATCGAAATTGATTTCATAAAGTATTTTCCATCAAGATCATTTTGTTTGTTGTAGTCATGCATTTTTCTTTTTAGGTGAATCTAACTTTTCAAGCTTAGTTTTTGATACAAGATCCATACATCATCATTAAGCATGATATCAAACTTCTTTATATTTTCATTAAGACATCAAGCATGGTTTCAATCAAAATTGGAAATCATCAAAATACACATTATTTCTTCTTGAAAAACATTTATCATCATTTAAACCAAAAAAGAGCTTTCATTACGGCAAATATCAATAATTCATAAATCACAAAAATTATCATGTATAACTTTAAAATCTCATGCATAAAATCGTCAATCATGGTATCAAAACATTTAATATTTTCATTACATCATTATGCATTACTTCAAATCAAACATGATTTCATTTAATCAAAATCGAGAAATAACAATGGAAATCAACATGAAACACATTATTACTTCTTAACCACATATAGCATAATTTCATAAGGCATTTTTAATCAAAATCATTTTGTTTATCATAAACATGCAATTTTCATGATTATTTTTAAAATTACTAGAATCATAAGCATGATTCCTAATTTTTGCATTTTCATTATTAAATTATTAGACATGCAATTTTCAAGAAAATTAATTCTAAACTAATAAAAGAGGAAAATGCATCATAAAAAGCATCATGTAATTTCAAAATAAATTAAGGGAGTTGAGTTACTTACCTTGTAGTCGAAGCCCGTCAAAGCCCAATTCGCCGTTTCACCTTTGGAAGTTCTTGATTCATCCTTGGTTGCCTTCCTCTTCTTTGGCCTCTTCCTCCGTTCAAGTTCATTGTTTATTTTAGATTTTTGTTTAATGAACTTATTAAGATTTAGTGTTCGAAGTTCAAGTTCATCATTGTCCTCATCACTTGAGTCATCGCTCAAGTGGTATTCATTTGTCCGGAGTTCCAAATCCTTCCTATTCTTTGGAAGGTGGTTCAAGTGCTCATCGGGTTCAAAATGTTCCAAAAGTGTCATTTCATAAGTCATTAATGACCCGATTAATTCTTCTAATGGAAAATCATTTAAATTTTTTGTCTCTTGTATTGTAGGTTATTTTAGCATCCCACCTTTTTGGAAGGGATCTTAAGATCTTACTTACGAGGTCAAAATTCGAAAAAGATTTACCAAGAACTCTTAGATTATTGACGACATCCGTGAAACGGGTGTACATGTCGCCTATAGTCTCGCTTGGTTGCATTTGAAAAAGCTCAAAATCATGCAATAAAATGTTAACTTTCGAGTCTTTGACTCTACTAGTTCCCTCGTGCGTGATTTCAAGTGTTCGCCAAATATCAAAAGCCGTTTCGCACATAGAAATCCGATTATACTCATTTTTGTCCAAAGCGCAAAATAAGGCATTCATAGCCTTTGCGTTTAAAGAAAAATACTTCTTCTCCAAATCCGACCATTCGTTCATCGGTTTAGAGGGAAGTTGAAAACCGTTTTCAACAATATTCCATAAATCCAAGTTCATAGGAAATCAAGAAAACTCTCATTCGAGTTTTCCAATAAGTGTAGTCCAATCCGTTAAACAACGGTGGACGAAAAACCGAAAAGCCCTCTTGAAAGCCATGAAGAGCCATTTCTCTCGGGTGTAAATCCGAAATGAGAAAAACCGGGCTCTGATACCAATTGTTAGGATCGGAGCGGCACTAAGAGGGGGGGGTGAATTAGTGCAGCGGTAAAGAACGATAAACTTTCGATGATTTAAACACTTTCGGAAACTTCGTACGATAAAAGCAACGTTTCGTTTGAAACCGTTTCGATTGCGTTTTAACTTGAAGGCATACGTATGAAGGAAACAAAGAAGTAGAGCATCAAAGTGAAGATGGTTTGCAGTAAGATAATAGCAGGAAGTAAATGCAAACCAGAGAAGACGATAGTTTATAGTGGTTCGGTCAATCGTGACCTACATCCACTCCTCCGATTCCTCTTCCGTCGAGGTCACCGGCATCCACTAACGATCTTCCTTTACTAGGCGAAGATCAACCTCCTTCTTACACCCCTCTTACAACCTCTTACAAGTGGTTCACCCTTTTACAAGGATTTCAATGAAAAGAAATGAGGTGAACACTCAAGCTATTGAAAACAAGACTTTTCCTAAAGATTTACTCAACTTCTAGCTTCTCAAAAGGTTGTTCTCTCTGCTGAGAATTGAGGGGTATTTATAGGCCTCAAGAGGATTCAAATTTGGGCTCCAAAAATTTGAATTCTCTTATGTTCCCGAAGCTAGCGGTGCCACCGCCTGTCAGTGGCGGTGCCACCGCCTGTCAGTGGCGGTGCCACCGCCTGTCAGTGGCGGTGCCACCGCCTGTCAGTTTTGACACTGACAGTGTACTGGGCGGTGCCACCGCCCAGTCCAGCGGTGCCACCGCCTAGCTCTCGGCCTCTGGGCGGTGCCACCGCCTAGTCTAGGCGGTGCCACCGCCTACACTATTTCAGCTCACTGGTTGGGCTCCAAAATTGGCCCAAACCAGTCCGAACTTGGGCCGAATTGGCCCCTACTTGGGTCATAGGATAAACACCTAATCCTAGCCCTAATTAACGTACTAAATATAAATTTAAAGACATTTTCTAAGCTATTACAAAGTCCATAAGTTAAGACTTCTTCCGGCGAGCTTTCGGCGAACTTTCGGCGGTCTTCCGATAAACTCTCGGAAACCATTCTGCGGACTCCCGGCAAGCTCCTAGACTTCACGATTTGATCTTGGCGAGTTCCGACGAGCTTCTTCGGCAAGCTCCGATCTTTCTCGGTGAGCTCCGTGAACTTCCGACGAACCTTTTGGCGAGCTTCCGAAAAACCCTTCAGCAAGCTCCCTACTCATTCTCGGCTAGTTCCGGCAGCATTCCCAACGAACCTTCGGACTTCCGTCGAACTCTCGAACTCCCAATGAATCCTTCGCGCTTGACTCCGGCACTTTGTTTCGCTTTATGTCTTCATCGTTATCGTAGTTAATCCTGCACACACAAGCCAAAACTCTACTCCGATCTAGACAATTATTACAACGCGAATTGACATTCTGTTGCCCGACACGTTATTGGTTGGCGCTTCGTCCGATTCTTCAGCTCATCTCCACTCTTGTGGCTTATTGCCCAATCGGCGGTTGACCTCCGCAACCCCGATATCGTTGGTGCAATTCCGCTCTCCTTGGCCCGATGCCCGACGTCCGAAGCGTTCTACCGTCCAATATCCTAACGTGATCTCCTCCGGCGCAACGTCAATTCCTCCTGCGTCAACTGTCTAATCCTGATCGAGTAGACCTGCATCACTCAAAATGCAGTTAAAACATCTAAGCATAATCAATTAGTTTCATCATCAAAATCCGAGATTCAACAATATGCTTGTACCTGCTCTCCCATTTTTTTCCTGTTTGATAAATGATGAAGATTTCTCTTGGTTCAAAAGCTATCTTGGAATTAGGCATAGGTCAAGGTGACCCATTATTCCCATACCTTTTTATCATTATCCAATAGGTCTTGTCTTCTCTTATTTCAATTGCTATCTAAAGGAAGGAGGTTACCCCTTTTAATATTCAAAATTTCTCATCTCATATTTGTCGATGATGTTCTATTGGTCTTTAAAACTAACTCAAAATCTTGCACCTATATTCTCAAAATTCTGAATATATTTGAAAGCCTTACTTTCCTTAAGGTGAACTTATCTAAATCCAATGCATACTTTCCTTCTCATTACAATCTGGACATCAAGCATACTATTTGCAATGGTCTTAGCACCAAGGAGGGTAGTTGGCCTATCAAGTATATTGAAACATAGGTTGGCACAAAAATCTCTTAACCCAAACAAGCAAAATTGTTTTTATAAACTCAGTCATTAACTCAGTTCCTGCTCATATACTCCTCAACTCTTAGATCTTGAAGAAGCTAATCTCTAGGTTTTTCAAACTCTATAGGGACTTCTTTTAGAATGAGGGCAAAAAACGAAGGATGCATATACTTAGTTGGGATACAATGACCTTGCCAAAAGAGCAAGGTGACCTTAGTATCGGGGATCTCCTTATGTTTCACAATGCCATATATGCTAAGCATATAATCTCAATCCTCAATACTCAAGATTCTCTTTAGGTTAAAGTTTACATTGCTAAGTATAAGAATCTACACCCCTGGTCTTTTACAATCCTAAATGGAACCTCTACAACTTATAAATCCAACCTAGCAGCTTTCATAAATTATTGATAATGGCCGAAATATAATATTTAGAATTAATAGTGTCACAAATATCGTCTACTAGTGAGTTGGCACGATTGGTTCACTGTCGACGGTATAGACTCATCCTCTGTCTCCTCCATGCTGGTGTGGGAGTACTAACATAGTAAACCAGTATAGGAGGTCCACTAGGGAGGCAGTTCTTCGATATCGATCTGCCCTAGGACGATAAGGTCGGGTAGAGAGACTAGGATCTGCTTGGCTACGAGGTCCTCTTTTAGTTATCAGGTCATCTTCCGGTAGTGGTGTTGTCTCTTGGCCACCGTGTAGAGAAATCTAGGGGGCGATATCACATGTGCAACGGAAGAACATAAAACAAAATCCCTAAATTTTTCAAAAATGTATTCGTCATCATGCGAAGATTGATGTGCAAAATTTGTAAAACTTAAAACTACGTATATTAAATATTATGCTACCTAGGGAGATCGTATATCCCTGAATCCCTACAGATCTCTAGGAGAGTGTAAAGGAGGTTAAGCGTCCTCCTCTCTAGCGGTGATTCATATAGTAGGACTACGACGATACTCATCAAATCTCTAGTCCTACTATCTAAGGAGGAGAAGAGGAGAGGAGAATAGGAGATGATAACCCAAAAAGGCTCTAGCCTATGAACCATTAGTTTCCTCCTATTATAGAGGTCATCTATCAACTTAACTCTAGTAGACCCTGCCCTATTGAATATTGGATCTTCATTTAACTACCCAAACCTCTTAGATTAGTGGATCTCTATCCAATAATCTCTTATTGACTCTTATTGGATCTCATTTATATGATCCAATAATTCAGGGGCTTATTAGATATCCAATAAGATAGGGGCTTATTAGATAGGCTTATTAGATATCCAATAAGATAGGGGCTTATTAGATATCCAATAAGATAGGGGCTTATTAGATATCCAATAAGATAGGGGCTTATTAGATATCCAATAAGATAGGGGCTTATTAGATATCCAATAAGATAGGGGCTTATTAGATATCCAATAAGATAGGGGCTTATTAGATATCCAATAAGATAGGGGCTTATTAGATATCCAATAAGATAGGGGCTTATTAGATATCCAATAAGATAGGGGCTTATTAGATATCCAATAAGATAGGGGCTTATTAGATATCCAATAAGATAGGGGCTTATTAGATATCCAATAAGATAGGGGCTTATTAGATATCCAATAAGATAGGGGCTTATTAGATATCCAATAAGATAGGGGCTTATTAGATATCCAATAAGATAGGGGCTTATTAGATATCCAATAAGATAGGGGCTTATTAGATATCCAATAAGATAGGGGCTTATTAGATATCCAATAAGATAGGGGCTTATTAGATATCCAATAAGATAGGGGCTTATTAGATATCCAATAAGATAGGGGCTTATTAGATATCCAATAAGATAGGGGCTTATTAGATATCCAATAAGATAGGGGCTTATTAGATATCCAATAAGATAGGGGCTTATTAGATATCCAATAAGATAGGGGCTTATTAGATATCCAATAAGATAGGGGCTTATTAGATATCCAATAAGATAGGGGCTTATTAGATATCCAATAAGATAGGGGCTTATTAGATATCCAATAAGATAGGGGCTTATTAG
>CM017193.1:16559566-16824566 GCA_004837865.1 Musa balbisiana | reverse complement strand
GATCCTGAGAGCTCTGTTAGGAATTTAGATGGCTGCCTAAGGAACAACAGGCAAATTTTGGTTTCTACCTGACTTTTGATGGCTCATTTGTGCTGTTGATGTTGCCGCAGGGACTGGTTACTGCATCCAAAGCCCCACCACTTCAGTCCCACTCTGGTTTGGTGGAGATCCCTGCAAAGCATCCAACTCTCTAATGGCTGAAGCTGTGGCATTGCTCGAAGGGCTCAAGCCTGCTGATCCCTCCATCTTTCTCACTCATGGATTGGAATAGACTCCTTGTCCATTGTGAATTTTGTCACTCTTTTCTCCTGACAAACTGAAGGTGGTGTAACTGTCCCACCAACCTCGTTCTTCCAACGTTACCTGCCATCAGTTAGCTTCCTATGACAGATCCCTTTCGTCTCCTTCTCTGCTCCTTTTTGTTCCACAGTGATCTGATTTAATACAAAGTTTTCCTTTTGTTCGAAAAACACACAGAAGATAACCCCAGTTCGTCAAGTAAATCACGATGTACAATGTGTTTCTACAATGATAATAGGATTGTATAAAATAAATATGTTCAAAGATGCATAATAGGCCATATTGCTCAGCTGCATTATAGTTATAAAGATTCTTTGACAGCAATAAAAATGGTGGAGTTTAAGATACCATGATGGTCCCTTCTACAGTCAAGCTTACCAGGAGAGACAAAAACTAAAAGGGTTTCTTCAAAGGTTGTTCGGGAGCATTTGTCTGCATAAGCAGAGCAGAGCAGTGCAGAGCAGGGGCCTGCATTTGGCTGCCAGCTTCTGTTTGACTGTCACGAGAACAAACCTTCCTCCTTCCCTCCCTCAGCTCAGCAGCCTTGGCTCCTGTCCGTGGAAATGGAAACCATAGGGAATACTGCGTAGGAGGAATCCGCACAAATCCAATTCCCGCAGGGAGTCAACCATTTCATTTCATTTCATTGCTTTCCCAGTTAGGAAGCCAGAGTCACTGAATGCACCGGCCTAGCAGAGCTAGCGTTCATCCCCCCCCCCCATCTCCTTCCTACCGACACTACGCCAGAAATAGAAAGCCAAGGTAACTTTTGCGCAAGACCATTCCATAAGTCCATCCATTGATAGGGAAAGGAAAATATGCCAAACACATAAAGCTAAACGAAACCTGCCATTTGATTCATTACGATCAACTCATCCGTCCACCCTGCCGTGTATATATATATATGTCGAGCCTTCTTATCTCTCTCTTGCCTTGCGCTCGATTCACTTCTTGCTGGGAGACGAAAAGAGGGAAGCGAACAAGAACACAAAAGAATGAAGGCCATCCGGGTTCTCCTTCTTTGTCTTCTCGGGTTGCTAACTGCTGCGGGCGTTGTTGCGGGCTACCAGTTACGGAAGAGGCCCGGCGGGTCCGGCACCGTCAAGAGCGGTGTGGCTCCCTCGGGCGCTCCTCTCCTCGTGAATCTCACGCTCATTCCATCTGCTGCTGCCCAAGGAGCTGGTAATTCATCATTTATAGTTTGCTTCCTCCTCCCCCCCATCTCCGACAAATTTGTCCCCATGTTGTGCTTCTGTGCATTATTCTTGTATTCCGACAAATTCATGATGTGTGCAGTCTGTTTGGATGGCACTGTTCCTGGCTACCATCTACATCCAGGTTTTGGATCAGGTGCAGATAGTTGGCTAGTGAGCTTGGAGGTGAGAAAACTCACATATGAAATTGTTTATCTTTAATTTATGCTGTCATTTGACTTTTGGATGGATTGTACTATTTATATGGAGAGAACAAAGATCGTCATGAAATTAATGGAACTGAACGTAGAATGCAACACTTTGTGAACAATGTAGGGAGGAGGCTGGTGCAACAATGTCGCCACATGCAGATTCTCCAAGAACACTATGCGTGGCTCCTCAAATTACATGGAGAAACAGATACAGTTTTTTGGGATATCTAGCAACAAGCCGGAAGAAAACCCTGGTAGAATTAATGGATTCTTTTCTTTTCTGTGTGTAGACCTCTCTCTGCCAAACCATCTGTTTGCTCAAAGTTCTCTGGATGGTTTTGATATGTCACAGACTTCTACAACTGGAACAGAGTTACTGTTCGTTATTGCGATGGTGCATCGTTCACTGGTGAGGGTTACGATGCGGTGAGTAAGATTAATTGAGAAGTGTTGGTCTTCTTCTCGTGCCAAAAATAGCTCCTTCGTGTACTACTACTGATCAGCAACTAAACGACAGAAACATAACCTTTATTTCCGAGGTCAACGGATATGGTCAGTTGTCATGGAAGACCTCATGTCAAAAGGAATGCGTTCGGCCAAACAGGTATTCCTTCTTCTTCTTCTTCTGCTTCTTCTTCTTCTTCTTCTTCTTCTTCTTCTTCTTCTTCTTCTTCAGCTTCATTTCTTTGGTCTCTGGAATTCCATCGACCACTCATGAATGCCTGCTGCAGGCCCTGCTTTCTGGTTGCTCCGCTGGGGGTTTGGCATCCATACTACACTGCGACGAGTTCCGAGCATTGTTTCCACAAAGCACCAAAGTCAAGTGCCTAGCTGATGGTGGCTTATTCCTTGATGCGTAAGACATGCTTCCTGTACTTGCATGCGTGCAAGCTCTGCCTGACATCCATCGTTTTGTTTGCTCAAATTGCCTGTATGTTGATTGACTGCGTAATACTCGTCTCTTTATGAATTCAGCGTCGATGTTGGTGGCGGACGTTCCCTACGATCATTCTACGAGGGAGTAGTGACTCTGCATGTAAGCTACTCGATCTGGCTGTACTTGGAATAATTTGTAGAAATCACAAGCTTTCTTAGCCACTTAATTCTGACGTCTTCCTTGTTTTGCCTGTGCAAAACTCCCGTCGATGTAAAGGGAGTGGCGAACAGCTTGCCCAAGTCTTGTACTTCTCGGATGGATGCAACCTCGGTAGGCTTTCTTCCCCAGTGAGATGGATCTACTACAAGAGTGGAGGAGTGGTGATGATTTGTTTCTTTGTTTAAATTTGTTGCAGTGCTTCTTCCCGCAGAACAGAGTGCCTGATATCACGACTCCGACTTTTCTTTTGAATGCGGCGTATGATGTATGGCAGGTGTGTGTTTATGTTTCGGATTTAAAAGTTGTGTCGGTATTAGACGGGTGGATAGTATAAATGAGTGAGTCAGTAAGGTTGAACTGGTAATGATAGTAGAATCATCTCGTAAGATAGATATACTATTTGTCATTACTAGATCCGATGTGATAATTGTCTCATTAATGATATTGAACCTGAACTATTTGAGTTATAATGCTTAAGCTCAAAATTAATGATATTAGACTCATTAGCATCATCATCTCCACCTTGGAAATAAATTGGGTAAGAAAAACTCTTTTGTTTTCTTAGATTCAGAAAAGCTTAGCCCCCGGCAAGGCTGATCCTGCGGGATATTGGAAAGCATGCAAGTTCAACCACACGAAATGTGACTCGAAGCAAATCCAGTTTCTGCAAGGTGCAAACCACTTTTGATTGATGTTTGATGAGAATTATCATCGTTAAGACTATTCTTCTGTCAATAGGATTCAGGAACGAAATGATTAATGCTTTACAAGGACGATTCTCTACGTCCAGTAAAAATGGACTGTTTATTAATTCATGTTTCGCCCACTGTCAATCGTACAATCAAGATACATGGTATGCAGATGATTCTCCAACCATCGGAAACAAGGTGTGTTTCTATCTCATGTATCTTTTCTATTTCTATTTCTATTTCTATTTCGAATTGAGTATCTTCCACATTGAGAAAGCATTTTATACAAGACCTAAGCTTCACCATCAGTCTATTTTGTCTTGCAATTACCTACATATTTTGGCATCATGATTCCAACCAACCTCATCCCATTATGTATTATGTATTATGTATTATTATTATTATTATTATTATTATTATTATTATTATTATTATTATTATTATTATTATTATTATTATTATTATTATTATTATTATTATTATTATTATTATTATTATTATTATTATGTATTATTATTATTATTATTATTATTATTATTATTATTATTATTATTATTATTATTATTATTATTATTATTATTATTATTATTATTATTATTATTATCATTATCATTATCATTATCATTATCATTATCATTATCATTATTATTATTATTATTATCATTATTATTATTATTATTATTATTATTATTATTATTATTATTATTATTTTATTATTATTATTATTATTATTATTATTATTATTATTATTATTATTATTATTAATAATATAAATCCATCCTGAGATCATCATGGGATGGAATCCCATCTCGTCAACTTACCAATGCAAAACACGTATAATTATTTGAGAATGATGAAATTTTTACAACCTCTATAGTATTATTATATTCGCATAGAAAGACTCTCTCACACCATGTAATCGCTTTCCTGTGCAGAGAATTGCAACATCGGTTGGCGACTGGTACTTCGAGCGATCCCACGAAAAGGCAATCGACTGCCCATACCCTTGCGACAACACTTGCCACCATCTCCTTTAACGCAAGGCGAATGTGATTGATTATCTCACGCAGACCAATCAATCATTTGATTACTTCTCTCACGCAGACCATTACAATAACAAAGCAGCTAATACAAGTCCCCTAACCACAATAGATAACACTCCTCCTTGTGCACATTTCACCAATTATTTATAACAACAGGAAACAATAATTCCTGAGTTATTATATCTGTCGTAGTATGTTTACATATATTTACTAGACCTACTGGTTATTGTTGTGTTGCAAATATTCACCGACAAAAATAAAAAATCTTATTGCTTTTAGAAATTTCGGAAGCTAAAGTGTCATGAATGTTGAATCAGATAAGCAGATTTATCGTACTATAAAATCTCACACCTATGAAACAGCTTCGGAGAATTTTAATCTATATGGGAACAACAGGCAACAGTCAGAAGAACTATATAGCAAAATCTGTCAGAAACCTGGTCTTCAGTTCCAACAGGAAGTCAAAACAACTATCATCATCAAAATGTTCCCGGGAACTGGACTCATTATGTTTCAAGGTATCCATTGTAGCAACTTGAATGACCACGGAGTCCTCGTGAAATCAGAAAGAATCATCTAAAGCCTCATATTGTTGCCAACGTTGACGATTTAGCTAGGTTCCGGGGGGACCAGTTTCAGGCTTCTCATCCACTCACAAAAACTGTAATCATCAAAATGGAGGAAACTGCTTTTTAGCCTTGTCCGTTGTTCTGGAGTAAGTGTGCGTAGTTGCAGGAATCTTGCCTCCTGGTTCAGCAAAGCATGCACTGTGGTTACTAAACAAACCATCATAAACTAATCCCGATCGATAACATTGCACCTCGAACCAAATGATAATAGTAATATATTTCAACTATGTATTGTATTTCTTCCGTAATGGAGCCTTCTTGAAAAAATGAACCCGTACCTGCTCATAAGGAGGATCCTTGTGTGCTGGAATCAAGCGAGAAACAAAATAACGAGCCTGAGAGCTCCCCTCCTGTGTCAGACCAAGCATATCAGAAATATAAATCACTTGTATCTGAAAAACAAATAAATAAACTTGCTGGATATGAAAAAAGGACCAAAATCAATTCAGCATCTACATAAAATAGAACTTATCATCATGTCATGTGATAATATTTTCATTTGTAAATATAGATCGGAGCATGTTCAATAAAATAAATGGCAACAAGTAATAGTCCATTTAATCATATTGAAAGCTCTCATAAATGAGATAATGGGAAAAGACGAAGAGCATTTGGGTAGGTGAAACAGTTTCATGAAGTAATAACACTAAACCGATAAACATGTGGAAAAAACAGACTTTGAATGCAAGGATCCGAGGAGCTGGAAAACGGTGTTCAGTCAGCTCTTCTGCCAATGTTCTGCATGCTGCTAAGGCAGCTGCACTTTTTCCTTCTTGAGCTGCAAGCTCAGCACCCTGAAAATGATAAATATTCAATCACTTACTGAGGCAGAAAGCACTGTAGTCTTCAAAGCAACATGCAAACCAATATTTTTTGCAAAACAGTAAAAAGTAAATTAGCACATACATAAGAATGCAAATAGACTAGCTTGAAAGGTGCACATTTAGAAGCTTGAAATGTGCACTTGTATTAATAGAAACGAAGGAAGTGAGAAAAAGAAATCAACAAAATAACATGTCAAGAGATGTTGACAATTATAAGCACTTATGGCCACCGAGTGGATTACGAAGGCATCAAAATGTGAACTTAGAAGCAAAACTTTTCTCTTCTTTTCAGGATTACAGACTCAGCAGCAAGTAAGAAGTTGTTGACAACAATTTGATATTCATACTTCATAGGATGATTATGTCACAAAATATTGGAAAAAACAAGGGTCATAGCTGAAATAATATATGCATACTGCAACATGTACAAATTTAGTTGAAAACAAAGTGTTGAAAAAGAGCAGGGTAATGCAATGATGGACTACTATGTGATCTCTCTGATAGGTGACCACATAGTATGAGAATACAGGATAGAAAGAATTATAAAAAATTAACGGTAAAATACTTTGTAGAATCAGATGTTTAGAAAGAACTAGGGGACACTAACAGTAAAAATTACTTGTTAGAATCACATGTTTACTGTAGAACAATTCTCTCTTAATTGTTAGCAAGGTTATAAAGAGACACTGCAAAATTTCACTTTTGTTCTTTATTTCAAACCAACAGAGCCACAAGGCCTTTTTTACTAGTGGAAAAAATTGACTAGACAAGAACTCATTGTTGTTGCAGAAACTTAAAATTCTGGCAAGTGTTTAAAATTAACAGGGATCCTTGTCAGAACCAACCTGACAAATATATGATTGTCATTATCTGTTTAAAATTCAAGGGAACAAAAGAATTACTATTAAGGCAGAAGGGAGGCAATGTGTTTCACGGAGTAGTTAGAAGATCTGGGAGGATAATTGTCAGAAGCAAAGGAAAAGATTCACCAAGGCAAACCACCATGGAATGATATGATCAGAATGTCAGGTGGCTCAAGCAGGTACTGTAAACATGAACAAAATCAAGATGAGTGTGAAAAAAAGCTTCAATAACTACAATCTGAGATCCTCTTCATGTTTCCTCCATGACATTTGTTTTTACAATCATGACATGGTAGCTAGAATGGGCCTGGTTTTCCCCAAAACTACAATCTGAGAATATCATTCAAAACAGAAGATAACCCCCAGTTCTCCAAACAGTTTCTAGCTGCTTCAAATATTGCTAATGTTCAAAGTGAATATATAATCATGTTGCTTCAATGATAATATGATTGCATAAAACATCTTCAAAGATGTATGTCATTGCAGAGACTAATAGACGCGACTCCAACAACATCACATTTAGGCAACAAAAGAGTGGAGATTCACACTACAAAATGCAATTATGCTTTATTACACTGACCACAAGGAGTATCTTAGATCTTATTTGGATGCAAAGATCCAATCTAAAGCTACATAAAAATTTAGATGACATTTAATCTTATAACACATTCTGGATATATCAATAGATAGACGAGTAACATAGGCTATGTAATATGATTAACACACATTGAGGAAGATATAAAATATAACTAGCTTCCTGTCTTATATCAGTGAACACCTGAAATATTGATTATGACAATAATCAAATGGTCAAATTAATGCAGCATTAGGCTAGCAATTGGTGTGGAAAGCTAATTTTCAACTCAAAAAATATATCAAACAGGCTCAACAACAGAACAAATTAACAAATTTTGGACTCTTGAAATCAGATTTAACTTAAGCTTGAAAGACCCTTGGCTCAAACAAACTCCACAAGGTACAGTGATGCCCGAGTGTAATATATTTATATATGCACCACATACATATATGTGTACACAATGACAGTCGTATATGATTCTAGATTTTTTTGGTCTCAAAGACTACAATTAGAAGAAAATAATGGAGATGAGAAAACATTCCTAGATAAAGGAAAAAGAAAATTAGAACCTTGTATGTACTTATCTTTCCCTATTTGACTGCTTGAGTGGCTTAACTACAAGCAAAAGCTCACATGATTAAGATCAGCATGAAAATCAGACAAGTCAGATAATAATATGTCTTTCCATTATTTATAATATTGAAATCATCAGAAATTGATCAGGATCAACCCAAACTGCCCAGAATAGACCTAACAAGGGGCATAATCAGCAGTCAGCCAGGATTTACCATGACCAATTACTCCAACCAATTTCTGATCAATCTGAACAAAGTTCCATGTCCAGTAAATCCAAGAAAATCAGGGTTTTCAAACAAGTCTCATGGATCATGCAAACTCTGATTTGAGCACGAACTAATCTTGAATAGCTCAATATGCAGAGCAGATTAGAATTTCAACTTAAATTAATCAAGTTGATAAAAAACAAAGATACCCTTTTCAATTAACTTAAGTTAATCAACTTACGATGAATATTTAATTTGCATGATTAAGATAGAGATGAAGGCAAGGACCTTTTGAAACATTTGAATGGAGGTAACGCTGAAAGCTACACTGCATCGACCTATATTAGTGCTTCAGAGATAAGGCTCATTCACAAAACCACGGAAAGATTCTTGGAGATTCCCCTTAAGAGATCAGCAATGTCAAGAATGCTGGAATTGGGATCAGGAGAGAGCAAAAAAACTAATCATGTCATAGATGATCCATCAGAAGTCAACATGTCTCTCTTTGAAAAAGGAGTGAAAGAGTTTCATGTCAACCGATTATGGAATTAGAACTATAGAAAATATCTAAAAAACGTAAATAACAACTATACCTTTTAGATATTTTCACATAAAGAAACAGAAACAATGTCAAAAATAAAAAAAGGTAAATAATAAAACACGATGCAGCAAAGATTTAGAAGGTTCATACAGATATTTATGATTCTCAATAAGTATAATTTAGCTTATCTAGCATAGCAAAGATGGTGCTGAAGGTGACTTACCAACCATATGAATATCTCTGTTCCATGGTCAAGCACCACGGCCACATTCGATTGCATGGCAAGGTCATATGCTGGTAGCTCCTCAAAAGTACCTCCTTCTCGATGCATTAGACAACGTGGGGCCAGCATCCGAAGAGACAAATCAAATGATGCATTCAGAAACAAATTTCTTAAGACAGATCTTTCATCCTCATGACCAACAATATTTCCTAATAGTGGTCCCCTTCTCAGATGAAATAAGCTTTCAGGCAGAGTTGATAACTCCTGAGGAAACCGATAAAGCTTAGATTTGGGTAGTTGAGAACCATACTTTACAGCGATGTCCTTAACTCTCTCATCTACTGTAAGTCTCATATCTATAGCATCAGAAAAAGTTTTTGCATGCAAGAGAGTCCTCTTAGCAATAAGAACAGCAGCAGCATTTTCTTGTATGCTCCGGAGATACATGGACACACTATCCACGGTAGGTAACCTCACAGTAATCACTCTAGAAATGTCTGTGTGATAAATATTCGAATAACGAACTGCAAACTGGAAATAAACATAGTCATTCTTAATATCACCTTTAGTTTCCATAGACAGCGCAAAGCTCTGTGTTTCTTCAACGCTATGCATCTGAATGCAAAAAGATGAGTCTCTTTTAAATGTTTCATGAGAATCAACTGCTGCCTCTTCTCCTGGCCCAATAACTTGAGTCACAAGAATATCATCAGAACAGCGAATCTCAAACAAACCGTGGGAACCAGCTGCCCTGGAAGATGCTCTTTGCAAATTAACACCAAATGCCTCTCCAAAGTCATCATGAAGTATCAGCACGCCACCAGAGCTTTTTGCTAGAGGCTGCAGAATGGGAATTCTCACTGGACAAGTTCCAGCACAAAGAATATCCACCGTAGTGTTATGCCGAAGTGCCTCTTGACCAAGATGATCCATCCATTTCATAGCTGTCTTCTCCATGTATGCATAATTCGGATGAGAAAATGAATGTGGAACCGATCCAGGCCCATAAGTATTGGGACCACCAGAACACACCAAGACTCTGCAGTTGCCTCCTGATCTTTTGATAATTCCACGTGTCCTATCAGCAGATGGTCCTCGAATTATTGCTAGAGCAACCTCCACTGCTGTACCAAGGCATCGGTCTCGAGATGCTTCAGGCAAGTTGAGTTTGTATGGTCTTAGAGATGAAAATATCGTGTGCACCACAGGAAGTGAAGCATGTACAGGCGACAAATAGATGCCAGTGCCATATAACAGAGCTTTTAGAGATTCTTGGCTGGGTGACTTGTCACCTGGTAGTACATCAGCCGATGCCACTGATCCCTCTGAAAAATCAAATACTGACACGCTTCGTCCATACGTAATGATACCAAGTCTCATAGTAGGGGGAAGAGAATCCACAAAAGCATGCAAAGAACCTTGCAGATGCTGGAGGTGTGCTTCATCCAAGCATTCATCAATGACAAGAAATATAGGTGCAGTAATTCTTGTGTCAGAAACTGGAACAAACCCTGGCCTATTTCCATTCTGAACATAGTCAATAGCTGAGGAAGAGAGCTCAGGCCAGTGCCGAAGATCTTCCTTACTGGGAGCTATATATTCCCCATCACTGCTGTTCAAATTCTTACAAATTACACATTGCCACTGTCCGGATCCAACCAAAATTTCACAGTAAAGGTTTGAATAAGCTCCACAAGTTTGGCACCGGTGAGGTTCATGGTGTACAACCTCAGTACCAGGTGCAATTTCTCTTCCAGGGGAGACCAAAGCTCCAAATCCCAAGCTTGGCACATTTGCTAGTTTTTTACGTTTTAACACCTGTAACGCAAATCAATGCTTGCAGTGTAAGAAGTTACCCAACACTGCATGAGATATGAAGTATCTTTAAGCTGATGGAAGATGGGATTTTCAAAGTAGTTTTGCAAAGTGTAATGATGAGCAAACCAATACAACTTCCAACAGCATTAACTTAAGAAATAATGCATAGGATTAAGCACAAAGTTGAAGAGATGTGAAAACAAAATCAGGATACGACTGAAATGAATTATTCTAGCAAGACAGTTTGATTTATAATATCACAAGAAAGAGAAAACAAGAAATAGTACCTTGTGAGCAGAAAAAAGCACATACGGGGACTCAAGCGTAGACTCATCAACATCAGCAGAGTGATGCAGTGGCAGCTCACTGGATCCGTTAGAATAAGGAGGTGAAGAAGAGGTGGGCAAAGATGAGCCCCATGAGAAAGCTACTGGCTGAGGAGTTGCCGGTGATGCTTGGAAAGGCACAGCTGCAGGCCGCAAGGGCGAGGAGAAGATAGGTGGGCCAGGAGGAGTGCTGAACTGAGGAACTGGACTACTGGTATGATGAACTCCTTCACCTGATGACAGCGAGCCAGGCGTCCGTGACGATGACAGAGGCAGCCGGTCTTGCTGGGGTATCTGAGGCGAAAGTCTTGCTGATAATGGGGAGGAGAATGCAGGGGGTGTAGGCCGCCGCTCAGGGCGAGGTGTCGGGGTGTTAGGAGAAGCAACCGCTGCAGAGGAGCCGGGAGGAGGATGTGGCCGTGTTGGAGTATCCATTTGTGCTCAACCCACTCACTTCCTTGATAGATTACCAGAGTACAATCGTAATTCTATCTGTCAACAAGAAGGAAGGAAACGATTACATCTGATGAACAAAACGTATATGACTGATTCCCAAAGGGTTTTCAGAACTCCCTCTTCCGAAGAAGAAAAAACAAACGCATTCCTAGTCCAATTCCTGAACGTGGACGACAAATCTATCGATCTGAAACCTCAAAATGTCGCATCCTACTTATTTACGAGGAGAAATAAGGCAACCCACAGAAACTAAGATATCAGTATAGGAGCAAGAATGGGAAAAGGAAGGGGAAAACAAGATACGGATTTGAAGAAAGGAATTGCTGCCTCCCGACGATTGGTCGACCGCTGATCGTGCATGCATCGAGAGAACGAAAAGGGAATCAAGAAATTGGACTCGGTCCATAATATAATAAGATACGGAATGAGATCGATGTGGTGGTTTGAGCACTCTAGGGTTTCGGAGATGGATGGATCGGCAATCGAATCGTATCAAATCGAATCGGAGTTAAGAAAGAAGAGTAGATTTGTGGAGATCGCGTGCGTGCGTACCTCGTAATCGACGATCTGTAAGATGGGGGCGGTGGAGGAGAACTACGAAGCGGAGAGAGACGGTGGTATTTTTCTACCGCCACCCCCCGTCCCTCTCCTTCGACTGAGAGGATGGAATTCCTCTCTAGAATCAGGAATCTGGGCGGATGTATTTATTGATTCATCTCCGCTGCTGCTGCTGCTCCCCCTCCTCCTTCGCTGCCGCCGCATTTATCTCCCGGTGCTCTCTCGCTCGACATGACAACGGGGGAATCCTCGTCGCTTCAGCGGAAAGAACGGTAGGAAGGAAGCAGGAGAGAAGAAGAGATGCAAGCGTTACTTAGGTCAGGCCTACCTCAACGCGCTGTCCTGACGATGCTGCCTCTCTTGTCTGTTTCACGAGTAAGCTCGAGCGCGACAACATATTTGGTTTCTCAACCTCACGTGTCAACTTGATCTCCGTTAAAAGATTATGACGGCATCACATAAATGGTTTCTCAACCTCACGTGTCAACTTGATCTCCGTTAAAAGATTATGACGGCATCACATAAAAGGCAAAATTGCAGGTGATTTTATTTTTATTTATTATTCTAAAAACTTTACCATCGTTTAAAGACAAAATTTGTATGTTACATCCCCCACCCCAAAAAAAAACCCTCTAACAATACAACAACAATGATAAAGTAGTAATATCTCAATTAATTGAGATTGGATACGTACATTTTTCTTTGTGGTCATTGATATTTCTATTTAACCATTTATTTTTTCTAATTATAGATTTTTTACACATATTTATATGATTTTCTCTTATCTTAAAATCTTATTGAGGTTACATTCGATTATTCATGAATAAGAATATATATTTTTATTTATCTTTCCTAATAACTTTAGAATCTAAATCAATATTTTCATATCAAAAATACAAACTTCGATGAGACATCCAATACAAACAAACTAAATTATTGATATTTCAATGAAATATACAACACAAGCAAAGAAAATTTGGAGAACATCCTAACCAACTTTAAGATTGTCAATGGACATATTATTTTCTAGTTCATTTCCTAATTAGTAGTAGTAGGAGAAGGAGGAGGAGGAAGAAATTTTAATGGACGGACGATATCTTGTTTAATGTGAACATATATATTTCATATCATGCAGATTTTATACGGACAGTAACACATTTGTATCCAATAAGAAATCTGTAGAATTCATCATTCATTTAATACGACCTGTCTTCTAGCAGATGATTATAAACATGTATGTCATATTTTATATTTTCCTGGGTAATTAATTGCCTAAGCACAAAAGGAAGATAAGTTGAGCTAATTAGATTATTTTTTTAATTAGCTAATTTTAGTATCTCGATTCTAATATTTTCAAAATTATACTGAGAGGAGTTTTATTGCAAACTAAAAAAAATCAAGAGAGAAAGAGAGAGGAGTTTTATTGCAAACGAAGTGAGACATTGTTATTTGAAGATTTTGTTGAAAAGTAAAGTACTTAGTAAAAAAAATCTCTCTCATGTGATCATATCTCCTCCTCATCCGGTTGACTATTGTAAAATTATCGGTTTTTAAAATACTAATTTCACAAAATTATAATAAAAAAATTAATATCGATGAGAATAATAATGTGAAATTATCTTTGTAATCATATTTTAGTGTTATTTTTCACACACACACATGATATTTCCAAAAATGATGTTAAATGTTTTACTTTCATAAATATAAAGATCCCAATATAACTTTTGAACATATAAAAATCAGATAATTAACTACAGAATATAATCTATAATTAGCACTCACAAATCACACAAACTAATATACGTAAAATGACTCATTCGCTCGCCAATATGGATTAGACATACCATAGCATTACATAGATAACAAGATAAAGACAACCATTGAATTGCCTTTTATTCGCTGATGCAGAGACATGATATAGCATTGAGAAATACACACATTTGAGCTAAGTTTCACTCACACAACTTAGAGAAAGCAGATCTTTCAATGGTTTCTGATGGATAGAGGCATTACGGCAAGGAAGCAAGAGCGTCGAGGAGGCAGGCAACAAACTTCATCTGACTCTCCTTGTTGATGGTCTCAAAAGGAGGGACGTGCACAAAGAGGGAGTCGAAGCCATGCTGCTCCGCGAACCACAGGGAATGGTAGTAAACATAGTTGCAGATGAAGCGACCAGCATCGAGAGAAGTCCTCGCTAAGTACCCCGTTTTGGCCAAGGCCTTCACTATGTCGTCCACAGGAAGAGTAGTCTGCGAGCGACAACCAAGTGGTCAATCTCAGCGGCCAGCAAATACCATACTTTGCATTTAGCTTTTAGTTAAATCCAGATAATGACATTGCAATGTTTCACCAACTTCTCTGTCAAATTGCCACAACATAATATTCAAGGTATAAGAAGAACAGTATCGTAACAGAACCAATAAAATATATGCTACATTCGAGTGAGGAGGAAGCAACTTGTGACTTCAGCATCAGTCGAAGTTAATGCTAATCATAATATATGAGATTTGATACGAGGAATAAGAATGTACTGCAAATGCATTAAAAGTTCATCGATGGTCATCATCAATCTGCTACCATAAGCTTGTTTCCAAATCCTTCAGCCACCTTTCAAGGGCTTCCTTTGCAAATGGTGAAAGCAATATCCTCTACATTTGTTTCTTTAAAACTACCTTAGTTGTTGTAGTTCTATAACCAAATACAATGATGATCAATCAGAGAAGGAAATCTACCCCTTCAATGAGTTCCAGAGATACTGATCCTTGGCAATATTTCCTGGCTAATAATAAGCATTTAAAGCTGAGTTGGATCACTTGGAGCAGGGAGATGAAAACAACAAAAGAGTTTGTATTTCAAATGTTCCTTGTAAGGCCACATTTAGTTTCACATTAGTTGGAAAGTAGGAGAATCAAAGTCTAATAACGTGACAAAGGTAAATTCTCTCCTAGAAGTGTGTATTGAGTGAGTCTATCCCGAGAGGACAAAACCGAAGAACCTTAAACAAGTGCTATGCGGAAGAAGGGTACAAGTAAAAATGTGCAAATCAAAACTTAAAATTGAAGCATTTTCTCAGATCATCAAGTAATTGTCAAAATCCCTTTGAAGAACTTTCTAACTGATAGAATCATCCAATACCACCGTTTGAAGGTTCATACTAGTTAATGATGGGTAGAGATATTCGATTTACCTGCCGAACTTGTGAAATGCCTCCATCAGAAGCAATGATGGGAACCCTCTGCAAGACAGAAAAAGAAAATTTTCACATATATCTTTGTTACAATACTAAGATAATGCAGTATATAACAGTAAGCTAAGACAGATTTCGAAGGTAGAGTATGACCATCGGTTTCCATCCTAACTCATCTGGACAAGGAAAAGTAGCTTCATTCACTGCTTGTTTCTCAACAGCAAAACATGATGAACTTCCATCGACTCCAAAATGAACCTGAGAAACCAGTTCACAAGAAAATGAGCTACATGTTGCACATAGTTTACTAGTTCAAGCAAACCAAGCAGAACAGCTGAGCATGAGATGTAACAGGTTGTTCAGTAACAAATGGTTGCTAAAAACAGAGCCTAGTGTACTTGGCTAACACCTATATGAGGTACTTGAGAAAATGTTGTGGAGTCAAAAACCTTTGCAAGCCATCAGATTTGTACAAGGGAAATGTTCATCGAAGCAGGACATGTCCCAATCTTGAATATATATATGCTTCCTACTGAGATCAACGATAGAAAGTTCTTTTCAGGTTAAATGAGCTTAATGATGGATATTCCCCCCCCTCCTCAAACATGGAGCAGATGAAGGTAATACATGCTTCAGAGGTTGGTTGTCATACGGAACTAAAGAATTGGGAACTGACCCAGATAACTCGTCCAGAATTGGTGCTGATCTGGGGAACAGCCGACTCCAAAACCCTGTAGAGCGAAGCAAGTGCCCCTTCTCCTGCAGTCTCAAGAACGCTGCAGCTTCCGAGACGAAGACCCTGCGGCAGCCCCTTCTCTTGCATGAAATGTTCCAGCCATCCCACGATCCCCTCTGTGGGGTTCTCCGGAACCCCATGGAATCGCCCGAACCCTGTGATGTGAACTGCCACCTCCGAGGGACTCTCCGAACCCATCTCGACCTGGCGCCAACACCCTCTTCTTTCCTCACGATAAATCTCGGTAGGAACTCGAGAAAAGGCGAAGATGTCAGGGTAATCTCTCTCAGCTTTCTACTCCGAGGAGGAAGGTTGTTGGGGGAAGCGAATGCCGCTCGAGAAGACCGATACGGGAAGAGACGTAGAAGAATCGACTCATCCAATCTGTTCAAAGATGCATGTTGACTTTGCATGAGAGGATAGAGAAAGCTTGGACTTGCCCGCGACAGACTATCCAACACCCATCCCAATTCTACCTTATTGGAAATGGCTTGAACTACTGATGGAGAAGCGGTCTTCACGATCGATGTCTCCACTGTTGATTAGTTACACGAACCTCAAAGCAAGATCGGTTGCCACCTACCTCAGAATGCTCCCCTTTTTTCTTCTTTTTTTTTTTTGACCATTTCAATTTTTGCCCTTCTCACATGTGTTTCCTCTTTTCGATTTTTTATTTTTATTTTTATAGTTTGAGCATGGGTGGGTTTGGTTCAGCAAATTTAAACCGATTCTCTATAACTTTATTGCTTTAGTGTAAAAATAATAATAATAATAAAGTAGTTTAGAAATTCCTATATATTAAAATAATTTTTCGAATACTTTTTTTTATTTTATAATAATACTATATACTTAAATATTATTTAAACAAATAAAAACTTTAATTAAAATTGTTATTATTTTTTAAAAATTTCTAAATATATTTTTATTATTAATTTTATTTGTTTTAATATGTCGGATAAGTATTATTATTATTATTATTATTATTATTATTATTATTATTATTATTATTATTATTATTATTATTATTATTATTATTATTATTATTATTATTATTATTATTATTATTATTATTATTATTATTATTATTATTATTATTATTATTATTATTATTATTATTATTATTATTATTATTATTATTATTATTATTATTATTATTATTATTATTATTATTATTATTATTATTATTATTATTATTATTATTATTATTATTATTATTATTATTATTATTATTATTATTATTATTATTATTATTATTATTATTATTATTATTATTATTATTATTATTATTATTATTATTATTATTATTATTATTATTATTATTATTATTATTATTATTATTATTATTATTATTATTATTATTATTATTATTATTATTATTATTATTATTATTATTATTATTATTATTATTATTATTATTATTATTATTATTATTATTATTATTATTATTATTATTATTATTATACTACAATAAATATACTATAATAAATAATAATATAATAATAATTATTAGTATTATTATTAATTATATATGACTCAATGAGAAATACATATTTATGATATTTCATGTATAACTTCCATAGTCTCTCACATGGTGAAAATTATGTCATTAGAAAAACACCTAACTCAATTATGATTGATTATTTAGATTATAATATTTTCATCTCTTTCTATAGATTGTAAATATAATGATAAAAAAATATCATAATGTCCCAAGCAAAATATATAATTTTTTTCATTTGAAAAAATAAAATTCTTGATTTAAATTTTTTTCATTTTGATTATATTATTGATTAATATATTTTTATCTTAGTACAAATGAATCCTTGTAATCTTTAGTCACAATCATAATATAATTTTATCAAAATTTTTATATTTACTATTTTTTACTCGTTTAGGAATATAAAAAATTAGATTAAAATTATTGTATACGGTGTGGTATGATAACTTATGGCATGTGTGACATAACCTTTACATTAATTAAATTTATTTAAATAAAAAATAAACCAAGTTGTTTGCGTCTCACTGTTTCCTGTTGACCTAATTCATCTATCTTATGCTTCTTATAATGGTTACTTCAGAATACATCATCATCGGCAAGTCAACAAAATAAGCTATGTTTGCTAGTCATTGTCGTCTCTGAAGCCACGAACTTACATTATGTTTACTTTCTTTCTTTTTTTTTTTAATGGGAACAAAATCACAAGGTTTTCTTATTACTTTTCGGCTTCTCCATCTCTTTCTTCCACTGTTAGGTGTTTGGTTTGTCCAGTTTTGTTCACCACGAGGCTTTGACTGTTACACAGCGACGGAAAACTTAAGGATGACTTCCAAGCCTGTGCAAGGAAACTTCTGCCACACTGTTTGTACTGTGTGCAGAGGAAGGACGGAGACCATTCAACGCTCAAAGACCATATCACAGCGTATACATTTGGAAACATATACTGTTTATTTTCTGGCCCAATTTGAGTGAGTCAGCTACATTACGTTCAGTTCATTTATACGTGTTTGTTCTGTCAAATCTGAAACCTAACAGCAAAGCGATGATGTAAGCAGTACATCACTAACTCATCCAATCATAAGATGCCATGTGGGAGTCCAGATGCCACGTGAGTCTCTCTCTCCCTTCGGCTCACATCCGTCTCGATCCCCAGAAAAATTGCACGATTGATCGTTGAGAACATTGATATACCTCTCCTCTCTCCTCATTTGAATTATCAATCGCCAATGATCTATCACTCTCGTTAATCATAATTTCAAGAGGGCTCATATGCTTAGGTGCATTAATATCAGATGGCGTGACCCAATTCTCCTCTTTGGACGTCTAACACCGAGTATCATCTTTGTTCATTCCAAATAGACTCTAGTCCTAACAAATTGTACGCCCACGATCGTCCTTCACTAATGTAACCCTTAAGGAGATGTGGTAGCCATCAACATAAAATAAGCCATTGACGATATAAAGGCTCTTTGAGAAGCAACTGATTATCTTTCATAAGCCACTTAAGTATATAAGCACGTCCTAAAGTTTAGAGGGGCAAATGAATTATTGTAGTCACCATATTATTAACTTAATTTTCGGAAGGATCGGATTGGGAACATTCCCTTAACGCGAACTGCTTGTGCAAAGATCCCAACGAGACTAAAGCACACCTCAAAACGACTTCAGATCAACTCAAAGTGAACGTGAAGCATCTTAGGACCACACTCGTCAGATCCTCCTCCTACCCTCACCTTCTAATGTGACCTCTCATAGAGTTTTTGGACGATGTTACGCTTTTGGGACCAGATCAAACTGTGACAATCCCATCGATTGACGACATCTAAGTACTAACAAAACCATAATAAAATCAAGTAATTTTAGTCTCAATTCAAAAAACTGATGATTTCAATTGGGATTCTGAATCCTATATATATGTATGTATATATATATATATATATATATATATATATATATATATATATATATATATGTATGTGTATATATATATATATATATGTATATATATATATATATATATTCTTCTAAAAAATTCTTTTAATTAATCTATTATTAAATAATTGAAAAGATAGATAAATCAGGAGAATTTAGGTTTTTCTGATCGATTTGGAATGGAATCGGAATCACCCATTTTGGTTTTGATTCGAAATCCTAGGAATTAGAATCATCAATTTTGATTTCGATTCCAAATCCCATGAATCGAAACTATTGATTTTGATTCCGATTCGAGATCAAAAAAAATGGAAACCGAATCATCAGACTGCGATCTCAGTTTGATTGGATACCACCGAATCATTATTCTAATTGAGAGTCTACTGACATCGATGACAAACATATACAAACCGGTCAACATCTACCGTCTCACACACTAAAAAAAAAAACGAAGTGTGAAAACATCAACCCCTGATATATTTGTTGGGAGCGTCCATAAAAGAGAGCCTGACATTTTGATGTACGTACGCTATTCGGCACATCCGCTTTTTGCAGCCCACGTTAGTTAATTAGCCGAAATGTACTAAGTATTACATTACAGCAATCAAATCATCTCTTTTGCACATGAGACATTTGTCAAGGTCCAAAGTGTTGGATAAGACTAGAGCATTCACTTTATAGTGGTAGGTTTGTCTATAATAAAAGAAATGTCTAATGGACCCAAAGCATCATCTTTACATGTAATATATTTGTCTAGGGTAAAGAAGTAATCCAACATGATTGAAGCTTTTTGTTCGCGCATGATATATTTGCTTAGGAGAACAAATATTCTAAGCACTCGAACCAAAGCATCGTATTTACACATGACGTGATGTGTCCCATAGGACAAAGAAACATTCAAAGCATAATACAAGGAAAGCATCTCTCTTTGGACATAATATCTATCTCCTCTCAAGACACAAATATTTAAAGCATTCAACATGACTTGAACATCACATGACTACAATGATGTGTTCGCTGATGATAAGAAAACAAACATTTGAAGCATTCAATACAATCAGAGTATATGAGATATCTAATATAATCAAAGCATATTATACGTTTAGCATGACCTAAGCGTCTTTTTTGTGCATGATGCTTCTACTTAAAATAAAAGTATTAGTTACTAATTTTTTAATGTATGTAACAATAATTGATATCCTAACGTGTCTAAAGAGACAAAGAGCTCGCTAGACATGATATATAATTATAATATCTAAAAAAAATTCTCTCATTAAGCAGCCCCGTTCTAAACAAGCCAAACTACTATATAAATGAATCTCTCTCTCTCTCTCTCTCTATATATATATATTTCAATTTCATACTTATTAAACTCTTGAACTTTTAAATTTTTTTTATATAAATAAATAGATACGGTCAAATGAAATTTAATAGACATATCTCAATATAATATGAGTATTTTTTTATTTTGAAAAAAAATTCTCCCACATTATCACATACTGTTAAGAAGAACTATGTTCTGTCATCCACATCCAACGACACTTGAAAAATATATGTTTTGGATTAACTTGTCATATTGAATTTACAGTCAAGAATCGTATCATCATTGAGAAAAGAGAGTATGAAAATTTATAACTGTACACTAAAAGTATACAGTTTAAATTCATAATAGCTTTCATAGCTAAAAGTGTATATATATATATACATATGTATATACACATACATATACAAATATACATACATATACATATATACATATATATACATATATATAATTTTCATACTTATCTTTTCAAATTCAAATTTGGAACGTCAAACTGAAGATTTGCGTGTACAGTCTTGTGAATGATTATCGTTGGTTGAATATTAAAACGAATTTTGATTGACATAAACACCTTTTATAAATATCAAGTGAAACCTTTTATATAATTCAAACTATTGCTTTATAAATATTGTTATGAGTGGTTAATCTAAGCAATCTAGGATGGATGGAGGGAGCGACACATATGGAGAATCTTAACATTCGGAATAGTGGAAGGACATATGCTAAATCATGGTTTATAGCGGCAAATATCGTGTCTCCATTCTAATAAATCAGGAAACAGAGAGACGAGCATCATTTGTAAAGAGAAAACCAATAGCTTGATGGTGTTCGAGAAGAGCATGATATATAACCTACCATTTTATTCCTCCTTACTTAATGAGTTCGATGAAGTGAGATAACGCCAACAACACAGTGCCACCAAATAGAACAGATGTTTTGGCTACATATGAAAACACTAAGCAAAAGGATATTTCATGGACTCTAAAGAGATGCAATCCTCAAGCAAATGCCTCCTCCACCAGGAAGAATTACAAGAGAACTTAATCCTCTGTCCATCTTTAATTGACAGCAGTTGGTGCGTAATCAATAACGATAAACTTCTCCAGTGCAAGAAGAAATTTATTGGCAAACTCCACATGAGCTGGGTGTGCAATATATTCCGCAATGCCTTCCACACCATCAAACGTTGATTCGAACACATGGGTGAAACCCTGATGCAGGTTCTCGATGCTCACATCCCTTCCCCTGGTCCGCAAATTTCAAATACATCAGAATTATGTGATAACTACAGTATGTTCAGGGCGAACAAGAAAGAATAAACTGAATCAGCCAGTTTCCAACAGAACAAATGCTATGTTCAATTTGACTGACACCACTAAAATTTCATAGTTGCTAACAGAAAATTTTTCTGTCTAACATTGAAAGGATGTTTGAAAGACTGAGTCTAAGAATGCCTTAAAACCAAGAGAACAATCCAAAGAATCAATAATAAAACATAATCCAGAAATACAATTGATGTCATGCTTATGTGATTCGACACTCCAGGTATACATCTAAAGAAAAAAAAAAATCAAAATTTTAGTTGTATGAAAATAAGTTACAAATTTTCTTGAGTTAATACAAACATAGGCGTAGAGTCCCCGGTACATTCTTACATCAATTTTAAATTTTTTTCTTTAACTTATTTTTTCTTCTCCATCTAAATCTTGAGATTCATGATGCATTGTTAGGACAAGTCAAATCTTAATTTCCAATGATTTTTTCCTTCAAGTAGAAGTCTCCTCCAAGCAATCCCAGAAATTAAAAAAAAAAAAAGCTCACCAACCCGACACATTACACCGGGAAGTAAATAGCTAGAAGCTCTAAAGACTCCAAGATACAGATGGTTGTTGTTACTTAAACATCTTTCAACATAAAAATGGTTTCTTGGACATGTGATGAGAAATCTTTCAGCGTGTAGGTGAGATTCTTCCTAAAATTATGTCACAGGAAACCAAGGAGCATGAGTCGGTAATATACCAGTCTAAGAGGCAGATGTTGCTACAGTAAAAGGATCAGTTATCATGACAGGGTGTGGGTGTTGAGATCGCAATTAAACTCCGAACACCCTAAAACCCTGAAGATCATTGAACCCTACAACAAATGTACTTGAGCAAACGACGCCAGCAGAATGCTGAGACGGGTGGTTGGGCTAAGAAGCAATACAAGTTTGGCAGGTCAAACCTAGATAAGGAAAAGGCTATAGATGAGCAGCAGACTGCTTCCGAACGGTTTGTTCATATGAGGAGCGAACTAAGATGCCGATACAGTTCAGCAAACCTTTGAAGGTAGTGAAAAGGGAAACGTCAAACAAGCAGATGAATTGCTGATTCAGAGTACAGATGAAGCTGCAGGTACTTAAAACTGAAGCCGCGGAGATATCTCCAGCTACAATTACATGGAATAAGAAGCCATTGTTAAGATTCTACCACTGGATCTAAACTCCAAAGCGTTAGGGTAATCAAATGGATAAGAATAGCACTCCTATGTATTGCGATTCTGATTACCTCTGAGGAATAAGGAGCACAAGGACAAAGATGGTAGAGTTTTAGATCTGATACTGACATAGAGCAATCAAACCCAACCAACACTATCAATTAGTCAACAAAAAACTTAGATCTAAACTCGTCAGAGTTGAACTCTCATCCTGAATTGCAAAATCGGACTCCAAACCCTTATAGCTGTCAAGATTTATGCAAAACCAAATATTGGAAACAATCTAGCAGGACAAATCTCATCAATTAGTACTTCCCAATGTTCCATGGATCAAGCAACTGATAAAAGATTGCTCGTTAACAAGCTTGTTCGATCATCCGCGCACACACACACACACACACACACATTCCGAAGAAGAGGAGAAGGGAGGGAGGGAAGGGAGGCACCAGTGGAAGGCCTTCATGGGGGGAATGAGGGAGACGAGGTTGGCGTAGCCCTTGATGAGGTCGTCCACGGCTTCGGGGGACACCTCCTCCTTGAATTTGGCCAGCAGCACGTGCTTCACCGCCATCGCCTCTCTCGCTCTCTCTACTGCTGCTACAGCCTCCTCTATATAAGAAGATTGGGAGAAAGATGCGTCTGATAAAACGCCACCACATCGTCTCTCTCGTGCAGCGCATGTCTTAGTTAAATAATTAACTAATGAGATTAATATTGACAAACCTTTTCTTTTCCTATTTATAATTTTTATTTTAAAATTTTTAATATTTCAAAAATATCTCTACATAAATATAAATATAAATAGATATAAATATAAATATATTTTTAATATCCTCATCATATGCCCCTTTTTCCCTTCCACACATCTCATTCTCTCCGGCCTCATCATCGCCCTAGATGATCCCCGTTGCCTCTACCTTAACTTCTGTTAGGATCGAAATTATCACTAAGAGGGGGGCGAATTAGTACTTTTGTAAAAATTATATCGATTAAAAAATCTCATTTGATAAATTCGGTATTTTAAACGTAGAGTGTAAGCAAAAGCAGTAGACAGTTAAATCAATTAGCAACAAAAATAAATAGCAAGGAAAAGAGCACACCGAATTTATAGTGGTTTGGTCATCGTGACTTACGTCCACTTTCGATTCCTCTTCTATCGAGGCCACCAGCTTCCACTAACGATCTTCTTTCAATATGTGAAGATCAACTACCCTCTTATAACTCTTTTCTCCTTTTGATAGGCTTAGGAGAGAACCTTTACACCCCCTTTTTACAAGGTAACCCTCACATACCTCTCTTAGATCAACTTCTAAGCTCAAGGAGGAGGGAACTCAACGTTTTGATAGAGTTTTTTTAGTTTTTTCCATAAGAATTCTTGCTCATTTCTTGCTGCCAAAGTGAGGTATTTATAGGCCCCAAATGGTTTCAAAAATGGAGTCTAAAATTTTAAATTTCTTGGTCTTCCAAGTAGGGGTGGTACAACCACCTACCAATCTAACATTGGGCGGTACTACTGCATGACACATTGACACTGATAGTATCACTGCCCACTTTGGGTGGTATCACTGCCTAACAACTTGGAAAAGTGTGTTATTTACTTTTTCAACTCATAGGTGGTTCCACCGCTTGACCCAACTTTTGGGTCACTGAATGGGTCTCCCAATGCACTTAAATCAATATGAACTTAGGCCTAGTTTGTCACGAATGATCGTCACGCACCTGCAACAACTTCATTCAATGAACCGTTTGTCACTTTTGCATGTTTGTACGGAGACATAATAGTATATTTTGCCTTAGTTTTGTGTGTTTTTGCTTGTAAAAATGTATGTTTGAATAGGTTGCAGTGCTGCAGTGCAACCGCTCATCACGCCAGGCTGAACTGCCCAAAATAGCTCTATTTTCACGTGCCACAGCTTATTTTCAGCAAGCTACAGCTACACATGAAATGTCAGCCATCTCAGCACCCTGGAACCCCCCGAGTGGCACAGGGCTGGATGGGGCTTTGGTATATTATCGAGCATTGAAAAATCTTCACAAGTTCGTACATTAACTTGAAGGGAACTTGCCTTCACGTCCGGCACCCGGTGAGCAGTTGTTTGTGGATTTGTAATTGTTCATTCTACTTTTGAAAGTCTTTATTTTCTCATTCCACTCTTTTCTCTCTTGCACTCAAGGTGCTTGTTGAATTTCTTGTAAAGCTTCTCTCTCCACGAGACATCGGGACTTGTCCATCGCTCGTTTTCAATCTAATCAACTTTCTATTTTATAGGTCCTTTAGGACCTATACGAGGTTACAACTAGGCTGAATCCATGCGAACGCATATGTCGCAAGGGTGCCTCATAACTTAGGCAATCCCAACTAAGTCTGAGGAGTTGCATAAGGGTGCTGCACGACTTAGGCAACTTCAGCTAAGTTCGTGAATTTGTTACAAGGGTGTCTCATGACTTAGGCAATTCTAACTAAATCCATGACATTATGGTATCAGAGCGGGCAAGCAATTTGAGCAAGTAGCGAAGCAACTTTGTAATCTCTCCATGGTCAAGCATCGTGGCAAATCGAGCAAGGCGGGGCAAGCCAAACCTTTGCCCCAAGTAGCCTCCGATGGGCTGCAAGTGCAAACTCACTCTCATGTCATTGGAGTTGCTTTGGAGGATTGTGGCAGTGAACATAATGAGCGAGAAATTGGCTACTCTCCGCAAACGGAGGAGGCGCAATCTAGAGCGCCAACTAGGAAAAAGAGCTATAAGGAGAGACTCACAATGGCGGAAACCCGCTTGGATGTTCTTGAAGCAAGCTTGGAGGAACTCTACTAAGACCAACAAAGGCTTCTTATGGTAGAAAGCTAGCAAGAAGAAGCTGAATCCTGAATTGACAAGGTTGAGGTCCTAGTTGATCGACTGATAGACGATACTAAAGACTCCATACAACATTTACACGAAGTCGTGGTGGAACTCACTTCTAGAGTGACAGCATTCACAAGGGCACTAAATGCAGGAGGGAACAACACCCACGTTGCACTACCACAAAATCTGAGGGCACCTGAGCCTCATTGCTATGGAGGTACTAGGGATGTAAAAGAGCTCGAGAATTTCTTGTTTGACATGGAACAATACTTTTGAGCTACAAGGCTTGATTATGAAGATATTAAAGTTTCAATAGCAACCATGTATCTGAATGAGGATGCAAAACTTTGATGGCAAACCCGTTGGAAAGAGATCCAACAAGGTCGATATCGGGTGGACAGATGGGATGACTTGAAGCGGGAGTTGAGAATTCAGTTCCTACCCAAGAATACATAGTTCGTCGCAATGAGGAAATTGAGACAACTCTACCAAAGCACTTCTATTCGAGACTACGTGAAGCAATTTTATGCACTAATACTGGACATACAGTGTAATCATCGATAGTTTCTCCTTTAACATAAATTAATTACTATAAATAATGTACTTTATTATTAACTTCTATATTTGTGTACTATAATTAAGGAAATAATTAAATTTAGTTTCCTTAATCACAAGGATAAGTTAGGAATTCTACTAATCAAGTAAATTATTAATTGATTTATTTTCTAATGAATGATTTGATTTTTAGGAAGTAAATAGTTTACATTCCATTTTCGTGTGTGAACTATAAGAAATGAATATTATATTTCTCTTTTTGTGTGTGAAAGGAAAATAAAAATAAATTAAAAATAAGAATTAAATTATTACTTATCTTGTGAGGAGATCTTATCTTCTCTTATATAAAGGGGAGTACTCCTCCCTCATTCCTCACCGAGACAATGGGAGGATTGAGGAGAGGACTTCCCGAGGAGATGATATCGATAAAAGGATAACCGAGGAGAGGTAGGATTATTTCTTTTCAATTAGATTTAATTTATATTTTGAAATCTTGATATTGATGTACAATCATTTCTTTTTAACTAGCTTTGGTCTATGTTTTGAAATCTTGATTTGAGGTAGGATCCTTTCTTTTTAACTAGTTTTGATCTATATTTTGAAATATTAATGTTGAGATTGTTATAGTTTTTGATGCATAATGATGTTTTAATTTTGAAAATTTATGATTAATGAATAATGATAATTATTTTGTAATGTTAGAATGATTATTTGATTCATCTTGATCTATTAAGCTTAAGTGAATTTTAATATTGATTTAATTATTAAAATTCTTATTTTTGGACTAGCATAATAGTTCTAATTTATTTAATTAGATATATCTATGTTTCAAGAATTATGTATGAATTTTTACAATATAATTAATTTTAAATTTAAGATTATAAATTTAAAGTTTTTATTGATGGATTTGAGTCATTCTTTAATAATTTTAAGTGTTGAAATCTAATTTGATAAGAGGAGTCTAATTGGGGTCTGACTTGAATCAAGTTGATCGATCAGATCGAATCGACTCAACCCATGTGGTCATGTACGACCTAGCACATGTGAATAAGTATAATTTAACCTATATGACTTGGCATGACCCAACCTTTGTGGCCGGGTAAGAGCCAGCTCATGTTGCCAGGCATGACACAACCCATGTGACTAGGTACGATTTAGTCTATGTGACCATGTATAATCCAGCCCATGTGGTAAGATATGACCCAACCATGTCGCTAGGCATGAGCCAACTCATGTGGCTAAGTATGATATAATACATGTGATCATGTATGACCCAACTCATATGGTAAGGTACGACCCAACCATGTGGCCAAGCATTGGCCAGCTCATGTGGTTAGGTATGACCTAATCCATATAGTTAGATACGACCCCAACTCATGTGTCTAAGACTAACTCACGAGCCAAGTAAGACTTAGTTCAATGGCAAGGCTCAACTCAACTTATAAGTGAGGCTTAGCCTAGTTCATGAAGTTAAGTCTGCCCAGCTACGCAATTGGCATTAAACATATTGTCACTCCTTCTATATAGCTCATCGTACCTCAACTTAACCTAGTACTTAAAACAGGTATATGTAGTGTATGTGGAATAGGTATATGCAGTGTATGTGACCTGTCCAAGACTCAGGTGGGTTAGTTCGATTTGGGTTAGCATTGCACGACATAGTCCAATTTCCTCCCTCTCTATTGGTTTGAACTCATTAATTGACTAAATCAAACAGGTTTGACCAGTTAAAGCTGGTTTAGGGTGATTTCAAACTAACTTGACTAGTTCAAACCTATTTGACCTAATCGAGATCAATCAACTCTAAATTAGACCAATATAGGGTGATTCCAGATCGGTTCTATAAGGCTTTGATGTTGGTTCCATTAGATCATAATCGAATTGAGTTTGGTTTAAGTCAATTGAGCTATTTCAATTAGAGTTTTGGTTGATTGAGGACTATTAAAATATTGATATTTTATGCTTCTATAATTTGATGAATTTAAAAGTTTTATCTAAAGATGTCATTTAAAAATGATTATTGTTTTTATATTTTCTTATTATGATATTGATATGATGAGTATCATGTAGTAGATGTGATTAGGCTAGTAGTTCACATTGGGAGTGCAACCTGTGAAAGGAGTTACGAGCCCATCATAGTGCGAAGCCATCAATGAATATAGTCTAGCATATTTACATCAAGTATGGTCTCTCATAATATTTAATCATATTTATTTCTTGATGTATGTGTGAGTGAATGAATAACTGTAATGAATGATCATGGATGTTTATGTATCCCTACCGAGGGCAGGTATGGCGATTCCCTTCGGGGATTAGTGGGCCGTTAGACGTGATGGTTAGACGGTTCCTCCATTCACTGTTGGGAGGAACGTGTCCCCACTTAGGTGAGTGAGGGATACCACTCCATCTACTGTTGTGAGTGCGATATGGATTATCTCCATCCACTGTTGAGAGGAATCCATCCCATGGAATATGCCTCTCCATCCGCTGTTGGGAGAGTGCACCATCGGGTGATGTACGCCTTTGTTATTATATATGTGTTGCATGTGGCTGATGCATGATTTTGTTTATTATGTAAGAAATTATCATCATTTTTCTGATGCATAAGTTTTATGACGAATTGAATTATTTTCTTATTGAATTATTGATATTTGTTTATATTTCATGAATATTGAAGATTATTTTTATGATTTTTCTAAGGTTCCTACCAGTATGTGTGGTTGTTGATATATTTTTATTTTATATTTATTTTTAAAGTAATCTACTACTGTGTAATAGATCTGAAGCTTGGATGGAAGAGACTTGTGACCCTACCAAGAAGATGTTGTCATTTTTCTAGTTTAATAGAATATTTACTACTGTAAAGATAAGGATTTGAATTCAAAGATGAATGAAAAGAAAATAAGGGAGTTTATTATATAAATTATGGATAATAAAATTCTGATTTATTATTCTTTTTATAAATCTGGGATATGACAAATTTAATAGTATCAGAGCAATGATTTTGAGGACCTGGAATATGGGATCATAGGGTTAGAATATTAGATGACCTAATTAGTTTTTGAGATTTAGATTTTGAGAATTAGATTATAATACAAGTAAAATATAAATTTAAGAGATTATGATCATTTGTTTGGAGTCAAATATGTTTTTCTTTATAAAAATAATTAATTAAAGATATTGATCAAAGAGAATCTCATTAAATGACTTGAAATGAGGTTGTTGAGTAAAAGGTCAAAATTTTAATTTTTTTCTAAATTAAAATAAGTGTCATATTAGTTTATCTTATAAACTCTCATAAGATTTTATATTTTGAATATGATTTTTCTATGATCTTCTTGTCCCTTTTTGAGATATATATAATAAATAATATCAATTGACTTAGTTATTCATGTAGATTCTAGTAAGTTTTAGTTATTTTCTCTTAACGTAAAAGTTTTGATAATTTTAAGTATAAAAATTTTATAGGATCTTTTATAAATAGAAAATATTTACCTTTATAATTTTTGTTACCATTTATTATTCTTAAAATTGAGATTAGAGTTGACATATGGTTTGTAGAAGTTATTATTGACATTAATAAAATATATGCCTTTGAAGTTGAATAACGTGCATTGATATTTAAACTTAATTATATGAGTAATTTAAATAGAGTTTTGATTTAATGTCAAATTAATTATAAGATATTATTTAATGCAATGACGAGTCTTGTGAATTAAATATAATGCTATTTTTTTTGACACATATAATATATAAATCATTTGAAATTATAAAAGAATATATGTTGAATAGTTGGAGAAATTTTTATCATTTCAATTGCTTTTGTTTGTTGAGTTGTACCTCAACTTATATTTTATGTCAACAATCAGTTAATTTTTAAAACTTAAAAATTTTATTGATTTATTAGATATAGAATTTGATATACTTGGGTAATTTAAAACCAAATTTGTTCAATAAGTTTCATTAATCTATCATATATTTTTTTTACTTAAAAGTTTTCGAGTGGTACATTTAATCAAAATATTTTTCACGCTAATTTAGTTTTATCATTTGACTTGGTATTTGAAAGCTAAATATATTGATTAATGTTGTTTTTAATCAAATTTGGGGATGAAATTTCTATTAAGTGGGGGAGAAATATAATCATTGATAATTTCTCCCTTAACATAAATTAATTACTATAAATGATATACTACTTTATTATTAACTTCTATATTTGTGTACTATAGTTAAGGAAATAATTAAATTTAGTTTCCTTAATCACATGGATAAGTTAGGAATTTTACTAATTAAATAAATTATTAATTAATTTATTTCCTAATGAGTGATTTGATTTTTAGGAAGTAAATAGTTTACATTCAATTTTCGTGTGTGAACTATAAGAAATAAATATTATATTTCTCTCTTTGTGTGTGAAAAGAAAATAAAAATAAATTAAAAATAAAAAATAAATTATTACTTATCTTGTGGGGAGATCTCATCTTCTTTTATATAAGGGGACTACTTCTCCCTCATTCCTCATCGAGCCTAACAATGGGAGGATTGAGGAGAGGACTTTCCGAGGAGATGATATCGATGAAAGGATAGTAGTAGGATCCTTTCTTTTTAATTAGATTTAATTTATATTTTGAAATCTTGATGTTGATGTACAATCATTTCTTTTTAACTAGTTTTGATCTATGTTTTGAAATCTTGATTTGAGGTAGGATCCTTTTTTTTTAACTAGTTTTGATCTATATTTTGAAATATTAATGTTGAGATTGTTATAATTTTTGATGCATAATGATGTTTTAATTTTAAAATTTTATGATTAATGAATAATGATAATTATTTTGTGATGTTAGAATGATTATTTGATTCATCTTGATCTATTAAGCTTAAGTGAATTTTAATAATGATTTAATAATTAAAATTCTTATTTTTGGATTAGCATATTAGTTCTAATTTATTTAATTAGATATATCAATGTTTCAAGAATTATGTGTGAATTTCTACAATGTAATTAGTTTTAAATTTAAGATTATTAATTTAAAGTTTTTATTGATGGATTTGAGTCATTTTTTAATAATTTTAAGTGTTGAAATCTAATTTGATAAGAGGAGTCTAATTGGGGTCTGACTTGAATCAAGTTGATCGATTAGATCGAATCGACTCAGCCCATGTGGTCATGTACGACCTGGCACATGTGAACAAGTATAACCTAGCCCATATGACTCGGCATGACCCAACCTATATGGCCGGGTAAGAGCCAACCTATATGACAAGATACGACTCAACCTATGTGGCCATGCATGACCTAACCTATGTGATTAGGTACGATCTAGTCTATGTGGCCATGTATGATCCAGCCCATGTGGTAAGATATGACCCAACTATGTGGCTAGGCATGAGCTAGCTTATGTGGCTAGGTATGATCTAGTACATGTGGCCATATATGACCCAACTCATAGGGTAAGGTATGACCCAACCATATGGCCAAGCATTGGCTAGCTCATGCGGCTAGGTATGACCCAATCCATGTGGTTAGATACGACCCCAACTCTTGTGTCTAGGACCAACTCGCGAGCCAAGCAAGGCCTAGTTCAATAGCAAGGCTCAGCCCAACTTATAAGTGAGGCTTAGCCTAGTTCATGAAGTTAAATCTGCCTAGCTACGTGATTGGCATTAGACATATCGTCACTTCTTCTATATAGCCCATCATACCTCAACTCAACCTTGTACTTGGAATAGGTATATGTAGTATATGTGGAATATGTATATGCAGTGTATGTGACCTATCCAAGACTCACGTGGGTTGGTTCGGTTTGAGTTAGCATTATACGACATAGTCCAATTTCCTCTCTCTCTATTGGTTTGAGCTTATTAATTGATTAAATCAAATATGTTTGACTAGTTAAAGCCGGTTTAAGGTGATTCTAAACTAACTTGACTAGTTCAAACCTATTTGACCTAATCGAGATCAATCAATTCTAAATTAGACCAGTCTAGAGTGATTCCAGACCGGTTCTATAAGGATTTGATGTTGGTTCCATTAGATCATAATCGAATTCAGTTTGGTTTAAGTCAATTGAGCTATTCCAATTAAGGTTTTGGTTGATTGAGGACTATTGAGATATTGATGTTTCATGCTTTTGTAATTTGATGAATTTAAAGGTTTTATCTGAAGATGTCATTTGAAAATGATTATTGGTTTTCTATTTTCTTATGTTTATGACATTGATATGATGAGTATCATGTAGTAGATGTGACTAGGCTAGTAGTTCACATTGAGAATGCAACCTGTGAAAGGAGCTATGGGCCCATCATAGTGCGAAGCTACCAATAAACACAGTCTAGCATATTTACATCAAGTATGGTCTCTCATAATATTTAATCATATTTATTTCTTGATATATGTGTGAGTGAATAGATGAGTGTAATGAATGATCATAGATGTTTATGTATCCCTGCCGAGAGCATGTATAGCGATTCCCTTCGGGGATTAGCGGGCCGTTAGACGTGATGGTTAGACGGTTCCTCCATCTGCTATTGGGAGGAACGTGTCCCTACTTAAGCTAGTGAAGGATACCACTCCATCTACAGTTGTGAGTGCGATATGGATTATCTCCATCCGCTGTTGGGAGGAATCCATCCTATGGAATATGCCTCTCTATCCGCTATTGGGAGAGTGCACCATCGGGTGATATACGACTTTGTTATTATGTATGTGTTGCATGTGGCTGATGCATGATTTTATTTATTATGTAAGAAATTATCATCATTTTTTTGATGCATAAGTTTTATGACGAATCGATATATTTTCTTATTGAATTATTGATATTTGTTTATATTTCATGAACATTGAAGATTATTTTTATGATTTTTTTGAGGTTCCTACCAGCATGTGCGGTTGTTGATATATTTTTATTTTATATTTGAAGCTTGGGTGGAAGAGACTTGTGACCTTACCAAGAAGATATTGTCATTTTTTTAATTTAATAGAATATTTACTACTGTAAAGACAAGATTTGAATTCAAAGATGAATAAATAGAAAATAAGGGTGTTTATTATATAAATTATGGATAATAAAATATTGATTTATTATTCTTTTTATAAATATGAGATGTGACATACAAGACATGTCCGAGAAGGATAAACTGTTCAACTTCCTTGATGGGTTGAAGCCAAGGGCTTAACAAGAACTGCATCGAAGGAATGTCATCGATGTGATAGGAAGGAATGTCACCGATGTGATCGAGGCAATTGCAGTCGCAGAAAGACTCACCGACTATATTTCTTTTGAGGACTCAAGAAGAAGGAAACAAGCTTCAGGAAATCGCGCTCTAAAATATTCTTGAGGGAAGGAGCCCGGGGACAAGCAAAGGACGAAGAACTCCCACAAAGGGCCAAGCTCAAAAGGCAAGCCCCCAAAACCTGGTGGATACTTCTTGTGCGGAGGGCCGCATATGGTGAGAGAGTGCCCATAGAAATAGACACTCAATGCTTTAACAACTTCTATCCATCCTCCCAGATTGGACAAGGGCAAGGTTGTCGCTCTTAGTTTGAGTAGTTCAGAATATAGTAGTGATGATGAGGAGTCGCAAGGACCCCGGATAGAAGCAATGCGTTTGTTGAATGTTATGTGGGGTCAAGTGAGAGAGAACATGAAGGCAAGGCCACAAAAAGTAGGAAGTAGCGAGCTGATGTATGTAGACATTAAGCTCAATGGCCAAACGACTCATATAATAGTGGATATGGGCACTACTCACAACTTTATTGCCGATCGAGAAGCAAAGCAACTTGGGCTGATCTTGGAGAAGAACCCAAATCGAATGAAGGCAGTAAACTCGGAGGCCAAACAAATCTCCGGGTTGGCAAAGGGAGTTCCCATCAAGATCGGAATATGAAGCGGGAGCACAAACATGATGGCGGTGCCATTGGATGACTTTCAAGTGATTCTTTGAATGGAGTTCATGCACGCGACGAAGTTGGTGCCAATGCTATTCTTAAACTCCCTATCTATGATAGGAGATGATGGCCCTTGTGTGGTTCCCATCTCTCTGAGAGGAACCAGGGAACCCCAATAGATATCGATATTACAACTGAAGAAAAGGGTATGAAAAGGCGAATTAACATTCATGGCTGCTATAAAGCTAGAGCCACTCGACGAGGAGGTCATTCGTGAACCTATTGTGGTGGCTAACGTTTTGAAGGAATTCAGAGACATTATGCCACCTGAGTTACGGAAGACTCTATCGCCACGTAGAGGCATTGATCATTATATCAAGTTGGAGCTAGGATTGAAGCCTCTAGCGAGATCACCATACCACATGCCCCTCCAGAGTTGCTAGAGCTCAGAAATCTGTTAGGTGAACTACTAAGCGGTAGTCTCATCTATAGTTCCAAAGCACCATTTGGAGTTCCAATTCTCTTACAAAAGAAATAAGATGGGAGTATCTAACTATGCGTTGATTATTGAGCCCTTAATAAAGTGACGGTAAAGAACAAGTATTCCATCCTACTCATCATGGACTTATTCAACCAATTGGGCAAAGTAAAGTATTTCTCCAAACTCGACTTCCGATCGAGGTACTGGCAAGTGCTCATTGCTGAAGGCGACGAAGCAAAGACTACCTGTGTGACCAGGTATAGAGCGTTTGAGTTCTTGGTGATGCCTTTCGGCTTAATCAATGCTTCGGCCACATTCTACACTCTTATGAACCAACTATTCAAAGAGTATTTGGATAAGTTTATGGTCGTCTACTTGGATGATATCGTCGTCTATAGCCAAACACTCAAGGAGCATGTCGAGCACATTCGAACAATTTTCAAGGTTCTCAAGGAGAACACTTTGTTCGTGAAAAGGGATAAGTGCTACTTTGCTCAAATGAAGATCTTATTCTTAGGGCATCGAATCGGTGATGGCTCCATTTGGATGGACAAATCAAAGGTGCAAGTTATTGTGAAATGACAAACTCTAAAGAAGGTGCTAGAGTTGAGATCCTTCATTGGTTTCGTCAACTATTATCGGCGCTTCATAGCGAGGTATTCAAAGTGTGCAACTCCATTGATGGAGTTGCTAAAGAAGGAGCAGCTTTAGAGGTGGTCTGACAAATGTGAAGCTGCATTCTAAGATCTGAAGGTTGTTGTGTTGGAAGAACTGATGCTCAAATTGGCAGACTATAGGGTGCACTTCGAAGTCCATATAGATGCTTCAGACTTCGCTATTGGAGTATTCATGCAGGAGGGTCATCCGGTGGCCTACGAGAGCCGCAAGCTCAACGAGATCGAGCGATGGTATCCAGTGCACGAGAAGGAGATGACAGCGGTGGCCCACTATCTATGAGTTTGATGGTACTACCTTCTCAGGTCGCAATTTGTGTTGAGGACAAATAACATTGCTTTGAGTTATTTCCGAACTCAAAAGAAACTCTCCCCAAAGCAAGCATGATGGTAGGACTTTCTAGCCAACTTTGATATGGCAATAGAGTACAAGCCCAAAAAAGCAAATGTCGTAGCTAATTCATTGAGCCGGAAAGTGGAGCGACTGAATGCCATATAGTTAGAGGGCAGAGGCCAAGCAAGTCAGTTGCGCTCCAACTTCCTTTCCAGGATCATGGATGGACTGTACAGTGATTCCCAAGTAATAACCTTGATGCAACTCATTAAAGAAGGCAAGACATAATGATTTTGGATCCAACAGGGACTCATTTACACAAAAGGGAATAGGGTTTATGTTCCTCGAGTAGACAATTTGAGGCGTGAACTCTTAAGAGAGTGTCATGATTCCCTTTGGGTTGGACATCCGGGTATTCATAGAATCTTAGCTCTCGTGGAGAGGGCCTTCTACTGGCCAAAGATGAGGATTGATGTGGAGGAATAAGTTAAAACGTGCCTCACTTGCCAGCAAAACAAGGTGGAGCAGCGGAAGTCGATGAACTTTGGAGCCGTTACCTACCAAGTCGATCGATAACTTTTGGAGCCGTTACCTGTACCAGAAAAGCTGTGGGAGAGCATTTCCTTGGTTCGATCGATTTTCAAGTATGCAACTTTCATTGCTACACCCTTACATTGTTCAGTAAAGGAGGCGACCAAGCTGAGATATGAAGATGTGGTGAAGTATTGGGGAGTTCTACACAATATTATCAATGATCGAGATGCTCGGTTCCTGGGATGATTTTGGATCGAGTTATTCAAATTGTTGGGTCTAAGTTATACTTCTCCACAAGCTTCTACCCTAGATGGATGACCAAACTGAAAGGATAAACTCGCTCTTGAGCAATAACTTCGGCACTATGTGAGTGCCAACCAATGAGATTGGGTAAAGTTGTTAGATATAGCCCAATTCTCCTATAACTTGTAGCGGAGCTTTACATCCAACAAGAGCGCCTTCTAGATCATTACAAGACTACAACTGTTAACTCCTCATACCTTGGCTATTGGATATACTGGGAGTAGTCCGTCAGCATATCACTTTGCAAAAGAATGACACCGAAATGCAGATATTATGCGGGCTTACTTGGAGAAGGTGACCAAAAAGATGAAGAAGTGGGCAGACTTGGGAAGGCAGCCACAGAAATTTAAAGTCGATGATTTGGTATTGGTAAAGCTCCAACTAGTATCACTCCAACTCTTTAGAAACAAAGTACATAAATGATTGGTGCATAAGTATAAATGACCCTTCCCAATAATTAGTAGAGTGGGCAACGTCTCCTACAAGTTGCAGCTGCTGGCATGACTCAAAATTCATAATGTTTTTTATACCAGCAACTTGAAAGCCTACTACTTAGATCCATAAGATACTTTTCGAAGTGTTCCAACTCGGCCACCACCCATTAGAGACTCCTACGAAAAGTGAGTTAAAACTATTTTAGCGGATCGCAAGATAAAGCTACACAATGGTGCTAAACAGACTAAGTACTTGGTGAAGTGGTGAAAGCTTCCCTGAAACGAAGCCAATTGGGAGCTTGAAGATCCCTACGACATGAAGAAGCAGTCATTAATAACTACCAACAAGCATCAATGACGGCGTCGATAGTTTAAGTGGGGGAGAATGTCATGAATGGTAGTCGCACACCCGTAATAACTTCGTTCAACGAATCGTTCATGACTTTTGCATGCTTGTACCAAGATATGGCAGCATGTTTTGCCTTAGTTTTATGTGTTTTTCCTTATAAAAATACATGTTTGAATAGGTTGTAGTGTTGCAATGCGACCGCTCACCGTGCTGGGCCAAACTACCTAAAATAGCTCCATTTTCGCGTGCCATGGCTTATTTTCGACAAGCCATAGCTGCACGCAAAATGTTAGCCATCTCATTACCCTAGAACCTCCTAGGTGGCACAAGGCTGGATGAGGCTTCGGTATATTATTGGGCATTGAAAAATCTTCACAAGTTTATATGTTAACTTGACGAGAACTTGCCTTTGTACCCGACACTCGATGAGCAGTTATTTGTGGACTTATAATTGTTCATTCTACCTTCTAAAGTCCTTATTTTCTCTTTCCTCTCTTTTCTCTCTTGCACTCAAGGTGCTTATTGAATTTCTTGTAAATCATTCCTCTCCATGAGATGTTGGGACTTGTCTATCTCTCATTTTCATTCTAATCACCTTTCTATTTTACAGGTCCTTCGAGACTTGCACAAGGTTGCAACTAGGCTAAATCTTTGCGAACGTATATGTCACAAGGGCGTCTCATGACTTAGGCAATCTCAACTAAGCCCGAGAAGTTGGCGCAAGGGTGCTATATGACTTAGGCAACTTCAGTTAAGTTCATAACTTTGCCGCAAGGGTGCCTCATGACTTAGGCAATTCCAGCTAAGTCCATGGCAAGTTGGCCTCTAATTGAATTAGCATGATTATACCAAAAACTAACTCAATTAGTCCTCTAAACTACTTCGATCTAAACAAATAATTACAAAGTATGAATCTTTTATCCGACATGTCATTGGTTTATCCAGCCTTCATTTGACCATTCGACGCATCGTCCTTTCCTTCGGCATATAACCCAATCAATATGTTAACCCTCTGTAACATTTGATCTTCTTGGCACAATGTCCGATCCTTCTGGCCTACTGCCCGAACTCATGACATGAAGTCCTTCTACCAACACATCGACCAATCCTCCAGCCCGATGTTCAATCTTCTTACATGTTTTACTCCAGCCTAACTTTTGATTCTTCTTGCTTCAATCAATTTGCCTTGCATGATCGAAGATAGTCCTACGTTACTCAAATGCTGATTAGATTATAACATCATCAATTAATTTTATCATCAAAATTTGAGATTCAACAATCTCCCCCTTTTTTATGACGACAATCAATTGATGATGGAGTTTCACTAAACTCCCCCTATCTATATGCCCTAATTCCAATCATGAATCATATGTAATACATCATATCAATATAATCATTACTTACATCATAAGTTGATATATTGCATGCATAATTCTAAATCATCATACATAATTTTAAAATATAAAAATACATCATATCATGCATGATTCAAATTTTAAACCATCATCATAACTTCTCCCCCTTTGTCATCAATAAAAAGGAGAAGTGTAACTAGCAAATTTTTGAAACATGCAAGCTAGCAATTTTTGAGATGTTCAAACTAGCAATTCTTGCTTCTCTTTTGAGATATGTAAGATAGCAACTGTTTGCTTCTTTGAAATATGCAAACTAACAATTTTTGCTTCTTTTTGCAATGTGCAAGCTAGTAATTTTGCTTCCTTTTATAATGTGCAAGCTGTAATTTTTGCTTTCTTTTGCAAAGTACAATCTAAGAAGTTTTCTATCCTTAAAATGTGCAAGCTAGCAAGACTTTCTCTCCTTGAAATGTGCAAGCTACAATTTTTTTTTGATATGCAAGCCATCAAGACTTTCTCTTCCTTTATCATTGTAAAAAAAAAGGAATAATATAATATTATTAATTTTCTTTTACATCAATTTTTAAATCTTGACAAATATTAATAACAAAGATAAATTTACATCAAGAGTGATCAATTTGATGATGGGGTATAGATAACATAATCAAAAAAGAGTTATATGAAATAAACAAATCTCAAGTTTTGAATATTGAAATATCATGAATCATTTTGATAAGTCTCCTCGTTAATAAAAAAAAGAAGAATCATACAAGAACAAATAATAGGAGATCTTGATTCATGAAAAAAAAAATCTCAAGTTATAATTCTATGAAATAAAAAAATCATGATTCATTTGGATAGTAAATAACAAAAAGAAATATAGGAGATAAAATGGTAAAATATCTTGATTCATGCATAAGAAATATCAAGTAATCAAGATCATGATTTGGATAAAACTTATTCAAATTTAAATAATCAAATCATCAAGATCACTTTTATAGTTTAAAAGATTCATAAAAATATCATAAATGAATTCATCAATCTCTTATTGAAAAACTCAATAAGATAGAGATAGAGAAATTTTTAAGAAAAAAATGCATTCCTCTTTTAGTTTCAATTTGATTGATTTCGTACAAGCATGCTCAAATCTTCTATGCCAAAACCATACATCATCGTTTGAAAACTAAAAGCAAGTTTTATTACAAAAGAATTCATCAAGATCAATAGTATAACACATTAAACAACAAGGCATCTTTAATCAAATAATTCCAATGTTAATAGTCATTCATTTATTATTATGTTTCAGTTAGTAAGTTTTGTAAAGTGTTTTAGATCTTTAGTCATAAGCCTTGAGCATCTATTATCAAGATATTATTTTTGTTCATTGCTTTTGATTGTAGAGATATCTATAAGAAAGGTGAGTTTGTCCTAGGTATCCATTTATCTTTAGGTTTCTCATGGTTAGATCTACCTATCTCGTTTTTAGGTGTAAATTCATTTATGGTTTCTTTAGGAACCTAAACTAATTTATATAAGTCATATTTTTTAAATGAACATTTATAAGTAAAATATCTATATCTACTATAAAAATTACACTTAACTTTAGGGGTAACATGCAATGTGGATCCTTTAACAAAAGTAGTTGACTTTTGTTGAGTGTTACTTAGAAAACTGATTCCTTCTTTTCTATCTATGAATATGACCATTATTAGCAAGAATTATATCTAATGATTTGCTATCAATTTTAAAATTTTCTAACATTTGTTGTAATGACAAAATTTTCTTTTTGACTAAGTTTAACTCTTGACATTGAGTACAAGAGATTAACATGCAATTATTATGCTCATTTTTTAATTTTTTAAATTTACAAGAGAGAGAAGCATGATCCTTTTTTAGCATTTTATATTTCTAACTAAATAATTAAAAATCATCAAACAACTCATGAAATGTGTTAAGTAATTCATTGTAAGGTAAAGGGGTTTCGGTTGAGTCACTTACCTCATCGTTGAGAGCCATCAAAGCATAGTTTGCCACCTCATATTCATTTGTTTGCTCCTTGTCTTCGGTTGTACTCGATTCATCCCAAGTCATCTTTAGTGCTTTCTTCTTCTTTTGATGTGCAAATTGTGAATATTTGCTTTTAAAGTACCTTGGTCAATTATATTCATAGTAAGTTATTTTATCTTTTTTAAGTTTATTTTTATTCTTAGATTCTTATTTTATGAACTTTTTAAATTTTCTTATGAGAAGTTCAAAGTCATCATTATTATCATCATCATCACTTGTGGTCTTCTTTGGTTCTAAATGCTAAATCATTCATGTTCTTTAGAAGGTTGTTATCATGTTTGTTATGTGTCATACAAGTCATTTTATGGTTCATTAAGGAGTCGATAAGTTCTTCAAGAGCAAAATTGTTCAAGTTCTTTACTTATATTACCATCACTTTTGGATCCTAACTTTTTGAAAGGAATCTTAATATTTTATTTATAAGTTTAAGGTTAGAAAAACTTTTATTAAGTGCTTTTAAACCATTGACGACATCCGTAAAACGAGTATACATACCTCTAATGGTTTCGCTTGGTTCCATTCGAAACAATTCAAAACTATGCATCAAAAGATTAACTTTAAAATCTTTAATTCTACTTATGCATTCATGTGTGATTTCGAGTGTGTATAAAATATCATGTGTAGTTTTATATATGGAAACATAATTAATTTCATTTTTATCAAAACAAAGCATTTATCGCTTTAGTATTCAAAGAAAAATTCTTTTTCTCCGAATCATTCTATTCATTTATTGGTTTAAAAGACTTCTAAAAATTATTTTCAATGATATTATATAAATTAAAATCCATAGAGAGCAAGAAAACTCTTATTCGTATTTTCCAATATGTATAGTTCGTCCTATATTAAAGGATGAATGATAGAGTAACCTTCTTGAATGTTAGAAAAAGCCATTTAGTTTCTCAAGGGTGTTAAACCAATTGAGAAAAACTTGACTCTGATACCAACTGTTAGGATCGAAATTGACACTAAGAGGGGTAAGAAGGGGAGGGGGGAATTAGTGCTTTTGTAAAAATTACGTCGATTCAAAAATCTGGTTTGCATTTCCTTCATGCTTTTTCCTAATATTGCAAACTGAATTCTTACTTTCATTATACTTTCGTATGCTTTTAAGTTAAGCATCTTTCCGATACGTTTTTATCGTATGAAGATTTCTAACTCAATGTAATTTTACCGCAGCACTGATTCACCCCCACTCTTAGTGCCGACTCGATCCTAACAATAGTAGTAGAAAGAGTTCCATCCGAAGATAATATTACAAATCTACTAATAAAGCCATTGTCTTAGATTCTCTTTGAGAATCATAGGGGTCTGATGGGGATTAGACATAGAGGTGATTGGCTTTAGGTCAAGTGGAGATTCCTAGTTATAGGTGCTCTACAAGCTAATCACGCGAGTGATGACACATGTGACTTGACACGCAGTCTTTTTGCTTATTATTATTATTTAGTATTTTATCACTTTATATTGCCTATTGCTTGAGTATATTGTGATATCAATGGATCTATGCAATGAGAATCGGATCGTGATGAGATCACGATAATCAGACTGATTCGCCTTTAAACATAAATCCTAAATAATCCCGGTCATAAGTTACTCGAGAGAGATATTGAGATAATCGAATAAACTAGTGTGCTGTATACCTGTCTATGTGATAGATGTAGCTGGCCTTATAGTTTCTCATGTGGGAATACTAGGGATACAATACAAGTGCTCATTGGGGAATGAGTTCACTGATTGATCCGTTTACGGAATATTGAATGGTTGATGATGCCTTATTATCAAATAGTGATTCTATAATCTTAGTGGTGTATCTAGTCCTTAGACTTGAGACACCAAGGATATCCTGTATGAGTACTCCATTCTTTGATACCAGACTTATAAGTTTGAAGGTTCCAGATCTAGTACAATCGATCATCGGGAATGATAGCCAACCTTTCAAGAATTATTGAGTGTCGATAGGATCATCCACTCTCAATGTCATGAGAGGAATATCCTATATATTCTTGCTCAGACAAATCCCTGGCTAGGGTCATTCGGATTGAGAGAGTAAGAGTTCCTCGGGAGAATTCAATTAAAGCTAGACTTGAGCAGAAACCATATGAGTCTGACAACACCATGCCTAATATACGGTCTTTAGAATATTAGATGGACGAGAGACTATAAGTATATGGTAACTAAGGATTAACATATCCAATGGATTGGATTCCCCTATATCGTCTAGGGATTGCGGCGTAGTGGCATAGTACGTCCACAATCGATGAGTCGAGTGAATTATTAAGATAATAATTCATTGAGCGAGAAGGAGTTCTGACAGGTATGACTCATAGCCAGCTCGATATTAGGCTTAGAGGGTTACATACATATGGCAGGAATTATGATGAGTAGAAGTTCAGATATGAGATATCCGCCGGAGCCCCTATCTTATTGAAAATCCAATAAGCCCATGAATTATTGGATCCTATTGATAAGATCCAATAAGAGCCAATGAGAGATTATTGGATAGAGATCTACTAATCTAAGAGGCTTAGGTAGTTGGATGGAGATCCAATACCTAATAGGGTAGGATCCATTAGGGTTAAGTTGACATGGGATCTCTATAAATAGGAGGGAACTAATAGTTCATAGGCTAGAGCCTCTCTTGATTGCGATCTCCTACTCTCCTCTCCCCCTCTCCTCCTCAGATAGCAGGCATGAAGACTTGAGGAGTATCATCATAGCCCTACTGTGTGGATCATCGCTAGAGAGGATGATGCTTGTCCACCTTCACCCTCTCCTAGAGATCCGCAGGGATTCAAGGATATACAATCTCCCTAGGTAACATAATATTTAATATACGCAGTTTTAGGTTTTGTGATTTTTTGTGCACTAATCTTTGCATGACAACAAACATATCGATGGGAAGTGCAAGTCAATATCCAAAAATATTCAAGCTAATGTTTACTAAACCTAAATTTAGTATTCAAGTCATCACTTTTTTCTTATTGAAAGTGTAAGCTTTGCAGCACTTTTGAGATGAGTACGACAACACTTTTCTATCCATGTGCGTTAATGATTCAATCATACAAATCATATATATAAGAAAATTTATAATACAATTCAAGTTACAAACATCAACAAATGATATATCATGGTTTATTTGTATTACTCGTTTCCTTAGTTAATGCAAGGCAGAATCATGGGAGAAGAGTTTAGTGAAGAGCTTAAAAAGAAATGAGGTGAAAGAATCAAGATTTGTATTAAAGAATATCTTCAAGAAATAAGAAGATTATTTCATGTATGGTACATCTCAAGTTGTAAATAGCGACATATCATCTCAACAAATCCAAAGTCATCATTACCCTTTTTATTTCAGAAACCCATTAGAAGCAATGTAGATAGTTTTGTATAAGATTAAGGATCACTAAGTATGCTCTAGTATTTCATAAAATATCATGTATCATTATTTAACACAGAAAGACACTACATAAACCATGTTTAATTGAAGGGTTTATCAAAAACTCAAGTATTAAAAATAAAAAAAATCAAGATCATGATTAGGATACAACTTATTTAAGTTTAAATCGTCAAATCATCAAAATTACTTTCAAGAGATTCAAAATGACATAAATAAATTTATTGAAAACTTGATAAGATTTTAGGGATAGAGACATTTTCAAGAACAATGCACTCCCTTTTTTTTAATATGTGTTTCAATTTATATGATTTATTTTATACATGCATGCCTTTGTCTTTTATGCCAAATAAAAATATACATCATCATTTAAAATTGAAAACCAATATTTTACAAAAATCATCAAGCATGATTTTATTGAATATAAAGCATCTTTAATTAAAATCTTTTTGTTACCGATAGTTCTAATTCTAATGATCTTTCCTTTATTGTTTTGGCTAAAGAGCTTTATGAAGTATTTTAGATCTCCGGTCATAAGCCTTGAGCATCCAATATCAAAATGTCATTTTTTCTCCTAGCTTATGATTGTAGACATATCTACAAGAAAGGGAGGTTTTCTTTTATGTACCCATTTGACTCCGGGTGCCTCATCGATCGATCTACCTAATTTATCATTTTGCATTGAGTCATTTAAGGTTCTTTTAAGGACCCTTATTAACTTATGTAGACTATATCTCTTAAATAGACATTTATGAGCATAATATCTAAATTTGCAACAAAAGTTGCATTTGTTTCGGGATAAAACAAATAAAGTTGGGCCTTTAACAAAGATGGTTGGCTTTTGGTGAGTGTTACTCACAAAGCCGATTTCATCTCTTTTATGAACATAATCCCTTTTTGCTATGATCATGTTTAAGGATTTGCTTCATATTTCAAATTTTTCTAAGGTTTCATGTAGTAGCACATTTTCCTTTTTAAGCATCTCTAATTCTTCACATTTTGTACAAGGAAATAATATTTTGTACAAAGAGGTACAATAATTTTCAAAGCATGACAAAGATAAATAACAAATTTACATCAATATTTCAATCATTAATCCAATCATAAAAAAGAAAGATCAAGTCATGATTTTTGACATATCTCTTCTTTTGTATATAGAAGGAATGATAGGGAAATGATGTTGATTCAAAAAGAAGATTCAGGTCTAAAAATCGAGAAATCAAGATCATGATCTGAAAAATTTATAAGAAGAATTTATATATTTGGGAGATTTAACATGTCCAAGTTTATCATTCAAGCTAGCAAATTTGGTTCTCTTGAGATGCTAGCTATTTTCTTTATCCATTTTGTCATTATAAACAAGAAAAAAGAAGAAAAGAACATAATAGTGTAAATGTTTACGTCATCACAAAAATACAAAGGTGTCATATGAAAATCATGACATGAAATATATTAATATCAAATTATGAATGCCACAAGACATGATTTATTTCAACAAATCTCTTCTTTTATAAATAGCAAAAAGAAATATAGGAGATCAAATTATATAATATCTTGATTCATGCATAAGAAATCTCAAGTTATAAATCTCGAAAAATCAAGATAAAGCTCATTCAAATTTAAATCATCAAATCAAAATCATTTTCAAGAGATTCATAAAAAAATATAGATAGATTTATTCTCCTTGAAAACTCAATAAGATAGGGATTGAGAAGTTTTCAAGAAAAATGTATTTCCTTTTTATTTCATACAAGCATGCCTTTGTCATTTATGCCAAATCAAAACTTGAATCATGTTTAAAACCAAAAAAGCAACGTTCATTACGGCAAAGATCGATAAGCCATAAATTGCAAGAATCATCATGCATAATTTTGAAATATAAATTTATTAAGTATGATCATTATGCATCATTACTTTGGGCATGATACTAAAACATGGTTTCATTGGACATAAAACATTTTCAATCAAAATCGAAAATCATCAATTTTAGATACACATTATTTTTTTCTTAAAAACATATATAGGATTAATCATTAGATTTAAATCTAAAATTTTGTTGTATTTTCATACAACATGCAAGTGTCATTATCATTTTCAAAATTGCTAAAAAAGAAGCATGATATAATTTTTTTATATTTTTACTAATTAATTTAAAAATAAATCATGAAAAATCATCAAGTAATTTCAAAATAAAGTAAAGGAATTTTGTTTGAGTTGTTTACCTCATTGTTGAGAGTCATCAAAGCGAAGTTCGTCGTTTTGTCTTCGTCGGTTTGCTTCTCGTCATTGAATGAGCTCGATTCATCCCAAATCGCCTTGAATACTTTCTTCATCTTTGGCAACTTCTTTTTAAGTTTATTTTTATTCTTTAATTCTTATTTTATGAACTTTTTAGTGAGAAGTTCAAAGTCATCATTGTCATCACTTGAGTTATCACTCAAGTGGTATTCTAGTGTTCGAAGTGCCAAATCCTTCTTGTTTTTTGGAAGGTTGTTCTCATGTTCATTTTGTGCCATATAAGTCATTTCATAGATTATCAAAGATTCAATAAGTTTTTCAATCAGAAGATAGTTTAAGTCCTTTGATTCTTTATATTGCCGTTACTTTCAAATCCCAATTTTTAGAAAGTGGTAGTAAAACTTTATTCACAAGTTTAAGATTTGAAAAACTTTTACCAAGAACTTTTAGACTATTGACGACATCCGTAAAATGAGTGTATATGTCTCCAAAAGTCTCACTTGGTTTCACATGAAATAATTTAAAATCACACATCAAAATATTTATTTTAGAGTCTTTAACTCTCCTAGTGCCTTCGTGTGTGATTTTGAGTATGTGCCAAATGTCAAAAGTCGTTTTACAAGTAGAAACCCGATTGAATTCATTTTTGTCTACGGAGTAAAATAGAGCATTCATAGCTCTAGCATTTTTTTAAAAAAATTCTTCTCCAAATCATTCCATTCATTCATTAAAGTAAAAGACTTTTGAAAGCCATTTTCCACAATACTTCATAAATTTAAATCCAAAGAAAGTAAGAAAACTCTTATTCGAATTTTTCAATATATGTAGTCCATCTCATTGAACACGGGAGGACGAATAATAGAAAAGTCCTCTTGAAAGTCGAAAAGAGTCATTTCTCTTAGATGTTAAACTAAATGAGAAATAACGTGGCTCTGATACCAACTGTTAGGATCGAGTCAACACTAAGAGAGAGGGTGAATTAGTGCAACATATAAAAACGTCGGTTTAAAAATATTCGAACGTTAAAACCTGATCTCGGAAGATAACTTGAAAGCGTATTTGTTCGTAAGGATAGTGAAAGCTAAGTAAGGAGGAAGTGAAGCAATTGTAAAGTAAGTAAATGATAATAATAGAAATGTAAATCAGAATTTATAGTGGTTCGATAATTGTGACCTACATCCACTTCAGATTCCTCCTCCGTTGAGGTCACTGGTGTCCACTAATGATCTTCTTTCAATGGGCAAAGATCAACTATCCTTTTATACCCCACTTCTCCTTTTCATAGGTTTAGGAGATAACCTTTTACAAGCACTTACTCCTCTCTAAATAGAATTCTGAACTTAGAGCTGGAGGAGGGGATCTCTCAAGTAATTGCTACAGTGTTTTCTCACTTTTAAGTTCTTTGTGCTTATATATGTTAACAGGGATAAGAGGGGTATTTATAGGCCTCAAATGGATTTAAACTTGGAGCCTAAAAGTGTCTCATCTCTGATTTTCAGGGTACTAGCGGTACCACTGCCTATAGCACTAACACTAGGCGGTACCATCGCCAAGTCTGGTGGTACCATCGCTTGACACCTTACCACTGGGCTGAACCACCACCCAGTCTGATGGTACCACCGCTTGACACCCTGCCACTAGGCGGTACCACCGCTTGATAATCTCTCAGAGATTGTATTTGGGTGGTACCACCGCCCAAACTAGCGATACCACCGCCTGACATCGTCTTGGAGATTGTGCCACGATGGTTCCACCTATTGGGTTACTGTTTAGGCCTTTCACTTGGCCCAACACAGCCCAAACTTTGGCACAATTGACCCCTAATTGAGTTGGCCCAATTCCAACCTAATTATGTGCTAACTATGAATTTTAAGACATACACTAAGCTAAATAAGTCCGGTAATCTAGGTTTTTTCCGGTGATCTTCCGGCAAACTTCCAACGATCTCTTGATAATGTTCCAATGGACTCCCAACAAGCTCCTAGACTTCAAGACAATCTTCTTGGCGAGTTCCGATGAGTTTCTTTGGTAAGCTCCTAGACTTCTCGGTCAATTCCGATAGAACTTTTGACGAACTCTCGAACTACCAACGAAATCTCGTTCTTAACTCCGGGACTTCATTTTGCTTTATGCCTTCGCCGCTATCATAGTTAATTCTACATACTTAAAACCTACTTCGATTTAGATAATTATTACAAAGCTAATCAAATGTTATTTGTTATGTCATTGGTTCATCGATGTTTTGTCTGATTCTTTGGCGCATCGTCCTCTCTTATGACTTATTACCCAATCGGCTAGTTGACCTCTGTAACTCCGATTTTCTTAGTGCAATTTCTACTCTTCTTGGCTCGATGCCCGAACCCATAGCTCGAAGCCTTTTGTTGATATGTCGACCGATCCTTGGGCGATATGTTTTTCTCTGGCCCAACATGATTCTTCTTGCTTTAATTGTCTCTCCCTGATTGAAGCTTCTTATGTCACTCAAAATGTAAATCAAATCATAAATAATATCAATTGGTTTTATCATCAAAATATGAGATTCAACACAAATACTAGCAGTCTTCAAAGGAAATTTTAAGTCACGAATTTTGAGAAATCAAGAGAAAAATCATGATTCATAACTATTCTCTTTAACAAAAGGAAACATAGGAGAATAAGGATTTTGATTCATAAAAGATATCAAGTATCAAATTTTGAGAAATCAAGAATTTAACATGCCTAAGTTTAACATTCAAGCTAGCAATTTTTGCTTTCGTTTGCATCAATGTTCTAATCATAACATAAATACAAAGGAGTCATATGAAAATCATGATATGAAAGTTATTAATATGAAAGATCAAGAAAGGTCAATTCATGAATATCAAAGTACTTGATTCATTTTGACAAATCTCCTTTTTAGAGAAAGAGGAAATAAAAAAATAATTCATAAAAAATTAATTTATAATTCCAAGAAATCAAAAAAGAAATCATGATTCATTTGGATAAATATTCTCTTTAATAAAATGCAAGAATCATTCGAGAATAAAAAGTAAGGGATCGTGATTCATATAAAGAAAATCTCAAGTTATGATTTTGAGAATTCAAGACCATGATATAGATAAAACTCATTCAAATTCAAATCGTCAAATTATCAAAATAATCAAAATCACTTGCTTAATTCAAGAGATAACATAAAATAGATTCATCACTAAGAATCACTTGTTGAAAAATAAAAAATCTTTAGAGATATTATCAAGAAAAATGCATTCTCTCCTTTTTATTTCAATTTAAGTGATTTGATTTCATACTAGCATACTCAAGTTTTTACTCCAAATCAAAATATGCATCATAGTTTAAAACTGAAAAAGCAAATTTTATCATAGAAATCATCAAGATCAATAAACCATAAATCACAAAAATCATCATTACTTCAAATCATCATGTATAATTAAATCATTAAGCATGATTTAAACATAAAGCATTTTTAAAATTATTTTGTCTCTGCTAGTGAGCTTTGTGAAGCATGTTGGATCTCCGATCATAAACATTGAGCATCCACAATCAAAATTTTATTTTTCCTCCTAGCTAGTGATTATAAACACATCTACAAGAAATGAGATTTTTTTTTAGGTACCTTTTTCGCTTTGGGTCCCTCATGATTAGATCTATCTATCTTGATTTTTGGTATAAGGTCATTTATGATTCTTTTAGACAAACTAATTTATGCAAGTCATACTTCTTGAATAGACATTTATATGCAAAGTGTCCACACCTTCCATACAAATTACATTTATTTTTAAGGGAAACATGTAATATAGGTCTTTTTACAAATAAAGTTGATTTTTGTTGAGTGTTGCTACTCACAAAACTTATTCCTACTTTTCTATGTACATGACCCTTATTGTCAAGAATCATGGTTAATGATTTGCTACCAATTTCAAAATTTTCTAATATTTGTATTAGTAATATATTTTTGTTCTTAACTAAGTCTAACTCTTCACATTTAGTATAGGGAGCTAACATACTATCATCATGCTCATTTCTTAATTTATCAAATTCACTAATAAGAGAAGCATGCTCCTTTTTTAACAACTTATATTTTTTACCAACTAACTTACATTCATCAAATAAATCATAAAAAGCATTTAGTAACTCAACGTAAGGTAAAGACATTTCAGTTTAGTTGTTTACCTCATTGTTGAGAGTCATTAAGGCATAGTTCGCCACTTCGCCTTTATTGGTTTGCTCATCATCTGTGGATGTACTCGATTCGTCCCATCTTGAATGCTTTCTTCTTTTGTGGCAGCTTATTCAATTTATAGCAAGTTGTTGTATCATTATTAAGTTCATTTTTAGAATTAGTCTTTTTCATAAACGTTTTAAGTTTATCTATCAAAAGTTCTATATCATCATCACTTGAGCTTTCGCTCAAGTAGTCTTCTATTGTTTGAAGTGTCAAATCCTTCCTATTATTTAAAAAGGTTGTTATAAAGTTCATCAAGTTTATCATGTGTCTTATACATCATTTCATAGGTCATTAAAAACTCGATAAGTTCTTCATGCGAAAAATTATTTAAATCATTTGTTTCTTGTATTACTATTACTCTTAGATCCCAACTTTTTGGAATGGATATTAATATCTTGTTAATAAGTTCAAAATTAGAAAAACTTTTACTAAGTGCTTTTAGACTATTGATGATATCCGTAAAATAGGTGTACATGTCTTCAATACTCTCGCTTGGTTTTATACGAAACAACTCATAGCTATGAACTAAAAGATTAATTTTTGACTCTTTAAACCTACTTGTGCCTTCGTGTGTGACTTTAAGTGTATGTCAAATCTTATATGCAATTTCATATATAGAAACTCGATTAAATTCATTCTTATCAAGAGCATAAAATAAAGCGTTCATTACTTTAGCATTCAAAAAGAAAGTCTTCTTTTCTAAATCATTCCATTCGTTCATTTGATTAGAAAACTTTCGAAAATCGCTTTCAATAATATTCCATAAATTCAAATCCATAGAAAGCAAGAAAACTCTCATTCAAGTTTTCTAATAAGTGTAATCCGTCCTATTGAACTTAGGAGGATGAATGATAGAGTGACCCTCTTAAAAGCTGAAAAAAGCCATCTCTCTTAGGTGTTAATCCAACGGAGAGAAACTTGGCTCTGATACCAACTATTAGGATCATGAATTAATACTAAGAGGGGAGGATGAATTAGTGCTTACAAAAAAAATAATGGTTTGAAAATTCTCATTTGATGAAAACCGATATCAGAAAGAGTTTAATATGAAAGCGTATTCATTAGCATAGTGAGAGTATTAAGCAAGTAAATCATTTTGCAATATGAGAATGAAAAATAGAATAGAAATGTAAACTGAGTACATGAGTTTATAGTGGTTTGATCATTATGACCTATGTCCACTTCTGATTCCTCCTCGGTTAAGGTCACCGACATCCACTAACGGTCTTCCTTTAATGAGTGAAGACTAACTACCCTCTTATAACTCTTTTCTCTTTTTCACAGGTTTAAGAGATAACCTTTACAACCTACTCACCCCTCTCTTATACTGAAATCAATACTTAGAGCTAGATTAGGGGAATTCTCATAAGATTACAATAGTATTTTTCTCAACTTTTGTTCTCAGTTCTTATATCTACTGAGCAAAGATGAGAGGGGTATTTATAGGCGCCCAAATGAATTCAAACTTGGAGCCAAAACCAATATCATCCTTGGTCTTCAAGGTACTAACAATACCATCGCCACTACTAGGCAATACAATTGCCTGACACTCTGATACTAGGCAGCACCATCACCTAGTCTAGCAGTACTACCACTTGACAGAGCCTCAAAGACTAGGCTCAGGCGGTACCATCGCCTCACAGCATTAAGTGTCGACGGTACGACCACCTAGACCTCTTGGGAGGCTGAGCCTCAAGCGGCTACTGCCCAGGGTATCACCCAGACCTCCTGGGAGGCTGAGTCTCAAGCGGTTCCATCACCCATCCTAGGCGGTGCTACCACCTGGCATGACTCCAATGGCCGAGTGGGCCATCCATCTAGCCCAACTCAGCCCTAACTTAGGCCCAATGGGCCTCTAATTGAGTTGGCCTAATTTCAACTCAATTACAACTTAAAACTACTTCGATCTAGACAATTATTACAAAGCATTAACCACATGTTGTCTGGTGTGTCATTAGTTCATCAGCGCTTCATCCAATCCTTTGGTGCATTATTCTCTTCTACGACCTTTTGCCTAATCGGCATGTTGACCTTCGCAATTCCGATCTCCTTGGCGCAATGCCCACTCTTCTAGGCCTGATGCCCAAACTCATGGCATGAAGCCTTTTACCGACATGTCGATCAATCCTCCAGCTCGACATTCAATCTTCTAACATATTCCACTTCGGCCCAACATTAATTCTTCCTACTTTAATTGTCTCTTTATGATGGAAGCTAGTCTTGTGTTACTCAAAACGCATATTAGATCATAAACTATCTCATATGGTTTCATCATCAAAATTTGAGATTCAACAATCTCTCCCGTTTTGATGATAACAACCTATTAATAATGGAGTTTAAACCGAACTCTCCCTATCAATATGTCATATTGATAGAAACGTAAATTCAGAAATAAATTTTGAATCCAAGCAATATGTCATCATAAAATTATGCATAATCAAAATTTCAATACATCATTCCATGCATGATTATCATTATAATTTTTCCCACTTTATCATAAATAAAAAGGAGAAGTGTAACTAGCAAGTTTTCAGGCTAGCAATTTAGCAAGATTTACATTATTTTAGAACATGCAAGCTAACAAGTTGGCAAGTGTTACTTCTCTTTGAAGTATAAAGGCTAACAAGTTTTGCTTCTCTTGATATGAGTAAGCTAGCACTGTGTTTCTTGAGATGTGCAAATTTAAAGATAGGTAAGAAACTACTTTTTGCTTCTATTTTGAGATATGCAAGCTAGCAAGTTTTGCCTTTCCTTGAAATGTGCAAGCTAGCAATTCTTGCTTCCTTTTGCAATGTGTAATTTTGCAAGTTTTACTTCTTTATATGGGTAAGATAGCACTTTTGCTTGAGATTGTAAGCTAGCAATTTTTCTTCCTTTTGTAATCTTTCTCCCCCTTTGTCATTGTCCAAAGGAAGGGAATAATATAATATTATAAATATTTTTCTTTTACATCAATTTTCAAACATGACATAAGGTATACAACCAATTGCAAACATATTGAAAGATATCAATATCAAAGATCATGAAGGATCAAGTCATGATTCATTTTGATAAGTCTCTTCTTTTGTAAATAGCAAAAAAAAATCTTAGGAGATAAAATACTAGCAATCTTCAAAGGAAATTTGAAGTCATGAATTTTAAAAAATCAAGAGAAAAATCATGATTCATAACTATTCTCTTTAACAAAAGGAAATATAGGAGAACATGGATCCTGATTCATAAAAGATATCAAGTATCCAATTTCGAGAAATCAAAATTTTAACATATCTAAGTTTAACATTCAAGCTAGCAATTTTTGCTTTCTTTTGTATCAATGTTCTAGTAATAACATAAATATAAAGGAGTCATATGAAAATCATAACATGAAAGTTATTAATATGAAAGATTAAGAAGGGTCAATTTGTGAATACCAAAAGACATGATTCATTTTGACAAATCTCTTTTTTAGTGAAAGAGGGAATAAAAAAATAATTTATAAAAAAATAAATTTATAACTTTGAGAAATCAAAAGAGAAATCATGATTTATTTGGATAAATATTTTCTTTAATAAAATGTAAGAATTATTCAAGAATAAAAAGTAAGGGACCATGATTCATATAAAGAAAATCTTAAGTTATGATTCCGAGAATTCAAGATTATGATATAGATAAAACTCATTCAAATTCAAATAATCAAATCATCAAAATCATCAAAATCATTTTATTAATTCAATAGATAACATAAAATAGATTCATCACTAAGAATCACTTATTGCAAAATCAAAATTCTTTAGAGATATTTTCAAGAAAAATGCATTCTCCCCTTTTTGTTTCAATTTAAGTAATTTGATTTCATACAAATATGCCCAAGTTTTTACTCTAAATTAAAACATGCATCATAGTTTAAAACTAAAAGAGCAAATTTCATCATAGAAATCATCAAGATCAATAAATCATAAATCACAAAAATCATCATTACTTCAAATCATCATAATAATTAAATCATCAAGCATAATTTAAACATAAAGAATTTTTAAACTTATTTTGATTTGGCTAGTGAGTTTTGTGAAGTATGTTAGATCTCTGATCATAAACCCTGAGCATCTAAAATCAAAATTTTATTTGTCCTCCTAGCTAGTGATTATAAACACATCTACAAGAAAAGGGGTTTTCTTTTAGGTACTCATTTCACTTTGGGTCCATTATGATTAGATCTATTTATCTTGATTTTTGGTATAAGGTCATTTATAGTTTCTTTAGGAACCCAAACTAATTTATGAAAGTCACACTTCTTGAATGCACATTTGTATGCAAAGTGTCCACACCAACCGCACAAATTACATTTACTTTCAAGGAAAATATGTAATATAGGTCCTTTAACAAATAAAGTTAGTTTTTGTTGAGTGTTGCTACTTATAAAATTGATTCCTACTTTTTTATGTACATGACCCTTATTGTCAAGAATCATGTTTAATGATTTGCTACTGATTTTAAATTTTTCTAATGTTTGTTTTAGTAATAAATTTTTATTCTTAACTAAGTCTAACTCTTCACATTTAGTGCAAAGAGCTAACATATTATCATTATGCTCATTTCTTAATTTATCAAATTTATTAACAAGAGAAGTATGCTCCTTTTTTAACAACTATTTTTTACCAACTAACTTACATTAATCAAATAAATCATAGAAAGTATTTAGTAACTCATCGTAAGGTAAAGACATTTCAATTGAGTTGTTTACCTCATTGTCAAGATCTATTAAGGCATAGTTCGCCACCTCGCTTTTGTTGGTTTGCTCATCTTCGGATATACTCGATTCGTCCCATAACGCCTTGAATGTTTTCTTCTTCTTTGGCAACTTCTTCGATTTATAGCAAGTTGTTGTGTCGTTGTTAAGTTCATTTTTAGAATTAGTATTTTTCATGAACATTTTAAGTTTATTTGTCAAAAGTTCTATGTCATTATCACATGAGTTTTTGCTTGAGTTGTCTTCTATCGTTCTAAGTGTCAAATCCTTCTTGTTCTTTGAAAGGTTATTCTCATGTTCATCAAGTTCGTCATGTGCCTTGCGCGTCATTTCATAGGTCATCAAAGACTCGATAAGTTCTTCAAGCAGAAAGTTATTTAGGTCATTTGCTTCTTGTATTATTGTTACTTTAGGATCCAAACTTTTTGGAAGAGATCTTAATATCTTGTTAACAAGTTCAAAATTAGAAAAACTTTTATCAAGTATTTTTAAACTATTGACGACATCCGTAAAATAGGTGTACATGTCTCCAATAGTCTCTCTTGGTTTCATATGAAATAACTCATAGCTATGAACTAAAAGATTAATTTTCAATTCTTTAACCCTACTTGTGCCTTCGTGTGTGACTTCAAGTATGTGCCAAATCTCATGTGCAGTTTCACATATAGAAACTCAATTAAATTCATTCTTATCAAGAGCATAAAATAAAGCGTTTATTGCTTTAGCATTCAAAGGGAAAGTCTTCTTTCCTAAATCTTTCCATTCATTCATTGGATTAGATGATTTTTAAAAACCACTTTCGATAATATTACTTAAATTTAAATCTATAAAAAGCTAAAAAAATGCCCATTCGAGTTTTCCAATAAGTGTAATCCATCCCATTGAACATAGGAGGACAATTGAAAGAGTTACCCTCTTGAAAGTCGAAAAAAGTCATCTTTCTTAGGTGTTAATCCAACGGAGAGAAACGTGGCTCTGATATCAACTGTTAGGATCATGAATTAGCACTAAGAGGGAGGGGTGAATTAGTGCTTATGATAAAAATGATGATTTAAAAATTCTTATTCGATGAAAACTGATATCAGAAAAAGTTTAACTTGAAAGTACATTCGTAAGCATAGTGAGAGTAGTAAGCATGTAAATTAGTTTACAATTTGAAAATGAAAAGCAAAACAGAAATATAAACCAACTATACCAAGTTTATAGTGGTTCGGTCGTCATGACCTACGTCCACTTCCGATTCCTCCTCCGTTGAGGCCACCGACGTCTACTAACGGTCTTCCTTCAATAGGCAAAGATCAACTACCCTCTTATAACTCTTTTCTCCTTTTCATAGGTGTAGGAGATAACCTTTATAACCCACTCACCCCTCTCTTAAATTGAAATCAACACTTAGAGCTAGAGGAGAGGAATTCTTACAAAATTACAATAGCGTTTTCCCTAATTTTTTTTCTCAGTTCTTATATCTTCTAAGTAGGGATGAGAGAGGTATTTATATGCACCAAATGAATTCAAACTTAGATCCAAAACTAATCTCATCTTGGGTCTTTGGTGTTAGGATGAATACAACATTAAGAGGGGGGGGGGGGGTGAATTAGTGTAACGATAAAAATTACATTGATTTGAAAAATTTCGTTCGATAAAATCATTTCGACAAAGCTCGTATCGGAAAGTAATGAAAGTAAAGACTTAGAGTAAATGTAAAGTGTAGAGTGCAGCTAAGTAATGAAAGAAAGCAGTAAGGAAAGAATACACTAGATTTATAGTGGTTCGGTCGTTATAACTTACGTCCACTTCCGATTCCTCCTCCGTCGAAGTCATCAGCATCCACTAATTGTCTTCTTTCAATAAGCGAAGACCAACTACCTTCTTAAAAGCTTTCTCTTTTTAATGGGTTTAGGAGACAATCCTTACAAGCCTTACACCTCTTCTTTAATGATTAAAAAGCTGAAGAAAGAGGAGGAGGAGGACTCTTAGCACTTTTACACCCCAACACTTAGAGATTTTTTCATACTTTTCTGCTATTTTTATTACCCTTTTATGCAGAAAGAAGTGGGGTATTTATAGACCCCAAAGGTTTCAAAATTGGAACCAAAAAGTGTCTCACCCCAGATTTTCAGGGTACTAACGGTACCACCACTAGACACTCTGACACTGTCGGTACCATCACCCAATCTAGTGCTACTACCACTTGACAGAGCCTTAGAGACTGGGCTTTGGCGGTGCCACCACTTGACAGGGTGATACCACCACATGGCAGCATTAACTATCAGTGATACCACCGCCTAAACCACTTTGAGTCTGAGCCTCAGGTGGTTCCATCGCCCACCCTAGGCAATGCCACCGCCTGGCAAGGCTCCAAATGGCCAAGTGGGTCTTCTATCCAGCCCAACTTAGCTTTGTTTTGGGCCTAGTTGGCCCCTAACTGAGTTGATGGGATTACCTCCTAATCCTAACTTAATCTAAGTTCTAACTATGATAATTAAGGCATTAACTAAGTAATCTTTATCCGATATGTCAATCGTTCTTCCAGCAAAGTCTCGACAAACTTCCAATGAACTTTCAGTACGCTTTTGGTGAACTCCCGATGAACTCTTAGCGAACTCCCGATGAACTCTTGGTGAGCTTTTGGCAAACTCTCAATGAATTCTTGGCAAAATCCCGACAAACTCTCGGCGAGCTCCAGATGAACTCTCGCCAAGCTTTTGGTGAACTCCCAATGAATTCTTGGTAAACTCCCAACGACTTCTCAACGAGCTTGTGATGAACTCTTGGTGAGTTCTCGACGAACTCTCGACGAGCTTTCGGCACATCATCCAAATCTTCATCCTATCGTCTGATCTTTAACTCTAGCCCAATATCTGCTTTATGCCTTATTCATTATCGTAGTCAATCCTACAACACTTATCTCAATATATGGATTAGATCAATAATTTATTAATTGATTTTATCATCAAAATATGAGATTCAACAATCTCCTTTTTATGATGATAACTAATTGATGACGGAGTTAATCTTAACTCCCCCTATCTATATATCATATTGAGATAAGCAAACCTAAATTCAAAAGGAATCATGACCTTTGAATTCAAGTGAAACCAATTTCGATCATAAGAATCGAATGCAATATATCAAATTAAAGTTTCATATATTTGTGCATCATTATAGCTTCAAATTAAAATATGTATAATTTCAAAACTTTATTTTTCATCCTCACTTCATATATGATACCTAAAATAAATCAATCATCACTATAGGTATATCATACATGATACTAAAGCATTATGATACATCATTTTAGGTATAACATTCATGATGCTAAGACATTAAAATTTTTATCACTTCATGCACTAAATTAACAATTTGATCATAATATCAAACATTCATCATTTCTCCCATGCATGATACTAAAGCATTCATGATACCAAACATTCATCATTTCTCCTCCTTTATCATCAGCAAAAAGAAGATTAATTCAACAATGCAAGTGTTTTAAACTATTCAAGTTTTACACCAATTTATCCAAGCTAGCAAAAATGAGAAGTTAAGCAAAAAACTTTGCATGATAATTACTTTTGCTTTTTGAAATGGGCAAACTAGCATTTTTGCTTTAGATGTGCAAGAGTTTTTTGGTTCTTCTTGAGATGTACAAATTTCTTTCTTCCTTTGTTATAAAAATAAGAAGAAGAGGAATAAGAGTATGGGAGGAATTCATTCTTCATGAAAAATCAAGAACCAAATTCATAAAAGTTAAGTTTCACGGAATCAAACTTCTACTATAGCAAAGAGAGAGGATTCATCATAAAGGATCAAGATGTCCACACCAAAATAAATCAAATCCCTATTCTTGCAAATGATCATCACATACTAAAAGTCCATAGATAAAAATTCTTCTTTCGTGAGCCTATGAGTAAGAAAGAATTCATAGGGAAGGATCATTAAATAAAGGATAAAAAATCCATGAACCAAGGCTCTTCTTTTGCAAATAGAAAGAGGAAGGATTCATATGAGATAATCTTGATTTAAAAGAAAATTTCAAGTTATGAAAAACCAAGAAATCTAAAAAACTTATAATGGAATTCATGTATTTGGAAGGTTTATTCTCTTCTAATAAAATCAAATTGTTCCTCATTCAATAGTTTTGTAAAAATATCTACTAATTGATGCTTTGTATCAATAAATTCTAAAGATATATCATGATTATTAACATGATCTCTAATAAAATAATGCCTAATATCAATATGTTTAGTTCTAAAGTGTTGAATGAGATTTTTAATTAAACAGATTGCACTAATGTTATAACATTTTATAAGTATGTTTTTCAAGTGAATTTTATAATCTTCTAAAGTGTTCTTCATCCAGATAACTTATGCACAACATGCATCTACTACTATATACTCAGCTTCGGTTGTAGATAATGCAATTGAGTTTTGTTTCCTGGAGGACCAAGAGATAAGTGTGTGACCTAAAAATTGATATATTTCGAATATGCTTTTTCTATCTATTTGACAACCAGCAAAGTCAGCATCGGCATAAGCAAGTAACTCAAAGTTTTTAGAATTTGGATACCATAGTCCTAGATTAGGAGTTCCTTTTATATATCTAAAAATCCTTTTAATAGCTTTTAAGTAGATTACGTAAGATTAGATTGAAATCTAATACATACTCTAACATTAAATATGATATCAGGTCTAATTGCTGTGAGATATAATAAACTACCTATCATACCCCTATAAGTCTTTTGATCAAACCATTCTCCATTAGTGTCTATATCTAGTTTTGTAGAAGTGCTCATTGGTGTATTAATAGCCTTAGCATTATCCATATTAAATTATTTTAATATATCTAAAGCATATTTTGTTTGACTAACAAAAATTCATCACTAAGTTGTTTGATTTGTAAATCTAAGAAAAAAGTTAATTCCTCAATCAAACTCATTTCGAATTCATGGCTCATACTATTGGGAAAAGATTCACATAAAACTTATTTAAAAATCTAAAAATGATATCATTAACATAAATTTAAACAATGTTAAAATGATATCATTAACATAAATTTAAACAATGAGAAATTATTTTTAAAATATTTGATAAATAATGTAGTATCGACCTTGCCTTTCATAAAATTATTTTGAATAAGAAAAGAACTAAGTCTCTCATACCAAGCCATAGGGGCTTGTTTTAATTCATAGAGAGCCTTAGTCAACTTAAATACATGATTCAAAAATTTAGCATTCTCAAATATGAGAGGTTGTTCAATATAAACTTCTTTAGAAATAAAACCATTAAGAAAAGCACTTTTAACATCCATTTGAAATAACTTAAAATTATTACAACTAGCATAGGCAAGAAGAATTTTTATGGCTTCAAGTTTAGCCAAAGGAGCGAAGGTTTCTTCATAACGATACCTTTTTCTTAGTTAAAATCTTTTGCCACTAATCTAGTCTTGTTTCTAACTATAATACCAAGTTCAACTTGCTTGTTTTTGAAAACTCATTTAGTACTAATTTTCAAATGGTTACTAGGTCTAGGAACAAGCTCCCACACCTCATTTCTCTTAAATTGATTTAATTCTTCGTGTATTGCAATAACCCATGAATAATCTTTAAGGGCCTCTCAATGTATTTAGATTCAATTTGAGATAAAAAAGCTATATTTGCACAAAAAATTTTAAGAGAAGAACGAGTTTGAGCAATTTTTAAAGTGTCTCCAATGATTAGCTCTTTAGGATGAGCATCTACATACTTCCAATCCTTATGTAAGGATTCTTTGGAAGATGAAGCATCCAAGTTGCTAGTGGGAGGAGAGAGTTCATTCAAATTTAAACCATCAAAATCAAAATCAAAATCATTTTTCTTGGATTTAGAAACTTTATTGAAAATAACGTGAATAGATTTTTCTATAACTAGAGTTCTTTTATTAAACACATGCAATGCTTTAGAAGTAGAAGAATAATTAAGAAAAATACCTTCATTAGATTTTGTATCAAATTTACCTAAGGCATCTTTTTCGTTTAAAACAAAACATTTACAACCAAAAACTATAAAATATGAAACATTAGATTTTTTTATTATTCCATAACTCATAAGGAGTTTTAGAAAGTAATGGTCTTACTAGAACCCTATTCATGACATAGCATGCTATTTTAACAACTTCGACCCAAAAATATTTGGATAGGCTATATTCGTTTAACATGATTCTTGTCATTTCTTGTAAACTCCTATTTTTTCTTTCAACTACTCCATTTTATTATGGGTTTCTTAGAGTAGAGAAATTATGGTTTTAGAAATTATGGTTTTGAAACTCGCCACCGTGATCACTACATATAGATGAAATCATAAAGCCTTTTTTATTTTGAACAAGTTTACCAAATTTTGATAAATGCTTAAAACAATCACTTTTGTGTGCCAAGAAGTATGTTCAAGTGTATCTACTATAATCATCAATAATTATAACTATGTATTTGCTACCTCCTAGACTTGTTATACCAATTAGTCCAAATAAATCCATATGGATTAATTACAATGGTCTAAAGGTGCTTATTTGATTTTTTGACTTAAAACTATCTTTTATTTTGTTTTCCTAGTTGACATACATCATACACTTTGTCTTTGACAAACTTGTTGCTAGGGATTCCTCTTACAAGTTCTTTAGATGAAATTTGAGAGATTAGTTTCATGCTAGCATGACCTAACCTCCTATGCCAAAGCCAAGCATCATCGTTTAAAATCGAAAAGCAAGTTTCATTACAAAACTCATCAAGATTCATGGTATATATGTTGTTGGTCCTTAAGGCAATCAAAGATCTATTCATGTATAGTATTTCTATAATGCAAGCATTAGATTCAAACATGATGTTACAACTTTATCATATAATTGACTAATACTTAGCAAGTTATACTTTAAACAATTTACTAATAAAACATTTTCAATCAAAATGTTTGATTTGTTATCTATATTTTCTTTTCCAATAATTTTTCCTTTGTTGTTGTCTTCGAATGTGACAAATCTTTCATCTTGGCTAGTGAGCTTAGAGAAGTGTATTGGATCTTTAGTCATATGTCTTGAGCATCCACTATCAATGTACCATCTTTTGCTCCTAGCTTGTGATTGTAGACATATCTACAAGAAAAGAGAATTTCTTTTAGGTACCCATTTTACCTTGGGTTCCTCATAAATATGTTTACCTAACTTATCATTTTGTATTGAGTCATTTAAGGTTCCTTTAGACACATAAATTAACTTATGTGGACTATACCACTTAAATGAATATTTATGAGTATAATATCCAAATTTGTAACAAAAGTTGTATTTATTTGAAGTGAAACATGCAAAGTTGGGACTTTGATAAAGATGGTTGGCTTTTGGTGAGTGCTACTCACGAAACTAATTCCATCTTTTCTATAAACATGATCCCTTTTTGCTGGGATCATGTTTAAGGATTTACTTCCTATTTCAAAATTTTCTAAAGTTTCATATAGTAGCAAATTTTTCTTTTTAAGTATCTCTAATTCTTCATATTTTGTACAGAGGTAATATTTCATTATCATACTTAATATTTAAACTATTAAATTCACTAACAAGAGAGGCATGCTCCTTTTTTAATAATTTATATTTTTTACTAACTATTTTACATTCATCAAATAAATCATGAAAAGCATTCAACAATTCATCAAAGGATAAATGGACTTCAATTGAGTTACTTACCTCGTCGCCAAATGCTATTAAAGCGTAGTTAGTAACTTCTTTGTTGGTTGGCTCCTCGTCTTCGGATGTGCTTGAATCATCTCAGGTAGCTTTTAGCACTTTCTTCTTCTTTAGTTGCTTCTTCTTCACTTGGGGATATTCACTTTTGAAGTGCCTTAGCTTCTTATATTCATAACAAATCATTTGGTCCTTTTTAGGTTTATTTTTGTATTTAATGTCATGTTTAGTTTTGTTTTTTTTATGAATTTTTTAAATTTTCTTGTTAGACGTGCCAAGTCGTCATCATATCATCATCATCATTACTTGAGTTTTCTCTCAAGTAGTCTTCTTAAGTTCTAAGTGTCAAATCCTTCTTGTTCTTTAGAAGGTTGTTCTCAAGTTCTTCATGTGCATTGCATGTCATTTCGTAGGTCATCAAAGACCCGATAAGTTCTTCGAGTGGAAAGTTGTTCAAGTCCTTGGCTTCTTGAATTGTAGTTACTTTAGGATCCCAATTCTTTGGAAAGGATCTTAATATCTTGTTAACAAGTTCAAAGTTAGAAAAACTTTTACTAAGTGCTTTTAGACCATTGACGACATCCATAAACCGGGTGTAAATGTCTTCAATGGTCTCACTTGGTTTTATGCGAAACAATTCATAACTATAAACTAAAAGATTGATTTTTGACTCCTTAACTCTATTCGTACCTTTGTGTGTAATTTCAAGTGTATGATAAATGTCATAAGCTATTTCGTAAATAAAAACTCGATTGAATTTATTTTTATCCAAAGCACAAAATAAAGTATTCATAGCTTTGGCGTTCAAAGAGAAAGTCTTCTTCTCCAAATCATTCCAATCGTTCATTGAAAGAAAAGACTTTTGAAATTCATTTTTAATGATATTTCATAACTCAAAATCCATAGAAATCAAGAAGATCCTCATTCTAGTTTTCCAATAAGTGTAGTCCATTCCATTGAATATAGGATGACGCGTGATAGAATAACCCTCATTATCACCGAAAAAAGTCATCTCTCTTGGGTTTTAAACTAAATCAAGAGTAACCTTCCTCTGATACCAATTGTTAGGATCAATACGACACTAAGAGGGGGGAGTGAATTAGTGCAATAATAAAAATTATGTTAATTTAAAAATTTTCGTTCGATAAATCATTTCGACAAAGCCCATATCAAAAAGTAATGAAAGTAATGACCTAGAGTAAATATAAAGTGTAGAATGCAGCTAAGTAATGAAAGAAGGCAGTAAGGAAAGAACACACTGGATTTATAGTGGTTCGATCATTGTGACCTATGTTCACTTCTGATTCCTCCTCCATCAAGGTCACTGACATCTACTAATGGTCTTCCTTCAATAGGCAAAGACCAACCACCTTCTTACAAAGCTTTCTTATTTTCACGGGTTTAGAAGACAACCCTTACAAGCCTCACACCTCTTCTCTAATGATTACAAAGCTGAAGAAAGAGGACTCTTAGCACTTTTACAATACTTTTATACCCAAACACTTAAAGATTTTTTCACACTTTTCTACTCTTTTTGTTACCCTTTTATGCAAAAAGGAGTGGGATATTTATAAGTCCCAAAGGTTTCAGAATTTGAGCCAAAAAGTGTTTCATCCTGGATTTCCAAGATACTAGCAGTACCACCGCCAATATTGGGTAGTACTACTGCCTGACACTTTGACACTAGGCGGTACCACCGCCCAGTCTGGCGGTACTACCACCGAACAGAGCCTTGAAGACTGGGCTCTGGTAGTACCACTACTTGATAGGGCGGTACCACTACCTAGCAGTATTAACTGCCAGTAGTATTACCATCCACACCACCTAGGAGGCTGAGCCTTAAGCAATTCCATCGCCCACACTAGGTAATGGCATCGCTTGGCAAGGCTCTAAATGGCCAAGTGGGCCTTTCATCCGGCCCAACTCAGCCCTGTTTTGGGCCTAGTCGGCCCATAATTGAGTTAGTGGGATTACCTCCCAATCTTAACTCAATCTAAGTTCTAACTATGACAATTAAGGCTTAACTAAGCAATCATTGTTCGATATGTGATCATTCTTTTAGCGAAGTCTTGACGAACTTTTGGTGAACTTTCGGCATGCATTTTACGAACTCCCAACGAACTCTCGGCAAATTCCCGATGAACTCTCGACGAGCTTTTGGCGAACTCTTGACGAATTCTTGGCGAACTCCTAATGAACTCTCGACGAGCTCCCGATGATCTCTTAGCGAGCTTTTGGCGAACTCTTGATGAATTCTTAGTAAACTCTCGATGACTTCTTGGTAAGCTCCCGACAAACACTCGACGAGCTCTCGACGACCTCTCGATGAGCTTCTGGCACATCGTCCAAATCTTTGTCATATTGTCCGATCTTTGACTCCAACTCAACATTTGTTTTATTGTTATTCATTATCGTAGTTAATCCTACAATACTTATCTCAATATATAGATTAGATCAATAATTTATCAATTGATTTCATCATCAAAATCTAAGATTCAACATTTGGGGTACTAGTGGTACCACTGTAAATACTGGGCGGTACTATTGCCTCACACTCTGATACTGGGTAGTCTGGCGGTACTACTGCCTGACAAAGCTTTGGAGACTGGGCCCTGATGGTACCATCGCCTGGCAGCATTAACTGTTGGCGGTACCACCGCCCAGACCTCCTAGGAGGCTGAGACTCAAGCATTTCTATCACCCACCCTAGGTGGTGCCATCGCTTGGCATAGCTCCAAGTGGTTGAGTGGTCCATCCATCCGGCCCAACTCAGTCCTAACTTTGGCCCAATGGACCCCTAATTGAGTTGGCCTAATTCTAACCCAATTACAACTTAAAACTATTTCAATCTAGATAATTATTACAATGCATTAATCATATGTTGTCCGGCATGTCATTAGTTCATCGGTGCTTCATCCAATCCTTTGGTGTATCGTCCTCTTTTACAACCTTTTGTTCAATCGGCATGTTGACCTCTGTAACTCCGATCTCCTTGGTGTAATGTCTGCTCTTCTAGGCCTGATGCCCGAACTGATGGCACGAGGCCTTCTGCTGACACGTTTACCGATCCTCCAGCTCGACGTCTAATCTTCTAACATATTCCACTCCGACCCAACATTAATTCTTCCTGCTTTAATCGTGTCTTCATGATCGAAGCTAGTCCTGTGTTACTCAAAACATAGATTAGATTATAAACTTTATCAATTGGTTTCATCATCTAAATCCAAGATTCAACATAGACATCTTTATCGAGTGCATTAAAAGTCAACATTTTAAAGGATACTTGGGTGTACTTAGAAGGTGTGTTTGTTAAATAATATCAAGATAAGATTATAAAATTAAAAAAAGAGATATTGAGAATTTTTTTATGTACTTCCTCCTATGATTTATTCAATGGATATTATACCTAAATGGTTAGAGCTTTGTGAGCTATAGGGAAAAAGAGAGATGAAGAATCTTGAAAATATTTATGTGTGTGAGATAAAAAAATAAACATGAGTTTAGAAAATAGTCATGCATGGTTAAAGATTGATAGAGTAAAGCTAAATATATTACGTTTAGCTTGTATCTCAATAGTTTAAGTTTTTTTTTGTTGAATTGATGTTTGACAAATTTGACTCAAATTCATTATTATAAGATTTCTAACATGACATCAAAGTTAAGTAGACAAAAAATAAATCTAAATGAGTAAAAAATAAAAAAAATTAAACTAATCAAGAGTTATATTTGTTAGCATAAAATCTATAATCATGCTATCTATAATACGAAAAAACTTTTATGTTAGGATTGAAATCAAATAAAATTAGATCTAACAATATTATGATGCATACCTTTCATTGTTGTTCAGAAGAATAAACCTTATCTGATCTACAGGCACACAATCGTTAAATCTAATATATCAATCTGCAAAGAGAACTAGATCATTCTCTTCTCTTCCTATCATTTCAAAGGACCACTTAGATTAATGGTTAGGGAGAAGAGTTGAGAAACAAATTGTAATCCCTCAATTGAATCCTCTATGAGATGCATCTTTTTAGCCCCTAGAGGTCTTATCTATTTATAAGCGAGAATAGAGGATCTAGGATAAGTTATTATGAGAGTTTCTTCCATCATGGACATCCCCTAAGGAATCCTACTATAATATGAACTTCTTTTATATTAGCCAATACTCATAATCAGAATCCAATCATATCTATAATATATCTTACTTAATTAAATAGGACTACATAATCTAACAATATTGACTCAGATGAGTAAATCACATATAAACTCTTAATGCTTAAGACTAAGGGCAACATATTTAACCTATAAAAGGATGGCCACTAATGATTAAAAGAGTTAGATTCCCTCTATTATATTTGATTCATATGAAAAAATTGAATTATATATAATCCCACTATATATATATATATATATATATATATATATATATATATATATATATATATATATATATATATATATATAGCTATATCAAAAATGGCCATGTCCAATGCGCCCACAAACTATTCGATGAGATGCCCTACAGAGACATTGTCTCATGGAACACTATCCTCTTTGTTAAGAATTGGTTCATATTAATTATCTAGGTAATTATCATATTCTAAGTAGTTATAAGCATGTTTTAAGAAGTGACCTATGATCTAGAAGTTATAGGATAATTCCTACACATAACTCAATCATGGGTGACACGATGAAATGAGGTAGTTATCTCTAGGTCCTATAAATAGGACCATAGTTCATGAAGCAAGATAAGGAGTATACACTTGGGAATATTTTTATTATATTTTTATTATTTCCTTACTCCTTCATCCCCAATATTTATGGTATCAAAACTAAGTTTCAATCTGAACTGAGCATTATAGCTTTCAATGACAATTCTATATCGTAACCCCTTATTCCCATCTTCTCGGGCAAATGCTATGAATTTTGGAGTATCAAGATGAAGACTCTATTCAAGTCTCAAGATCTTTGAGACTTAATAGAGAATAGATATGTAGATCCAGATGAAGAAATCAAGTTGAGGGAGACTAGAAAGGACCCAAAGTTATTGTTCTTTATTCAATAAGCTGTACATGAGACTATCTTTTCAAGAATTACAATAGCAATAACCTCAAAGCAAGCTTGATTGATACTTCAAAATGAATTTTAAGGCTTCTCAAGGGTAATTATGGTAAAACTTCAAACCCTTTGTCATGAGTTCAGAAATTTGTTCATCAAAAGTAATGAATCAGTGCAAGATTTTCTTTCTCGAGTGACTGAAATTATTAGTCAAATGAAATCTTATGGTGAACATCTTCTTGATCATATAATTGTTGCAAAGTTTTGTGAAGTTTAACTTCGAAATTTGATCATGTTGTTGTCGTAATTAAGGAGTTAAAAGATTTTTCTATATTTTCATTTGATGAACTAATGAGTTACTTGCAAGCACATGAAGCAAGGTTGAACAGGTCACTTGAGAAAAGTGAAGAAAATATATTTCAGATTAAGGGGGAGTCTTCTACTTGAAAAGAAAGATAAAAAATCAGTAGGAAGAGGACGTGGCAGAGGAGGATTTTGTGATAGAGGAAATGGAAGAGGAAGAGGAAGAAGACACTTTGATGGGCATGATGAACAAAAACAATCAAATTATCATCAAAAAAATTACAAGAGTGGAATTCAATACCACTATTGTAAAAAGTTTGGTCACATGAAGGCAGATTACTAGAAAAGAGAAAAATAAGTAAGCTATGTGGAGGAAAATGAAGAAAATAGTAACTTGTTTATGACTCATTTACAAGTTAATGATATCTCAAATAATATTTGATTTTTGGATAGTGGATGTTCTAATCATATGTCAAGTCTAAGATCAATGTTCAGAGATATTGATGAAACTCATAAGTTGAAAGTTAGACTTGAAGATAACAAGCAAATCCAAGTGGAAGGGAAAGGAATAATTGAGGTGAAGACAAATCAAAGAAAGGTAAAATACCTTGATAATGTTTTCTTTGTTCCTACTTTATCACATAACTTATTGAGTGTCGGACAATTGATAGATAATGGATATTTAGTTATATTTAATGATGGTTTATGCACTATTAAAGATAAAAAATCTGGTTTGATTATAGTAAATGTTTGCATAACGCAAAAAAAATATTTCCACTTGATGTTTCAAATATTGAAAAGCATGCTCTTGTCGTAATTCAAAAGAATGAGTTTAATTTATGGTATTTAAGATATGGACACCTTAATATTAAGGGTTTAAGGTTATTAAATAAAAAAGAAATGGTTTTTGGATAGCCCAAAATTAATACACTTGATATATGTGAAGGATGCATTTATGGCAAACAAAGTTAAAAACTATTTTCTACTGGAAAAGCATGGAGAGCATCTAATTGTCTTGAATTAATTCAAGCTGACTTATGTGGACCTATGAATACAAAATCATTTGGTGGAAGTCAATATTTTCTATTGGTTACTAATGATTATAGTTGCATGAGTTGGGTATATTTTCTGAAACTGAAATATGAAACATTTGATCATTTTCAAAAATTCAAGGCACTTGTAGAAAGGCAAAGTGGTAGATACATAAAGACACTTCGGACAAATAGAGGTGGTGAATTTTTATCTAATGAGTTTAATTCTTTTTGTGAAGAAAATGGTATTCGTAGAGAATTGACAACACCATATACACCGCAACAAAATAGTATACCTGAATGTAAGAATCAAACTGTCGTTGAAATGGCAAAAAGTTTACTTAAAGGAAAACACCTTCCAAATCAATTTTGGACAGAAGTAATTGTAACAACAGTTTATTTTTTAATATTTCACTAACAAAGACTGTTATGAATCAAACTCCTTTTGAGGCTTGGTATGGTATGAAACCAAGTGCAAGCCATCTATGAATTTTTTGTTGTATTGCTTATGCTTTAATAAATTCACAAAATCATCATAAGCTTGATGAAAATCTAAAAAATACATCTTAATTGGTTATTCCTTACAATCCAAAGTATATCGATTATATAATCTTGTTAGTAGCAAAATTATTATTAACAAAAATATTATGTTTGATGAAGGGTAAGTTGAAATTGGGAGACCAATATAGGTGGAACACAAATTCAGATTCTAGCAGAACTAGACACTCCACAGAATCAAATGACAGATCTTGCTCCAATAAGTTCATCGTCAACCTCACTCAATAGTAGTTCAAATTATAATTCCTCATATGAAACCCCTCCAAAAAAATTCAAATCACTAATAGAAATTTATGACTCAATATTTGCTTTATTTATTTTAGATTCTATAACTTTTGAGGAAGCAATTAAAAAAGAGGAATGACGAAAAGTATTGAAGGAGGAAATCAAGTCAATTGAGAAAAATAAAACTTGGGAGCTAATGGATCTACTAAAAGAAAAGAAAGCTATTGAATTAAAATGGGTGTTCAAAATAAAATTTAATGTAGTTGGAAGTATCTAAAAACATAAGGCTCAAGCAAAAGGATATTCACAACAACAAGGTATTGATTTTGATGATACTTTTTCTTCATTTACTAGATTTGAAACTGTGAGAACTTTCTTGGCTTTAGTTGCTCACTTGAGTTAGCCTGTTTATCAATTTGATGTGAAATCTGTGTTTTTAAATAGAGATTTACATGAAGAAGTTTTTGTTACTCGACCTGAAGGTTTTTTGGTTAAAGGATATGAAGAAAAAAGTGTATAAACTAAGAAAAGCTCTTTATGGGCTTAAACAAGCTCCAAGAGCATGGTATAATAAAATTGATTATTATTTTCATCAAAATGGATTTCAGAGGAGTGATACTCTTTATCTAAAGAAGGAAGGTGAACATAATATTTTAATGGTTTTCCTCTATGTTGATGATATTATATATATGGATTCATCTAACTTTTTTATAATAGAATTTTAAAAATGCATGATGAATAAGTTTGAAATGTCAGATCTATGTCTATTGCACTATTTTCTTAGGTTGGAAGTGAAGCAAGGATCAGATAAAAATTTTATTTCATAAAGAAAGTATGTAATGGATCTACTAAAAGAAAAGAAAGCTATTGAATTAAAATGGGTGTTCAAAATAAAATTTAATGTAGTTGGAAGTATCTAAAAACATAAGGCTCAAGCAAAAGGATATTCACAACAACAAGGTATTGATTTTGATGATACTTTTTCTTCATTTACTAGATTTGAAACTGTGAGAACTTTCTTGGCTTTAGTTGCTCACTTGAGTTAGCCTGTTTATCAATTTGATGTGAAATCTGTGTTTTTAAATAGAGATTTACATGAAGAAGTTTTTGTTACTCGACCTGAAGGTTTTTTGGTTAAAGGATATGAAGAAAAAAGTGTATAAACTAAGAAAAGCTCTTTATGGGCTTAAACAAGCTCCAAGAGCATGGTATAATAAAATTGATTATTATTTTCATCAAAATGGATTTCAGAGGAGTGATACTCTTTATCTAAAGAAGGAAGGTGAACATAATATTTTAATGGTTTTCCTCTATGTTGATGATATTATATATATGGATTCATCTAACTTTTTTATAATAGAATTTTAAAAATGCATGATGAATAAGTTTGAAATGTCAGATCTATGTCTATTGCACTATTTTCTTAGGTTGGAAGTGAAGCAAGGATCAGATAAAAATTTTATTTCATAAAGAAAGTATGTAATGGATCTACTAAAAGAAAAGAAAGCTATTGAATTAAAATGGGTGTTCAAAATAAAATTTAATGTAGTTGGAAGTATCTAAAAACATAAGGCTCAAGCAAAAGGATATTCACAACAACAAGGTATTGATTTTGATGATACTTTTTCTTCATTTACTAGATTTGAAACTGTGAGAACTTTCTTGGCTTTAGTTGCTCACTTGATGTATAGCTCAGGTAAACATCATCTTGGAGCTGTTAAATATATTGTTGAAACTACAGATTATGGTATTTGGTATTTTTATAATTTTAAATATAAATTATTTGGTTTCATTGATAATGATTGGGCAGGAGCTTTAGATGATAGAAAGAATACTTCAGGTAATATTTTTAGTCTCAGATCATGAGTTATATCTTGGAGTTCAAAAAATCAAGCAACAATTATGTTATTGATATCGGAAGCAAAATATGTAGCCACAACATCAGTAGCTTGTCAAGCAATATGGCTTAGAAAACTTCTAGAAGATCTTCATCAAAACAAAAAGAAAAACAGAAATATTTTGTGACAATAAAGTCACAATTGCAATAACGAAGAATCCAACATTTCATGAAAGAATGAAGCATATAGAGATACACTATCATTTTATCTGGAATCTTATGGCAAATAGAGTCGCAATGAAGTATTGTGGAACAGATGAACACTAAGTCACTTCTAGTTCAAAAGCATATTTATTTCATGTCACAAATCGATGTATATAACTATGAATCAAGGGGGAGTGTTGAGAATTGATTTATAGTAGTTATTTAGGTAGTTATCATGTTCTAGGTAATTATAGGCATATTTTAAGAAGTGACTAATGATCTAGAAGTTATAGGATAGTTTCTAAACCTAACTCAATTATGGGTGACATGATAAAATGAGGTAGTAACCTCTAAGTCCTATAAATAAGATCATAATTCATAAAACAAGATAAGAAATATATATTTTAAAAAATATTTATTTTGTTTTTATCGTTTCCTTAGTCCTCCATCCCTCACCACTTTCTTCTTTCAAACGCTTCAGGAATTCGTTCATGGCGTTCCAGCATTTCGTACGGGTCGACTCTCACCACCATGATCACGACATCCCCAACCGGCAGTCTGGTGCCTCAGCTCCACGCGATTGCACCAGGTTTCGCTGTAACTCCATCATCGGGACAGCGCTGGTTGGTGCCTACGCAGGTCGAAAGGACCCCATCGCTATGCGCCGCCGGGCATTTGATGACATTCCGATCAAGAATTTGGTGTCATGGACTTCGCTGATCGTAGGATACATGCAGCTCGGAGGCCTCAAGGAAGCCGAGTGCGCCTTCGGGAAAATGCCGACGAAGAACGTCGTCAGTTGGACTGCGATGATCAATGTTTTCATCGACAATGGTCATCTCGACGAGGCACGGCGATGCGCTCATATATCTGTTAGGAACGTCGTCACATAGACATCAATGATCAAAGTGTTGAGATTTGATTCATAGTTATCTATCTAGATAGTTATCATGATTTAGTGATTACAGGATATTTCAATAACCACCTAAATCATGATCTAGTAGTTATAGGGTGGTTTCAATAACTACCTCAATCTAGTAGTTATAGGGTGGTTGTCACTAGGTCCTATAAATAGGACCATTATTCATGAAGCAAGGATATAGAGAGTGTGTGCACTTGGAAAAATACCTTGTAAGTGTTCTTGTGAATCCTCCTGTTTTTAATACTACATCGTATTTTCTTGAATCGAAAGGATTCTTTTACTTGCATCGTAGTATTCTGTTTTTCCTTGCTCCTCCATCCCCAACATTTGTGGTATCGGAGCCTAGTTTCAATCTGAACTTGGCATTATGGCTTTTAATGGCAATTCTATGTCTCCACCCCTTATTCCCATCTTCTCGGGCAAATGCTATGAATTTTGGAGTATCAAGATGAAGACTCTATTCAAGTCTCAAGATCTTTGGGACTTAATAGAGAATGGATATGCAGATCCAGATGACGAAATCAGGCTGAGGGAGAACAGAAAGAAGGACTCAAAGGCATTGTTCTTCATTCAACAAGCTGTACATGAGACGATCTTCTCAAGAATTGCAGCAGCGACAACCTCAAAGCAAGCCTGGTTGATACTTCAAAATGAATTTCAAGGCTCATCAAGGGTGATTACGGTAAAACTTCAAACCCTCCGTCGTGAGTTTGAAATTTTGTTCATGAAAAGCAATGAATCTGTACAAGATTTTCTTTCTCGAGTGACTGAAATTGTTAGTCAAATGAAATCTTATGGTGAACATCTTCCTGATCATATAATTGTTGCAAAAGTTTTGAGAAGTTTAACTCAGAAATTTGATCATGTTGTTGCCGCAATTGAGGAATCAAAAGATTTATCTACATATTCATTTGATGAACTAATGGGTTCGTTGCAAGCACATGAAGTAAGGTTGAACAGGTCACCTGAAAAAAGTGAAGAAAAAGCATTTCAGGTTAAGGAGGAGTCTTCTACTTCAAGAGAAGATAAAAAATCAACAGGAAGAGGACGTGGCAGAGGAGGATTTCGTGGTAGAGGAAATGGAAGAGGAAGAGGAAAAGGACACTTTGATGGGCATGATGAACAAAGGCAGTCAAATTATGATCAAAAAAATTACAAGAGTGGAATTCAATGTCACTACTGTAAAAAGTTTGGTCACATGAAGGCAGACTGCTGGAAAAGAGAAAAGCAAGCAAGTTATGTGGAGCAAAATGAAGAAAATAGTAAGTTATTTATGACTCATTCACAAGTTCATGATATCTCAAATGATATTTGGTTTCTGGATAGTGGATGTTCTAATCATATGTCAGGCATAAAATCAATATTTAGAAATATTGATGAAACTCACAAGTTGAAAGTTAGACTTGGAGATAGCAAGCAAATCCAAGTGGAAGGGAAAGGAACAATTGAGGTGAAGACAAATCAAGGGAAGGTAAAATACCTTGATAATGTTTTCTATGTTCCTACTTTATCACATAACTTGTTGAGTGTTGGACAACTGATAGATGATGGATATTCAGTAATATTTGATGAAGGTTCATGCACTATTAGAGATAAAAAATCTGGTTTGATTATAGTAAATGTTTGCATGACACAAAACAAGATGTTTCCACTTGATGTGTCAAATATTGAAAGACATGCACTTATCACAACTCAAAAGAATGAGTCTAGTTTATGGCATTTAAGATATGGACACCTTAACATTAAGGGTTTAAGGTTGTTAAGTCAAAAAGGAATGGTTTTCGGATTGCCTAAGATTAATACACTTGATGTATGTGAAGGATGCATTTATGGCAGACAAAGTAAAAAACCATTTCCTATTGGAAAAGCATGGAGAGCATCTAATTGTCTTGAATTAATTCATGCTGACTTATGTGGACCTATGAATACAAAATCATTTGGTGGAAGTCAATATTTTCTATTGTTTACGGATGATTATAGTCGCATGAGTTGGGTATATTTTTTGAAATTGAAATCTAAAACATTTAATAATTTTCGAAAATTCAAGGCACTTGTAGAAAAGCAAAGTGGTAGATATATAAAGACACTTCGGACAAATAGAGGTGGTGAATTTTTATCTAATGAGTTTAATTCTTTTTGTGAAGAAAATGGTATTCACAGAGAATTGACAGCACCATATACACCAGAGCAAAATGGTGTAGCTGAGCGTAAGAATCGAACTGTCGTTGAAATGGCAAGAAGTTTGCTTAAAGGAAAACATTTACCAAATCAGTTTTGGGCAGAAGCAGTTGCAACAGCAGTTTATTTGTTGAATATTTCACCAACAAAAGCTGTTATGAATCAAACTCCTTTTGAGGCTTGGTCTGGTATGAAACCAAGTGTTAGACATCTAAGAATTTTTGGTTGTATTGCTTATGCTTTGGTAAATTCACAAAATCATCACAAGCTTAATGAAAAATCTGAAAAATGCATTTTAATTGGTTATTCTTTACAATCGAAAGCATATCGATTATATAACCCTGTTAGTGGCAAAGTTATTATTAACAGAAATGTTATGTTTGATGAAAGTGCAAGTTGGAATTGGGAGACCAATAAAGGTGGAATACAAAATCATTTGGTGGAAGTCAATATTTTCTATTGTTTACGGATGATTATAGTCGCATGAGTTGGGTATATTTTTTGAAATTGAAATCTAAAACATTTAATAATTTTCGAAAATTCAAGGCACTTGTAGAAAAGCAAAGTGGTAGATATATAAAGACACTTCGGACAAATAGAGGTGGTGAATTTTTATCTAATGAGTTTAATTCTTTTTGTGAAGAAAATGGTATTCACAGAGAATTGACAGCACCATATACACCAGAGCAAAATGGTGTAGCTGAGCGTAAGAATCGAACTGTCGTTGAAATGGCAAGAAGTTTGCTTAAAGGAAAACATTTACCAAATCAGTTTTGGGCAGAAGCAGTTGCAACAGCAGTTTATTTGTTGAATATTTCACCAACAAAAGCTGTTATGAATCAAACTCCTTTTGAGGCTTGGTCTGGTATGAAACCAAGTGTTAGACATCTAAGAATTTTTGGTTGTATTGCTTATGCTTTGGTAAATTCACAAAATCATCACAAGCTTAATGAAAAATCTGAAAAATGCATTTTAATTGGTTATTCTTTACAATCGAAAGCATATCGATTATATAACCCTGTTAGTGGCAAAGTTATTATTAACAGAAATGTTATGTTTGATGAAAGTGCAAGTTGGAATTGGGAGACCAATAAAGGTGGAATACAAATGCAGATTCTAGCAGAACTAGACACTCCGCAGAATCAAAGGATAGATCTTGCTCCTACAAGTTCATCGTCAACCTCACCCAATAGCAGTTCAAATTCTGATTCCTCAGATGAAACCCCTCCAAGAAATTTCAGATCACTAACAGAAATTTATAACTCAACATTTGCTTTGTTTATTTCAGATCCAACAACTTTTGAGGAAGCAGTTAAAAAAGAGGAATGGAGAAAAGCAATGAATCTGTACAAGATTTTCTTTCTCGAGTGACTGAAATTGTTAGTCAAATGAAATCTTATGGTGAACATCTTCCTGATCATATAATTGTTGCAAAAGTTTTGAGAAGTTTAACTCAGAAATTTGATCATGTTGTTGCCGCAATTGAGGAATCAAAAGATTTATCTACATATTCATTTGATGAACTAATGGGTTCGTTGCAAGCACATGAAGTAAGGTTGAACAGGTCACCTGAAAAAAGTGAAGAAAAAGCATTTCAGGTTAAGGAGGAGTCTTCTACTTCAAGAGAAGATAAAAAATCTGGTTTGATTATAGTAAATGTTTGCATGACACAAAACAAGATGTTTCCACTTGATGTGTCAAATATTGAAAGACATGCACTTATCACAACTCAAAAGAATGAGTCTAGTTTATGGCATTTAAGATATGGACACCTTAACATTAAGGGTTTAAGGTTGTTAAGTCAAAAAGGAATGGTTTTCGGATTGCCTAAGATTAATACACTTGATGTATGTGAAGGATGCATTTATGGCAGACAAAGTAAAAAACCATTTCCTATTGGAAAAGCATGGAGAGCATCTAATTGTCTTGAATTAATTCATGCTGACTTATGTGGACCTATGAATACAAAATCATTTGGTGGAAGTCAATATTTTCTATTGTTTACGGATGATTATAGTCGCATGAGTTGGGTATATTTTTTGAAATTGAAATCTAAAACATTTAATAATTTTCGAAAATTCAAGGCACTTGTAGAAAAGCAAAGTGGTAGATATATAAAGACACTTCGGACAAATAGAGGTGGTGAATTTTTATCTAATGAGTTTAATTCTTTTTGTGAAGAAAATGGTATTCACAGAGAATTGACAGCACCATATACACCAGAGCAAAATGGTGTAGCTGAGCGTAAGAATCGAACTGTCGTTGAAATGGCAAGAAGTTTGCTTAAAGGAAAACATTTACCAAATCAGTTTTGGGCAGAAGCAGTTGCAACAGCAGTTTATTTGTTGAATATTTCACCAACAAAAGCTGTTATGAATCAAACTCCTTTTGAGGCTTGGTCTGGTATGAAACCAAGTGTTAGACATCTAAGAATTTTTGGTTGTATTGCTTATGCTTTGGTAAATTCACAAAATCATCACAAGCTTAATGAAAAATCTGAAAAATGCATTTTAATTGGTTATTCTTTACAATCGAAAGCATATCGATTATATAACCCTGTTAGTGGCAAAGTTATTATTAACAGAAATGTTATGTTTGATGAAAGTGCAAGTTGGAATTGGGAGACCAATAAAGGTGGAATACAAATGCAGATTCTAGCAGAACTAGACACTCCGCAGAATCAAAGGATAGATCTTGCTCCTACAAGTTCATCGTCAACCTCACCCAATAGCAGTTCAAATTCTGATTCCTCAGATGAAACCCCTCCAAGAAATTTCAGATCACTAACAGAAATTTATAACTCAACATTTGCTTTGTTTATTTCAGATCCAACAACTTTTGAGGAAGCAGTTAAAAAAGAGGAATGGAGAAAAGCAATGAAAGAGGAAATCAAGTCAATTGAGAAGAATGAAACTTGGGAGCTAATAGATCTACCAAAAGAAAAGAAAGCGATTGGGTTAAAATGGGTGTTCAAAATAAAATTTAATGCAGATGGAAGTATCCAAAAGCATAAGGCTCGGCTTGTAGCAAAAGAATATTCACAGCAACAAGGTATTGATTTTGATGAAACTTTTTCTCCAGTTGCTAGATTCGAAACCGTAAGAACTTTCTTGGCTTTAGCTGCTCACTTAAGTTGGCCAGTTTATTAATTTGATGTGAAATCTGCATTTTTAAATGGAGATTTATACGAAGAGGTTTTTGTTGCACAACCTGAAGGTTTTTTGGTTAAAGGACATGAAGAAAAGGTGTACAAGTTAAGAAAAGCTCTTTATGGGCTTAAACAAGCTCCAAGGGCATGGTATAGTAAAATTGATTCTTATTTTCATCAAAATGGATTTAAGAGGAGCAATAATGAACCTACTTTTTATTTAAAGAAGGAAGGTGAACATAATATTCTAATGGTTTGCCTCTATGTTGATGATATTATATATATGGGTTCATCTAACTCTTTTGTGACAGAATTTAAAAAATGCATGATGAATAAGTTTGAAATGTCAGATCTAGTTTTACTGCATTATTTTCTTGGGTTGGAAGTGAAGCAAGGATCAGATGGAATTTTTATTTCACAAAGAAAGTATGCAATGGATCTACTCAAAAAGTCTAACATGATTAATTGCAAAGCTGCAGCAACACCCATGAATGTAAATGAGAAATTGAAACTTAAGGATGGTACAAGTCTAACAAATGCAAGATACTACAGAAGTTTGGTTGGAGGTTTGATTTATCTAACTCATACTCGACCAGATATTGCATTCTCTGTTGGTGTAGTATCCAGGTTTATGCATAGCCTAAGCAAACATCATCTCGGAGCTGTTAAAAGAATTCTGCGTTATATCGCTGGAACTACAGATTATGGTATTTGGTATTCTCATAATTTTAATTGTAAATTATCTGGTTTCACTGATAGTGATTGGGCAGGAGCTTTAGATGATCGAAAAAGTACTTCAGGCAATGTTTTTAGCCACGGATCGGGAGCTATATCTTGGAGTTCTAAAAAGCAAGCAACAACTGCGTTGTCGACATTGGAAGCAGAATATGTAGCCGCAACATCAGCAGCTTGTCAAGCAATATGGCTTAGAAGACTTCTTGCAGATCTTTATCAAGAACAAACAGAAGCAACGGAAATATATTGTGACAATAAAGCCACAATTGCAATGACGAAGAATCCAACGTTTCATGGAAGAACGAAGCATATAGAGATACGCTATCATTTCATCCGAGATCTTATAGCAAATGGAGCCATAACAATGAAGTATTGTGGAACGGATGAACAAGTTGCGGATATCCTCACCAAATCGCTTCAAATTCAAAAGCATGTTTATTTTATGTCGCACATCGGTGTATGCAACTATGAATCAAGGAGGAGTGTTGAGATTTGATTCATAGTTATCTATCTAGATAGTTATCATGATTTAGTGGTTACAGGATATTTCAATAACTAGTAGTTATAGGGTGGTTTCAATAACTACCTCAATCTAGTAGTTATAGGGTGGTTGTCACTAGGTCCTATAAATAGGATTATTATTCATGAAGCAAAGATATAGAGAGTGTGTGCACTTGGAAAAATACCTTGTAAGTGTTCTTGTGAATCCTCCTGTTTTTAATACTACATCGTGTTTTCTTGAATCGAAAGGATTCTTTTACTTGCATCGTAGTATTCTGTTTTTCCTTGTTCCTTCATCCCCAACACAAAGGGTACCAGGGGCACGAGCGGCACGTCGATGCTCTAAACTTGTTCGTCGAGATGCACCGGCTCAGCGGTATCCTCCCCAACCAGTTCACATACTCTGCCGTGCTTGCTGCCTGTGCCGGCTGCTGCTCCCTCCTGTTCGGCAAATCTGTCCATGGGCAAATCCTGAGATGCAGGGTGCCATGCGATGTGATCTTGTGCAGCTCCCTCGTCGAGATGTATGGCAAATGTGGCGACGTGGGTTCTGCCACCCGATCCTTTGAGTCATCCCAAGTCCGCAACGTGGTGCTATGGAACTCCATTGTCGGATGCTACGCTAGGAATGGGCTGCCCAAGAAAGCACTGGAGGAATTCGAGAGGATGATCCGGGAAGGTGTCCGACCCGATCACATCATCTTCGTCGGCGCCTTGATGGCTAGCGTGCACGGTGGGTTGGTGAAGGAAGGCGAGCATTACTTCGAGTTGATGGACAGAGAGTTCCACATCAAGCCAAGGATGGAGCATTACGGGTGCATGGTGGATCTACGCGGTTGTGTGGGGGGCACTGCTTGGTGCCTGCGGATTGCACTCGAGCTTGGAGCACGGGATGGCTGCGGCCGAGTCGATGCACAGGTTGGAGGAGCACCACGCAGCCATCTACTCGATGTTGCGGAGAATCTATGGAGAGAACGGCGCGTGAAGAAAGGTTGACGAGGTGAAGGAGACGATGGAGAAGGTGGCCGTCGGAAAGCAAAGGGCACTAAGTTGGGTTGAATCTGCTGCTGCTTCTTGTGGATTATAGGGATGTATGTTCACAGGCTTGCAGCAACACCAACAGATGACCTAAGAGTAACAGGCTGACAGAATATAATTAAAATATGAACATTACAGACCAAATCATAAACAAGGGAAGAGAAAATCAAAAAATCATAAACAAGGGAAGAGGAAATCAAAAGAATCGTTGAAGTAGATACCCAGGACGAATTGATCGCATTCAAATCTTTAAAACGCAACTCTAATACAAAGCTTTTGCACCACACGCATCATTGTGGAAAGAGCACAACCAGCTGACCATCATTTTAATGCCTACGAGGCAACAAAATACACATGCCAGTATGTTGGAGTGCAAAACACAATACATCCTTCCATACAGTCTAACAGTGTTCAGAACGCTACTAATATAGGCTGCACCACATGGTCTTTTCAGATAATACAAGATGACAGATGCTCTAAAGGATTCCTTTTGACATATTTGCTGCAAATTCTGATGATTGATAGTCCAATATCGTATGCAGAATTCTGCTTTTAAAGGTTAGCTGCCTCCGGTATGATGAATAGCAGCTGCTTGGTAGAAAGAAACCTTATGCATCTGTCAGTACGTAGATAAGACCGAAACGATCGCTTTTCAGTGGCCTGTGCATTTTTATCGTAACCATCAACATGAAATGTGCTTTTGCCCTTCTGACAACCATATGCAAAGAATTCATGAGGAGATTAAGAGCTAAGGAAACATCAAATGTCTGAGGTTTATAGCACTTTCTCTTGCGATAGGAAGGCCGTAGTACTTGCTTACACCACTCAAGTTACTTGATCCAGCATCTTCATGATCATTTGTCCAAGTACTTTCTTCAAAGGATGGAGGTGAAGGCAGTCCCAATCGGAGCGACAAGTCCCATCCGATTTTCGATGTTTCCATGTGGCTTGAATCACCTCTTGAGGCACCAATGGTGTTTCTGTTGCCAAAAGGGCTCGCTGCAAAATGGATCTCAGCCTCACCAAGGGACTCAGCACAATGAGGAGTGCCAATTGCTAAATGATGTCTTGGGCCCCGAGTAATTTGGAAAGAAGGACATGAAACAACTGCGGCTTGATTGTCACTATAGTATAAAGGATATACTCCAGCCAGGTTCGGAGTGGCACAGTTTGCTAATGGACCAGACACCCTTTCTTGATAAGATGCAGGAGGCTTGGTGGCGATGGGACACCCACTCCTGTTGAAAATAGAGGAATTTGCATGCCCACGAGGTACATCAGAGTTGTTGAACTTGATCTCTGGGAAGCTGCTACAAGTCATGTGAGTGGGTTTAAACAAGGCAGTGTACCAGGATGGAAACTGCGAAGCAGAGTTTTGTGGGTTGCTAAGGCTAGGAGTTATCCCCAACATGTAATCTAGGTTGGGCCTATTACTATCTGAGATTTTCACAGAGGCAGCTCTAACATCATGTGCCATGGGGCTGAGATAGCACCCTGGGTTGCTGCGATGCTGGCTCTTTGAAACTCTTCTGGGAACACAACCAAGATTCAGAGCCGCTGAGGCGAGGAACACAAAAACCAGGAAAAATACATTATTATCATAATCTGCACAAATTGGAATAATAAAATAATGCATTCTGTTGTGTTCTCATGTCTGTGCACGTGCACAAGTGTGCCACCATGCCATGTCCACAGATTTCAATATCATGTATGTTCTCACGAATGACAGACAATGTGTTGTGGACAGCCCAGCACCAAAAAGGATAATGTAGTTTATTTAGGACCAACAATTAACAAAGAGAAAATGGATACATAAGCAATCAATAAGGGTTGAGAAATGGTACCTTCAATACAGGGCTGCAAGAGGTCTCCACTCTCAAGGGCGTCTTCCTTACGAATGATGGTGTCAATTGCATCATTAACTCGGTCCTGTAGTGTTTTGGAGTCCACATACTCCGCCTGAAATCCGCAACCAACCAAAGAGACACCAGCAAATATTATAATATCTAATTAGGATTATTTATGGCCTTGAAGATTTATTCACTGATATTTAAATGTCTTCTGATCGAGCCTTATTATTATTTTTCATTGAAAAAGAAGTGTTTTCTGATTTTACTTTGAAGTGCAATTTCATGAATGAGCCATTGTAATTTCATGGTAAAATCGTAATCAGTGATATATGAGTATAAAGAGAAGGGAGGGACGAGTATGAAGACAAATAAGAGGTAGATCCTTATCTGTAACATTTCAGTTCTCCTAAAATGAATGGAGCAATACCTTCCTTTTTTGCCTTTTTTAAAATGAAGGTAGCAGATGGTTGCAGATTGGAGAGTACAGACCTCGGAGTTGGCTTTGGAGTACATGATCTCCTCGGCCTTGAGAACGACGAACGGGAGCTTCTCCTGAAACTCTTTGTTTTTCCTGGTAGCAGGGCTGTGCACATCATTGGCCACTCTGAAAGGAAAGTAGTACAAGTACTAATGATAGTAATAACAAGAACAATGATGATGAAGATAATGATCATGATAATAAGCATGGCCACGACAAACATCTACATCTGCTGTAGTTCATCAGAAGGTGGCCATGGCAAATAAATAGACACAAAAGTACTGATATATGTAAACATATCAACAATACAAAAAACATACATAACAGAGTCAGAGAAAAGAATTGGACCTAAAGATCTCTTGAATGATGGAGCCTCGAATAGTTTGGTGCCTGTCACTGTGCCAAGCACGCCTCACACACTCATAAGGCCTTGGCCCTGGCCTCGGCATCTTTAAACCTCCCTTTCTCTACTCTCTACCCCACCATCATTTAATCCAAAGTCAACTCCTGGGGAACAAGAAAACCTCATAAAATGTAGCAAATACAACAAAGGGTTGATTTTATACTTTAAATTTTTTTTTAAGTCAATAACTTCTTATTGTGATACAGTGAGTGTTATCATATACATGTTGCATCCCATAGAAAATACAACATTGTTGTAAGAAATCATGGGGTCTATAACCTCAAAAAACAAGAGCATCATTACATCAAAGCATCTAACAAGGTTATAAATGATTAACCCAGCCTTTATCCTTATCAATGATGCTTCCATGGCACCTTTTACAACAAAAGTGATCATCATGCTTTACAGCCATTAGTTGTATCTCAAGAACAGGATAAGAAAAACTACTAAATAACAGATTACTTGAGACGAACCTCACCAGCATGTTTCTTATACTCTAAGCACCTCTCAATTTTCCTGGAGCAGCAAAAAAACAATTCATGTTTTAAAATAAGCAATCTTCAGAAACAATTTATAATATTTTGTCAAAAGTTAACTCTGAAATGATTTCAGATACAGTGAAGCTGAACAAATAACCAAGTGTTGCTTTTGTTGAAGCCTTAAGGAAAATAAAAAATGAACATCAAACACAGTAGCCTAGGATCATTTATACTACAGGTTTTAAGAGTAAATAAAAAAACAGATAGTAAGTTCATTGTTAACTTAAATTTTATCTCCCAGGTAGCAACATCACCAAATTGTTTAAATTAATAAATGATTCAACCCAAATATTTCAACGGATCAGTGATATAAAAGAACTCCATCACATTGAAATAAAATTAAAAATATGCATGTATATATACATCTTTGCTTCTGCTTTGTCAGAATAGATCATAGTCATTTTACATGTACCAATAATAATGGAACAAGGTCAGTTTATGGATCAATAAACTTCAATATTTAACAATATAGACAAAATTGGGTATTAAAAGACAGATGTTGATAATACAACATAAACGTCTGATTACTTATTTGCATGCACTTAAAGATATTCTTGTAAATGGATCTCAACTACTATATGTAGAGGCATATATTACTGTTCATTATTCTGTGTTGTGAAGGAGACCAATTATGCCTCACTACACATGTGACAAAGAAGATCATACATTTTAAATTGCTAAAATACATATGCCCGATGATTGCATAACTATATCAAATACACAAAATTGTTAAAAAAACACCATAGAGTGCTTGTTTTTTGCCTACGAAGAAAAAGATACTTGCACATAATAATTTTAGCTTTCCTATCCTTATTCTTGAAGGTAGGCCAACCAGCTTACGTTCTCTAAGTGGCTTGCACTTTCATTGCTTGCAATAGACGAAAAACCAACAAATCAATAAGAAAACCACACAAATGGATGGGAGGCAAAATATGAAGATATATTAGCAAAACGAAAATACATATAGTGATATATCAATCCAAATACTTCATTGAATTCCAAGTATTTCATAATCAAGGAGCTTTAGTTATAACAACATTAAACTTGAATCGCATAAAGTAAAATGCATTTAACTTACTTCTATATCAAATATCAAATACAAACCTGATAAAACACAGTGCATTTACCTAATAGTGTAATGCATACACTTGCTTATATATATACTTTGCCTAGTTATGAGATATCATGCACAATGTATTATTGCATTATCATTGTTTAGTTTCTGTAAAATTTTCTGCTCGGTTGCAACTTTCTACTTCAAGTCAAACATAACAAATGGTTAGTACAAAAGAAGTCAAGTAACACAGAAATAATATCTGTCTCAAATTTTATGTTCTTATATTCAGAGCAGCTTTCACCGAACCTCATCTTTGATGGTAGAGCACATTCCTTCCCTACTGAGAGATCTAACAATTGATCCCGTCTTGCACAGGTATCTTCGGACCATTATGGTTTATGACACTTCTGTGGACCGAAGGCTTACACCTCTAGAATTAAAACAAATCAACACATCTTGAACAATGTTTGAGATGACTTTTTTTTCCCATATAAGAAACTGATGACGTGCATTTGCACCTGCTAATATCTAAAGTCTTAATAGGCCTTGTACCCTACTTAAAAATGACCCTGCGGCTCTATGTTCTTTATTGTGAGGTTGGTGTCCCTTCTCAAAATTAAAGCTAAAAGACCTGGATTGTTGGGGTCAGGTCCTATAATATGACATAAGTGACCAATAGTTTATATATTTCTCTTTCAGGAACATGTGGTCATAGATGAAGGTCTTACAATGATCGATGAAGGGAGATCATTATTAACCAAATTTGTCTGTAATTTGGCCAAACATTTTCGCACTTTGGTTAATTAACGGAGACAATAGCAGATTCCGATGCCATCGCATCGATTCAAAAACCCGAAATGATGCAAAAACGAAAGAGGAAACAAAGACCATCCAAGACCTAGCGCTGGATCCCATCGTAACCCACCCCCAAGTAAACTCATGTCACTCCCCCTAAATGATATTCTTTTCGTCATCTTGCAGCGGTTCCCATCCCGAGCGAAAAGGAAAAGCAGCGAATCTGATCAAAGAAAAGAACAACCCTGTTGACCTGGAACAATTTCCTCTCCCTCTCCCTCTCCCTCTCTCTCAAACAAGGGATGAGGTTGGGAAGAGAACGAAGTTCTAACCTTCTTCCACGGAGGAGGAGCGGAAGGTCCTAGGGCACGCGTTCCAGCATTCGCCAAAACAACAGCAGTTATTGCTATCGTCGTCGTTCTTCGCACTTGTTAAAGAGGGCCGTGCCGGTGTCGATGGCGGAGGGCGAAGTGGGTGTGTGAGGAGACTGTGACAGAAGCAGCAGTGAATGCGCCGAGCCACTTTTCTACCCTTTTGTGGCGTAGCCTCGATCTACCATTTCTCCAATACCCAGGCAAAGTAGGCATATGGCCGGCAAAAGTGGGTAGGAACCATTAATTAATTATGGGTGGGCTCCGCAGCGTAGCTTTGCGTACTTTCTCAGTGTGAAGGACCGTGTATTCCTTGCTACTCCCTTTGTAACCAATAGCTGAGTCTAATCTGCCACTTATGATTTACAAGCGCGCATCACGTACCATATAAACCCATCAAGATGTTGATGTGCAAGTAGGTATAACCATATCCGATAAGCTGTCCACGTGGTGGTCTGGATGACACATGAATAAAGCCTACGTAGTTGTTTACATATAATTTATATTGTATTAGAGATTGGATCAATATTTTCATGTTCTAAACCACACGTTTTAATGTCAAACGTTCCTCTAAAGCGAGTATTATTATTAGAATTTGTATATCCATATATGGAGTGCGCAGAATAATCATGACCGTTGAAAAAAATCAAAAGTAATCCTGATGACCATCAAAGGATGGATCATGATCGTTAGTTACCTTCCGATGGTTGATATGATTGGGCATCGTCGGTGATGGTGAATCTGGTTGGAAGGTTGATTAAGGCCATCGAATATCAAATTTTCCCGCCGAAACACTTGCTCTTGGGTCTGGTCCTCGCTATAAAAGCCCATCTCCATGAACTCTCCCTGCCAAAAAGCTAGGGTTCCCGCGTGGGAGAGCACTAACCATCTAACCGTCGCCTCGACTATGGCCTCTCCGTTCCTGTCGATCACGGACAGTACCATCTCGACCGAGGGCCATGAAGACGCTTTCCTAGGGTTCGTAGAGTACGCGAGGTCGATGATCTCGTCCGACGCCGAGGAGGATCCGGACGCCGGCGGCGGGGGAGACCCTCCTGTCCCTCCATGGAGCTGGGTCGTCTCAAAAATCCTCAAGTCCTGCATGGCGTACTCCAGCGGCGTCACCCCCGCCATCCTCCTCTCCGATCTCTTCCAGGTGGTCTCCTTTTCTTCCCTAGATCAAACCCTGCCCCTTTCTCGATTTTGCCTGTTTCGGTTTATTTATCGAATTTAATGTTTATTGTCTCTCTTTTTAGGTAATTCGTTGAAGTTATTGATTGAAAATTAAGGGGAATAACAGGGTTTTGATTTGGACTTGGGTATCTGCTTGATAGGCTTGGAGCGAGCAGCACAGATACTTGGCTTCAAAGAAGAGGTTAGGATGGAAAACGCCATCGGAAAAGAGGCATAGAAGAACGAGGCTGCCACATACTGTCACCATTGATTCTATTTATGAGAAGAATTTCTTATCTCCAAGCAGTGTTATTGAAGCCGTTGTTATCGATGCCTTCCTTCTTCCAGGTGTTATTGAAGCGTCATCTTTTTCGTTTTTGCACACCCAGCTTAATGTTTGCACCAATTATTAAAGCACTTTTTACATCGTTGTCTAACTGCTGCCTACATTACTGCTTACATGCTATTCTATTTATGACCCTATTGCTTGACGAAATGTGGCAGAACTTTTTGTTAAAAAACAAAAGTTGCTTCTGGCTTCAATTTTGATGGTTCTACACCATAGTATACTTTGGATTGGTTTGAACTTTGGCCTTGTTAACTTGGTTATCAACATACCCACTACACTAACAAAACAGTTGATGAAATCAAATGATCCTTGTCTTTGATACGATGCAGACCTTAACCATTGATGGTTTCTGTTACTCTTGTGATTTTATAGGCATACCTTTTTCTCAGGTACAAATATATACTTGCTTAGCTTGGGAAATCCATGGAGCTCATGCACCATTGATCTGTATCTGCATCGCAGGTAAATATCTTTTGCAGCATAAAACTGCTTACTTAATACTTCACAGTATATGAAGCAAAATTTTGAGCATCCAATGCATGAAAATCATTTCCAGCTCAGACAGGATTATGTGATATGAGGCCTCTCAATGAGTTCTGTGGCACCTTAGTATATTGAATTTTAAGGCTACTAAGGACTAAGTCCAAATAGAAAAAATCATCCATGTATGGCACTATAGCATGTTAGACAAGTACATAAAGCTGTATGAGTGTGGTTATGTTTTGAAGTGTTGTAAGCAGATGAACAATTTAATGAAAGATGGGAGAGTACTGAGACTGAGTGGTCATTGCTTCTTCGTGATTGTATCTTGTTCGTATGCATGGTAAGGTGTTCATCTAAGTGGCAAAAATCAAAACAAAAGACTAAAGGATTGTACCCATGTAACTTACACATATAGATTTAATTCATGCGAATAATGGAAGTACTTGTAGAGAAATCTAAGAGGCGACATTACATGCACAGCGGAAGAACAGAAAACAAAAATCCTTAAATTTTTCAAAAATGTGTTTGTCGTCGTACGAAGATTGATGCATAAAATCCGCAAAATTGAAACCTACGCGTGAGATAGTTGTGTTACCTAGGGAGATTGTATATCTCTGAATCCATGCAAATCTATAGGAGAGGATGAAGAAGGTCAAGTGTCCTCTGATTCACATAGTAGGGCTACGACAACGTTTTTCGAATCGTTGTCCAAATCTTCACACCTATTATCTAAGGAGGAGAAAGGGAGAGAACAATAGGAGGTGGCAACCAAGAAACCTCTAGCCTATGGGTGTTTAATTTTCTCTTATTTATAGAGGTTTTTTATCAACTTAACCCTAATAGATCCTGTCCTATTGGGTATTGGATCTCCATTTAACTACTCAAGCCTCTTAGATTAGTGGATATTTATTTAATAATCTCTCATTAGCTCTTATTAGATCTCATCCATATGATCTAATAATTCATGAGCTTATTGGATATTCAATAAGATAAGGGCTCTGATGGATATCTTATATCTGAATCTTTACTCGTCGTAACGCCTATCATATGTGTGTGACCCTCTAGGTCCAATATTGAGTTGGTCGTAAGTCTTACTTGTCAGAATTTTTTTGGTTCAATAAATTATTATCTTTATAATAATTCGCTCGACTCATCGACTGCGACGTATTAAGCCATTACGTCGCAGCCCTCAGACGATATAGCGGAATCCAATTTTTTAGATCTGTTTGTCCTCAGTTACTGTGTATCTATAATCTCTTATTCATCTAATATCCCAGAGACCGTATACCGTGCATGGTATTGTTAGGCTTATACAGTTTCTACTTAAGTCTTGCTTTAATTGGATTCTTCTAGAGAACTCTTTCTCTCTCAATCCGAATGATCCTGGTTAAAAATTTGTTTGAGTAAGAATACATGGGATATTCCTCTTATGACATCGAGAGTGAATGATTCTCTATCGGCATTCAATAGTCCTTGTAAAGTTGTTTGCCACTTTCGATGATCAGCTGTGCTAGATCTAGAACTTTCAGACCTATGAGTCCGGTATTAAAAAATAGAGTACTCATACAGGATATTCTTGGTGTCTCAAGTCTAAGAATCAAATACACCATTGAGACAACGAAATTGTTATCTGACAATGATATATCATTAACCATCCAATATTCCGTGAGTGGATCAATCAATGAATCCATTCTTCAATGAGCATCTACACTGTAGCCTAGTGTCTCCACACGAACAACTATAAGACCAGCTGCCTCTATTATATGGACAAGTATACAGTACATTAGTCTGTCCGGTTATCTCGATGTCTCTTTCGAGTAACCTATGATCGGAATTATTTAGGGTTTGTGTTTAAAGGCGAATCAGTTTCATTATCGTGATCTTATTACGATCCGATTCTCATTGCATAGATCCATGGATATCATAATATATATGTGCATATATGTAACAAGCAATATAAAGTGATAAAATGTCAAATAATATAACAAATAAAAAGAATATGTGTTATGTCATACTTGTTATCACTCACGTGATTGGTTTGCAGGACACTTATGACTAGCAATACCATCATGTCACATTATTAGAACCATTGTTTCTTGAATGTTGATTGGTACAACCTTTGTTTATTCTGGAGCGTACCAATAGTGCTTTATTTGAAAAGTTGTTGGAGGCCAATATGGTCCTATTCTAAAGTGAGGTGTAGATATTTAGAGCATGAACCTTTTAGAATTACATTGTTTTTTTCTACTTATCCAATGTACAGTTTGGCATGGGTTATGTTAAATTTTATTTTGTCCACGGATCTTGTATGCATTTGTAGCCTGAATGGATTAGTGTGGCTGATCCAGCATGTAGGATTGCAAACTATGCTTGAAACTAGAATCTATTACCACAGATTTTGGTAAATGTTTATTTTGTCATGTTTTTCTCCTCTCTGTTGGGTTAAAATCTTGTTTCATAACATTATGTTGCTTTGTACATACAACAATTGTTGTGGCAGATACTATGATTTGCTGGACTTCCAGATTCTGAAGAAAGGACGTGAAGTCTACCTGACCGGATGTTGTCTTCGTACGGCAATGGAAGGATCTGGTCAACCGCGTCTTTTGCCAACAGAATACCTGGTTGTTTTGTTAGATGAGGTAATCTTTATATGTTTACACATTAAAAAATCAATGATTTGGTGCTTTTTAATTTTTTATTAAATTACTAATGATTTTAATTAGTAGCTACATATTAAACTGTGATGACAGCCTTTTAGGATTGTGTTAAAGATAATAGGACAAATATATTTTAAATAAAACGTTGATTGGAAAATTCTCTCCAGAAATGTGCAAGCACCATCCTCACATGAATTCCCAGTCTCTTTTGAATGGAATGGATTTTTGAGAAAACCAGCCAAAAATGATTTGGTTCCTTTTCCGAATGCAGTCGTGGAGAAAGCTATTGAATTGGTTTACCACTGAAGCAACAGCATAACATAGAGGAGAAAGACGATGACACTTGTAGGAGAGACAGTGAGAACATGACTGCTCATATAGGCCAAAGTTTTCAATATATACAAATTCACATGTTTATTGCATCTTGTATTGATCCATTAAGAAAATATAAAGGGTTGATGATAAAAAGCTTACAACCAGATAACATGGACATGTAACCTCCTTCATAACATGGACATGCAAACTCCTTCACAGTGACCCATTAGTCTATGGCCCATGAGTGAATGTGATGTTGAAGATAAGGTAAGTTGGATTAATAGGAAATTTTGAGTGTTCTCCAATGCTATAGAGGCACTATGTGCTCCATGTTAGTGTCATTTCTACATGAACTTAGTGCCATCGCATCAATTGTTCCTTGTTAATGTTTTATTGTGCATGAAACATTTACATGATTGATTTTTTATAATGAAGTGGGAATTGGAGTTGCATATCCAGTAGTATACAAGTCTCTGGGAGGTTAAGTGAAACTTTTATATTACTACTGTGGCATTTATAAAATTGGTCCAAATTATGGGGAAAAAGTATACTTTCTCTTAATATGATGTGAAATGTAGGCTACTAGTAGATTAGTTTTAGTGTTAAAATTAGTCTATTCTTTTTTAAAAAAGATTTCCTTTTTCACTTTTACTGAATATTCCAAATGTCATAGGACCAAGATGAAGATGCAGTTTTGCTGGGTGCACAATTTTGTTCAGACTCTTTCTCATCGATTTCATTTGATGCAGTCAAGAATGGTGTTACATATTCTTTATATGCAAGGCAAGATCACTTTGATCACATACAACATTTTTTAGAAAACTTCGATAAGTACACCTCTTAGCTGCATAAGGCAATACCTCTACATAAATCAAGAGCATATTGTTTCTATTGAAGTCTTCTTTCTTTCCTCTCGTACGAGTATTTAAATTGAGTTAACTTGTATGACAATAGAAACTATACATCTTTGGGTATGCATACCATTTTGAATTATTTTTTCTTATCCACTATTGAGGCTACACTTCTCCCTTTTTTTTTTCGTCCAAAGGGTAAATGGTGAAGATAGGATTCGATCCCAAGACCTTGCTTATAACAGTTAAAGCCCTTACTGACATCTTCGAGGCTACACTTCTACTGGTTGTGAATGAAAATATTTTTTTATTCATCTAGTAATCATACACATCCATCTCAATGTTGTCATCACAGCTATGCCAACGTTTTGTATATGTTTTTCATAGTTTACCAACACTCTGATCCTTAAACATAGTAACCTTATGACTGTCTTACAAAGGGCACACGATAATCACACAAGATGCTGATATCCCTCTTTTCTTTAACTGCTCTTCATTAGTCTCTTGTTTTCTTTGATAATAAATCCAAGATTTGCTGAGCTTTGATTTAAGGTATTTTTTTATACGTGCATCTTATATACACACTGATTTCTTTTCATAAATATTACATTTTAAATATTCGGTCTTAGTCCTAGTTATTTAAAATTCTTCAATTTTTTAAGATTCAACTCCATAGCTTAAGTTCAAATTAATCCCAACTAAATTTTAATAAATCAAAAACAATATTCTCAACATTTGTTCATTTTTAAGTTTAAAAGGGGCCTAAATGAAAAAGAAGCTATAAGGTCTCATATCTCAATGAAATTGTTGAATTGGTGTTTTAACAATTGCCTATGTTTGAGACTAATATACAAGTCATATGTGAAAAATGCAGTGGCTGATGAAACTAAATGTGCACATCAGTCAAATGAATCTCACTTAGTGGTTTTTGTCACAATTCATGTAACTAAAGTTTTGTATATTGGCCCCCTTTTAGCTTGGGATGCAATGTTGAACTCATGTAGTTCAAGCATGCTATTTGCAATTCCGTAAGCATTATTGAACTTGTAATGGATTAGAGTAGGTTTAACTATTCTCGATCGGAAGTTCAGATTTTTAAGCAACCTGAATTGTTTGCCATCATAATTGGAACATTGTAACTCATGTAACAAAAATCGTAAAAAATGCTAGTATACATGTGACAACCTAGTAGTGTAAAATATTGATTGTTGTCAGATGATTGAGTAATTGAACTTTTGACATGATATGACTCTTTCTATCTAAACTTGAATTAAAGGAAGGAAAAGGGTTTTCCTAGGAAAGAGCATTAGAGAAGTTATTAAATTATCAATCTTAATAGCAAAATAATTTTCTTAATTTATACCAATGATTTAAATAGGCGCTTGAGCGCTCACCTAAGCGCTCAGGCAAGGTGAGGCGAGGCGAAGCCCGAGCACCTCATGTGTGCACCAGGCGGTGCGCTTCAATGAGGCGCCACCTGGGCACTCGCTCGAACGTAGGCGTTGGGCGCTTTAAGCGAGCGACTGATTTAACGAGGTCAACTAAACCAGTTTAAGGCTAGTTCGATTCATAGTTTCTTACCTCAAAAGCCACTCTTCACGCTCGCGCGACCCCGAGGAACCCTAGCGCTGCTTCTACCTCCGCCACCGATGCTTTTTGTCGTTGCCTTCACTGCAAATACAACGGACCGAGCCTTCCTTTGTTGTCGATGGATGAGTCCGACGACCCTCGTAGCTTCCTTCCACTGTCGAGAGAGAGGACTGTTGGTTCCTCCGCCATCGATGGACTCCCTTTAGAGCTTCCGTCGTTGTCGCCTACTATTGTCCATAGCTTTCGCCACTGTCGTTACTACTGTCCATAGCTTCCGTCGTTGTTGCTGTTGATGTTCGCAGCTTTCGCCATTGTCATTGCTACTGTTCGTAGCTTCTCTCGTTGTCATTGCTACTGTTCGCAGCTTTCACTGCTACCGCAACTATCTTAAACTAATCCTTCACCGCTGTTTCTATCTCCCTTTGTTATTGTTAACATTTTTTTCTCCCCCTCTAACTTTAAGTAATATACTATTAAAAGTATATTTTTAATTTAATATCATGTTTTAATTTAAATAATTATATTTTTAATTATATTATTTTTTTATAATTTAATATTTCAGAGAATATTTTTTTCTCCCCCTCTAACTTAAGTAATATATTGTTAACAGTATATTTTTAATTTAATATCATATTTTTATTTAAATTATATTTTTAATTGTATTATATTTTTTATATTTTAATATTTCAGAGAATATTTTTTTTCTCCCCCTCTAACTTAAGTAATATATTGTTAACAGTATATTTTTAATTTAATATCATATTTTTATTTAAATACTTATATTTTTAATTATACTCTATATTTTTTATATTTTAATATTTCAAAATGCCTCGGTTTGCTCGAGTGAATGCCTAACCCCTCGAGCATTTTGGGACCTTGGTGCCTTTTGACGCATAGCGCTTTTTAAATCATTGATTTATGCTATGCTTGTTTTGGGAATTAAGAGTAATTGTTGGATTAAAAATTGGACTCTTTGACTCCTTAAAATTACTAAAATCAACTATTGAAATGTCTGATAATAAAATATTTTATTTTTTTCTTAATCTATCCATGGGCTCTTGTTGCTGTTGGAAACTGTCTTCAAAATCTTCCAATGTAGTTCAGATACTCTCTTTGTTAAATGGTAATCCAAATGCCCATTTGAGGCTCCAAATTGGCTTCCTGGGCTCTGTGCAAGGCCTGTCCAGCTTGAGCTAAGGCCTGTTACATCTTGCAGTTGTAAATAGGGCTGATCAGCTCTCTGATAAGGCCAGCTGTATTTCCACTTGGTTGGCTTGGGTGGAGGTCCAGTCCAGTTCTGATCATTCGATAACAACCTTGTAAAATTGTGTTACTACAAGACTGATTAGAATTTAAATAGATATAGCATAGTTACAGACTGCCGACTCGAAGTGTCCATTGAAGTTTTGAAGTTGTACCAAGTGCTTCCAGCATTGATGGAGACTTGAAGTTTGGGTTAACCAGATACATTCAGTGCTTTTTTATGGGGTTTTTATTGTTTCTGAAAGGCCATTGGAGTTTGTTCTGTATGCTATAATGCTCATATACTAGAGAAAGCCTTTTTATTTTCATTTGTTCAATAAATACTGCAAAAGCATAGTAAGGGCAATCCACCATTTAATGCCATCAAGTATTATATTATGCATCTCTCTTTCTTCTTCCTTTTCAGGATCGAATCAATTGAATTGTTGGAAGCTTTTAGGGGTGTAGAGAGGAAAGCAATCATTTTAGTTGATAGTGATGGTGCCAAGTTAAAGTTTGTTTTATGGGGTGAACAAATTCTCCTTGCTAATCTCTTTAGGTACATAGTTCACTAGATATGGAAGTAATTGTTTGCTTCACCTTTAAATTTTACTGCTGTTTTTCTTTTTTCAATTTTTCAGTTTGGGAAGTATGCTTGCTTTAGACAGACCTTTCATTGCACATGTTGACAATCATAATGTGGGCAGTCAAGAATTATGTTTGGAATTTGGCAGTGCCACACGGATATACATGGTGCCATTTACTCAACAAGAGGAAGAAGTAGGTTCTACATATTGAATCTGCTAGTGGGTTTCCTTTCTTGCTTAATTTTGATCTTTATTGTTTACATTCTACTAGGTACTTCTTTCCTCCACACAAATGAGGAGTCCAGGATCAAGATTTTCTAACACTTTGGACCAAAGCCAGGGCCTAAAGATATCACAAATTACGCTACGACTAGATTCACAAGGATCAGTTGACTTCAAGAACTATCCATTCCAAGTATGTCTCCCATTTCTTTCCTCTTAATAGTTAACATATATGTTTTTATACCCATGATTATGGTGTCAATAACAACTTACATGCGCCTATGTAAAATTTCAGTGGATTACTATCATGGTGTAAGGGTCGCAATGTAACTCCAAAGTTATCATGCATACACAATTATGTTCAATGCATACTATACCAGGACAACGCAGGCAGTCTAGTGCACATCAATTATATCTCATATAGGCCTTGCCATGTTCTTGGCACACACCAGTACTGGCATGCTACCATGCTAGCTTTCAGCCTGCATAGTTGGGCTTGTGAGGCTGTCTTGAATTTTTGCAATTTCAGGTTTTCTAAATTAATAGTGTAACTTATCTTTATTTATGACACGAGGTTTTATACATCTCCTGTTGCTTATATCGTATTAAATTTAGTTAAACCTATATGTTGCCATCAACCTACTTTTTCATCGTCCAGGCATATTTAGTTAGCTGCCATGCCCTTCAAATTGCTGAAATGTGGGCAACAGTTATATAATTGGCATAACTTAGATTTTTCACTGAATCAAATTATCTCTATTGTTTTCTGGTATGTTGCTTAAGTAGGCCAATTATCTTGATTCACCTAACAGGCCAATTGTATTGTCTTTTTTACTTTTCTGTATATTCTAGTGATGAGAGATAGATGAAGATCTACAAAGATCTTAATAGAAATTATAAATAAAGATTTAAGTACTCTAAACTTAACTCAACATATAATTTTTTACAGATCTCAGTGCTGTCAAAAGATTCATGTAGTCGATTTTAAATAGGTGGGACTTACGGTTTTGTTGTTATTGTGGTGGATTCTAGTGATGAACTTTCTATGAACAGAAGATGACTGCAGCAGTAGTACATCAAGATGAAGATTATGTATTTTTACATCCTTAATCTCATAACCAACTTCTTTTCAAAAAAAAGAAGTAAAATATTTTAACAGAGAACTTAAGAAATGAATGGACCTTTAGCAGTGCTAAAAAACAATGCTTTAAATCAAGTATTGCAATGTATTTAATGTTCTGCTAGGAAATACTGGTTTTAACGAACACTTAATCATGGATCTTTTAGCTCATGATCAGCTTATTAATGTAAACATCACTTTTCTGTGTTTATTACATCAGTCTGTTGGATCTCAAACTGTTAAGAGAACAAAATTTTTCTTTACCTTTCAGTCTGAGATACTATATCTCATGATTTGTCTTATCAGTTCATACCGATGTACCAACCGACCATCGATACGATATGTACGACGTATCGATATATGGTATGGTGGAGAGTACTGACAAACCGTAATATACCACCCATATCGGTCTCCTATCGGACCAGTACGTATCGCCCATATCAGGCAATACATCGTGGTATGACGAACCTTGCTATATCTAAGATGTCCACATTTTTTGTGTACATTAGAAAGTTCATTTTTTTATCAGTCTCATTGTGGACTCTTGCAGTTACATGTGGCTGACCTCCGTGACAAAATGACTGGAGTCAGTTTGTATGGTGTTGTTACAAATATTGACAAGGAGATAAACAACTCAGACACTGTCTATTCTGTGAGAATTGAAGATACAACAGGAGCTGTTGTGGCAAAACTACACTTTGTTAGATATTGGTAAGATTCAATAGCTAGCAAATTTCTTGTTTATCACTGCATAGTTGCTGTTTTTTTTTTTTTGGCTTTGGTATCTTGTTTATCAGAACATACTAAGAGTTTGCTTTCCATATAAATTTTAGTCTGAAGGTTACTGTCTTATAATGCTTAAATGAAGTCTGAAATATCTGCTCATGGTAAAAACTAATGAACCTAGAATGAAATTTTTATGATCTTGATTTTTATTAAGAAGACATGCTCATGTTTTTCAGGTCACTAGGAAGACTGGGAATTGGCCACTCAGTATTCATCTCAGGGTTGACTTGTTCCATAACAACTGGAAAGTTGTGAGCAGCCCGTATATGTCTTTATCATTCTGTTATTACTATGCAACTTAAATAGTATCTATGCAAGGTTAAATGATACTTGATGGTGCTTATCTCAAACATCATTTCTAGAATTAAGCACCATCTTCTATTAATAGTCTGCTTTTATCAATTACTGTATCTTGTACCATATGGATTTAAGGTCTGTTTGCTGATTTTCAGGCTTGAAGTATCATGGTTTGAGAAGGAGACTGGAACTTGTTTATTCAACCAAAGCTGCTTGCCAGCATTGTTGAATTCATCATGCCTACACAAGTTATCTCATTTATCTGATATCTCCAAATTGATGAAAAAGACACATGTAATGTTTTCTTAGAACCATTTCTTTTTCAACTTTTAGACCAAGTTTTCTCTCAGCATTATTCCTTTTTTGGGGTCTACAAGAGTAGTTGATAAAATCTATGCAACAATGTCTTATGGAGGCTGATTGAAAAGTTTGTTTTCATTAGAGATGAGCTGATTTACGCCATGAGTGGCTTGAGTGCAGTGTATATATGGTAGTAGTGCATATATAGTAGTAGCGGCATATATATAGCAGTACTAGACTACTAAGACTATATATATTCACACATAATGAAGGATGTTACTCCATGTGTAGCTACATTGTCAGATTATATATACATATTTGCTGAGTTATTAATGAAAATTATGCTGTCTGGTGTTTGAATTGGAGCCTACTGCTAATTGGTATTTTATTGACAGATATGCCGAGTTTGTGTTGTCAGTATCGAGCATCATGATGTCTGCTTAGTGAAATCTCATGTCATTTGTGGCTGTCCCGTGAAAGAGAGATCAGATGGATCATTTCATTGCAGTTTTTGTAATTCCAATTGTGATGGTGAAGTTCTCGATAGCTTTCAGTTGAAGGTGACCCTTGCAGATGAGAGCAATCAGATGTTTGCATGGTGCACTGGACAAACTGCTACAGAGTTGCTGCAAATAACCCCAGATGAATTTCTTCATCTACCTGTGGTAAGTTTCCAATAATAGTTCAGCAAAAATTGACTTTCTGTGGCTGAAACATATATAAAGAATATATTTGTGTCTTTGTTAAAATAAATATGGAACATATATAAAGAGAGCAAATTTAGGAACTACATTGTTAAAATAAATGTAGAACAAAGGTCATTTTCTGGATTTTATTTGCTATCTACAGTTTTGTATATAACCTAATGAAATTCTATGAGCTGACTGGATGAAGCCTTGGATTTGATTTCTAGCTTCAACCTTTCAGTTGTTCCTCATAATTAAAAACAACTGGAAATGTGTGAATTGTCTTATTACCAAAGAAGGCCTCCTTATTTGAGCATTATACATTCGTATAGCTGGTTCACTGAGATTTTAATAGCACCTCTCCAACTTTGATTGTCAACATGTTGCCCATCCTCCAACCACCAGCTCCAAAGAAATAAGGGTGAAATTTTATTCTACATGGATGTAGAGAAATATCTAGTTTCACTAGAAGATAGACTATGATAATTGCTCGTGCGGCTACCCTGGTCATTTTGGTTGTACTTATTATAGTTTGAACCACAATGCCTGTCGTACATTCAAATTGTATAAATGTAACTTGTTATAATCTATGCTCGTTGTTATCACACACCACTCATCATGTGCATTGGGATTTAGGGTTGAAATTTGTGTTATTTTCAATGTTCAGGTTGAACAAGCAATGTATCTTTGTACACTGAGAACCGAGAGGTATATTGTTGCTGTAGTAAATTGCAAAAGGAGCACCAACCGATCTTCTATGAACCTGGAAGATGACCCAGTCTTTGAGGTTGCGCGAGCTCAAAAATGTGAATAAGATGTTGTTGGTGCTGGTGATGGGCTACTTACTACCGATGACAGAGCAGATAGAATTGTCATCATTCTTTACGAAGTGCAGGTACGGCATGGTTCTTCCGGTGAGTTTGATGTTTCAGATGTCAGTGGTTTGGTCACCCTGACTGAAGTTTCTACTGTTCCGAGCACCACCGTACTCTGCAGTTTACATCTCTAGTGCTCGGGCTATCAGGTAGGTCTAAGCAAATTCTAAGCAGAGTTGATGATGTAGCTGAAAGAGTTTGTGCATTCAACCAATCGGCAAGGTAATTCATGTGGCACCACGGGTTGGTGATTTCCTGTTAAATCATACCAGTTTAGGATAGTGAAAGGCTTTTGCCACATTGAAGTTGCTGGTCGATGCTTTGAAGCCCCTTATGAATGTCGATCACAAGGCATTGCGACCGAAGAATGCTTTGCCCATGCGGAAGACTTACCGTTCAATTTTCTTGTGTTTATTATATAAACAAGAATTGTCTATATCACATTTGATTTTACTGGCGTATGATCTGGGGCAATATTCCTTGTTGGGTCAAAGTGGAGCATCCGGATAGAGTTTGCACCTATTCGATGTTTATTTTTCCCAGCCATATTTGTTAGTTTTGATAGGGACAAAGCAAAGGATGATCCAACATAGTTTTCATGTTGTTGATGGATTCCTAGGCGTAAAATACTTCTTCCCCTATGCCACATACAAAGGGCAGCGGTGCATGCACCATGGCTTTTTAGCCTCGTTTGCAAAACTCTTAACCTCTTTTGTAGAACGGAGAGTTGCCAGGAATCCTTACGTACTTTATTTTGCAGTTTTCTCTCGACTCTCCACGCTAAATTCATTCATAACTACTATCTTTTAGACTCCGGTATCTAATATATCTATTAAAATTGCCTAAGCACGCGAAGGAAAGATTTGATCGGCTCCATTCATTTTCTAGATGGACAAAAATAATAATAATAATAATAATAATAATAATAATTGTACACAACTTGTTTGCGGTGCATGATTTTTTGCTCGTGTATTTTGCTTTTCCTGTTACTGAAATTTCGCAAAATGTTTTTTCTGTATAGCATATGCTTCACAAACGGCTACGCCAGTTCTTGTTGAGTTGCGATTGACTTCATAATGAATGGATCATGTTCTCTTCAATGAAATGGGTTTTACTTTCATGACAGTCCTCTAATCTCGAAATTTGAGTTGTAATCGAAACAATGTTTCGAGAGCAGCTAATCTGGAATCCATATATCTCGAAAGAAATCACATGAACTATATTTAGCTACTTTTGTCATTTCTTATGATCACATAAAAGATGGGAATGATCAACCGTGGGGGGGGGGGAAAGGGTTGGCAAGGCACCTATAAAATCTACTCTTGATTTCAAAAATAGGCCGCATAAGAATTTTAAATTGAAAATCTACTGTCATCACCATTAATATTACAACCATAATATATTATTAGTATATTATCATCAATAGTGCGTTAGACAGATCCGATGGTCAACTTCAAGCTTAACGACCAATGTCGTGTCTTTATATGGCCGTAGGATTAAAAGGTCTAGATCGTAGTAAAGCGCTCATCGACACTCCTCTTTCTCGTCCGACTATCACGATGAAAAGGAATTCTACTCTCATCATCAACAACATCCAAAGATGTAAATATTCGAAACTAAGAATAAAATAAAATAAAAAATATTACGATATAATTGAAAGAGAATAAGATAAGCAGTATTAAATATGAGGTAAAACTAAAAATATTTATAAAATATTTTCAAATGCATATCTTTGCTTCATGAATCATGATCCTGTTTATAGAATCTAATAATAATTATATCATATCATAAGTTAAGTATAGGAATTACTTTTCTATAATAATAATTTCTTTAATCATGGGTTACTTACATAGAAATATATATAATCTGATTAAAATTATCTAAAATATGTTAATCACATAAGATAACTATGTATGAATCAATTTTCAACACTCCCCTTGATTCATAATTACATATCAATTTAAGATATTAAATAAATATGCTTCTTAAATTTACTTTTGAAATAAATAAATAAAATTTCTAAATAAATATATTTCTAAATAGAAATCAAATTTTACTATACTTGGAGTTTGTTTAAGCCCATACAAAACTTTTTTTTCTTACACACCTTTTCATAATATATTATTAGTATATTATCATCAATAGTGCGTTAGACAGATCCGATGGTCAACTTCAAGCTTAACGACCAATGTCGTGTCTTTATATGGCCGTAGGATTAAAAGGTCTAGATCGTAGTAAAGCGCTCATCGACACTCCTCTTTCTCGTCCGACTATCACGATGAAAAGGAATTCTACTCTCATCATCAACAACATCCAAAGATGTAAATATTCGAAACTAAGAATAAAATAAAATAAAAAATATTTAAGTTTTAGAATTTAGTTCTAGAAAATTAACTAAAGCATTAATTTTGACAATCTAAAACTTGTTTTTTTAATCTAAAAATTATTCCTTTAATGTTAAAGTATCCATTCTTTTTTAGTTGTAATAAAAGCATACTTTTCAAAATTTAAAACAGTAGAAATATCTTGTTTAAAGTCGTATAAATATTTACTATAATTAAATTAATTTTTTATCTTTAGTAATACATAAACCATCGTCAAATATAACTAAATACATAGAAATATATATAATCTGATTAAAATTATCTAAAATATGTTAATCACATAAGATAACTATGTATGAATCAATTTTCAACACTCCCCTTGATTCATAATTACATATCAATTTAAGATATTAAATAAATATGCTTCTTAAATTTACTTTTGAAATAAATAAATAAAATTTCTAAATAAATATATTTCTAAATAGAAATCAAATTTTACTATACTTGGAGTTTGTTTAAGCCCATACAAAACTTTTTTTTTCTTACACACCTTTTCTTCATGTCATTTAACTAAAAAACTTTCATGTGTAAATAACAAAAATCTCTTCTTATAAATTTTTAAAAATATAGATTTTTATTAAATTGATAAACATATCAGTGAATAGCTAAAGCCAAAATATTCTTATGATTTCAAATTTAGCAATGGGAGCAAAAGTATCATCAAAAGTAATACTTTATTACTGTAAATATCCTTTTGCTATAAATCGAGTCTTATACTTTTGGATACTTTCATATGCATTATATTTTGTTTTAAATAATTATTTTGATTCAATAACTTTTTTTTCTTTCGGTAGATCCGTTGCTCCCAAATTTTATTCTTCTCAATTGATTTAATTTTCTCTTTTATTATCTTTTACCAATCTTTTATTTCAATTGCTTTCTCAAGACTAATAGGATTTGAAATAAACAAAATAAATATTGAATAATAAATTTTCATTAGTGATCTGAATTTTTTTAAAAGGGTTTCATTTGATAAATCGTCTAATGAGTTTGAACTACTAAGTGAGGCTAATGATGAACCTATTAGAGTATAATATATCACTTAATTACGTGGAGTGTCTAATTTTATTGGAATCTGACTTTTTTTTTAACTTTTATTGTTCTTCTAATTTCAACTTGTCCTTTCATTAAACATTATATTTGTATTAATGATAATTTTACCACTAACAAGATTATACAATTGATATGCTTTAGATCGTAAGGAATAACTAATTACAATATATTTTTTAGATTTTTTATCAAACTTATGATGATTTTATAAATTTATCAAAGCATATATAATATAATAAAAAATTCTTAAATGGCTTATATTTAAATTCATATCATACCAAGCTTCAAAAGGACTTCAATTTATAATAGTCTTTATTGCTAAAATATTCAACAAATAAATTATTATTATCAATTCGTTACGAATATTATTTTCTTCAAAAAAAAATTAAATTTGTTAGATAAAAATTTACCACTTTTGTTAGTCTAAAGTGTCTTTGTGCATCTACAATTTTGCTTTTTCATAAGTGTCTTAAATTTTTAAAAAATATTTAAGTTTTAGAATTTAGTTCTAGAAAATTAACTAAAGCATTAATTTTTGACAATCTAAAACTTGTTTTTTTAATCTAAAAATTATTCCTTTAATGTTAAAGTATCCATTCTTTTTTAGTTGTAATAAAAGCATACTTTTCAAAATTTAAAACAGTAGAAATATCTTGTTTAAAGTCGTATAAATATTTACTATAATTAAATTAATTTTTTATCTTTAGTAATACATAAACCATCGTCAAATATAACTAAATATCTATCATTCATCAATTATCCAACACTCAATAAGTTATGTGATAAACTAAGAATAAAAAAAATATTATCATGATATTTTACCTTTCCTTTGAAATATCATTAAGTTATGAATGAATTATAAATAACTTACTACTTTCTTCATTTTACTTCACATAACTTGTTTACTTTTCTTTCTTTTAATAATTTATCATCATGTGATCAAATTTTTTATAATAGTAACATTGAATTTCACTCTTATAGCTTTTTTTATCATAATTTAATTACTTTTGTTATCATACCTATCAAAATATTATCTCTCTCCCTCTTCTATTTTGTTAATCATGAAATCCTCCTAGTTTTCTTTTTGAAATATTTTTTTTCACTTTTCTTAAATGATCTATTCAACTTTTTTTCGTATACTTATAAGGAATCTATTAGTTCATCAAAAGATAATCTTTTGGCTCCTTAATTATAGCAATAACATGATTAAGTTAGTTCATCAAAACATAATCTTTTGGCTCCTCAATTATAGCAATAACATGATTAAGTTTCGAAGTTAGCTTCTCAAAAATTTTTAAACAATAAAATGATCATAAAGATATTTACTATAAAATTTTATTTTATGAATATTTTAGTCACTCGAGAGAAAATTTTATTTGGATTTATTACTTTTCATTAACAAAAGTTCAAACTTACAATGAAGGGTTTCAAGTTTTACAATAATCACCTTTGATAAGTTTTAGAATTTATTATGAAGTATCAATCAAGCTTATCTCGAGCTATTACAATTTTTTAGAAGATTATCTTAAAAAATAATATCTTTCAGTCATTTTTTCTATTCTCCCTCAGTTTTATTTCTTCATTTGGATTTATATATACTTCTCAGTTAAGTTTCAAAAATTCTAAAACTTTGAATAAAATTTTCATCTTTATACTTCAAAATTCATATTTCAAAATTTATTACATTTATGAGAAGATGGGAATAATGTGTTGAGTTATAAAGTTACCATTCAAAGCTATAATTTTCGATTGAGGATGAAGGAATAATAAAATAATAAAGACATAGGATGAAGGAATAAGAAGCTGATAAAGACATATTATTACAATGATGTAATTGAAATATGAATACTTTCAAACAATATAACTAAAATAATTTTAAATAAAAAATAAAACTAAGAATATTTATAAAATATTTTAAAATATACATGTTTCATGAACTAACTCCTATTTATAGAATGGTAAATATCATCACATGTCATGTGTAATTAAGTTACATGTAAGAATTATTCTCATAATAATAATTTTATAGGCTACTTAGATAAAATTATTTAGAATATAATAAGAACTAATTAACATAGGATAGCTATCTAAGATAATTAGGTACGTATAACTCTCAACATGACCGTAAGGTCTATATCGTAATAAAGAACTAGTCAACACTCCGCTGTCTCGTCCAATTACGGTGATGAAAGAAGAATTCTCCTCTCCTTGTCATCCACAACACCTAAGGATAGAAATGGAGCGATCTCAAATCTGGTTTATTCTCGAATGCTTAATCCTAGCTTTGCTCCTCTCCTGGGCTGTGGCCGATGATAATGTCTTCGTCCTCATGGAAGCCAACTTCGAGAAGGAAGTCGACTAATGTCTTCGTCCTCAGGTTTGCTCTCGGATACCTAATCCTAGCTCTACTCCTCTCTTAGGCTGTGGCCGATGATAACGTCTTCGTCCTCACAGAGGCCAACTGGCTGTGGCCGATGATAACGTCTTCGTCCTCACAGAGGCCAACTTAGAGAAAGAGGTCGGCCAACGTCTTCGTCCTCAGGTTTGCTCTTGAATGCCTAATCCTAGTTATGCTCCTCTTTGGGTTGTGGCCGATGATAACGTCTTCGTCCTCACGGAGGCCAACTTCGAGAATATGGTCGACCAACGTCTTCATTCTCAGGTTTGCTCTCGGATGCTTAATCTTATCTCTGCTCCTCTACTTGGCTATGGTCGATGACAACGTCTTCGTCCTCACGAAGGCCAACTTCGAGAAGGAGGTCGACCAATGTCTTCGTTCTCAGGTTTGTTCTCAGATGCCTAATCCTAGCTCTGCTCCTCTCCTGGGTTGTGGCTGATGACAACGTTTTCATCTTCACGGAGGCCAACTTCAAGAAGGAGGTCGACCAATGTCTTCGTCCTCAGATTTGCTCTCGGATGCCTAATACTAGCTCTACTCCTCTTTGGGTTGTGGCTGATAATAATGTCTTCATCCTCATGGAGGCCAACTTTGAGAAGGTGGTCGACCAACGTCTTCATTCTCATGTTTGCTCTCGAATGCTTAATCCTATCTCTGCTCCTCTACTTGGCTGTGGCCGATGACAACGTCTTCGTCCTCACGAAGGCCAACTTCGAGAAGAAGGTCGGCCAATGTCTTCGTCCTCATGTTTGCTTTCAGATGCCTAATCCTAGCTCTCTGCTCTTCTTCTTAGTTGTGGCCGATGATAATGTCTTCGTCCTCACGAAAGCCAACTTCTAAAAGGAGGTCGGCCATCTGATTCGTAGTTCCTATGATATCAAAGATTGTTAGAGTGACTTGTACAATCTTTCGAAGATCAAGTGGATTCTTCGTTTTTTGTTTCTTTTTTTTATCACTTTCTTTCGTAGTCTTTAAAGTTCCTGCTATGTATTGAAACAGTAGCTCCTAATGGGATATAAAGAAAAATAACTTTTTTATGTGAACAAATACTAGCAGGCCATAACACACAACGGAATTAAATGGAATCACAATCAAATAGAACACCAAGATATACGTGGAAAATCCCTCTAATGTGAAAGGTAAAAACCACAGGACAAACCAGAGATAATCCACTATAAGAATAATAAATATACAAATCTTAATCTTTTGCCCAAAACCCTAGCAACAATCACAAGAGAATAATTGGGATACAAGGATCATGTCACTATGCACAATATCTTAATCCTCCCTAATTCTCCCTAAGTAATCACAGTAAGAATCTACTATAAATATGATCTAACCTAAGATGAAAGCACTGCTAGATGATTGAGAATAGTTTCTCTGTGTTATCCTTATCTTCTTTCCTTTCTTTTTCTTCCTTTTCTGCCTTGTTCTCCTCCTTGTCAAAAACTGCCTTGTTGTTGCCTTTTTCTGTCTCTCTTTTTATAGCCACCACACGCCTCAAATATAAATTATGGTTAGGTTAAAAAGGGGTGAGCTGTGGGCTAATAAAGTCCACCAACCTCCCTCTTCAACCCATAAGGGAGGCTGTCCCATGACTCCTCAATGTGAAGCCATGATGACCAACTGTCGACATATCTCTTGGCTTTCTTTTGGTAAGATCTTTGTCAATATATCTGCTCCGTTGTCATTTGTGTGAATTTTCTGAAGCTGCAACTGCTTCTCTTCAAATACATTTCGAATCCAATGGTATCTGACATCTATATGCTTTGACTTGGAATGAAATATTGGGTTCTTACACAAATGGATGGCACTCTAGTTATCACAATGCACCACATAATTTTCATATTTCAACCCTAATTCTTGTAAGAATTCTTTCATCCATAACATTTCTTTGCAAACCTCTATAGTAGCAATATATTCTACCTCTATGGTGGAAAGAGCAATACACCTTTGCAATCTGGATTGTCATGACACAACTCCCTCTATAAAAGTAAGTACATAACCTGATGTGGACTTTCTCGTATCTATATCTCTTACCATATCTGGTATTATAGTCTTCATCATCTAATCTTCCAACTGAAATTAAATTCAGCCACAAGTCAACCACATATTTCATATTCTTAAACATTAACTTACAGCCAAGGTTGGTATTTAAATGGATATCACCCATGCCAATAATGTCTGCCGTGTCATAATTGCCCATCTTGACAATATCAAAATTTCTAGACCTATATGTAGCAAAAAACTCCCTCCATGGTGTAGCATGATAAAAAGTACACGTGTCAATCACCCACTCAAGATCCTAAAATACACAAGAAAAAATATCATCAGAAAGAGACAAAATCAAATAATCACCATCTTGTATTGTATTTGTGATATTGTCTTTTGACTTTGTAGACTACACTTCTTTTCCATTTTTCTTGCTTTTCTTAGGTTGTTGACATTGATTCTTGTAATATCATTTCTCATCACAATTATATGCAAACAGACTATTCTTTTCTTGATCTTGACTTGCTATCTACCCTACGTGAACTGCCTTCTAGACTTTGATCTTCCTCTATATCTGAGCTAAGTACCTATGAATCATTCCGAGATGTACTGAATTCTTTCTTCTCAATAGTCATTCAACAAACTACTTGTACTTGACTCATAGTGAACCACTATCTAGCGCAGAATTAATAAGGATAATCACCATCTTGTATTGTATTTGTGATATTGTCTTTTGACTTTGTAGACTACACTTCTTTCCATTTTCTTGCTTTTCTTAGGTTGTTGACATTGATTCTTGTAATATCATTTCTCATCACAATTATAGCAAACAATATCTTTTCTTGATCTTGACTTGCTCTACCCATACGTGAACTGCTTCTAGACTTTGATCTTCCTCTATTATCTGAGATAAGTACCTATGAAGCATTCCGAGATGTTACTGAATTCTTTCTTCTCAACTAGTCATTCAACAAACTACTTGTTACTTGACTCATAGTGATACACTATCTAGCGCAGAATTACTAAGGGAAACCACCAGTGGTCTCCAAACTTTCTAGTAATGAACTGAGAAGTAACAATGCCTACAACTTATCATTAAGAGGCATTTCATAGAGGATAACTGGTTAGTGATACTCTATATTTTATTCAAATGCGCAGCAATAGAAACACCCTCTCTATATTTAGGTTCATAAGTTTTCTGATCAAACAAATAAACCTAACTGTTTTTCGATCTAACCTCTTTCACTCATCATCATAGTTATGGGTTTTGCACTATCCCCTTATAAAGGTCCATACAAATCTTTGTAGATCTTTCATTCTTGGTTTCCATATCATCCAATTGTTTTCATTTAAACTAATCATGCGAGAAATACTATTGGCCTCCATATTCAAATATAAAAATTAAATCATCACAACATATTGGTTGATGGGGTAAAAGAGAAATAACTTTTGTATATAAACAAATACTAGTAGGTCATAACATAACGAAATTAAATGGAATCACAATCAAATAAAACACCAAGATATAGATGGAAAACCCCTCCAATGTGAACGATAAAAACCACAGGACAAATCAAAGATAATCCACTATAAGAATAATGAATATGTAAATTTCAATATTTTGCCTAAAACCTTAGCAACAATCGCAAGAGAATAATTGGGATACAAGGATTACGTCACTGTAAATCTTCTTCCCTTTCTTTCTTTTCATTTTCTGTATTGTTCTCCTCCTTTTTTTTGGAATCTCGTAGTTGCCAAAAACTACCTCGTTGTTATCCTTTTCTATCTCTCTTTTTATAATCATCACACCTTAGACTGAATATGAGCTTTCAGCCCAACAGCTTCGAGATGATGATGAAAAGTTAGTTACGAGAACAACAAATTGTTAAGAAGCTTACTCGAGTAGAGTTCGATAGAGGAATTACAAGACATGAAAAGGTTGGCTCAAGCTTTAAGAAGGCTATGTCTGTTTTGATTGGGAAGGTTAGTCTTATTCTAATTGTAATGGTAAATGCATTTAAGATATTTGATAAATGCTCTAGTTTTTAATTAGGATATTTGCAATTTTTACTTGCCAAAAAAAAAAAACTATTTGTGCAATTTTTCATGGTTTTACTCCTCTTAGAGGGGCAAAGTAATAAATTACAATGCTTCCGATTCTTATTTATTTCTTATTTTTCTTCTATTTTTAAAGTTAAAAACATTATTAATTGGAATTCTGAGAAAAAAATTCTGATGATTAACATCAGAATTGTATGACTCCCATTATTAATGAAGTGATGTTGCAAGGACAATTTCTGAAGATTAGAATGACTCCCATTATTCAAACGAAATTTCTGAATGATGATCTTACTATATATTTTCTATGACAAATGCTCTAAAGTTGTGTGTGATTCTTGTTCATTGTCAAAATAAGATAATTGTTTTGCTATATTACTTGAAATTTGATAAAATTATTAGTGCCATGAAATGGAGATAATTTAGGTATCTCAGATATCATAGTCAGGACAAAAATTGTATGTTTATCTTGTTCAGGCTAGTAGTATATTAACTGTTTCTGTGTTTCAGGTATGGAGTAGGTAGTTATCCCTACATCGAAGTTTTTCCCCCAAGAGCAACAAAGCTGGTGAAGACTGCAAGGGTGGACGCGATTTAGATGAGTGTTGAATTTATTAATGAGAAGTGTGGAACAAATCGTGATGCAAAAGGTCAAACTTCCATCACAGGTTATGGGGTGATAGATGATGATGTTTACGAATTTTGTCAATCAATTTTTTGTTAAACAAGTGGAGCTTTATTAATGTAGGCTGGTAATATTATTGTAGCAAAGCTTGGATGCTTTGCTTTAGTGAAAGAATTTATGAGTGCCTCTAATGATGAACGGAAGGCAATTTTATCCCGGATGGAAGAGGAAGTCAAAAAGCTAACAGGTTTTTCTGCAATGTACTCATTTTTTCTTTATTTATTTAGCTGTTGCACAACTGCTGATTGTGAAACAGGAAATGTTTTACTGCTGTGTTATTATTATTATTTTTTACTGTCGTTTCTTCTGTCTCTCACATACACACTTATAATATAATAGTTCTGATTGATTGATGATAAATTCATGTATTATTTAGTTTTTTATTATTAATTTTAATGATAAAATATGTTGGATCGTTCTCAATCATCCAGACAGTATTTTCATCTTAAATTAGATCATATCTATAAAGAGTAGATTCTTACTGTGATTATTTGGAGAGAATTTGAATATTATACACAGTAATATAATTCTTGTATCCCAATTATTTTCTTGAGATTGTTATTTGGGTTTTGAGCAAAAAAAAAACTGAAATTTGTATATTCATTATTTTTATAATAATTATCTCTAATTTATCGTGTGGTTTTTAACTTTTAAAATTTTTTATTATTATAGTGAATTATCTCTAATTTATCTTGTGATTTTTACCGGAGAAATTTTTCACGTAAATTTTAATATTTTATTTAATTATAATTTTATTTAATTTCATTACATGACCTGCTAATATTTATTCATATATAAAAATTTATTTATTTATATATCCCATCAAACTATATGGATTCTTGTTAATCGAAGAGTTCTTCAATTCACTTTTTCTTGACTGCCGGTAGTTGCATCTCCTACCTTTTCCCACCTATTTTTCATTGTGATGGTACCTATACCGTAGTCGAGATTTAGATTTTGTACAGTAGCCACTGAGACATTTTACCAACTTGTCAAAGTTTTACTGGAGTTTTCTGATCGTCACATACCATTCATTCTGTGTTAAAACTTTTTGTCTTTTGCTCTTTTTAACATTCTGTAATTATACTGAGCAGAGAAGTAAAACTATAGGTGGTAAGATTGCTTCTCTGCGAGTCTGGGCATCACAATGAAATCGCTCCTTTGTGACTTGAGCGATGAAAATTGAAGTTACCGGAAGAGTTTCTTGTCTTCTAGAGGAAAACTGCATTGGGTGACCCAATCTTAGTGGGATCCTCATGCAGTGAGCTTCAACCATATGATTGTTGTATTAGACATCATTTACATTCCATTGCCATGAATTCTCCAAACCTCAAACGAAAAAAAGAAGAGAGAACGTTGGACTACCACAGCAGTCTACTGCACAACAAAACCCAAGGATTTTTAATGCACATAATTCAGGTACGGCAAGACGAACTTGAAGGCTGCCAAAAGCTTCATCGAGAAATGTTCTGACTATGCCAAAAAGGAAATTGACATGTTGGAAAAGGTAATAAAAATAATCTTTTGTTTTTGTTTTTTTCCTCTGATTGTGCCTAGTTACACTTTTTTGATATGCTAACATGGAAAGACTTGCATGTTTTGTATACTGTAATAGTCGATCAGTCCAGTCCTTCCAAGGCAGACGAGTTCATTATCAGGAATACTTAGAGCTCCTTGTGTTAGAGATTCCGCATCTGAATTAATTTGTCCTTTTAACTTGGACCAGATCCTGTATTTTGTTATCTTTACAATTTAAATTGAGCTTGTGGTGATCTTCACGGCTAGATTAATATTCAGATGGTCTTGTATTAAGACAAAATAGCTGGGAAGAATCATGCTTCAAAATGGATATTTTCTTCCTAGCTCATGTTGGTTGGAGCTCGGAATCTTAGAATCCTTTAATGCATTGTTGATGTTTATCTGCTCAATCTTAGCTTCTTGGAGTGCCATCGCTGATCATGGCACCTTTGTGCGAGCATGACGTGTCTTTGTAAATGAGAAACACATTGTTGGTTGGCAAGAAGTGGCATCTTACCCACCAAGAAGAAACACGAACGACACACAAAGGGTGAGTTCACTCTGCTACATCTGCTTTGGGATTATATTATTAGGTTTCTTATTATTGAGCATTGTTTTCTTGTTTGTTGATGCAGGGTTTTGCTTCCACCCTTCACCATACCTTGGTCGAAGATGGTGATGAGAGCTCGCTCTCTCTCAAGCGAGTTCATGGATCGCCCCTTCCTTAGATCTAAAATTTCTATCTCACTACTTGTATCTTGAAACAGAGAGTAAAAGCAAAAAACCTTGATCAGATGTTAATATCATCTACGTTTATCCTGATTTCAGACCAGAAGAAAAGATGGTTCTTGCTGTTCGTCCTGGCGCCAATCCTGTTGCAGTGCTCCGGTAAGCCTTAATTTAACTTATCCACAGGTCACAATGACTTCTTGTGAGCAGAGTGTCATCGCCCGGATCAGTTTCTCTTTATTACTGAGATTCTTGTTACGTCGGTGTTCCTTGTTGTCATTCTGCGATTGGACTGAACCAAATGCGGTGGGCCTGTTAAAGAAATATTATACTGCCACGTCCTGGTCGGAGAAGGTATTCCTCTCATATAATAATTTAGCTGATATGATTTCGTGTTCAACGCGTGTCTCGCGTGCAAAACGACGATCTGTTACTTTACATGCGACGATGATGGCTGCTAACAAAAAGTTATTAATCAAGTATATATATATATATATATGTATACATATATATATATATACACATACATCAACATCATCTACGACCCATTTTTTCAAGGGCATAAAGTAGTATTTCCTAAACATAATTATCATGTTATTTTTTAGTTCGGAACAAATATACAGTATATATACGAATTCAAGGGTCATGAGGGATACGATACGGTATGATATTTTGATCCTACTTCCAAAGAACGCAAAAAGGGGGGGAGTCATTAACCCAGCGATACTTCAACGGACGGCCTACATTGAGCCGATCGCCTGATAAGAAGGGCACGCTACATGATCCCGCGGTGGGCTTCGCTTCGAAACGAAACGCCCAGTTAAGCGAATCGTCTCGCAACGATTCGCCTCTGCCTCTCTTTTGCGGCGAGGGGAAGAGTCCTTTTGCCCCTTGCCTGGTTGCGGCCCTCTCGCGGTGGAAGGATCGGAGTTCGTTGCCTGGAGGTAATGGAGCGCGGAGCAGGGGCGGAGAGGCAGATGAAGTACGTGCTGGTAACAGGCGGTGTGGTGAGCGGTTTGGGGAAGGGCGTCACGGCCAGCAGCATCGGCGTCGTTCTCAAATCCTGCGGGCTCCGCGTCACCTCCATCAAAATAGGTTTTTCCGTTTCTTCTTTCCTGGAGTAACACTTTTTGATCCGGAATTGCTCCTTTCTCTGTGAGAAGAATACCTTGCTTTTGGGTCTTTCCGCCTGCTCTTCTTGTTTGATTCGGCGTCAGAGTATCACGTCGTCCATGATCTTGTGCGGAATGTGACCTTCCATGATCCCTTAAATCGTTTCTTTCCTATCTTCTTGCAGAACAGGGGTTTCTTTCTTGTTCGACGTTTTGTTTTTTTGTTTGGCTTTAGATTAACGTGTGGTATTCCTTTCCTTGGTTCTCAATTGAGAAGTCTCTTTCAACGTCGTTAGTTGATTTTGAAGTCCTTTATAGGTTTAGAGCATTATTCGATTGCCATTTGAGGCACTTCCTTCAGTTGTCTGTGGCTGTTTTCTCCTCTTCTCGATTATTTACTACTCTCGAGTGTCTTTGTCTGATTCAGATTCTGTATCAGCTTAGTCGGGTTACTTCCTTCCTTACTAAATTTGATATTTATTTGATGTATATATTCGTTTTTATGTTGTGAACTTTGCCAGATTTGACTGAGAATATTATATTTTCTCTATGGAAACTTCTATCCGCTTTTTCTTCGCGCAAGAACATGCATTTCAGTTGTCTGCTTGTGGTTCGTCGTCTACTGCAAGCTCATATATTGGTTAAAGATTAGTCTATTGCATGCCGGTTCGTCTGTCTTTAGTCTATTCAGGTTCTACTATTTTGGAGATATCTGTATCCCTGTCTTTGAATTTGTTAGCTGTTTATTTCTGATTTTTAGTACTTCTAGCGTTAATTATTGGTTATAATGGGGAATTGTTTTTCTTCTACCAATTTATGCTTCGTTCATTTTGCTGATTCTTCTTTGTAAGATCCTACATTGTGGTTCCCCTTTTGCTGATACCACTGGTTGAGTTATATCATGTCTCCTGCCGAATTTATGTGCATTACTACTGCTGGGTGCAGATCCATACTTAAACACTGATGCAGGGACGATGTCTCCATTTGAACATGGAGAGGTTTTTGTTCTTGATGATGGTGGCGAGGTAATTTTTCTACTTTTTCTTAAACATTAAATTATCATGCATTGGTATAAACCATGCCCGTTGCTACAATAAGGTCCATATACCTTGTCAACTATAGTCAGTGTGTCTGGCATCCACCCTTCTCAGTTGTAGCTTTATGTACACTAAAACATGTGGTAGTTAAGGCTTGATTTCTTTGCTCTCTTCAATGTAGCTGTAGTAAATTCTAAGTTCATACATCAACTATTTATTTATATTTCAATTTCTGAAAGTATAAAAGAGAAATATTTTTTTGTTAAGTATCCATATTGGTTGCTTTGGTTGTTCTGATTTTTCTTCCTTTCATTCCTTGTAACAGTACAGAAAAATCACATGAAAAATTCAGTGGAATTAGTTTAATTCAATGCTTTTCTCCCTTGTTAGTTCTAAGAGCAGGTTTATGTTAATGTTGTTTTTGTTATGGTAGCCATGTTATTCTAATCCACAGTTACTACATGTCCAGCACCTCTGCTGGATATCCTTCACTGTTCCCTTCTCTTTGTTATTATTATTATTATTTTTACTTTAGTAATTTATGGCAATGGTGTCGGTGTTAATTACATGTTCTAAAGAATCTAAACTGAGTCCGCCAGTTCTCTTGCTATTGTTTCTATATGATGCTTGACATTTTGGCCAGTTTTATTGCTACTAATTCTCTTTGATGTTTGGATGTTTTGCTTATTAGCTTCTTATTATATTAATTATTTTTCTGTGCTGCAATGTTTGATATGCAGGTTGATTTGGACCTTGGAAACTATGAGCGTTTCTTGGATGTCACTCTTACCAGAGATAACAATATTACCACGGGGAAAATTTATCAGGCAAGATTTTACTATGAAAATTCAGTCTATCTCTTTGGATATCCTTGGGATTCCTAGTAAACTGATATGTCATATGCTTTTTCAGTCTGTCCTTGAGAAAGAAAGGAAGGGTGACTATCTTGGAAAGACCGTCCAGGTGAAATATCATGGAGCTTACTTATGCTTAAATGCTTTTTATATTCATCTCCGAATTTCTTAAATTGCTACTTGACATTAACACAAACCGCTTGCTATCATGAATCCCAGGTTGTCCCTCACATCACTGATGCCATAAAGAATTGGATTGAATCAGTGGCATCTATACCTGTTGATGGCAAGGACGGTGCTGCTGATGTTTGCGTAATAGAATTAGGTGGAACTGTAGGTATGATATGAAAAATGTTTGTTAATGTTTAGTTTTGACTCTGCGTCATTTACCAGCAATTTTGATGTTCTTGGACCAACAGAACTGTATTGTGGGTGATTCAGGTGATATTGAATCAATGCCATTTATTGAAGCTCTGCGCCAGTTGTCTTTTTCTGTAGGTAATTTGGAAAGCATTATTCATTTGTATTATCACATAGGTTTTACAATATTGCTTGTCCGAGTCAACTTGATCATAACAATTTCTGACTTCTATTTTTGGTATATGTTGGTGTTATCATTTTTCTGTTTCTGTTGGATAACATAGTTTCAGTTCAAGTTCCAAAAATTTGGTCTTCGAACAAAGGAAGAGAAAGAAATAAATCATATTGAGACAAGAGTCACTCTTTGATATTGTTTAGGATTGTTGAATATACAGTGTTGATATTTCTTAAGATGAAAGTTAAAACTTGACATTAATAATTAATTAATGTTTGGGAATCATGAGACCAACAGACCAACAGAAGACCAACTGTGGTTGGAGTTAAGTTTGAAATGTGCTTTTATGTCTGATGCAGTTCTTATGTATCTCATAAAACTTGTTTTTTTCAGGTAAAGAGAATTTTTGTCTCATTCATGTGAGTCTTGTGCCAGTACTTGGTGTGGTCGGTGAGCAAGTAAATATCCCTACTTGCCCTTGTTTGAAATGATATTCTATAAGAAAAAAGCATTGCTGCAAAATTCTCTCCGGATGATGCAACTAAACTAGGAACTGTACCCTGAATAATTATTGTGGTTGATGTTCAAAGTTACTGATTTTTTTTTTTCATTTTAAGCACAATTTGCTCTTATTTGCTGACGTAATTTATAAACTTACATTATATTCATTATTTATATGTAGAAAACAAAGCCAACACAACACAGTGTACGAGAACTGAGGGCTTTGGGTTTGACTCCAGACCTACTGGCATGCCGGTCTTCACAGGTAATTTTATATGTCCAACTAGCAAGACAAATTGGATATTGCATATCATGTCATTTGGTATCTCTCTGCTGCAAAACTTTAGATACAGTTGTTTCATTTGATGGAGTCTATCAGAAACTATATGTTTCTCCATTGATTTACCGTGTTTCCACTTTCTTTCTCCTGTCTCTGGAACAATATCATTAAATTGTCACTAAGTTATCCCATAAGACTGGGATTTTATCACGTAGTTTCTCCACTGTCACTAAGGATTATTGCACATATTGTAAGTACAGAGTTAGCACTTACTCTAGTAACTCTACCTTTCTGTCATTTAGTGTGAGTTTGAAAATCATGTAGTGACGTAAAATTTTTGGTAAGTCAGACTATAATGTTTTCTTATTCTTACTAAACCATCAACATTGTACTAGCACTCTTTATTATAAGTTTTTGGGGATGTTTTTCATTTTCTCTTAATTGGTTAAGTTGCATGTTATCCTGTAATTTTTTTTGGACATCATGTTTGTTGGGTTATCTGTCACAGCATTTACAGTATACTGCCATGTTCATAAATTCGACTTCGTTTTGTAGTTTTTAGAAGTTCTTCAAACATCTTAATTAAGATGTTGGATCTCCCCAGATTTTATTTTTCTTTTATATTTCATTGTGTAATGGAGAGCCTCATAATTGACTTTGGTTTTTGTTAATTTGCAGCCTATACAGGAAAATACAAAAGTCAAACTGTCGCAGTTTTGTCATGTTCCAGTGAGTCTTTGCTTGGAAGTGCTTATAATATTTAACATCTGTTGTTCTCACTGTTGGAGTTTATATGCATCTTCAGGTTGCTAACATCCTTAATATCCATGATGTTCCGAATATTTGGCATATCCCACTGTTACTTCGGGTTAGTTTAATAGCTGTAACCAAATTTTATGAACTTGATGATTTTCAATTGAATGATCTGCATCAAATCAATTAAGAAAATTGTCTTGATTTTTGTTCTTCTATTTCAATACTGATTAAATGTGTTTTCTCCAGAACCAAAATGCTCATGAGGCCATTATAAAACAGCTGAACTTTTACAGGCAAATTATGCATTTTATTATTAGCTATTATTGATTTGGTTCTGTGCATATTTATGTTGTAAGCAATCCATTTACGTGCATCAGACTTGTTGGATTGATTCTGGAAGCTTTATTTCAGCATGGCTACTTCCCCCGATTTAAAGAGTTGGACAGAGATGGCAGAGACATATGAGAACTTAAATAGCACAGTGAGTATTATTGACCTCCGATGCTTTTTGCTGGCCTGCTTCACTTCTCTTCATACAACTGAGCAGTGTTCTCTGTTCTTTAGGTCAAGATTGCTATGGTTGGAAAATATACTGGTCTGACAGATTCATATTTGTCAGTGGTGAAGGTGTGTCTAAAACCTTTCAAAGCCAGCTGTTTATTTTTCATTGACTTGTCTACATGTGTGCAACTTTATTCATATTTGTCAGTGGTGAAGGTGTGTCTAAAAATTTTCACAGCCAGCTGTTTATTTTTCATTGACTTGTCATTCTACACGTGTGCAAATTTGTGATGCTTCTGCAGCCTTTTGTATAAATAAGTTGCCTGATTAATTTAATTACCGCTGCTGGTATGATACCTTAAATTTGTGATCATACTGTCAAGTTTAACGTAAAGATATTGGAGATCTTCCAAGTGTGAATGAACTGACAAAACTATGGCTATGATTACTGTAATAGGTTGGTCTACATATACCTGGATATGGGCAAGAACTTTTATCCCATCCTTGGTGATTGTTGTATGCACTAAATTTATTACTGATGTTCTGACTCTAATCTCCAAATGGAGTGACCATGGTGCATCACTGCTTCCATCATGCTTTCCTTAAACCCTTCATTGAGCAAGATTGGCGAACATGAATTTAACCTTTTGGGAATTTTTTTTATGCAAACATTGTGGAATACGGGTTTTATTCTCCAACTCAGATGCTTGCCACATAGCAGATTAGTCATGTTGCATGGCACATCGATTACATGGAGTTAAAAAGAGTTCTATTTTTTCTTTCTTAATTGTAATTTGTTTGGGCAAGAATGAGTTTGATGTGCTGTGATTGTGGTCCTAGTTGTGTATATAGCAACATGGACTGCCTATGGAAACATTTCTTTATGAGGTGAAACTCATGCTCTTGATCCATTGGACAGAAAAAATGAAAAGAGTGTTAATGGTAATGATTTTGAAGAACCAAATTAGACTATTAGATGGACTATGTGGGTTCAAGCTTTAACATCATTTGGCTTGTATAGTTTCTACCTTGGATAATCTTTCCTATGAGATGTAGCAAATGAGTCATGACTCTACCAAACTATTCTAACATGTGAGATTGGTGTAGGATGTATCATTCTTTTCATCTTATTAGCAGGGAACTTCTTGTGGCATCTAGGTAATTTACAAACATCAATATGAACCTTCCATGATTATCCTTTATATTTGCAGCTCACGTTTACATGTTACTAGTGTTTGACATATATTTTTTGCACTCTTACTGAGAAAGGATTCTGTAAATACCATACTTTGATTTTTCAATTGCAGGCCCTTTTACATGCCTGTGTTGCTTGCTCATTCAGACCATCAGTTGAATGGATTGCAGCCTCAGACCTCGAAGATGAGAGTGCACATGTGGTATAGATTGTGTAAGATATTTGTAGTTGGTAATCTACCATCATGCTTTTGCCTTAGTCTTTTCTTTTCTAATGTACAGACACCAGAAGCATATGAAATGGCATGGAAAGCCTTGAAAGTAAGACTTAATTCTCTATTGCATTTTTTCAGTTGAGCAAATTTCATCAAGCATCTTAGTTATGTTCTATGCTCGTTCCACAGTTCCTACTATCCTCCTCTATGCTTACATTGCAAATCTGTTTGTCAATATGAAAGTATAGGGTTCTTCATGCATTCTCGTTCCTGGCGGATTTGGTGATCGTGGAGTGCCAGGAATGATATTAGCAGCAAAATATGCTAGAGAAAACAAAATTCCATATCTTGGCATTTGCTTGGGGATGCAGATTTCTGTGATTGAGATCTCCAGATCTGTATGTTTCCCTTTTGATAATTTTCTGTTTCATTGTAGTGACAATAGTTGTCCTTACCTTTTATTCTCTTGCTCTCCTGCTCATTTAACTGAATATTGACTAGATTCTGGGTTTGGAAAGAGCAAACAGTGAAGAGTTTGACCCTCAAACACCACATCCTGTTGTAATGTTCATGCCTGAGGTATGTCAAGCATGGATTCTCTATCGAGACACAAAAGGAACTTGAAGCTCATCATTTTGTCACTGTAAGCAGGGTTCAAGAACACACATGGGGAGTACAATGAGACTGGGGTCTCGGAGAACTTTCATCAGGAATCCTGATTGTATTACTTCAAAGCTGTATGTCACTTGTAACCTTTGACTTCTAAGCAATGTATTTCATGAGTTATTTGATAGACTAAGCATTACATTAAGTATGGGTACTACAGTATTTTAAGTACCACGCATTTATCTGAAGGCATATACACATCCATTACTGTCAAATAACCAACAATTTGTGCTTCTTTTTTGAACAACTGTTTGATAATCTTATGTTGACACTGCCTTTTCAATTTTGTTAACTAAAAATTGTGTGAATGCTAGCTACAAAGGTTCTGCATATGTGGATGAACGGCATCGGCACAGATATGAGGTCAGCAAATATAAGTTAGCAAAATACATTGTATAGTAATTTACGTTTCCCTTGCTGTTTTGCTTTGATCAATGTGTATGTAGGAATACCTTTTCTATCTAGCACCGATGAATGTGTGTTTTTGCAATCCCCATTCTCTGATAACGAGGTGTATGTAGCTATATCTATATATGTTAATCATGAAAGCACTATCAGTTGCTCAGATAACTATGATTTCAGCCATTGTCCAGATAATTGTTGACAACCACCTATCTTTTGTAAATACTGATACTGGTATGGCCTATTTCAGACCTTGGATAAAAACTTGTCATATGTTTAGCATGTAAGACCTCTTGCCAGTGAAGAGGCCTGCCTACTACCAAAGCTCTTGCTTTTGTGTACCGTTGTAAACATTATTCAAGTGTCCTGGGAGAGAATGTGGAGGATACAAAATTCACAATCTATTCTTTTACAATGGAGCAGTAGTTACACTTCACTTCTTCCGATAATATTTGGTGCTTGGCAACCAAATATTATTATACATCTTTATTTGGAATGCTACAAAATTGTCTGTGTTTTAACATGGCATAGAAAGGCTCCTTGTTCAGTGGGTGACATTTGTAATAACTCATATTTGCTACACTCCATAAAGTACATATTACATCTAATAACTGTTTTCTTAAGGTATTCCATTTTTGGATAAATGATACTATACACTTGTAGGATCATATTACATCCAGGAAACCAGACTTGATGTCTCCCTTTTGCTCTTAGTGTTCTGGAAATAACAAGTATTTAACTCAGCTGGAATTTTGCCTAAATTTTATTTTATTGTCTTAAGAGATACATTAAGTGGCATTGATTGTTTTAACTATCAGCATCATGCTTCTTTAATGTCTTCCTCTCTATGCAATAGGTAAACCCTGATTATGTTGGCAAGCTGGAAAGTGCAGGTCTTGAATTTGTTGGCAGTGATGAAAGTGGAACAAGAATGGAGGTATGCTGCTAATTATTCAATTTTGTTCGCATTGTGTGATGTTGTGTTCTGATGATAAGTTATTCCTTTGTATTATTGAGCAGGTTGTAGAGCTTCCAAGTCATCCCTACTACGTCGGCGTGCAATTTCATCCAGAGTTTAAATCAAGACCTGGAAAACCTTCTGCTTTATTTCTAGGTAACATTCTGTTTAACGGTCCAAGGGCTAATCTCTAGGATATAATATGACTACACTGCACACAGCTTGTGTTTTCAATTTTATTTTCAGACAACAAATTTGGAACTCATCCAACAAGAAGACTGTATAGTGAATGGCTATAACGCCAGCTTCTTGAGCATATGTTAAATAATCAGATCAGCTTACTATTTCAGCTGAAAAATCGAAAGCAATTTAAAAAGATGATTATGATGCCAGTTGTGACTTTTGAAGTTGTAATGCTCAATCGGCACTCAGCTGAGGAGCAGATGATAGTTGATCATGAAGGCTTGCATGGATTCATTGATTTTCCGAAACAACATTTGATAAAGCCGAGTCTGATAATAGTTCATCCTCTGGACTGCAGGTCTTATATTGGCGGGGACAGGTCAACTGCAGCCACATCTAAATAGGATATGAGATCACTCTTCTTGAGGTATATGGGTGATGAGATTTGATTTCTTAGTCTCACAGATCTGGATTGCTGAATGTGTGGTTTAATTTAATTAGGCCTTTTTAAGTTTTATAGAAAAGCATATGGAAACTCTTTTGAGTCTATAAAGCAGTGGTGCTACACCTGTTTGTTGGCTGGTGGTGTCAAACAAGGTAGTTTTTTGCCTTGTTGTGTGAGCATCAGCAACAAAAAAAGGAAAAAGAAATTGTTGGTGGCAAAATAACATGGTTCTTTGTCATCATCTCTTCTTTTATTATTTATTATGGTCAGACTATATATCCTTCTCCCTTTTTTTTTTCCCGGTCATGCGTTCCCTATTCTTTTTAGCATCTTCGTTCTTCTGAAATGCTACGGTCGCTCTCCATTTGGAGGGGAGGGGGGTCACATTAATGGTGATGGATGAGTTATTTGAGAGTATGTGCTGCGAGTTTGGTTCTCTGCGTCAGGTGTCGCACTCTACGGATCATGTGTATTCTATTCCCTCACCTTCTGTGGGTAACCTGCACCCTCTCCGTTGGAGGTTTGTCTATTGCCCATTTAACAAAGGAGACACCCACAGTCAATGTCAAAACTGGTGTCATCTATTTTGAGTCGGGGGTGGGTGCGTCTGCACTGGGATTGGTCGCTTATTTTGCTATCCTATTTTTATTTGCTATCCATCCTTATTAAAAACTCATTTTTGTACGACCCAATTAAGTAATTATATATATTTTTTGTTTATCCTCTCGCGAAAGAGATCTCGTATTATACCGTTCGTTCGTTTTGCCTCGTTATCTTTCTACCTACTTATCATGGTATTGTACAAGCCATGACAGCAGGCTATGTTGCGTTGCTACCATTTGATGACTACCACATTATTCTAGAAAGATTTTTTTTGGGGGTGAATTCTCAAAAAAAAAAAAAAAAAAAAACTTTAGTTTTTAGAAATTATTATAAAAATTTTCATTGAGAGCCCTAAATTTTTAAAATAATAAAAAAGTAATTCTCAAACAATTTTTATCTTTTCGGGTCGTTATCTTCTATCCTCTCTTTCTACCCTTTTAGAAAATCAAACTATACAATTGATATATATCAATTTATATTCTTAAAAATAATAAACAAACACATAAGATATATTAAATTATTAAAAATAAGATAATAAATTTAAAACTAATTTATCTAACTATAAAGTCAAGAGAAACATCATAATAATAATATTTATATATTTTTAAAAAAACAATATATATATATATTATAAAATATTTAATAAATTTAAAAATAAATTTTAAAGAAATATATTGCCATTAATTTTTTTTTTTTTTGAAAATAGTTTATTGACTAATTTTGACACTTAAAATTTAAATTTATACAAAAATATTGAAAATCCTATATTATCTTAATATCAAATATAAATTATATTAAATAATTTAGTTATACATAAAAATAATAAAAACAAAATTATAATCAATAAATTAAAGAATATAATAATAATAATTATTATATATTTAATAATATATAAAATATAAAGGGTTTCGATTTTGTGAACCAAAGTTTTAGGATAGGTTTATCACCTATTTAAAATATCAAAGGTTAAAAAATATTACTTGGATAGATCATTTTCTGTGATAATTAAAAAAAAGGAAAAATTCAAACGATTCAAATGCTAAAAGTATTATGAAATACAAAAAAATATATATATAATAAAAAAAAAGGTATCATGAATGTCAATCTGGGTGTCATTCAAAGGTGTACATGAAAATTTCACAATATTTTCACTGATCCTTGTATCAAATTCACTAACTTTAAAAATAAAAAATATAAATTAGAAAAAAAAAAATATGATAGTTGTCCATTTGAATCCAATTCAAAGCTTTTCTAAAAGTTTCAAAGCATTTAGACTGTGATACACTATTCTTAGTTTGACTCCAAAAATAATATATTGGATATCAAAACTTAATTGTTTTGTACCAAATTTTTACCATATGTTGTCCATCTATTTATAAGCTCAAATGTTAAACAGCATTGTATGGATCCATCATGTTTTGATGAAAACAGAAAAAAAAAAAAAACATTGAGAAAAATAGGAAAACTACATTTTGTTCATAAATAACTCTGAGAAATATCAAAAGATTCTCTAAATTTAACAAAAAAAAAAGGTCCAATTCAAAGCCCTTATGAAAATGTCAGATACTATAGACTAGTCCTGTATACAATACACTATTTTGTGTTTGATCCCAAAAATAATATATCATATACAAGTTGATTTTTTTAGACCATTTTTTTCTATCATAGGTTGTTCATCTATTTAGAAGCTCAATGTATATAGGATATTATGGCCTAATTTTTTTGGATCAAATTTTTACCATCGATTGTCTATCTATTTAAAGCTTAAATGTTAAAAATATTTCATGGATCCAACATATTTCCATAAAAATAAAAAAAAACTTGAAGAAAATAAAAAAAACATAAATTATTCAAATTCTGAATAAATCAAAATAATTCTCTAAATTACATAAAAAGGTGATAGATAGATATCCATCTACGTGCAATAATGCAATACTAATCTAAAAATTTCAGAGTATTTGAACTTATTCCTTATATATAATACACTATTTTCTTAGTTTGACCTTGAAAAACAATGTATCCAATATCAGGATTTAATTTTTTTGGACCAAATTTTTATCATAGATTGTCCATCTATTCAAAAGTTTAAATATTAAAAAACATTATATGGATCCATCATTTTTAGTAAAAATAAAAAAAAGGAAAACCACTAATTGTTTAGATTATAAATATATCAAAAATAGTAAGAAAATTCTAAATTAAGAAAAGGGATATATATATATATATATATTTACTTGGGTCCAATTTAAAGTTTTTATTAAAATTTTAGAGCATTTGGATCAATCTTTATATGCCATACATTTTTTTGGTTTGACCACAAAAATAGTGTGTTTTATACCATGAGCTAACATTTTTAGATCAATATTTTATCATAGATTGTTCTTCTCTTTAGAACCTAAAATATTAAAAAGTTACATGGATTTATCATGTTTAGATGGAAATAGAGAAAAAAGAAAATAAAAAATAGTGCTCTGCCCAGATTCTATATAAATCAGAAAATTTTCAAAAGATATGTCTATCAGAGCACAATTCAAATCTTTCATAAAAAAATGGTTAAAATTAGAAAATTGAAGAAAATAGGAGTGATATATGTCTATCTGAGTTAAATTTCAAGTTTTCATAAAAAAATTAAAATCTTTGGTCCAAGTTTGACCCAAAAATAGCATATTGGATGTCAAGGCTTAATATTTTTGGACCAAATTTTTATCAAAGGCTGTTCATCTATTTAGAAGCTTAAATGTCATAAAATATTACATAGATCCAACATATTTTGATGGAAATAAAAAAGAGAAAATAGGAAAATTACATATTGTTCAGATTATGAATAAATAAAAAAAATATCGAAAAAATCTCTAAATTAGAAAAAAAATGATAGATGTCCATTTAGGTCCAATACAATATTTTTCTGAAAACAAAACATTTGGACCAATCCTGGCAATGTGATATATACACTTATTTTTAGTTTGACCCCAACAATAATGTATCAATATGATGGCTTAATTTTTGGACCAAATTTTTACTATAGATTATCAATCTATTTAGAAACTCAAATATCAAAAAATATTGCATGAACCTATCATGTTTTAGTGAAAAAAAATATATGAAGAAAATTAAAAAAATCATAAACTGTATCAATTCTGGATCTAATTCGAAACTTTCATGAAAATTTCTAATAATTTGGACAAATCCTTGATACATTATTTTTGGTTTGACCCAAAATCAGTATATCAGATATCATGACTTAATTTTTTTATATCAATTTTTTATAATAAGTTGTCGATTTATTTAAAATCTTAAATGTTAAAAACATGGATCCAACATATTTGATAAAAGTAAAAAATGGAAGAAAAAAAATTATAAATTTTTCAAATTCTGAATAAATCAGAAAAATATCAAAATTGTTCTCTAAATTAGATAAAAGGTGACAGAGATCCATCTACTTGCAATGTAATACTATTCTAAAAATTTTAGAGCATTTGCACTAGGATACAGTATATTTTGGTTTGATCTCAAAAATAATATATTGAATATTATGACTTAATTTTTTTAGACCAAATTTTTTTTATCATAGATTATCCATCTTCAGAAGCTTAAATATTAAAAAATATTATATAGAAAAATATGAAAAAAATAAAATAAAACCACTAATTGTTCATATTCTAAATAAATCAGAAAATTATTGAAAAAATTTAAATCATAAAAAGGGGACATATGTCTGTCTATTTGGGTCTAATTCAAAGTTTTTATTAAAATTTCAGAGCATTTGGACTAATCTTTATATGCGATAATTTTTTTGTTTGACCATAAAAATAGCATAATGTTGTACACCAAGAGTTAACTTTTTTGAACTAATTTTTTTTATCATAGATTGTCCATCTTTTTAGAAGCTTAAATATTAAAAGAAAATATTGCATGGCTTTATCATGTTTTTGTGGAAATAGAAAAAAATAAAAATAGCACACTATGTATGTCCATTTGAGTCTAACTCAAATCTTTCATAAAAATTTCAAAGCATTTAAACCAGTTCTTGTATTTGATGCACTATTTTTTATTTGACCAAAAATAGTTATCAAATATGAGGGCTTAATTTTTTGGATCAAATTTTTGCCATAGGTTTTTCATATATTTAAAAGCTTAAATATCAAAAAATATTGCATGGATCCAACATATTTCAGTGCAAATAAAAAAAATTGAAGAAAATAGAAAAACCAAAGGCTATTCAGATTTTGAATAAATCAAAGAAAATATTAAATAATTTTTTAAATTAGATAAATAGTGATATATGTCTATTTAGGTGTAATGTAATGCTTTCCTAAAGATTTCAGAGTATTTGGACTAGTCATTATATGCAATATACTATTTTTGGTTTCACCCCAAAAATATTTATTTGGAATTCAAAACTAAATTGTTTTAGACCAAACTTTTACCACAGTTTGTTCACTTATTTAAATACTCAAATGCCAAAAACACAATTCATGGATACATCAATGGAAATGAAAAAAAAAAAAAAAGAGAGAGGAGAAAATAGGAAAATCACTTGAAGTTCAGATTCAAAATAAATAAGAAAGATATCAAATAATTTTCTGAATTAGAAAAAAAGAGTGATATTTGTATGGTTGGGTCTAAATCAAGCTTTCATTGAAATTTTAGAGTATTTTGATCAGTTTTTGTATGCGTTTTTTCTTTTTTTCGTTTGACTGATGTATCCATGAATTGTTTATATATGTCCAGGTCTAATTCAAAACTTTCATAAAAAATTTAAAGTATTTGATATACTATTTTTTATTTGATCCCAATAAAATAGTATATTGGGTATTAGAGCTTAATTTTTTAGACCAAATTTTTATCATATGTTATCTATCTATTTACAACTGCAAATGTAAAAAAAATATTGCATGGACCCAACATATTTCAGTGGAAATAAAAAACTTAAAGAAAATAAAAAACAAAGATTTTTTAGATTCTGAATAAATTAGAAAATTATCAAAAAATTTTGTAAATTAGAAAAAATATGATAATTTCTATTTAGGTGCAATAGGATGCTTTCCTAAAAATTTGAAAGCATTTGGACTTGTTATTGCTTGAGATATACTATTTTTTATTTGACCAAAAAAAATATATTTTTGGATCAAATTTTTACCATGCTATTTAGAAACTCAATATAAAAAATATTATATGGATCTACTGTATTTCGATGGAAATAAATAAATTTTAATAAAATAGAAAATTATAAACTATTTAAATTCTGAAATAAATCGAAGAAGCTCTAAATTATAAAAATTATGATAAATGTCCATCTAGATCTAATGCAATACTTTTTAAAAAAATTTAGAAAATTTGGACTAGTCCTTACATGCGATACATTATGTTTTTTTGTTTGAGACAAAAATAGTGTATCAGATATCAAAGCTTATTTTTTTGGGATAATTTTTTATCATAGGTTGTTCATGTATTTAGAAGTTTAAATATTAAAAAATAATATATATGGATCTAATATATTTTGATTGAAATAGAAAAAAAAAACTTTAAAAGGAAAAATCACAAACTATTCAAATTCTTAATAAATCAAAAATATTTATGAAAAAATTTTAAATTAAAAAAATGATAGATGTCCATCTAAGTCCAATGTGAAGCTTTTATTAAAATTTTATAGCATTTGAACTAGTCTTTGTATCTTTATATGCCTGATTTGATTCGGATATCAAAATTTAATAATTTTGGACCAAATTTTTATCATATGTTGTTTATCTATTTAGAAGCTTAAATGTCAAAAAATATTATATATATCCAACATATTTTTGATGAAAATAGAAAAATGAAGAAAATAGGAAAACCATAAACTGTTCATATTAGTATTTTTGGTTTGATCTCAAAAATTGTATATTAGATATCAAGGCTAAATATTTTTGGATCAAATTTTACCACAGGTTATTTGTCTATTTAGAAGCTCAAATATTATAAAATATTACATAGATCCATCATATTTTGTTGAAAATAAAAAATTTATTTTTGAACTAAAATTTTACCACTGGTTGTTTGTCTATTTATACATTCCAATATCAAAAAGTATTGTATAGATCCATCATATTTTGTTAAAAATAAAAAAAATAAAAAATGGGACAATTATAAACCGTTTAGATTCTAAATAAATAAAAATATTAAAAATTCTCCAAAATAGAAAAGGAGTGATATATGCCTCTATAGGTTAAATTCAAAGTTTTCATGAAAATTTGAAAGCATTTGAATCAGTCCTTTTATACAATATATTTTTTTTTGTTTGACCCAAAAATAATGTATCAGATATCAATGCTTAATATTTTTGGAATAGATTTTTATCATTAGGTTGTCCATCTATGTAGAAGATTAAATGTTATAAAACATTACTTGGATCCAACATATTTTGTTAGAAATAAAAAAAAATTACATATGATTCAGATTGTGAATAAATAAAAAAATTTCAAAAAGTTTCTCTAAATTAAAAAAAAGATAAATGTCCATTTGGGTCTAATACAATATTTTTTCTGAATACTTTAGAGCATTTGGAATGGGCCTTATATGTGATATACATTATTTTTGGTTTAGTCCCAAAAATAGTATCTCAAATATCAAAACTTAATTTTTTGACCAAATATTCATCTATTTAGGAGCTCAAGTATCAAAAAAATATTGCATAGATCTATCATGTTTTAGTGAAAAAAATAAAAAAAACCACAAATTATTTCGATTATGAATAAATTTTAAAAAAATCAAAATATCTCTAAAAGAGAAAAAAAATGATATATGTTCATCTAGGTCTAATTCAAAGTTTTACTTTATGGTTATTTTTTAATTTAATGAAATAATAAAATAATTGTCATATAGACCTTTCAAATTTATTTTTTATTATCTTAACTATTTTTATATATTTTTTTTAAAGTATATTATTATTATTATTATTATTATTATATTATTATTATTATTATTCTTAACTCTATAGTTAGATAAATTAGTTTAAAATTTATTTATTTTTATTTGTTTATTTATATTTTAATATTTTTAATATATTTAATATATTAGTAGTATTATTATAAATTGATATATATATATATATCATTAAATTATTAATATAATTTATTTTGAGTCAGTTTAAATTTTAGATTGATTAAATCTGCATGATTTTCAGTTGGAAGGTGGAAAGAGAAATAACCGTCTTAATGAAAGAGAGAAGATAATAATAGCTTTTATGAGAAAAAATATGAGGGGCTTTTTCTTTTTCTTTTTCTTTTTTGACCATTTTGAAAATCTGAGGTTCTAAAAATTTCTTAGACCGGGAAAATTGTTATTATAAAAGATATTTGTACGGAACATTCCACGAACCGTGCGAGCTCGATGTAAGAGAACGAAGCGTCCAAAGAAATCTTACCTACGTTCTATACCAAATCTACATCAAATCCATTTCATTATCTGAATATATTTTTTCATTAAATAATATCCAAATCCGGTTTAAACAGATTAGGTAATTCCAAATATACACAAAACATAAAAGCAAATTTTAGGACAATAATTTATTTAGGACCACCATTTTTACTGTTATACTGTTGGTATATTCTCGTGAATTACAATAATAATTTCTCATAAAAATCAGAACTTAGGCATCCATTGATTAACGCACTTTATACAAGTATAATAAAAATCTTAATTTTATTTGTTCTAAAAATTGAGCTTTTATAATCCTAAGAAAAGAAAAGAAGAAAGAATATTAACAAATTCACATGACGCTAGCAAAGCATTCAAATTTGTTATATACAAGAATATAACAAATTTTTATTGTATGTGTTGTCACCATTATTCTTTATGGAATAACACTCAAGAACTAAGATCAAGTTGTTGGGTTGATAGCTCATGGTTCAGTCGTGGGCTTGAACAGCCCACAGCCCACCTCTTAAACTAGACAGAAAAAAGGTAGTAGCAAGGGAGAAGGCTGCAGCCACATGATTTTAAAGAAAATGAGGAGAACAAGATAGAAAAATAAGAAGAAAAAAAAAAGAGAAGAAGATAAGGACAACGCAGAGAAACTATTCTCAATCATCTAGTAGTATTTTCATCTCAGGTTAGATCAGATCTATAGTAGATTTTTACTATAATTACTTGGGGAGAATTTAGATATTATGTAAAGTAACGTAATCCTTGTATCCTAGTTATTCTCTTGTGATTGTTGTTAAGATTTTAGATAAAAGATAAAAATTTATATATTCATTATTTTATAGTGAATTATCTCTAGATTATCCAAATTTTTCACGTATATCTTGATGTTCTATTTTATTATGATTTTATTTAATTCTGCTGCGTGTTATGACCTACTAGTATTTGTTTATATACAAAAGTTTATTTCACTTTATATCTCATCACAAGTTTCATCATTTAAAATTATCTTGATCGTATTTGGTTGCTTTTAAGTAAAATATAATTTGATCTAAGAGAGCAATGACAATTACATGACAACCATTTTTTAAGCTTCCACACACAAGAAACATTTGTATCTACTGTTCTCACTTCCAGACGGCAATGGAAGAAACAAAGCATCCGGACAAATTTCTCCCCTTATGATCGGTGAGGCTAATTATTTCTTAATAACCAGCTGCTTCCTCCTAATTTAGGGACATGACCTACCTTAAGGAAGAAGAAGACATGCAACGAAAACCTGAAGAGCATGCCAGCACTTGTAAGCCTACTGACCTTGCAAAACGCCGAGTTCTTGAGATGTCCTGTATTTTGCTGAAGCACGCTGCAGTAATAGAAAACAATCGATTACAGAGTGCACTGGTAGCAAAAGAAGAAAGAAAGAAAGATCAGGGTTAGTCAACATTGACTGCAACTAGAAACGATAAGCTGCCTAGCTGATTGCCTCTCAGTAATACTAGGAGAAATTATCATCGCACTAAATTAATATGACAATAGGAAACAAAAGTCGTAGAACCAGATTTTTGAACAAAGTAGAGATATAAAAAGGCTCTTTGATTCAAAATACTACTGTTTATAGCCACACTAATTATTGTTACAATGAATTAACTTCAGCAAGCGCGGTAGAGTATTGCAGTTTCTTTTTCTTTATTTACATGATTGCGAATTTACAAGGAGAATTTGTTCCGGACGACCTCACATTCAAGGCATCAACAACTATACAAAATTAAACTGTTAATCGCAACTGGTAGGCATCATAGCTTGCAGATAAAGGGAAGCAGGAGCAGGATTTTACCTATGGACTAAAGACCAGAGGCTTATCAACCCATCGTATGCGGCACCTCCGAGCTTGCAGCATCTGAATCAGCCAGGGAGAAAGAAGATCCCTCAACCCAATGAAAAGCTTCAGCTTCTTCAACTGTCCACCATAAGCTCTCAGTGCAAGCTCGAGGCGCTCAACTGGCACATGTGTGAGATGCACTAACTTCACATCCTGCAGGCACTTGAGAGTGCCAAGTAGCTTGCAGAGGCCCATGCTTGAAACTGGGCAGTATGATATATTTATCTACAAAACAAATTATAATCAGATTCCAGGATATTCTATCTTATCTTTTTTATTTTTCTTTTTCAGAGTTTCCTAATACGAAGGAAAAAGAAGAGAAGAAACTGTGATGGTAAATCACAGACCTGTCTGAGGTTTCCTGTGTACTGGGCAAGAGCACATAAACCTACATTATCTACCAAATTGCAACGCTTCAAATCCAGTTCAGTGAGACGCCGGCAACCAATTGCGATTGATGTGACCCCTAAACTGGTAACATGATGTAGACCCCTCAGTTCAAGGTCACGCAGATCTTCCAAACAACTTAGGTGCTTCATCCCTTGGTCGGTGATCTGTGTGCAGTAGCAAAGGTTTAACTTTTGTAACTTGCTGCAGCCAGTAGCTATGGCAGCCAACCCATCATCAGTGACTTCGATGCAGCTGTGAAGGTCCATACTTTTTGTGAGATTTCCTTTTTTTCAATTCAGAAGAGCTTCAAAAACAGCTGATTACAATATAAACCAAATCAACCATACCGGTAGAGATCAAGTTCACAAAGATTTTGGCAGTTGGATGCGATATGAACAAGACCTTCGCTGGAGATTTTATCACAAAGGCCCAACTTCAAGATCATCAGCTCCGAACATCTGGACAAATACTTCATTGCTGCAGAGCATAAGAGTGGAAGTAAATGCAATGCTACTTGAAGGACAACAAGTTATTCATCAATCATGAGAGCATTATACTTACCAGTATCAGTTATAGGACAGTCGGTGAGATCTATTTCTTCCAGATTGGGACAACCAGTCCCAATATGTTCAAGACCCTTGTCAGTCATTAAACTGCAGGACTCTAATCGGAGGCAGACAAGCTTTTTATTTTGCTCTCCTATGGCCATCAGGGCTTTGTCCGTTAGCATGCGACAGCATGTCAGATCAATCGACATTAAATTGACACAGCCGGCTACTAGTTCAGAGATCCCTTCATCAGTCACCCACTTGCATTTACTAAGCCCAATCTCAGACAAATTCTTGCAATTGACACCAATTATCTTAAGGCTTGAAGCTGAAACTTGAAAGCCATCAAGTATTAGCACAGTCAAGCTATCCTTCAATCCATTCAACTTGGAAAGGAAGAGCGGTGCCAATTCCTGCAATGTACCGTTTTACATGAGCAATGGGAAGAAGGAAAAGAAAATGTAACGAGTGCTTTGGTGCCATAGCCTCACAGGAAAACAGTCCCCGACGTTGAGCTTTTGCAGACACATGTGCCCTTCTATCACTGAGGTTAAGCCACTAGCAGTCACATTGTCACACCGAGAGACATCAATGCTCTGCAATCAAGCATATATCTAAATCAATAAATTGCCCATTGTTGTCCACATAATTTGGTAAACTATCAACATCTGCAGTGGCATTAGCAGACGTATTAGGATCCAACAACAGCTATGCTTCTCTAACAGATGGCATTAATTGAACCGAGCGACAAACTCATCAGATTAATGATCTTTCTGATCTTGACATTTATTTCCTTCCGCTCAGTACAAGAATACTACTGCTGGTTGAACAAGCTACTGACACAATGCTGTAATACCGAGGAAGAGGTGGCACAAATCTAAGCAAGAAAGATTGGCAGAAAAGTTCTCTATGGAAACTTACCCGCAATGAGTTGCTTCCATTATTGAGAAATTGTAATCCTTCATCATCTATATTAGAGCATCCAACCATACTCAGAACTTCGAGCTTCCCAAGAGAGGAGATAGATTTTACTGAACTATTTGTTATCTGAAAAAGGAAAGAAATCCCAGAACGTATGAGCTCCATCAGATACATAGCTTTCTAAAGATCACTAGCTGAAATGGCAAGGTTACTACTGCGCCTTGTTAAATGTTGTTTCGACAGTTACCATAATGTGAGACTCTTTTACTCGATAGACGATGATTTTGACCAACATTTACGAAAGAAGAGAGAGAGATTTGGAGGTACGGTAACCTTAAGATAGGAGATGTCCAAAACCCTCAGATCCCGGCACTTCTTGGCGAGCAGCTCGATGCCAATGTCCGAGATCTCCAGGCACCATTTGATCCTGAGGTTCTCCAGCGCGGGGCAACCTACCGCTAACTTGGCAAGTCCGACGTCCGTCACGCGGAGGCACTTGTCCAACCGTAGCATCCGCAGCCCCTCGGCCGCGGCAAGCGCGGCGGCCTCCCGGTCCCCGACGCCGACGCAGTGCGACAGGTCCACGGACTCGAGGCGGGGGCACGCCGCAGCAAGCGCCGCCAGTCCTCGCCACCCGACCCCGCTGGCGCGGCTGAGGCTGACGGACTTAAGCAGCCAGCTGCCCGCTCCTGCGAAGAGGGCGGTGGCGAGGGCGTGGTCACCAAGGCCGGGGCAGGCGGAGAGATCGAGGAGGTCGAGGCAGGCGGCGTAGCGACGGAGGAGGCCCGGAAGGGCCTCGAGGCGGAGGACGCGGAGCGCCCGGCGGTGAAGCGCCTCCGCTCGGAGAAAATCGCGGCAGACCAAGCGCCACGCCTTTCGGTCGCGGGGGTCGTCGACGCGTTCGAGGATCTGGATCAGCAGGTCGACGGAAAGAGCGGCCAGGATGGAGTGGAACGGCTGGTGACGATGCTGCTGACGCGCCCCCTTCATCGTCTCGCCTCCCCTCCGTGTCTCAGTAATGTATTCGTTTAGGTGGGGATGAAGAGGAAGGAGGGGAGAGGGACGAAGGGGTGGAGGAGAGGCAGGAGAGAGGCGTCGTCGGAGCTAGTGGGCCCGCGGAGCAAAGGCGTTCTTCCGCGTAGGGAGCGCATGACTGGCAAAGGAGGGAAGACGGAAGTGTGGCTGGCCTCCCAACTTCTCCTCTTCTTCAGGAGAACGGCGATCGGTGATGTGATGCAGAGAAGAGAGAAAGAAGAAGGAAGAGATGGTCAGCTTCCGGAGCAAGAAAGGGTTGGAGGAGAAGAGAGGTCAAGAAGGCTGAATCGGGTTACTACCTCCACCGGGTGAGCGTATCGCGTAATGATTGGATCAAAAATGGGCGTACGGTAAATAGATGAGGGTGATGCGGGGAACGTGGACGTCAGGGATTGGAGGAGGTGTTGACTGGGCGGGCACGGTGAGGACACCTCCCGTTTAGGTTCGTGACAGCTGTAACTTCTTCTGTGCTTATAGGATATTAATATCCGGGCAACGTAACCACGGTCGGGTCAGGGCATTCCGTACCCGGACGAGAGGATGCCGGAAGAAAGGAAAAAGTGGGGCCCGGTAACGTGGGCAACCCAGTCCGTAACTAAGGACGGGCGTACCTGTTCACCTTCCTCCTCCTCCGCCTTCTTCTTGGTGGTGATCGTGGTGGTGGTTGGTGGGGCCGCCCAGCACGGACAGGTACGCCGTCCCGAGTTCCTGGCCCGTTCCGTTCTCCGTCGCTCTCATCGCTCCCACCGCTCCAGGTAAGTAGCCCGACCTACTCCACTCCTAACATGGAAAGGTCCCGCGGGCCCCAGGAGTGGCCATCAATCATCAAACAGCACATTGATAGTAGGGTACGTGTGTGTGGGGGGGGGGGGGGGGGGGAGGCTGTGCAGTGGTGAGTCAACTGAATTGGTCGAGAACCGAGTTGGGACCCTAATCCCATTTAGGCGAATGGGACATCTCAATTAACTATTACTCCCAAGGGAGGGAGCTCTCAGGAAGCTTATAGAAAAGATATTTCCATCAAATAGCCGAAACGATTGAAGGAAATGAACAGAGAGAGTTCAATTGTTGCTCAAGACATCTTCACAGAGACCAAATCATTAATCATGCCCATGATACAAGTAGTGCAGTTTAACATTTGTATCTCCCAGTCTCTCGTAGCCGTTTGTGCCTCTCTCACAAGAAGTTCTATTATTATCATGTAAGAGATAAGGACGCCAGGCGATTGGATTTTGTATCCATGTGACTCCCATGTGTGCCTGCATCAACCACCTTATTATTATTATTATTATTCTTCTTCTTCTTCTTCTTCTTCTTCTTTTGTTGTTTATGGATACTCCCAGGAATGGTCATCTCTTACAATAAAATTATATCCAGCGACTATTCATTAGCCTTTTTGAGTCCATCAACAATGACAATGCATTTAGTTTATTTAACCTTCAAGAAAATACATGACCTCCCTCCTGTTGTTTTCTATCATAACATAGGCAGCAGCTTCAGAATTTGAATAGACCAAAAGATACATCGCATTCCACTACAATACCATTGTACACTGTGTATGATCATTCAGTAGTATGCCTTCAGAGCCCTCAGAATGGCTCTTGAGATTAGTATAATCACTGGTGACATCTAATGCTTAACAACTCAAATTTTGAAATGGCACCGACAGTATGGTTCACTAAGTTGTTTAAATCTTTAAGCAATGACCCACCAAACACAACAACAACAACAACAAGCCCGGCCAATTTGACCATCACTCAGAGAGAGAGAGAGAGAGAGAGAGAGAGATATGAATCATAAGCTTACCAACAACAAGATAGTATCATGATACAAAGGCCTAAACAAGAAGCCATTTTAATTGGTTTGCGAACAGAAGAATGTGCATCGACATAAATCCTCTTTGAAAAATTCATGTATCAGGATAAGTGGCCATCAAGTATAAGTGGTCATCAAGATAGAATGACTTGCTCGTACATCGTGCACTTCCCGTCAGCAGGAAGATGTTTGGAGATCGGCAACCCAGAATCACTTGTCTCAGCTGAGGCTAATACCTGATGAGCATTCCAATACCACGGTTGCAGATGGACGGACGAATAAGTAGATGAGGATGGGAGCAGAACTGAGCCCCAGTCCCTACACCCTCCAGCTAATTCTCTCACTCTCCTTCGAGCTAAGAGTCCACTCATATCTTCCCTTCTGATCTCTGAAATGGTTCGAGCTACAGCTACGCATACAAGCAGCACAAGTACTGCATCTTCTTCTGGCAAGAATTCCACTGCGAGCAGCTTCCAATTTAAGAGTGCAGTTGCTTTTCCATCTGGATGTTCTGGTGTAAACCGAACTAGAGTCAAGTATTGCTCTTCTTCTTCGTTCGATGAGCCTACATCCTTTAGTTGGTATTGTAGTTTCCTTCCAGTGAGCAACTTAGCCTGTAGTATATTCAACTCATATCAGAAGCAAGCCTTTTCAGATTGGGTGCAGAAGAGCTCAGTGTTTGTAGATACATTGGGGCTGCACAATAAACTCACAAGAAAGAAGTTTCTTGGTGTGTGTGCAAGACTAGATATGTTGTTGATGATGGCAATCAATAAATGCATATTTAGATTAGACATGGACTAGTTTGAAGATTCATGAAATCACCAGATTATATCTTAATCACTTAAGAGACCCAATAGATTACTACTTTTTGGGATGCTTCCTTTAGACTTTTCACAGCTAGTTTGAACAGCATATATCTCTTTCATGCATGGCATTGTAATTGTATGCCAATTGTATAAAGGTCCCATCTAGCAACAGAAAAGCAGATAAATTATATGCCCATCAACAAATAAAATGAGAACAAATTCCAATCACCTGTTCACCAGAACTTCCATTTTCAAGCTGAATATCAAGTCCACTTTCCCATTGTATTGTTAGAACATCTCCTGTCGACAAACACCAGAGCATCTTTTTCACCTGTGAATCTTCTTTCTTAGGTGTTGCAGTGCCCACTATCTTGTCTACAATCAAGAGGGAATAGCTCATTAACCACAAATGACTTACTTTAAATCTCCTTGGACGCTGAACAATGACAAGTGGAGCGATTTACCGTCTTTTATCAAAATGTACCTCTTTTCTTTCAGTACTCTGAAATTTGTTATCAGTAAACTAAATTAACATCTTACCGGGGGCAACACCAACAGTTCCAGCAACGTATAACCATGGCCCTTCTCGTACTTCTATAATTCTATCCTCCCACTTCACTGCTACTGGAGACTCAGCTCCTCTCCGCCAAATGCCTCTGCCTACTCTACACAAATGCATCAACTACAATCATTCGCTACATATGTTTTCTTTTAACAGATAACAGCAAATTTGAAAGGAACTGTGGAAATTTGCTACCGTATTCGTATCACAAAGCACTCCCTTTTGGCATGATCAAGCACAGTACGAGATAACCAACGACCTTGTTGTGGATGGTATCTATTCATCCTCAGAACCACATCTGAAATCATTGCACCCCCATCATCGGTTACTCTATCTGGAACACACTTCAGTAAGTATGGAGCTTGAACAGGTGGAGTGATCGATGCCAAGGCTCTCACTTGCATCTCCAGTTCCTTCTTCAGCATCAGAGTAGTTGCTCGCAATAAGTCGTTCCACAGGAACACTAGTTTCGTGTTCAACTTGCTATTTATCAGACAATTGCTTCCCCGTCGCCGAACCTCTATTACAATTCCTCTTGTCCCAAATTCACAGTATAGATGCCATGTCTTGTGCCAAGTTTCGGAGGATAAATGATGAACAGGCTCATTAAGCTTCATTTCCCTGTTACACCTGATGGTTCGTAACCGCAGGAAATTCTTGGTTAGGTGTTTATCTTCCCTCTCCTCCCATTTTCCTTTAAGGAATATACGGACCTGTGACAGATTAAAGCAGCTACCTAAAACCAATAATCTGAGCACATAATGACAAAATTATTAGGAATTGATACAGGTTTAGTTCTACAAAATCGAGTTGGGACTGTTTAGCCACCAAACCGAGACTCGTCTCTGATATTGACTTCTTTCCTTCATCTGCCATTCAGTGCTCATAGAGCTGGCGTGGAGGAAAGCAGACATGAAGAGAACAATGAGGGGGAAGAGAGCAGGAGACGATCGAATTACCAGTGAAGCAACATAAATCAAAGCACAATAACGAGAATGGTGACGAGAAAATGCAGGTGGAGGCGTCACCTCCAGTAGGAACCTTGGCTGCAACCCTTTGTAACTCCTGTTGACGTCCGCCTCCGCCGTCTCCCAGTTGAAGTAGACCCGCGACGGCGACGCTGCAGGGTCGAGAACGGCTCCCGCTCGCTCATATGGCTCGTCTAACGCCTCCTCCCACGCCCTCACTGTCTCCTTCGCCTCCTCCGCCGTGGCTCGGTCGCCGAAGCCCACCGTTACCCTCGCCGGATCCCCCCTGTCCTCTAAGTCCTTCGCATAGCTCCTGGGATAGCTCTGCTCGCGCCAATCGTTTCAGATTTTAGAACAAGATCGAAGCTTGATGATAAATTTGGAGAATTCTGCAGTAACTCATATCAGCGTCAAGATCGAATTTTGAGGTGGAATCGTACTTGATGGGTGAGCCAGATGAGGAAGATATCTGAGGTGAGAACCATCCGGAGCATCCCATCTTCGATGGATCGCCTCGAGAGGTGGAGGAAGCTCGAGTACCTCCTACGCGCGGCGACGAGGTAGACGGTCTCTGAAACGAAGGGATCGCAGAAGAAGGAATAGAGCGTGCGGTACCTCGCCACCACCGCGGAGAGGTGATCATCACATTTACCACTTGCTTCGCCATCTTCCGCGGAGTCAACCTCAAGATCGAACGGCTCGGACGGATACCGGACGGCCCAGACCTCCCGGCACCGGTTGTACGCGTACTCCTCGTTCTCGTCGTCAATGATCAGCGGTCGATCGACAAGCGCTCCGAATCTCAAGGTGCAGTACTCGCGGTAGCTCCCTGCCTGCGGAGGCCATAGTTCCATGGAACAAGTACAAAAGAGGAAAGATGCGAGTTTTAGAAGGGTTAATCGCATCGCTCGAAGCTTACCGGATCGAGGCAGTGACAGTACCACACCCAGTGGACGTCCGGCGGCGGGAGGAGCATCGGAGGAGCGGACGGCGGCGCCGCCTGCGCCAGCTCGGCGATCAACGGCATCCACAGCTGATCGTACCTGAGCCAGAAAAACGAGGAACCTAAGCCATCGATCTAGTGGCGCACCGAAACAGAGGGCAGCGAGGAGGAAATCTGACCGTCGGATGGCGCGAGCGACGGTGGGGGCATGGTGGAGGACAGGGGAGGCGGCGAAGGACCGCAGGAAGGAGAGGTGGCGGCGGGCGGCGGTGACCAGGTCCACAGAAAGCCGCGTGGCGCCGCCGCGGCCCGAGTCGCACCTGCTGCTGCTCTCATGAAGGCTTCGAGTCGCGAACGAGCCGTCATCGGAGGCGACTCGCGTGATGTTGTTACCCGACATCCGCCGCCCGGCGAGTCCGGAGACGCGTATCCGCTCCAAACAGCGCGCAGCGATCGGTGGTGATGGAGAAATTGGTGGCGGCTGTTTGGTTCTGTTTGTATCGTAGCGGGCAAAGGGAATAATGACTCCTGGCCACAGGTGACGATTGATGGTGGTCGAGTAGGTGAAAGTGACGGAGGCCTGCACACGTTGCGTCAGGTGCAGCACAGGCACATTGGACCACAACGACGCACGCAAAGACGGGGTTAGGCGAGGACGTTCGACTGTTGGTAGTGTTAGATTTGATCGTCTTGGTCAGCTAAATGCAAGAGCTTCTCCTTTGTTCTCGTAGAACGATGAACGAATGGGTAAAGCATGATATCTTAGGGTTTAGACACAACAACTGCGATCTCTGCTTTCTTTCTTCCGCTTCGGTGTAGCAATCATGGAGGGAGGAAGGAAGCACGTGTTGACTTGATTCTTTTGTGAGTTGGGAGGCCACGTGCGCCAACTAAGACGGGGACGGGGCTGAGGTTGGTCAACTCAATCACCCAGTTGTCACGTTGCCTTTTGGGCGCGTGGTGGAGGCCACGGTGACGGTGACGATGCCATCTCGGGATGGCCCATGCACGCATCTTAAGGTGTGGATCGAGGGCACAACCGAGCAGCTTTATGTGCGGCCCATGTATGTTTTGCTCCCACTCTAGCGATCTATCCTCGGCAACATTTATTATACAGCAAAGCTTTAATGCAATAACACAAAATTGACGCCCTGATTAACACGTAAACAAGTAATATGTGTCACAAAATTAAATAGAACATTGTGGAAAAGGAATCCGGGGGTACAAATTACTGTTCTACATCACCAAAGATACCACTAGGTTGATTTTTCTGCAAGTATAGAACATGAAGAATCATAATGTTTTTTTTAGTCCGAGCGACCAAAGAGAGAGGAATGGAAAATATCAAAAGAAGAATTAGAGGAATAGGAAAAAACAACTTAGATTATAGTAATAGTAAGAATCGAAGTAAAAAAAAATTCATTTAATAAAAGAAAAGAAGAAGAAGAAGAAGAAGAAAGGGAAACTGAGCAATGCTCCTCTCTCTCCCTCTCATGGCTTCTCCGTCTCACCTGTTTATTTTATGAATAAGCATGGAATTTCGGCAACCAAATCGCATAAGAGGAGCACTAAATAGGAAAATCCAGAGCCACTCGTCTTGTTGTTTTTCTTTTTTCCCCCGTAGAAAAGGTGATCAATCTAAGAAAGCAAAGTTAGTGCCTTTATTTTCAATTCGAGAATGACTTTGTAAATATTTGACAACAGAAATATTTTTAGGAGTTTTAATTATTTCTAAATATAATTATTTGAAGAATTATGATTAAGAATTCAAGTATAAAAAAGAGTCTTTATCAAACTAGGATTTATCTTTATAAATATTTTATATTTTTTTATAAAAATATTTTATGTATCTCAAGGTCTCGATAAATAATAGATATAGAAGGACCGTAGGTACTTCGTTAATTATCTCTAATTGAGGACGAAGAAAAAAAATATTTATGATCGTACCGGAGAGAGTGCATGTGATACTTTCGACTTTACGTATTGAATATTTTTTATATTTATTCTTAGTATATAGTGAATCATTTTGTTTTCTTAGTATATAGTGAATCATCATATAGTGAATAATTAGAGAACAAAAGTAGATGGGTTGCAAAGTGCTTTTTAGTTAATAAAATCTTTTCTGTTATTCACTACACTTGTTGTTTTATATGTGAGATTCTTTCTTAAATATAAACAATATTAAAGGATGATAGCAATCAATAATAGTCTTTATTATATATATATATATATTTTTTAAAAAAAAATTAGTGAGTTCGATAAATATTTTAAAATTTTTGAAGTCGGTGTCTCGATCAAATAAGGAATCCTAATATAAAAAAGAGTCCTAAACTTTCATAATTAGAATTTGATTCTATTGTAAATATCTTATCTATTAATGAGGGGAGAGCATATGAAAAATATCTTTAATATTCTCAGGTCTTTTTCTACTATAAAAAAATTAATTTTTATCGGTAGATATAGATAAAAAGATTTACCAAGTCACTTAAATGGATGGATTCTATGTTACATTGATTTATTTATTAATTTTTAATAATTTTCTCTTTTTATTTTTATTTTCTCTCTCCTCAGCACAAACTTTTACCAAGTCACTTAAATGGATGGATTATAGCTTTTAACTTAGATTATAGCTTCTTGTTTATATAAAGTAGGAAGGAATATTAATATTATCTTTAGAAAAAAAAGAGAATCCATATCTAAACCCACTCGTCCTTTGTTTCTTAGAAAATGGAACATATTTGTTTTCAGAAAGCAAAGTCAGTACCATTATCTCACCCGAGCAGAAAAATCGATGTCCTGAAATCATTACAATAGCCCCTGTTGCTTGAAGATGGCAAACCCACCGAAGGTTGGATGGATCGACTCCCAGTCACACCATCATCATCCTCATTCCATACAGAAACCCTAACTGGATTCCATGGGCTTTCAGTTTGTAAGGTAGACGAGTGTGTACAACCATGCACCATCATCGACTCTTGCCATCGTCGACAACAACAGAATCGATCAGCTAATCTTCTTGCTGTGTTCTACATGATGAGGCGACAGAAAGAAACAGGATCAACTGAGTCGAACGACAAGATGAACACCGGCACAGCGGCAACGGAGGAGAGGAGAGGAGATGATGACGATGGGTGTTGGGAGTTAGGCACAGCGGCAATGGAGGAGCAAAAAGGCAGCAGATTGACCCACACCTACGTATCTTTTTGACTTCATGGCCACCGTGGGGAGGTGCAATAATTAAAGGAATCTCAGTAAAAACTCTATTTCCTCCTCAACGACGACGACAACGACGACGAGGCATCATTGTATAATCCTGATAGAGAATCGACGAGGCATCATTGTATCTCTATCGCACCAAGCATCTTATGATTCAATGATCGACAATCATCCTGATGTATGAGCACGATTAGAGAACAATCAAATTCTCGTTGCACCGCATGTACGACATCATTCATCAAGCAATACGTAGCCTTGAGAGATCATTACCCTGTGACTTCATTCACACACATACATTTAAATAAATAAAAGGAAACAAAAGGAAGTAAAAGAAAAATCTGTATGATCCCCACCTGATACTTTCACATAACATCTCCGGGCTTAGATCACTGACAACAACTCCAGGATCAGTTCAGTTGGCCTTTCTAGATTTACACACAGCCAGTAGCCAAACGCCAAAATCCACACTGGACGCACGTAATCAACAACAAAAGTTGGACGTGGACAGGATGAAACCATCAAACCATGCATAGGGTTGATCACCACGCAAGAAATGCCATGCATGAAAGTTCATCCAGAAACTATGTGCTCAGCAGTCCCTGGTTTGTTGCCTCCCAACTATATATGGTGCTGCTACCTTTCTTTTCTGCAGGGTCCAACCCATCTGATTTCCATATTCGAGAACAAGATTCCTGTCACGGAAGATGGCCGCTCTCACAATGAAGACAAGCTACCATCGTCACCAAAGTCCCCATTCCCTCAACTTGTTCCTGCGGTGCATCACACGCTTCCCTTACCTTTAAAGCCTTGCCTTCGCCACCTGATTGCAAGAAAGGAGAGGAGCAGCAGCAATAGGATATGGCTGGATTAAGCGTTCTCTTGGAAGCACAAAACAACTTGACGAAGTACACTCATATCATAAGCAAAACCTCCCTCGTGAAGAACGCTTCTCTACCTTCCACTTGTACGAATTCTTCTTCCTTCTCCGCTAGCCATTTCCTCGAACGCTGCTACCTCTGCCGGAGAAGACTACAGCAAGGCAACGACATCTATATGTACAGGTGACCGAAGGAAAACTTTTGTGCCTTTCAACCCCGGGGTGGGAGTTCTGGTTGCCAGAGGCTTCTCTCTCTCTCTCTCTCTCTCTCTCTCTCTCTCTCTCTCACACACACACACACACACACACACACACACACACACTTAAAGGTTTTCATTGGGATTGGCTCTGCAGGGGGGACCGAGCGTTCTGCAGCGTGGAGTGCCGAAACCGGCAGATATTTATGGACGAGGAGAGCCGGAGGAGGGACAACTGCTCCCTAGACGCCGAGCTCCAGGCGGAGCGCGGCCGGCCGAGGGTGGTGGCCAGAAAAGGACGGGCCACAGCCGGTGGTTTCGCGTACTAGCACTAGTACGTAGGTTCTTCCAGGAGGGACCTGGTTTTGAAGAGAGCCGTGAGTTTGGCGTATTGACCAAACTACCCTCGTTTCGATCATATTTCGCTCTCTCTCTCTCTCTCTCTCTCTCTCTAAATAAATAAATGAATAAAAAAATAAAAAAAATATATAATATACTGCGGGTGTTACAATTTAAATGTAGACTCAATTGAAATCATGTGAATATAATTAAGTCATACATACTCACTTTCTCTATAATTCTCTCTTTTTGGGAAATAGTTGATTTCTTATCTGAAAGATGAGATATATGGGATCTCGATAATCCTTTTCTAATCTAAAAGAATTGTACAGAATAATTAAAGATATTTCTTTGCCTGTCATGTCATTTAGTGTATGATGTTATAGATAGAAGACGTCTTTGAAGTCTAAAATCTTCCATTTAGTAGTAATAACCATTATGTTTTGCCTCGCGTCAGATATATTGTGCTGATCATCAATTCTCCAAAAGTAAGAAACCGCATGCTTTGGTTTCGTACACCCGCCATCGCTTTCATCTGATGCGTCCAAGTGGCAAAGAATTCACGATTTGGGGTGGGAGTGAAAGAGTTGTCTGCGTTGAGAATCCATGCATCTGGTTATGGGGTATGTGTTAACTAATAATGGATGATGACGATGAAAGCATGCCTCTTGAGTAAGTTGTCAATTACGATGGACAGTGAGAGAGAGAGAGAGAGAGAGAGAGAGAGAGAGAGAGAGAGAGAGAGAGAGAGAGAGGATGTAATATTTATATTTTAGGTATTTTTTAAAAATAGTATTCCTAATTTAAAAAAATCTAAAATATCTTTTAAAAAAATTTCATCTATTTTTTTTATCAGTTTTAAATTATTACAGTGTTTTCGTCTGACTCATTTATGGTGTTTCTCAATATCGTTTATAGTGTTTTATTGATGTACTAAAAACATTATAAGTTATATTATATTATATTATTTTATTATCATTTTTTATAGATTATTATCATATCATATTTTTTAGATTTATAGTTAGTTTGGTAAAGATTAGGAAATCATTTAGAACATTCATAGTGTTTTTATATTATTTTCATTATGGTGGTCAAAGTACTATAATAAATTTTTTTTTTTTTATTTAAATACATATTTGAATCTTAACATTCTAACAGGTTAAAAAAATTTGAAAGATTATTTAGATATTTTTATAATTAAAAATTCTGTTTGAAAAAAAAAACACTAAACAATACCTAAACTATAGGTAGTTTGTAGGAAAATAATCCAAAACAAAATTGAATCTCGACACCAACAACCACTTGCACTGTAAAGCCAACATATAATGAAAACAAGAAAAGAACTCGACCTGATCTGTAGGCTATTAGATATATGTCTTTTTCCACGGGTTATGATCATATCCTGTCTGATGTGACGAGTGACCGAAATCCTATGTTGGACAGGTTACGATCACTCCCACGATATCTAATGAATAGTTTTATCCTTTTTTCTTTTTTTTTAGAAAAGATAGAAATGCTATGTTGAACTTCTAATAAGGAATGACTAATAATAAGATTTTAATGGTAACGTGATCTGTGGGAGTTGCTGGGGGTTAATTATTCGGATTGTAATTGTAGTAAGAGGGAGTGAATTAATGCTATAGTAAATTTTATTTGATTTTAAAGTTGATTGATAAAAAATATAAGTAAATATTGCGAGTAAAATAAATGAGTAAACAAAAACAAATTAAAAGTAAGATAAGAAATACAAATCGATTTATAGTGGTATGATCTTTTCAACCACGTTTATTCTCAATTCTTCTTCTCTCGAGGTCATCGGTGGTTTTCATTATCAATCTTTTTTCTAATGGACGAATATCAACTATCATTATTACAGTATTTTTCTTTTTAATGGACTTAGGAGAGAATCTCCACATTCACTCTTTTATAAAATCTCTCATCTCATATAACATAGAATTATCTCTAAACTCAAGAAGGATGAAGAGACTCAAATAATTACTAAAAAAGAAAACTATAACCCTTCACAAACTTAGAATTTGATGCTCTATCAACCAAATCTTAGTAGGATATTACAGACCCTAAAAGACTTCAAAATGGAGCTAAAAATTTTAAATCCTCAAAATTTTGAGATATGAGTGGTACAATCGCTGACACCTAACAGTACTACCATCGTAATTTTTTACGTTGTAATTTTGGGCTTTCAAGTGGTACCATCGTCATAATTTTTAAATTCTGGATGATACCACAATTGCCCTATGCAGTACTATCACCTATATAGGTAGTACCATCGTCGACAGCATTGATAAGCATTGTTTATGCTTATTGACTGACTCAAGTAGTACTATCATTTGGGCCCGATGGTACTATCACCCAAGCCAGCTCAAGGCCACTATTTTGGCCTTCTAGTATGCCCAATTCGACTCGGGTCCAAGCTCGTTGGTTTTTATCATCAAAATTATTTTTCTTAACTTTAAGATATTCATTAAAAATAACATGAATAGATTTCCTAAGGATCTCTTATTGAAAACTTAATAAGCTTTAGAAATAGAGGAATATGCGAGAAAAATACTTTTATCGGATTTTACATCAAATTTTTCTAAAGCATCCTTTCATTTAAAGTAAAACATTTATATCCAAAAACTCTAAAATACGAAATGTTGGATATTTTATTGTTCCACAATTCATAGGGAGTTTTAGATAGATGAGGTCTTATAAAAACCTGCTAATGGTTTCGACCCAAAAGTATTTTGATAGATTATGTTCATTAACTATGGTCCTTATCATCTCTTGTAAGCTCTTATTCTTTCTTTCAACAACTTCATTTTGTTGCAAATTTCTTGGAGTGAAAAAATTATGGTCATACCCATTTAAATCATAAAATTCTTAAAAATCATAATTTTTAAATTCACCACTATGATCATTATAAGTAGCAGAAATCATAAAACTCTTTTTATTTTGAACTTATTTATAAATTTTAGTAAAATATTTAAAATAATCATTTTTATATACTAAGAAGTATGTCTAAGTATATCTACTATAATTATCAACAATCATGAAAGCGTATTTGTTACCTCCTTAACTTGTAATATCAATAGGTCCAAATAAATCTATATGAATTAGTTGTAATGGTCTAGAGGTACTTACTTAATTTTTTGGTTTGAAGCAACTCTTTATGTGTTTTCCTAGTTGACACACATCACAAATTTTATATTTGACAAATTTAATTTTAAGCATTATTCTTATAAATTCTTTATTTCCAATTTGTGATGTCAATTTCATATTTGTATACCCTAATCTTCTATGTAAAGCTATGTATCATCATTCTAAACCGAAAAGCAAGTTTCTATCACAAAAATCATCAAGATTAATAGTATAAACATTATCACTTCTTAAAGCAATCAGATTTATTTTTATTTGGTATTTCTATGATGCAAGCATGAGATTCAAATTTAACATTATATTTTTTATCACAAAGTTGACAATGCTTATTAAGTTATGTTTCAAATGATCTACTAAAAACACATCTTCAAAATATTTAATTTTCTATCAATATTTTTAATGTCAATAATTTTTTCTTTATTGTTGTCTCTAAAAGTAACATATCCTCCATTTCAACTAGTAAGTTCTGAGAAGTATATTGGATCTCCGATCATGTGCCTTGAGCATCCACTATCAAGATATTATCTTTTGCTCTTAGCTTTTATTTGGAGACATACCTATAATAAAGCGAGGTTTGCTTTATGTACTTATTTAACTTTGAGTTTTTTATGATTAAATATACCTTTCTTGACTTTTGACATCAAATGACTTATAGTTTCTTTAGAAACCCAAACTAATTTATGAGAATTATAATTATTAAGAGAGTATGTGTATGTATAGTGATCAAATTTTTTATAAAATTAATGTTTAACTTTAGGAGGAATATGTAATATGGGTTGTTTACAAATTTTGTTAGCTTTTAACGATTGTTACTACTTATGAAGCCCATACCTTCTTTTCTTGATACATAACCTTGATTAATAAGAATCATATTCAGTGACTTATTTTTAATTTTTAATTTTTTTAATATTTATTATAATAACATATATATTTTTGAAGTGAGATTAATCTTCACATTTAGTGCAAGATGTTGACATATAGTTGTCATACTTATTTTTCAATTCATCAAATTTATTAGTGAGAGAAACATGATCCTTTTTTAGTAAATTATATTTTTTTATTAATATTTATAAGTTTATTATATAAATCAAAAAATACATCAAGTAATTCATCATATAATAAAATTGTGTTAGGAGAGTCAAATACCTCATTATTGAAGGTCATTAGGGTATAGTTTGCCATTTCTTCTTCATTGACTTACTCTTCAATTTTTTATTCACTTGATTTATCCCACATTGTCTTGAATACTTTCTTATTTTGGGTTGACAACTTTTTTTAATTACAAACACTCATTTTTGAAGTGTTCAAGTTTTTTGCACTCATAGTATCTGACTACATCATTCTTAGGTTCACTTTTATTCTTACTTTCTCATGAAGTAAGATTTATCTTGTTTCTCCTCATGAACTTTTTGAATCTTCTTATTAGGAGTGTCATGTCATCATCATCATTAATTATGCTTTTGCTCGAGTAGTCTTCCTTGGATTTAAGGGTAATATCCTTTGTTTTCTTTGGAAGGTTTTTTTCTTCTTCATCATGTGTTTTACAAGTCATTTTTTAGGCCATTAAAGATCCTATGAGTTCTTCAAAAGAAAAGTTATTCAAATCTTTAGCTTATTGAATTATCGTTACCTTTAGATCCTAACTTTTAGGAAGATACCTTAAAATCTTTCTCATCAATTCAAGATTAGTATATTTTTTACCAAGCTTTTAACCCATCAACAACATTTATAAAATGGGTGTATACTAATAGATTCGCTTGACTTCATTTTAAATAATTTGTAATTATGAATTAAAAGATTAATTTTAAATTTTTTTACTCTTTTTGTGCCTTCATAAGTAACTTCGAGTGTCTACCAAATATTATATGCGGTGTCACAAGTAGAAACTTGATTGAGCTCATTTTTATCTAAAGCACAAAATAAAGCATTCATAACTTTAGTATTTAAGGAAAACATTCTCTTTTCAAAATCATTCCATTCATTTATTAGTGAAGATTTTTGAAAGCCAAACTCGATAACGTTCCATAAATTGAAATCCATAGAAAGGAGAAAAATTTTTATTTTAGTTTTCCAATAGGTATAGTTCATCCCATTAGGCGGTACCATCCCTTGGGCCTAGTGGTACCATCACCCAAGTCAGCTCAAGACTATTATTTTAGGCCACTTCTACCCGGGTCCAAGTCTATTGGCTTTCTCAATAAGTTAGCATGGTTTCGGCCAAATGCCAATATAATTTGACTCAGAAAGACCTTGATCACGTTAACAATCCAACCACATATCTGACACAATTACAAAACTTTTTAGTACGTTATATGTCATTATTGCATGTCGTCTGATCTTCCAATACTTTATCAAAACATTCTACACATCGTTCTCTCCTTTGGCATATCGCCCGATCAATCGACATATCGACTTTCCCACAACATCCAATCTTTTGATGCAATACCCGATCCTTTCGGTATGATGCCTGAACTTATAATACGAAGTTCAATCTTCAACATGTCAACCAATCATTTGGCTCAATATCCAATTTCCAACATGATATTTTTTTGGCACAATATTCGATTCTCCTACTTTGACAATTTACCCTTTGATGGTTCGTGCCTATGATTGAAATATTTTCTACATCACTTATCTCAAAAATATATTAGTCCATAAACTCATCAATCAATTTGCTAATCAAAATCTAAGATTCAATACTAATTACATATTACATTATGTAATTAGTTATCCTTAGTATTTTGGTCTCTATACTTTTAAAAATTATATTACAATCTCTATAATTATGAAAGTGAAACATTTAACCCTCCAACATAACCTCTCTATCAAATTTTTAACCTTGTGAAATTATTTTTTAATCCTATATAGGGATCTCAATGTTTCATTTTCATAGAGATCTTAATGTAATTTTTGAAAGTGTAAAGATCGAGATACTAAAGTTAGCTAATTAATTAGCCTCATAATGATATGTGTTTAGCACACTTAACTACTAAATACTATATATCATTACACTCCATTAAGTGTTTTATTCAATCTTGGATTTTAATTATGAAATCAATTGATGAGTTTGTGATCTAATTTATGTTTTAAGTAATGTAGAACTAGCTTCGATTAAGAAGAGACAAATTGATTGAAGTAGGAGGAATCATATATTGGGCTGGAGTTGAACATGTCAGAAGATTGGTTGATGTGCCGGTAAAAGGACTTCGAGTCACGAGTTCGAGCATTGGGTTGGAAGAATTAGACTTTGCACTAAGGAGATTGGATATTGTAGGAAGTCAACATGTCGATTGGGCAATATGCCGAAGGAGAGGACAATGCGCCGAAGGATCGGATGAAGCGTTAGAAGAACTAATGATATGCCGAACAACATATAATTCGTGCTTTGTAATAATTTGTCTAGATCAAATTAGTTTAGAGTTCTAATTGAGTTTGTTTGAATGTAATTAGGTTAACTTAATTAGGAGCCCATTAGGCCTAAGATGAGGCTGTTTTGGGCCAAGAGAAAGGCCTATTCAGTGACCTAAAAGTTGGGTCAGGTGGTGGCACCGTTGGTCCAAGTAGTAGAATTGCCAACGACTCATTCTCCAAGACACAATTTCTAAAACTGTGTTAGACGATAGTACCGCCCAATGTTAGTAATGCAAGTGGTGGTACAACCTAGCACAAGTGGTAGTACCGCCAGTACCCTGAAATCCTAGGGATTTGAATTTTGGCTCTAATTTTTGAAACTATTTGGGGTCTATAAATATCTCAATCTTTCCCGCTTAAAATAGCAAGAAAGTAGAACAAAACTCTGTGATTCTGAAGTTGTAAATCCTTGTAAAGTGTAGAGTCCCTCCTCCTAACGTTTAAAAACTATTCTAAGGGAGAGTGTGAGGGAAACTTTGTAAAAAGGGGGGTGTAAAGGTGTTGAATCTCGGATTTTGATGATGAAGTCAATTGTCATTTGTTATCTAATCCATATGTTAAGATAAGTGTGCAGGATTAACTACGATGAAAGTAAGACATGCAGCAGGAGTTGCGCCGAAGTCAAGACTATGATCACGTTGAGGGTTCGAGAGTTCGACGGAAGTCCGGACGGTCATCGGAGATTCTGCGGGAACAAATCCGAGAAGTCCAGAAGCTTGTCAAAGAAGCTCATCGGAACTCGCCAAGTGGATCATCGCAAGTCCAGGAGTTTGCCGGAAGTCCGCCGAAGCATCGCCGAGGGTTCGTCGGATGATCGCCGGAAGTTCGCCGGAAGCTCGACGGAAGAAGCGATTGATGCACCGGAGCAAGTTGCAGTAAATGTCTTGAAAAATATCGTAGTTAGCATGATGATTAAGTTAGAAATGGGAGGTGATCCCATTAACTTAATCTTGGGGCAATTGGGCCCTTGACAGACCCAAATTGGGCCGAATGGATCAGCCCATTCGGACCCAAATTCCCTGGCCGGCGGTGGCACCGCCTGGGTTGGCGGTGGCACCGCCCAGCTGCCGAGCCTCAGAGTGAGGCTGGGCGGTGGCACCGGCCTTGTCAAGCGGTGGCACCGCCTAGGCTCAGTCTCGGAGTGAGACTGGGCGGTAGCACCGCCCCTGTCAGGCGGTGGCACCGCCTGGGCTCAGTCTCCGAGTGAGACTAGGCGGTAGCACCGCCCCTGACAGGCGGTGGTACCGCCCGAGCTCGGTCTCCGAGCTCTGTCAGGCGATAGTACCGCCCATTTATGGCGGTAGTACCGCCAGGACCCCGAAAACATGGGAATTGACATTTTTGAGCTCCAAATTCAAATCAGTTTGGGGCCTATATAAACCCCACCCTTTCATGCATGAAAGGGCACCGAAACTTAGCATTTATTCTGATATTTTGAGAGCTTAAAAGTGTTGTAAAAGGCTAGAAGTTCTTCTCCCTCTTTTCTTCAAAGTTTTGATCATTCAAGAGAGGAGTGAAAAATCTGTAAGGGTTGTCTCCTAAGCCCGTCAAAAGGAGTGAAACTGTAAAAGGGTGGTTGGCCTTCGCCTATTGAAGGAAGGCCTCTAGTGGACGTCGGTGACCTCATCGGAGGAGGAAGCCAAAAGTGGATGTAGGTCAAGATTGACTGAACCACTCTAAATCTCGGTTTGCATTTACATTTTGTTCTCTATCTTAACTGCAATTACTTCCATAGCTTTACTTTAACTGCACTTTGCTTGATCTTAAGTTAAAGCAATTTCCGAATCGACTTTCATACCGAAATCGTTCTTATCGTACGAACTGTCACGAACGGTCGTTTCGCACCCGCAACAACTTCGTTCAACGAACCGTTCGTCGCTCACCCCAACATGTATAGCTGCTTGGTAGTATGTTTTCTTTTGGTTTTGGGTCATTTTGCTTGTAAAAATGTAAGTTCGAACTCGCTGCAACGTTACAAAGCGACCGCTCACCGAACCGAGCAAAACAGCCCCAAAACAGCTCCGTTTTCGTGTGCTGCGGGCTGATTTCTGGAATCTGCCTCCGCTCACCAAAACGTCAGCCATCTCAGCCCCTAGGAACCCCCCGGGTGGCACAGGGCTGGATGGGGCTTCGGTTATATACCGGGCGTTGAACTCTCTTTCGCAAGTTCGCACGTGACCTTTACGGGGACTTGTGTTCGCGCCCCGGGGTGATTTGTTTGAATGTAATTAGGTTAACTTATTAGGTAGCCCCTTAGCCTAATTAGGCGTTTTGGGCCAAGAGCAGGCCTAATTCAGACTGACCTACCAGTTGGGTCGGTGGTGGCAACCGTTGGTCCAAGTATGAGAATGCCAACGACTCATTCTCCAATCACAATTTCTAAAACTGATGTTAGACGATAGTACCGCCAATGTTAGTAATGCAATTGGTGTTACAACCTAGCACAAGTGGTAGTACGCCAGTACCCTGAAATCCTAGGGATTTGAATTTTGGCTCTAATTTTTGAAACTATTTGGGGTCTATAAATATCTCAATCTTTCCCGCTTAAAATAGCAAGAAAGTAGAACAAAACTCTGTGATTCTGAAGTTGTAAATCCTTGTAAAGTGTAGAGTCCCTCCTCCTAACGTTTAAAAACTATTCTAAGGGAGAGTGTGAGGGAAACTTTGTAAAAAGGGGGGTGTAAAGGTGTTGAATCTCGGATTTTGATGATGAAGTCAATTGTCATTTGTTATCTAATCCATATGTTAAGATCAAGTGTGCAGGATAACTACGATGCAAGTAAGACATGCAGCAGGAGTTGCGCCGAAGTCAAGACTATGATCACGTTGAGGGTTCGAGAGTCGACGGAAGTCCGGACGGTCATCGGAGATTCTGCGGGAACAAATCCGAGAAGTCCAGAAGCTTGTCAAAGAAGCTCATCGGAACTCGCCAAGTGGCTCATCGCAAGTCCAGGAGTTTGCCGGAAGTCCGCCGAAGCATCGCCGAGGGTTCGTCGGATGATCGCCGGAAGTTCGCCGGAAGCTCGACGGAAGAAGCGATTGATGCACCGGAGCAAGTTGCAGTAAATGTCTGAAAAATATCGTAGTTAGCATGATGATTAAGTTAGAAATGGGAGGTGATCCCATTAACTTAATCTTGGGGCAATTGGGCCCTTGACAGACCCAAATTGGGCCGAATGGATCAGCCCATTCGGACCCAAATTCCCTGGCCGGCGGTGGCACCGCCTGGGTTGGCGGTGGCACCGCCCAGCTGCCGAGCCTCAGAGTGAGGCTGGGCGGTGGCACCGGCCTTGTCAAGCGGTGGCACCGCCTAGGCTCAGTCTCGGAGTGAGACTGGGCGGTAGCACCGCCCCTGTCAGGCGGTGGCACCGCCTGGGCTCAGTCTCCGAGTGAGACTAGGCGGTAGCACCGCCCCTGACAGGCGGTGGTACCGCCCGAGCTCGGTCTCCGAGCTCTGTCAGGCGATAGTACCGCCCATTTATGGCGGTAGTACCGCCAGGACCCCGAAAACATGGGAATTGACATTTTTGAGCTCCAAATTCAAATCAGTTTGGGGCCTATATAAACCCCACCCTTTCATGCATGAAAGGGCACCGAAACTTAGCATTTATTCTGATATTTTGAGAGCTTAAAAGTGTTGTAAAGGCTAGAAGTTCTTCTCCCTCTTTTCTTCAAAGTTTTGATCATTCAAGAGAGGAGTGAAAAATCTGTAAGGGTTGTCTCCTAAGCCCGTCAAAAGGAGTGAAACTGTAAAAGGGTGGTTGGCCTTCGCCTATTGAAGGAAGGCCTCTAGTGGACGTCGGTGACCTCATCGGAGGAGGAAGCCAAAAGTGGATGTAGGTCAAGATTGACTGAACCACTCTAAATCTCGGTTTGCATTTACATTTTGTTCTCTATCTTAACTGCAATTACTTCCATAGCTTTACTTTAACTGCACTTTGCTTGATCTTAAGTTAAAGCAATTTCCGAATCGACTTTCATACCGAAATCGTTCTTATCGTACGAACTGTCACGAACGGTCGTTTCGCACCCGCAACAACTTCGTTCAACGAACCGTTCGTCGCTCACCCCAACATGTATAGCTGCTTGGTAGTATGTTTTCTTTTGGTTTTGGGTCATTTTGCTTGTAAAAATGTAAGTTCGAACTCGCTGCAACGTTACAAAGCGACCGCTCACCGAACCGAGCAAAACAGCCCCAAAACAGCTCCGTTTTCGTGTGCTGCGGGCTGATTTCTGGAATCTGCCTCCGCTCACCAAAACGTCAGCCATCTCAGCCCCTAGGAACCCCCCGGGTGGCACAGGGCTGGATGGGGCTTCGGTTATATACCGGGCGTTGAACTCTCTTTCGCAAGTTCGCACGTGACCTTTACGGGGACTTGTGTTCGCGCCCGGGACCAGGTGAGCGGCTGTTTGTGGGCTTGCAGCTGTTCGTTCATCCTTGAAAGCCTTGTTTTTCTCCCTCCCCCTCTTTTCTCTTGTGCACACAAGGTGTTCGTCGAATTGCTTGTAAAGCTTCCCCTTTTCCGCGAGACTTCGGGACTTGTCCGTCGCTCGTTCTTTCGAACTAACCAACTTTCTCTTTTACAGGTCCTTCGGGACCTTCGAGAGGTTACAAAGTGGGCTGATCCTTGCGGAGCAAGATCGCAAGGGCGAAGCGCGACTTAGGCAACGCAAGCTAAGTTCGCGTTTTAGCCGCAAGGGTGCCTCACGCCTTAGGCAATTCCAGCTAAGGCCGTGACATTGTGGTATCAGAGCGGGCAAGCACTTCGAGCGAGCAGCGAAGGAACTTCGCAACTTCGCCATGGCAAAGCATCGTGGCGAATCAAGCAAGACGGGGCAAGCCGGACCCTTGCCCCAAGCAGCCGCAGGTGGGCTGCATGTGCACCCTCGCTCTTATGCTGTTAGAGCCGCTCAAGAGGAGCGCGACAACGAACATGACGAGCGAGAAGTTGGCTACTCACCGCGAGCGGAGGAGGCGCAATCTGGAGCACCAACCGGGAAAAAGAGTCACAAGGAAAGACTCACATCGGCGGAAACCCGCTTGGATGTTCTTGAAGCGAGCTTGGAGGAACTCTACCATGGCCAACGAAGGCTCGTTGGGGTAGAGAGCTCGCATGAGGAAGCGGAGTCCCGGATCGACAAGGTCGAGGCCCTAGTCGATCGATTGTCAGATGACACCAAAGACTCCGTGCAACACCTGCAGGAAGTTGTGGCGGAACTCACTTCAAGGATGGCCATGCTCACAAGAGCACTAAATGCGGGAGGAAGCAACACCCGCGTTGCACCACCACAAAACTTGAGAGCACCCGAGCCTCATGGTTATGGAGGGGCCAGAGATGCCAAAGAGCTCGAGAATTTTCTGTTCGACATGGAACAATACTTTCGAGCTACGAGGCCCGATTCTGAAGAAACCAAAGTTTCTATAGCAACAATGTATCTGAACGGAGATGCAAAACTTTGGTGGAGAACCCGTTGGGAGGAGATCCAACAAGGCCGGTGTCGAGTTGACACATGGGAGGACTTGAAGCGGGAGTTGCGAACTCAGTTCCTACCGGAGAACACCGAGTTCGTCGCAAGAAGGAAGTTGAGACAACTCCGCCAAAATACTTCTATCCGAGACTACGTGAAGCAATTTTCTGCGCTAATGCTGGACATCCAAGACATGTCCGAGAAGGATAAGCTGTTCAGCTTCCTTGATGGTTTGAAGCCATGGGCGCAACAAGAACTACATCGAAGGAATGTCGCCGATTTGGTCGGGGCAATTGCTGCCGCAGAAAGGCTCACCGACTTTGTTTCCTCAGAAGACCCGAGAAGAAGAAAACAATCTTCAAGCAATCGCCCTCCAAAATATTCTCGAGGGAAGGAGCTCGGGGGCGAACAAAAGAAGAAGAGTTCCCATAAAGGGCCAAGCCCGACAGGCAAGGCCCCGAAACCTGGCGGATGCTTCTTGTGCGGAGGGCCGCACATGGTGAGAGAGTGCCCACAAAAACAGGCACTCAATGCTTTAACAGCTTCCATCCAGCCCCCCAAATCGGACAAGGGCAAGGCTGTCGCTCTTAGTTCGAGTAGTTCTGAATCCAGCAGCGACGGCGAGGAGTCGCAAGGACCCGGATGGGAGCAATGCGTTTGTTGAACGCCATGCAGGGTCAAGTGGGGGAGAACACGAAGACAAGGCTACAAAAAGCAGGAACTGGTGAGCTGATGTACGTGGACATTAAGCTAAATGGCCAAACAACCCGTGCTATGGTGGACACGGGTGCCACCCACAACTTTATTGCCGATTCAGAAGCAAAGCGACTTGGGCTGATCTTGGAGAAGAGCCCAAGCCGAATGAAGGCGGTGAACTCGGAGGCCAGGCGAATCTCCGGGTTGGCGAAGGGAGTTCCCATCAAGATCGGAACATGGAGCGGGAACACCAACATGATGGCAGTGCCACTGGACGACTTCCAAGTGATTCTTGGAATGGAGTTCATGCACGCAGCGAAGTTGGTGCCAATGCCGTTCCTAAACTCCTTGTGTATGATGGGGGGTGACGATCCCTGTGTGGTTCCCGTCTCTCAGAGAGGAACCAAGGAACCCTAACACATATCAGCTTTGCAACTGAAGAAAGGGGTGCGGAAAGGTGAACTAACATTCGTGGCCGCTATGAAGCTAGAGCCACTCGACAAGAAGGCCATTCAAGAACCTGCTGTGGTGGCGAACGTCCTGAAGGAGTTCAATGATGTTATGCCACCCGAGTTGCCGAAGACTCTTCCACCACGCAGAGGCGTAGATCATAGCATCGAGCTGGAGCCAGGAGTGAAGCCTCCAGCGAGACCACCCTACCGCATGCCCCCGCCAGAGTTGGCAAAACTCAGAAAGCAGTTAGGTGAACTGCTAAGCGGTGGTCTCATCCACAGCTCTAAAGCACCATTCGGAGCTCCAGTTCTCTTCCAAAAGAAACAAGATGGGAGCCTCCGACTATGCGTTGATTATCGAGCCCTCAACAAAGTGACGGTGAAGAACAAGTATCCCATCCCGCTCATCGCGGACTTGTTCGACCAGTTGGGTAAAGCCAAGTATTTCTCGAAACTCGACCTTCGGTCGGGGTACTGGCAGGTGCGCATTGCTGAAGGCGACGAAGCGAAGACTACCTGTGTGACCAGGTATGGAGCGTTTGAGTTCCTGGTGATGCCTTTCGGCTTAACCAACGCTCCGGCCACGTTCTGCACTCTCATGAACCAGTTATTCAAAGAGTATTTGGACAAGTTCGTGGTCGTCTACTTAGACGATATCGTCGTCTACAGTCAAACGCTCGAGGAGCATGTCAAGCACCTACGGACAATTTTCAAGGTTCTCAGGGAGAACACTTTGTTCGTGAAGAGGGAGAAATATTACTTTGCCCAAACGGAGATCTTATTCTTGGGGTATCGAATCGGTGATGGCTCCATTCGGATGGACAAATCAAAGGTGCAAGCAGTTGCGAAATGGCGAACTCCAAAGAAGGTGCCAGAGTTGAGATCCTTCCTTGGTTTCGTCAACTACTATCGACGCTTCATAGCGGGGTATTCGAAGCATGCAACTCCACTGACAGAGTTACTGAAGAAGGAGCAGCCTTGGAAGTGGTCTGACAAATGTGAAACATCATTCCAAGATCTGAAGGCTGCTGTTCTGAAAGAACCGGTGCTCAAATTGCCGGACTATGGGGAGCCCTTCGAAGTCCATACAGATGCTTCAGACTTCGCTATTGGGGGAGTGCTCATGCAGGAGGGTCATCCGGTGGCCTACGAGAGCCGCAAACTCAACGAGACCGAGCGGCGGTATCTGGTGCATGAGAAGGAGATGACGGCGGTGATCCACTGTCTACGAGTTTGGCGACACTATCTTCTCGGATCACGATTTGTGCTGAGGACAGACAACATCGCTCTGAGCTATTTCCAAACTCAGAAAAAACTCTCCCCAAAGCAAGCACGATGGCAGGACTTCTTGGCCGAATTTGATATGGCAATGGAGTATAAACCTGGGAAGGCAAATGTCGTGGCCGATGCATTGAGTCGGAAAGTGGAGCGCATGAATGCCATACAATTGGAGGGCGGAGGCCAAGCAAGTCAGTTGCACTCCAACTTCCTTTCCAGGATCAGGGATGGACTGTATAGTGACCCCCAGGCAGTCATCCTGATGCAGCTCATTAAAGAAGGCAAGGCACGACGATTTTGGGTCCAGGAGGGACTTGTTTACACAAAAGAGAATAGGGTTTATGTTCCCCGAGTGGACAATTTGAGGCGTGAACTCTTAAGAGAGTGTCATGATTCCCTTTGGGCTGGACACCCAGGTATTCACCGAACATTGGCCCTCGTGGAGAGGGCCTTCTACTAGCCAAAGATGGGGATTGATGTGGAGGAATATGTTCGAACGTGCCTCACTTGCCAACAAGACAAGGTGGAACAACGGAAGCCGGTGGGACTTTTGGAGCCGTTGCCCGTACCAGAGAGGCCGTGGGAGAGCATTTCCTTGGACTTCATATCGAGCTTGCCACTTGTAGGGAGACTCGGATCGATACTCGTGGTGGTCGATCGGTTTTCAAAGTATGCAACGTTCATTGCTGCTCCCCTACACTGTTCAGCAGAGGAGGCGGCCAAGCTGATGATGAGAGATGTGGTGAAGTATTGGGGAGTCCCGCACAACATCATTAGTGATCGAGATGCTCGGTTCCTGGGACGATTCTGGACCGAGCTATTCAAGTTGTTGGGGTCAAAGTTATACTTCTCCACAAGCCTCCACCCCCAGACGGATGGCCAGACTGAAAGGATAAACTCGCTCTTGGAGCAATATCTTCGGCACTACGTGAGTGCCAACCAACGAGATTGGGTAAAGTTGTTGGACATTGCCCAATTCTCCTACAACTTGCAGCGGAGCTCTGCGTCCAACAAGAGCCCCTTCGAGATTATTACAGGACAACAACCGTCAACTCCGCACACCATGGCAATTGGATACACTGGGAGTAGCCCGTCAGCTTACCATTTCGTAAAGGAGTGGCATCGAAATGCAGATATTGCGCGGGCTTACTTGGAGAAGGCGGCAAGAAGAATGAAGAAGTGGGCAGACTTGGGAAGGCGACCGCAAGAGTTCAAGGTCGGCGATTTGGTGTTGGTAAAGCTTCAACCAGCATCACTCCAATTCTTCCGGAACAAAATCCACAAAGGATTGGTGCGTAAATATGAAGGACCCTTCCCAATTATCAGCAGGGTAGGCAATGTCTCCTACAAGTTGCAGCTGCCGGCGTGGTTCAAAATTCACAATGTTCTTCACGCCAGCAACCTGAAGCCTACCACTCGGATCCGCAAGATGCATCACGAAGTATACCAACTCGGCTACCCCCCACCACTGCCTCCTACGAGAAGCGAGTTGAAACAATCCTGGCGGACCGCAAGATAAAGCTACCCAATGGAGCTGAACAGACGGAGTATTTGGTGAAGTGGCGAAAGCTTCCCCGAACCGAATCTAGCTGGGAGCCAGAGGACACCCTACGGCATGAAGAAGCAATCATCAACAACTATCAACAAGCGTCAATGAGGGCGTCGACAGTTTAAGTGGGGGAGAATGTCACGAACGGTCGTTTCGCACCCGCAACAACTTCGTTCAACGAACCGTTCGTCGCTCACCCCAACATGTACAGCTGCTTGGCAGTATGTTTTCTCTTGGTTTTGGGTCATTTTGCTTGTAAAAATGTAAGTTCGAACTCGCTGCAGCATTACAAAGTGACCGCTCACCGAACCGAGCAAAACAACCCCAAAACAGCCCAAAACAGCTTCGTTTTCGTGTGCCATGGGCTGATTTCTGGAATCTGCCTCCGCTCACCAAAACGTCAGCCATCTCAGCCCCTAGGAACCCCCCGGGTGGCACAGGGCTAGATGGGGCTTCGGTTATATACCGGGCGTTGAACTCTCTTTCGCAAGTTCGCACGTGACCTTTACGGGGACTTGTGTTCGCGCCTAGGACCAGGTGAGCGGCTGTTTGTGGGCTTGCAGCTGTTCGTTCATCCTTGAAAGCCTTATTTTTCTCCCTCCCCCTCTTTTCTCTTGTGCACACAAGGTGTTCGTCGAATTACTTGTAAAGATTCCCCTTTTCCGCGAGACTTCGGGACTTGTCTATCGCTCGTTCTTTCGAACTAACCAACTTTCTCTTTTACAGGTCCTTCGGGACCTTCGAGAGGTTACAAAGTGGGCTGATCCTTGCGGAGCAAGATCGCAAGGGCGAAGCGCGACTTAGGCAACGCAAGCTAAGTTCGCGTTTTAGCCGCAAGGGTGCCTCACGCCGTAGGCAATTCCAGCTAAGGCCGTGACAGAACGTCGGTTTAATCGTCAAAAGTTTTCCGCTGTACTAATTCACCCCCCCCCCTCTTAGTTCTCTTGATCCTAACAATTGGTATCAGAGCGGGGTTAACTCTCAATCGGATTAAAACCCAAGAGAGATGGCTTACGTCGGAAATCAAGAGGGCCACTCTATTACACGTCCACCCATGTTCAATGGGATGGACTACACCTATTGGAAGACCCGAATGAGGATCTTCCTTATTTCAATGGATTTTGAACTTTGGAATCTTGTCGAAAATGGATTTTCGAAGTCTTCTCTTCCAATGATCGATTGGAATGAATTGGAGAAGAAGACTTTCGCTCTTAATGCAAAGGCTATGAATGCCTTATTTTGTGCGCTTGATAAAAATGAGTTCAATCATGTTTCGGTTTGTGAAACCGTATTTGATATTTGGCATACACTCGAAGTGACTCACGAAGGCACAAGTAGAGTGAAAGAGTCAAAAATCAATCTTTTGATACATTCTTTTGAACTTTTCCGAATGAAACCGAGCAAGACTATTGGCGATATGTACACCCGTTTCATGGATGTCGTCAATGGCCTAAAAGGACTCGGCAAAAGTTTTTCGGATTTTGAGCTCGTAAATAAGATTCTAAGATCCTTTCCTAAGAGTTGGGACCCTAAAGTCACTGCTATTCAAGAGGCTAAAGATCTAAATAATTTCCCTCTTGAAGAATTAATCGGGTCATTAATGACCTACGAAATGACTTGCAAAGCTCATGAAGAGCACGAAGACATCCTTCCAAAGAACAGGAAGGATATGACACTTAGAACTCAAGAAGACCACTTGAGAGAGAACTCAAGTGATGAGGACTTTGACGATGACTTGGCACTTCTAACAAGAAGATTTAAAAAATTTATTAAAAGAAACAAGTTTAAAAATGACACAAAAAATAAATTTGAACCCAAGAAGGACCAAGTTATTTGCTACGAATGCAAGAAACCGGGACACTACAAAAGTGAATGTCCCCAGGTCAAGAAAAGAACACCAAAGAAGAAGGCGCTCAAAGCAACATGGGATGACTCAAGCGCGTCCGAAGAAGAGGAGTCCAACACCGAGCAAGTTGCTCACTATGCTCTAATGGCCATCGGAGAGGAGGTAATCAATTTAATTGATGCAAATTTATCATTTGATGAATTATTAAATGCCTTCCATGACTTATTTGATGAATGCAAAACTATTAGTAGAAAATACAAATTGCTAAAAAAGGAGCATAATAGTCTTACTTGTAATTTCGATAAATTAAAATCTGAATATCATGATAGTTTAGCTTCATGTATAAAATGCCATGATCTAGAAACTCTCCAAAAGGAGAACTTGCTACTTAAGGACACCTTGAAGAAATTCGAGGTTGGTAGCAAGTCTTTGAACATGATCCTTACAAATAAGGGTCACGTTCCTAAAAGAAGTGGAATCGGATTTGTGAGAAGTCCTCACCAAAATCCAACCATCTTCATAAAAGGCCCTATCTTACATGTTCGGCACCAAAGCAAATGCAACTTTTGTTGCAAATATGGACATAAAACTTATCAATGTCCATTCAAGAAAACTAGTCCAAACAAACTGATTTGGGTTCCTAAAGGAACCATAATCAATTCTATGCAACATGATAAACAAGTTAGATCAGTTTTTGAGGCACCCAAAAGTAAATGGGTTCCTAAAAATAATCCTTTCTTGTAGAAACATACACCATCACAAGTTAGGAGCAAGAGATGGTACCTTGATAGTGGATGCTCAAGGCATATGACCGGAGATCCATCTCAATTCTCTAAGCTCACTAGCATAGACGAAGGCTATGTCACCTTCGGAGACAACAACAAGGGTAAAATCATTGGCAAAAGAACCATAGGTAACAAATCCAACTTCTTTATTGAAGATGTTTTGTTAGTTGATGGTTTAAAACATAACCTCTTGAGCATTAGTCAATTATGTGATAAAGGATATATTGTCAAATTTGAATCTAATGCTTGCATCATTGAAAAACCATACAAAAACACATCTATGATTGCATTAAAACAAAATAACGTATACACTATTGACATCAATGATCTTTGTAATGAAATGTGTTTCACGATTTTGAATGAGGATGCTTGGCTTTGGCATAGGAGATTAGGTCATGCTAGCATGAAACTAATCACTCAAATATCATCCAAAGAACTTGTAAGAGGAATTCCTCATATCAAGTTCATCAAAGATAATGTGTGTGATGCTTGTCAATTAGAAAAACAAATTAAGGGTAGTTTCAAATCTAAGAATCAAATAAGTACCTCTAGGCCCTTACAATTGATCCATATGGACTTGTTTGGACCTATCTCTACATCAAGTCTAGGAGGTAGCAAATACGCTTTCGTTATTGTAGATGACTATAGTAGATACACATGGACTTATTTCTTAAAACATAAAAATGAATGCTTTAGATATTTTACCAAGTTTTGTAAACTTGTCCAAAATGAAAAGGGTTCTATGATTTCATCAATTAGAAGTGATCATGGTGGTGAATTTCAAAACCGTGATTTTCAAGAATTTTGTGAATTTAATGGATACAATCATAACTTCTCTACTCCAAGAAATCCTCAACAAAATGGAGTAGTAGAAAGAAAAAATAGAAATTTACAAGAAATGGCAAGAACCATGTTGAATGAACATAGCCTACCCAAATATTTTTGGGCCGAAGCCGTAAACACTGCATGCTATATTTTGAATAGAGTTCTAGTAAGACCCTTACTCACCAAAACTCCCTATGAGTTGTGGAACAACAAAAAACCCAATGTTTCATATTTTAAAGTTTTTGGGTGTAAGTGTTTATCTTGAATGAAAAGGATGCCTTAGGAAAATTTGATGCTAAATCCGATGAAGGAATTTTCCTTGATTATTCTTCGGTTTCTAAAGCTTTTCGTATCTTCAATAAAAGAACTTTAATTATAGAAGAATTCATTTATGTTGTTTTCAATGAGATTTCCGAAATCAAGAAAAATAATTTTGATGATGATGTTAATTTTGATTCTTTGAATTTAAATGAAACCCCTTCTCCAACTAGCAACTTGGATGCATCCACTTCTGAAACATCCTTACCCAACGATTGAAAATATGTAGATGCTCATCCTAAGGAGCTAATTCTAGGAGACACATTTAAGGGGGTTCAAACACGTTCTTCTCTTAAAGAATTTTGTGCCAACGCCGCTTTTCTCTCCCAAATTGAACCTAAATGTATTGACGAAGCCATGAAAGATGATTCATGGATTATTGCAATGCAAGATGAGTTAAATCAATTTGAGAGAAATGAGGTGTGGAAGTTTGTTCCTAGGCCAAATGACCATTTAGTTATTGGTACTAAATGGGTCTTTAGAAACAAGCAAGATGAAAATGGTATCGTGGTTAGAAACAAGGCTAGATTAGTAGCCAAAGGTTTCAACCAAGAAGAAGGTATCGATTACGAAGAAACCTTCGCTCTTGTGGCTAGATTAGAAGCCATAAGGATGCTCCTTGCCTATGCTAGTAATAATAATTTTAAGTTATTTCAAATGGATGTTAAAAGCGCTTTTCTTAATGGCTTTATTTCCGAAGAAGTTTATGTTGAACAACCTCCCGGATTTGAAAATAATAGCCTTACTAATCATGTGTTTAAATTAACTCAAGCTCTCTATGGTTTAAAACAAGCCCCAAGGGCTTGGTATGAGAGACTTAGTTCTTTTCTTATTAAAAATAATTTTACAAAAGGCAAGGTTGATACTACATTGTTTATCAAGAATTTTGAAAATAATTTTCTCATTATTCAGATTTATGTTGATGATATTATCTTTGGTTCTACAAATGAATCTCTTTGTGAATCCTTTGCTAAAACCATGAGTTTAGAATTTGAAATGAGTTTGATGGGAGAATTAACCTTTTTCTTAGGCTTACAAATTAAGCAACTAAGAAATGACATCTTTATTAGTCAAACTAAATATGCTTTAGATTTGCTAAAGAGATTTAATATGGAAAGCTCAAAAGCTATTAACACTCCTATGAGCACATCCACTAAGTTAGAAGTTGATGAAAGTGGAGAAAACTTCGATCAAAAAACTTATAGGGGTATGATAGGAAGTTTACTTTACCTCACTACAACTAGACCAGATATCATGTTCAGTGTAGGACTTTGTGCTAGGTTTCAATCGAACCCTAAGATATCTCATCTCAAAGCGGTTAAAAGAATACTTAGATATCTTAAAGGTACCACAAATCTAGGATTATGGTATCCGAAAATCGAGAAGTTTGAGTTAATTGCTTATGCTGATGCAGATTTTGCTGGATGTAGATTAGATAGAAAAAGCACATCAGGAACATGTCAATTTTTGGGACATGCTCTTGTTTCCTAGTCATCTAAGAAACAAAACTCGGTTGCACTATCAACAACCGAAGCCGAGTATATTGCAGCTAGTGCATGCTGTGCACAAGTTGTGTGGATGAAAAACACCTTAGAAGATTATAAAGTTCATCTTAAAAATATTCTCATTAAATGTGATAATACAAGTGCTATATGTTTAACAAAGAATCCCATTCAACACTCAAGAACAAAACATATTGATATTAGACATCACTTTATACGAGATCATGTCACTAATCATGATATAGTTATAGAGTTCATTGATACTAAACATCAACTAGCTGATATTTTTACAAAGCCTTTGAGTGAAGAACAATTTAATTTCATTAGAAGAGAATTAGGAATATTAATGTGTCCGAATGCTTGAACTCATTAAATCTATTTTTCGGACTTTCTTGATTCAATAATCAAATCACTCAATTGCTATGATGATTTTACATGATTACATGCCTTAATAATATGTTGGAAATTATGTGTTTTGGATATAAAAATTTTCATGATAATGAGCTTGATTTATCTTCATGATTATATTGGAAGATCTATAGCAAAACCTTGTCCGAATGCATGAAAGTGCTAAATTTTATTTTCGGATTTTCTTGATACCTTATTCTCTTCCGAACTTAATGTAGCTCTCATAAGCATATGTCATATCGAGTTTGATTCATATCATTGATTTTTGACATATGGAATCAATTACCAAATACATCTTTCATAGGCTTATAATGTGAAAAATATTTTCAAGAAATGGATTTGATAAAATGATTCCTTCTTATAATTTCCTTCTTGAAAAAGGAAGATTTTTTTTTACTTGCAAGGATATTGATTCACATACATATCTTGATCCTTGTAAAAATGAAGCATGATTTAATCTTTCCTTGAGATGTTTGTATAATTGGTATCCTATCACTCATTGTTGAAAAATTACCTATCACTCACTTGTGTTTAAAAATTTGCTTATATCGTTCTCCTTTTTGTTGATAACAAAGGGGGAGAAATATATGAATTGATGCTATGAGTGTCATATTTGAATTTGCATTATGTTAAAAAAGCTTGCATTGAAATATATGGTAAATTGATGATAGAAATGCTATGATTGCTAAACACTTTGAAATATTTGCATTATGTTAAGATATCAAGAATTTGCATCGTAATTTTACATGTTGATATCTTACCATATGATGAATTACTACCATTACTATTATTCACATTTGAAATGTAAAACTTGAAAATGGATGTCAAGCCTTGACATCATTTTCAGAGAGATACATCATGATAGGAATCATGATGAAAGTATTGATAAGGTTAAACAATCTTAACTTATCAATATGTCTCTTGAATTCAAAGGCTTTGAATTCAAGAATGACTTATCTTGAGTATGGCATATAGATAGGGGGAGTTAAAGTTAACTCCGTTATCAATTGATTGTCATCATAAAAAAGGAGGAGATTGTTGAATCTCGGATTTTGATGATGAAGTCAATTGTCATTTGTTATCTAATCCATATGTTAAGATAAGTGTGCAGGATTAACTACGATGAAAGTAAGACATGCAGCAGGAGTTGCGCCGAAGTCAAGACTATGATCACGTTGGGGGTTCGAGAGTTCGACGGAAGTCCGGACGGTCATCGGAGGTTCTGCGGGAACAAATCCGAGAAGTCCAGGAGCTTGCCAAAGAAGCTCATCGAAACTCGCCAAGTGGATCATCGCAAGTCTAGGAGTTTGCCGGAAGTCCGCCGGAGCGTCGCCGAGGGTTCGTCGGATGATCGCCGGAAGTTCGCCGGAAGCTCGACGGAAGAAGCGATTGACGCATCGGAGCAAGTTGCAGTAAATGTCTTGAAAAATATCGTAGTTAGCATGATGATTAAGTTAGAAATAGGAGGTGATCCCATTAACTTAATCTTGGGGCAATTGGGCCCTTGACAGACCCAAATTGGGCCGAATGGATCAGCCCATTCGGACCCAAATTCCCTGGCCGACGGTGGCACCGCCTGGGTCGGCGGTGGCACCACCCAACTACCGAGCCTCGGAGTGAGGCTGGGCGGTGGCACCGCCCCTGTCAGGCGGTGGCACTGCCTAGGCTCAGTCTCGGAGTGAGACTGGGCGGTAGCACCACCCCTGTCAGGCGGTGGCACCGCCTGGGCTCAGTCTCCGAGTGAGACTGGGCGGTAGCACCGCCCGAGCTCGGTCTCCGAGCTCTGTCAGGCGGTAGTACCGCCAGGACCCCGAAAACATGGGAATTGACATTTTTGAGCTCTAAATTCAAATCAGTTTGGGGCCTATATAAACCCCACCCTTTCATGCATGAAAGGGCACCGAAACTTAGCATTTATTCTGAGATTTTGAGAGCTTAAAAGTGTTGTAAAAGGCTAGAAGTTCTTCTCCATCTTTTCTTCAAAGTTTTGATCATTCAAGAGATGAGTGAAAAATCTGTAAGGGTTGTCTCCTAAGCCCGTCAAAAGGAGTGAAACTGTAAAAGGGTGGTTGGCCTTCGCCTATTGAAGGAAGGCCTCTAGTGGACGTCGGTGACCTCATCGGAGGAGGAAGCCAAAAGTGGATGTAGGTCAAGATTGACCGAACCACTCTAAATCTCGGTTTGCATTTACATTTTGTTATCTATCTTAACTGCAATTACTTCCATAGCTTTACTTTAACTGCACTTTGCTTGATCTTAAGTTAAAGCAATTTCCGAATCGACTTTCATACCGAAATCGTTCTTATCGTACGAACGTCGGTTTAATCATCAAAAGTTTTCCGCTGCACTAATTCACCCCCCCCCCTCTTAGTGCTCTTGATCCTAACAAAAGGTTCTCTCCTGAGCCTATTAGAAGGAGTAAAGAGTTGTAAGAGGATAGTTGGTCTTCACCTATTAAAGAAAGACCATTAGTGGATGTTGATGGCCTCAACAGAGGAGGAATCGGGAGTAGACATAGGTCACGATGATCGAACCATTATAAATCCGATGTGCTCTTTTCTTTTTTCATTTACCTTTATTTCTTAATGATTTTATTGCTTATTATATTCTACGAATATTTTCATGTTAAGCATCTTTCCGAAATGAGATTCATCAAATGAGAATTTTCTAAATCGTAATTTTTACAAAAACACTAATTTACCCCTCCTTCTTAGTGCCGAAACAGTATTAATAGTTGGTATCAGAGCCAAGTTTTTCTCGATTGGTTTAACACTCAAGAGAATAACTTTTACTAGTAATCTAAAAGGTCATTCTATCATTCGTCCTCATATGTTTAATGAGATGAATTACACTTATTGGAAAACTCGAATAAGAGTTTTCCTGTTTTCTATGAACTTCGTTTTATGGAATATCATTAAAAATGGTTTTCAAAAGTCTTCTAATCCAATAAATGAATGGAATAATTTAGAGAAAAAAATGTTTTCTTTAAATGTGAAAGCTATAAATGCTTTATTTTGCGCTTTAGATAAAAATGAGTTTAATTGTATTTTGATTTGTAAAACTACACATGACATTTGGCACACTCTTGAAATTATACATGAAGACACAAGTAGAGTTAAAGAGTCTAAAATAAATCTTTTGATGCATGATTTTGAATTATTTTGAATAAAGCAAAGCGAAACTATTATTGATATATACACCTGTTTTACGAATGTCATCAATAGTTTAAAAGCCTTGGCAAATGTTTTTTAAATTAGGATTTGAAAGTAATTACAATATAAGAGGCAAAAGACTTAAATAATTTTTTACTAGAAGAATTCATCGATTCATTAATGACATATGAAATGACTTGTATGGCACATGACAAACTTAATAACAACCTTCCAAAGAATAGGAAGGATTTGACACTTAAAACAAAAGAAGAGCACTCGAGTGAAAGCTCAAGTGATAATAAATTTAAAAGGTTCATAATAATAATAATTAAAAAATAAAAATGAACTTAAAAAGAAGAAGCTGTTAAAGAAAAAAAAAGTATTCAAGGCGACTTAGGATGAATCGAGTACATCCAAAGGCGAGGAGAAAACCAACAAAAACAAAATGACGAACTACGTCTTAATGAGTTTCCACAATGAGATAAGTAACTCAACCAAAATCCCTTTACTATGAAATTACTTGATGTATTTTATGAGTTATTTTTAAATTAGTATATAAAATATAGAAAAAAAGGGGATCATGGTTCTCTTTCTAGTGATTTTAAAAAAATTTTAAAAAAAATTTGAGCATGACAATTACATGTTATGTTAATTCGTTGCACTAAGTACGAAAAGTTAGATTCACTTAAAAAGTAAAATATATTACTACAACAAACAACGACAAAAGAAAGATCATTGGAATTAAAATGATTCTTAACAAATTGAATCTTTGGTTTGAAGATGTTTTAATGTCATACTATTGATCATGATGAATTTTCGTGATGATGCTTATTTTATGGGTTTAAATGATAATGCATCGTTTTGACTTAGAAAACAATGGTATGAAATCAATCATATAGAGGAATGTATTATTTTTCTTAAATATGACTCTATCCCTAAAAGCTCATTAAATTTTTTAATAAGAGATTAATGAATCTATTTATGTTATAAATCTTGTGAATTATGAAAGTGATTTTGATGATTTGAATTTAATGAGTTTTATCGAAATCATAATCTTAATTTCTTAAGATTTATAACTTGAAATCATTTATGAATCAAAATCTATTATTATGTGTGTTCTCGTATTATTCCTTTTTATTGCGATTTATCCAAATGAATCATGGTTTCTCTTTTGATTTCTTAGAATTATAACTTAAATTTTTTATGAATCAAGATTTTTTTATGATTCCTTCTTTTACTAAGGAGGAGAATTATACAAATAAACTATGATCTTGATAATTATAACTTGAGGTTTTTATATAAATTAATATCATTTACTATGATTCCTTCTTTTTACTAAAGAGACTATTTATTCAAAATTTTCTCTTAATTTCTCAGAATTTATAACATAAGATTACATTTGATGATAATTAACTATTTAATCTCCTATGATTTTTTTTGTTATTTACTAAAGAGGAGATTTGTCAAAAATGTCTCATGGTCTTTTAGTATTCATGAGTTAATCTTTTATTTTTTATGATTGAAATATTGATGTAAACTTATCGTTATTATTAATATTTTTTATGATCTAAAAATTGATGTAAAAAAAAAAAGGTACCATTATATTCTTCCTTTTGACAACGACAAAGGGAGAGAAAGTATTACTAGCTTATACATTTCGAGGAGAGAAAACCTGCTAGCATACACATTGTAAAGTGAAGCAAAAAGTAGTTGTCTCGAGAGAAGAAAAATTTTGTTGAACTTCACCTTCTCAAGAATTTGCTAGCTTACATATCGCAAAAAGAAACAAAGAATTTGCTAGCTTGCACATTTCAAGAAGAAGCAAATCGATAACTTGTAAGAGAAGAAAGAATTTGCTATCTTATACATCTCAAGAGAAGTAAAAGTGCAAACTTGTATATGTCAAGAAGTAAAATTTACAAACTTACACAACTCAAAATTATTGCTAGCTTGTATATTGTAAAACTTACATATCTCAAAAACTTGCAAGATGCATTTCTCCATTTTGTTGATGACAAAGGGGAGAAGATATGATAATGAGCCAAATCATGCATGGTTTGATGTACTTTTATATTTTAAAGCATTACATGATTTTCTGAATTTAAATGTTCTATCAATATGGTATATTGATATAGAGAGTTTACTTTAAACTCTATCAATAATTGATTATCATCATAAAAAAAGGAGAGATTATTGAATTTTAGATTTTGATGATGAAAACAATTGATGAGTTTGTGATCTAATTTGCATTTTGAGTAACACAGGATTAGCTTTGATCAAGGAGAGACAAATTAATTGAAGTAGAAGGAATTAGACATTGGGCTAGAGTTGAACATGTCAGAAGATTGGTCGACGTACCAATAGAAGGACTTCGTGCCGTGAGTTCAGGTATTGAGTTGGAAGAATCAAACTTTGCACCAAGGAGATTAGATATTGTAGGAAGTCACATGCCAATTGGGCAATACGTCGAAGGAGAGAATGATGCGTCAAAGGATCGAACGAAGCATCGAAAGAACCAATGATATGCTGGACAATATAATTCGTGCTTTGTAATAATTTGTCCAGATCGAATTAGTTTAGAGCTATAATTGAGTTGGTTTGAATATAATTAGGTCAACTCAATTAGGCCTAAGATGAGGCTATTTTGGGCCAAGAGAAAGGCTCATTCAGTGACCCAAAAGTTGGGTCAGGCGATGACACTACTAGTTTAGGCAGTGGAATCGCCAATGGCTCAATTTCCAAGACATAATATCCAAGATTATGTCAAGCGGTGGTACTGTCAGATTAGGTGGTGGTACCGCCCAGTGTCAAGCAGTGGTATCGCCAGATTGGGTGATGGTACCGCCCAGTATTAGTGCTGCAGGTGGTGGTATTGCCCAACACAAGTGGTGGTACCACTAGTACCCTGAAATCTCGGGGATTTAAATTTTGGCTCTAATTTTTGAAGTCATTTGAGTCTATAAATATCCCGATCTTTCCTGCTTAAGAGAGCAAGAAAGTAAAATAAAATTCTGTGATTCTGAAGTTGTGAATCCTTATAAAGTGTAGAGTTCATTCTCCTAAGTTTAGAGACTATTCTAAGGGAGAGTATAAGAAAAACTTTGTAAAAGAGTTCATTCTCCTAAGTTAGAGACTATTCTAAGGGAGAGTATAAGAAAAACTTTGTAAAAAGGGGGTGTAGAGGTTCTTTCCTAAACCTACCAAAAGGAGAAAATAGTTAAAAAGGGTAATTGATCTTCACTAATTAAAGAAAGATCATTAGTAGATGTCCATGACCTCAACGGAGGAAAAATCAGGAGTAGACGTAGGTCACGATGGCCGAATCACTATAAATCTGATGTGCTATTTTCTTTTACTATGTACCTTTATTATTTACTAAATTTATTACTCATTATATTTTTAAATTAAGAATTTTTAATTCATAACTTTTATAAAAACACTAATTTACCTCCTGTTAGTGCCATAACAGTCCTTAACTATGCGTTATATTATTTACTATCTTAATAATCGAAATGGATGCTATAGTAATAAATATGTTGGAAAATATTCATCTGTCAGAGTTGAAGAATAATTAATATTCATACAAATCACATCATACTCTAAGAAAAAATAATGACTAGCGTTCAAACTGGCATCATCAAAGATATTTTGATTTGAACAAGTCCGCGTAGGTGTAAACTAACCCATCCTGCTTGTGAAGAGAGTTATATCCAATATGAAGGTCTGGAGAGAACTCGAGCAATTTTAATTTTTGTTGTCTGTAAAATCTATTACACTAAGAAAATTCATAAATCAACAATCAAACAAAAATTCATAGATCAACAATCAAACAAAAATTATAAAGACTGATAAAAGATTTAAGTAGTTGGACCCTTTTTATTTTTATTTTTATAGAGATAATTAAAATTTTCATCATGTGAGATTAAATTATAAATTTTCTTAAATTATCCTAAACTCAAACATAACTCTCCTTATTATACCCTTTTTTTTTTCTTTTTCTTTTTATCTAATCTCTCATTATTTCTAGATCTACTTTTAGAAAAATCAATAGGCAGAAGCTTTAAAGTTGGCGTTGTATATATACACACGAAAATGAACAAATGGCAAACACTGAGACTTAGTAGGAGTGGTTTCTGCGATACGAAGCTTTATTGGTTCTATGCTACTAATTGTTTCTTCTTTTTTCCTTTAGAACGATCTAATGAAGATATTGTCTGGGAATGCAAATGGCATCAGCAAAGAAACTAAACGACCTACTCCAGCAGAGAAGCCCAAAGTCTTCTATACTTGAGATACCAAATTGACTTACTCATGTAATTAAGTTTGACTGGCTGGCTGTGTTTGAGGAGCTCGTCTCTTTAAGCATCTATTTCTCCCCTCGTAATCTAAGACAAAGCCAGAGTTGTTATTTTCAGAACAGAGCAAAACTAAAAGGGAAAGAAGTCAGATGAAAACAAAATGCATGAGATTTATCACTTACGCAATAATACATTAACTTACTTAGACGACCTCGATAAAGATAACTTAGTGTTTAATTAGTAATCAAGATTTAGTTAGTGATGCATACATACTCTTCATCCTCAGAAAGCTATCGTTGTTCTGATTCTAAGGATAATGTTTGCATGTGGTGTTCTTGGCACTCAATCCACTAGCCTAAAAGCTCTCGTTGTTTTGATACTAAAGATAATGTTCTTGGCACTCAATCCACCAGCCAATTGTTGACGGTAGAACAAATAGGGTTCCATCAATCCCCCTCTCCAACCGGTTCATCTCATCTCTCTTTCTACAACTGCTCGAATTGTCTGCAAATCCTAGAAGAAATCAGTGCATGATCTGTTTTCTCAACAGGTGTCTCCGACCAAACTACATTTTGTATCTTAGTAGTTAGATTGATGGAGCACGATACCAAGTGATCAGATCACAACTAGATTGATGCTTTGATAGTATCTAGAGTTCTTCGCCGAACCAAAAAGATGGACAGGGAATCCATTTAAACAAGCCACTGGAATATCTTGCAGAAGTTGACATCCACCTGACTGGTTCCATGTTTTGCTCATTTGACGCAATGAGGCAGTGAGCAGAGGAGTCTGCCTGTCAGCAGCTGCAGCGCAGAAGATTTTTCGAAGGCAAGATGACGGAAGTCGAATTCTCCAGACCACACATCTCTCTCTCTCTCTCTCTCTCTCTCTCTCTCTCTCTCTCTCTCTGGGAATTAATTAAAGGAAACAGCGGCTCGTGGCGATGCGGAAGAGCCAAAGAGATTCTGGCTGATAACCCCACCCACGGCTTCGTTTCCTCCCACACAAAACACATACACAGCCATTTCCGGTTCACAGCTGTTGCTATAAATAAACACCTTGGCACTCCGTCTCACTTCATCCGCAAACCAAACAGGCCAAGGTAGGGAGGATAGAAGGAAAGAGAGAAAGGGAGAGAGGAGCACAACGACAAGAAGAGAAGGAAGACGACTGCGACCTCTTCCTCTTCCTGTTCGTCCATCTCTTCTCTTTCTTTCTACTAGCTAGAGAAATTAAGGTGATAAAACGAAGAGGGCAGATGGCTCGCTCTCTCTCTAGTTTTGCTGCTCTCGCTGCGTCCGTCTCTCAAAACATCGCCCTCTTGGTTAACAGGTAACTGATATACCAATCATCATCATCTATCTATAATCTATAATCGGACCATTACTTACTCCTGCTCTGTTCGGTTCATCCAGGAGGGGATACGCTGCAGCAGCGGCGGCGGCTGGTGTGAGAAGGTCCGTGGAGCAGAAAACGGTGGCGCGTAAGGTGGTAGACTCCTCGACCACCGCCGCCTCCTCTTCCACCTCTGCTTCGTCGAATTCTTGGGTCCCGGACCCGGTGACGGGGTACTACAGGCCCGGCAACCTCCGAGCGCAGGTGGACGCAGCCGAGCTGCGCGAGATGATTCTCTCCCACAAGCAATGAACCGACGCCGAGTACCTACTCCTCGCTGGCTTTTACTCCACCACTTATGTAGTAAGAAACGTAGTAAGAGACGGAAGGAAGCATCGATGCGTGGCGTCATCGTTATGTACGTTTCTCTGGCTTTCAGGGAATCGATGCTAATGAATAAGAGTTTGGATTTAGGATCTGTGGAATCTTCTCTGTTTCTCTCATCTCACTACGATCTTAATTATTTATTTATTTTTCCTTTCATAAATCTACTGTGACAGAGAAAAGACAAGAAAGAATCCATTGATGAGAGCAGAGGATGAGAACTAACAAACAATATGGACAGGCGGAGACAACCAAAAACGATTTGAACCTCACTTATTTGTTACAAGTTTCAAGAGAGAGAAAATGAAAGTGCTCGAGATATGAAAATTATTCTACGTCAGAATTGTGACAAAAGAAAAAGAAATAATTATGGATGATTATATTTAGGACTTACTATACAATTTATTTAATCATCATTGAACTTAGTAAGCCTGTTTTCTAATTTTTTTTTCTCATATCATTACGTCAAAATAAATATAAATATGAGGTGGTGATCAAATCCATGAAATAAAAGACGTAGAAGAGTAGTCTTCTCGAGGAAAGACAAAACCAGTCTTTTCGTCGACAAATGACCTTCGAAGGATCGATCTGACCTCATTAAACAGACAGAAAATAACGAGAAGGATATTATTATATTACGAATAAATTCTCTTTATTTCAGCAGCAGCAGCAGAACCACCAAAAAAAAGAAAAAAAGGGAATCTACCGTAGTATCATAATAGATTTGGAACAAATTTTGATATCCTCACCTTTTTGATGGTAGTGCTCTGTCCGAGATCAAGTTGTAGAGTTTGTGGTGGTCATAAACTGTGTGTTCATTTCTTTCTTCTAGTGACTACTTTTTACCATTGTTAGACAGAGCTAGTGGGCTTATCATTAACAATTTGAAAGCAAACACCAATAAAGTATATCAACAACTTGCTTAACCAAATCTAAATGAGGCATCAAAAGTCTGCAAGTAACATCATATGAATATAAAACCGTAAAAGAAAAAGAATAAATATCCACTTACTATGTCTGAAGAACACATACCTTGAGGTTCTGCTTTGGATTGCCATCCTCTTATTCCAGAATAAAATACCAGAGCACACAAACACTCGTTAAGTAATGTGATACTAGAATAGTAATAAAGTTGATAGACAAAGGCTAACAAGGAACAAACACACCACAATTTTTTATGACAAACAAGAAGATATCAGTTTATTATGGTCTGCTTGCTTTCGATAAGAATCCGTGACAAAAAAAATATATTATCTAGATTGGAGAAGAGGCTAAAGAAAGCTGGAGTTCTGGTGCACATACCTTGAACCTGTGATTTGGTGGGCAGCCTGCTGCTTGTCCGGTGCATGCATCTTCTTCTTCGAGGTGTCCAGCCAAAGCAGGTCGAGGGTGGTGACAAAATTGAACCTCATGTTCATCCTCATTCTTTCGCTGATACCAATGTATCGGGTTTGATTAGTCGATACGATTGATTTATTATTAAAGATATAAACTTATTCAGGTGATTTTTCCTGATTGACACGCGAGATTTGATGAGGTAAGACTACATAAGTACCAGTCAAAAGCTGTCTATCCTACGTCATAGTCTCTGGACGATACAGGGAAATCCAATCTATTGAACCTATCTATCCTCAATTACCGTGTATCTATAGTCCCTCATTCATCTAATATTCCAAAGACTGTATAATGAGCATACTCATACGGTTTCTACTCGAGTCTTACTCTAATCGAATTCTCCCGAAGAACTCATTCTCTCTCAATCCGAATGACCCTAGTTAGGGATTTATCTAAACAAGAACACAGGATATTCCTGACACCGAGAGTGGATGATCCTCTATTGACACTTAATAGCCCTCGTAAGGTTGGCTGTCACTCCCGATGACCAACTGTACTAGATCTAAAACTTCTAAACATATAAGTCCAGTATCAAAGAGTGAAGTACTCATACAGAACATCCTTAGTGTCTCAAGTCTGAGGGCCAAATACACCATTGAGACGATGAAATCGTTGTTTGATAATGAGGTATCATCAACCATCCAGCATTCATTGAGCAGATCGATTAGTGAACTCATTCTCCAATGAGCACCTGCACTGTATCCTTAGTGTCCTCACATGAGCAACTATGAGACCAATCGCCTCCATCATATGGACGGTATACAACACACTAGTATATCTGGTTATCTCGATGTCCCTCTCGAGTAACCTACGATCGGGATTATTTAAGGTTTATGTTTAAAGGTAAATCGGTCTTATTATCGTGATCTTATCATGATTTGATTCTCATTGCATAGATAAATTGACATCACAATATATGTAACAGGTAATATAAAGTGAGAAAAACATTAAATAAATAATAAGCAAAAAGAGTACATATCATGTCACATATGTCATTACTCATGTGATTAGTTTGCAAGGCACCTATGACTAGCATCGTCTTGCCCTCAAGATCAATATCACTTGTGGGGTTTATTTACGGGGAAAGCCTTCTACTTAAGGGTCGTATTCCTCTTTAGGTTCCATTGGCGCATGCATCATCCATGGGGGATCCAAACTTGGCCACTTTGGGTTGGGGAGTGGATCTGTCACATATATCACAATATATGTAACAGGCAATACAAAGTGAGAAAAATATCAAATAAATAATAAGTAAAAAGAGTACGTATCATGTCACATATGTCATCACTTATGTGATTGATTTATAGGGCACCTATGATTAGCATCGTCTTGCCCTTAAGATCAATATCACTTGTGGGGCTTATTTATGGGGAAAGCCTTCTACTTAAAGGTCGTGTTCCTCTTTAGGTTCCATTGATGCATGCGTCATCCATGGCGGGTCCAAGCTTGGCCACTTTGGGTTGGGGAGTGGATCTGTCACATATATCACAATATATGTAACAGGCAATACAAAGTGAGAAAAATATCAAATAAATAATAAGAAAAAAGAGTATGTATCATGTCACATATGTCATCACTTATGTGATTGATTTATAGGGCACCTATGATTAGCATCGTCTTGCCCTTAAGATCAATATCACTTGTGGGGCTTATTTATGGGGAAAGCCTTCTACTTAAGGGTCGTGTTCCTCTTTAGGTTCCATTGGAGCATGCGTCATCCATGGCGGGTCCAAACTTGGCCACTTTGGGTTGGGGAGTGGATCTGTCACATATATCACAATATATGTAACAGGCAATACAAGTGAGAAAAATATCAAATAATAATAAGTAAAAAGAGTACGTATCATGTCACATATGTCATCACTTATGTGATTGATTTATAGGGCACCTATGATTAGCATCGTCTTGCCCTTAAGATCAATATCACTTGTGGGGCTTATTTATAGGGAAAGCCTTCTACTTAAGGGTCGTGTTCCTCTTTAGGTTCCATTGATGCATGCGTCATCCATGGCAGGTCCAAACTTGGCCACTTTGGGGTTGGGGAGTGATCTATCACATATGTCACAATATATATAACAGGCAATACAAAGTGAGAAAAATATCAAATAATATAAGAAAAAGAGTATGTAGCATGTCCCATATGTCATCCCTCACGTGATTGGTTTGCAGGGCACCTATGACTATCATCGTCTTTCCCTCAGATCAATATCACTTTGGGGCTTATTTACGGGGAAAGCCTTCGACTTAAGGGTCGTGTTCCTCTTTAGGTTCCATTGGAGCATGCGTCATCCATGGCAGGTCCAAACTTGGCCACTTTGGGTTGGGGAGTGGATCTGTCACATATATCACAATATATGTATGTAACAGGCAATACAAAGTGAGAAAAATATCAAATAAATAATAAGCAAAAAGAGTTTGTATCATGTCACATACGTCATCACTCATGTGATTGGTTTGTAGGGCACTTATGACTAGCATCGTCTTGCCCTCAAGATCAATATCACTTGTGGGGCTTATTTATAGGGAAAGCCTTCTACTTAAGGGTCGTGTTCCTCTTTAGGTTCCATTAGTGCATGCGTCATCCATGGCGGGTCCAAACTTGGCCACTTGGGTTGGGGAGTGGATCTATCACATATGTCACAATATATATAACAGGCAATACAAAGTGAGAAAAATATCAAATAAATAATAAGAAAAAAGAGTATGTATCATGTCACATACGTCATCGTATCATGTCACATACGTCATCACTCATGTGATTGGTTTGTAGGGCACTTATGACTAGCATCGTCTTGCCCTCAAGATCAATATCACTTGTGGGCTTATTTATAGGGAAAGCCTTCTACTTAAGGTCGGGTTCCTCTTTAGGTTCCATTAGTGCATGCGTCATCCATGGCGGGTCCAAACTTGGCCACTTGGGTTGGGGAGTGGATCTGCCTTCAACTTCTGCTATGACATATTGCCGACAATGGCTACAAGGGTGTGGCATTGCTAAGGTCCAGGCCGTTGAGTTACTCTTGGAACTGCAAACAAAGGAAACAGAAGCTTGAAGGAAGTTACCGAGGACGAGGTGAGGATGCTAGGCTTGTCCGTAGTCGGACTCAACCGTGTTGAAGTAGGGGTTCGGACCCATCCAAAGGTTCGGCTCAATAGCATTAAGACAAGAGATTGAATTTGTTTAGGGTTGAGCTCAGCCACGTTAAAGGTGGTTTTTATCATTGCGAGGCATTCAACTTAGGATATAATGCATCGCCTTATCCTGATTACTTATGCCCCTTTTAGTGGAATCTTTTTTCATGGACTTGGCTACTTAGGGATTCGAGCACCCCTCTTTCGATGCTTCCACGGTTGCGTTAGGGTAAGCCATACGATCTCTGCTATTATTGCTCACATGGTCCCTAGGCATGCCATTATGTCAAATTAATGCCTATTGGGTAAGGTGTTATTTTTATATGATATTCTCCTGCTTTCCTTCCTCCATCGTTGTTTTTGCTGTTGGCTATCGAACACTTCAGTGCCGGCTAAGATGTCTTCTTCCTCTGACAAAACTCCATCTTCTCCTCTAGAGTCATCCTCTACGGACGACAATCTTTCGATCACCTTCGGTCCTCCATCTCAGCGTTAGTGAGGTGTTGAAAAGTTGATCACCTCCTCTTGAAAGGTGATTGAAGTGAGCTCTCTATCTACAGGGAGTGAACCCTCTAAGACTACTACGGTCTTATGGGACCTGGTGCAATTGAGGGAGGCCCACGATTGTAGTTCCATGGTAATCTTGCAGTAGTTGGAGGCACTATACAACCACTTTCAGGTTCCGTTAGAGTTTATCTAGTCTGTCACTAAGGATGAGGTTCATCCTTTCTACCATCTCACTGGGGGGTTTTGCCTCTCCATTAATGTTGTGGAGGCTGGGTTACGTCTTCCTCTTCCTCTAGTGGTGGCCTCTTGTCTAGGATATTAGTGAATTTCGCCTTCTCAAATAGCGCCAAATTCTTAGCATTTCCTAAGGGTCTTCCTCAAGGCATGTGATGATGTGGGGGTGGCGCTATCTCGTAATATCTTTTGCTCGTGCTTCCGGTTGAGTTGGAGACCGAGCAGTTACTACCTATCACCCCGTGCGGGGTTTAAAATGAGTGGAGCAACTCCTTACAACAAGGGGTGGAGGAGTCACTTCATCATCAACGGAAACCAAGATTGGGGCTTCTTGGTGGTTTGGGCAGCACACTCCATGGACAATGCAGTACCTACTTTATCCTTGGGCGAAGCTAAGGCTTTGGAGAAGATACAAGGGTTCTTCGCATCTGGGGCTACAAAGTGTGAGGAAGAGGTCCCTTCGATGGAAGCCACTCCTCCTCCGGCCCTATCTGGTATGGTCATTCTTTCTTGTTCTGATCTTTCCTCTCTTGTTTCTGACTCTCGCTCCATGGTCCTTCAACAAGTATGAATCTTTGAGAGCTGAAAAGGTGGCACCCTTCTGCTTCCCTCTCTAGACCTAGTGAGGGCCTAATGGTGGGCGAGCAATTATCGAGGGCCCGAGGCTTTTCTCATGGTCCTTCTGTTGGGGTCTCAAGGGTTTCCAAGGCTAGTGCTTACCTGCTCGAGGGGGACCAACAACCCCTTGTAAGGGTTCCGACGTCTTCGGGATCCTCGAGTGAGTATAATGCCAAGGGCCTATGCCCTCGAAAGAGGCATCGGGTAGTCGCAGCTGAGCCCCTAAAGCCATTGCCCGTGGAGGTAGACACGATTCCGTCTCCCGCGACAGGATCGCCCAAGGGGGTGGGGGTCTCTTAAGGACCTCCCCTCGCCTCCCTTATGGGGCCCTCTGTCGGGGTCCCAAACCTTGCTGCTTCTCTAGGATCATTGCTTGGGCTGACCCTAGAGCCATTTGAAGAGGTTGCCTGCCAGCATCGCAACCTCGGCCCCACACTATTCCATCTTTCAAGGCCATGGCTCCACATGCGGAGCCATACACTAAAGAGGGCCCTAACTTGCAACTATCTTCGGCAAGGAAGGGTCCTCATGTAGCTTCTTCGGGCCCATCTTTGAGTCTACTTATGGTGGCATCGCCATGTGAGGAGGCAGTTAAGGAGCCTTCCACCCCTTGGGAGGATGATGCCACCAAAGATTTGCAAGTTGTACCTCCACCTCTTTCTTTTGACCTTTCAGCGGGTTGAAACTTCCTTGCATATGGCTTGTCTGCTGTAGTTGTGCCCAGCCACGTGGCCTCGACCCTAGGTTCCCCTTTGAAGGCGCATTGGGTGAGGCTGACCGAGGACCAGAGGTTATGGGAGGAGGTCGAACTGGCCACCACCTACTGTCGGGGGTCCCTTAGCCCCGCCCTAACTGGCCTGGTGTACCATTGCTAGCTAGGGGTACTGGCCGACCTTTGTTTTCATAATGAAGTATTAATAAGGCCTCTTCCTTGGGCATATCCATCACTTTTTTTTGTCTTCCTTCTTAACCACCTTGCTCTTGCCTCTGTAAAGCACCAACATTATGTGACGACACTTGTCGATCGTCTACGGGATGTGAGGACATTGATCAGCCAGCCCTCCCAGGCCAACTCCACCCTATGAGCCTAGGGGGAGTAGCCTATAGAGGAAAAGAGGGCAGTGGAGGCCTAGGTTATAGAGCTATCCTCACAATTGATTCGGGCCCGCCTTCACGTCGAGGAGGCCAAGTAATACCTCGCGGAGGCTCGTAAGAAGGCAGAGGTTGAGGCCTCCAAGTTGTCCTTGGATATGGGCCTGGAGCTTTGTCGTGCCAAAGAAGCTGATGCACGAGTAGAGGAGGCTTGGGACATGGTGGCTATTGCTGAAGACAAGGCTACGGAGAGCATGGCGGAGGCCAAGGAGCAGGTTGAAGTCTTGCACTGGAAGCTACAAAATGCCCATTGGTAGTTGGGCGAGGCCATTGAGGAAGGCGGGCAACTGAGGGAGCAGTTGTCGGCTCACTCTAATGAACTGGTGGCTACCCATTTAGTAGCCGAGGAGGCAAAAGGGGCTTAGGAGGAGAAGAAGAACCATGCCTCCAAGTGGGAAAGGAGAGTCGTGGCCTCCTACAAGAATCAGAGAGGTTCTAATGTGGCCTCCAGTGCTCTAGCTAGGTTGCATATGAGTTCGGATACCCGATCACCATCGGTCGTTTTAGGGCAAGTTACCACAAACTCGAAGTTGACGAGGATCCTAATACGGAGCTTCCTCAAATGTCGAAGTACCTGCTCCTGTGGAGGTTCCCTTTGATGACCACCCGACGTCTCCTCCGACCCTGCCTCCTCCTTCCTAATACAATTGGGTCCTAGTGACCTTTTTTGTTTTTTGTTGGCTCATGTTTTATAGCCTCCCCTTCAGGATAACATATGCTTTTGTGACTCATTTTGTCCAGTTTAATGAAAAACCTCTTTAGAACATATTGTTTACCTTTAGGATGATTCTTGAGTGGGGTCGGGAATATTTTGAATTCCTTTCCCTCACTTCACCTTACTTAACTCGCGGGGCAGGAGCCCCTAAGCCTTAGTTGTCATTGGAGCATCCCTTGGGTGTCGTCAAGGATATGGCTTTGGCTCTCCTCCAAGCAAGAAAAGCTAGGCACTTAAAGGGGTCCAGGGGGTGGTGTTTCCAAGGGTGCAATAGGAGTGCAGGGTCGCAAATACTTGGCCCCCCGATACCGAAGCCTTAGGGGTGCTTCTAACAAGGTAAGTACGGAGCCACGAATACCTAGCCCCCCATGCTGAAGCTCGAGGTGTGCTTTTGACAAAGTAAGTGCATGGCTCACCTCTTCCCCTTAGGGAAGGGAGGATGATAGGACCATAGCAGGGTTGGGTCCTACTCAACCAAGAAGTAGTTAATAAAAACCCTGTGAGATTATAATAAACCTCACCTAACCGCTTCTATCATATAAAGAAGAGTAGCTATGGTTTATATTTAAGTCTTTGGGCTTTCTAACCACCGCCCCCTTCTTACTAGGCTGGTCGGCTAGGGTTGAGGGCAAAAAGGGTAACTCACTTAGGAAGCAGCCCCTAAGGCTAGGGTTTGGAGCCCTATATAAGCATATAGCCTCCATCTCTTTGACAATAAGATCTATCTACAATTGCAGCTATATGGTCGACTTCTAGGAGGGTGGAACCCCTATAGCGTTCTAAGGGTTGATCCCCCTCAAAGATCAATCTATATAAAATTCCTCTAGGGTTCTATCATCTAGTATCAGAGCAGCAATCCTATTGCTTTTGTTGAATCCCTGCCACCCACCACTAGCCAAGCAATTTTTATAATTGCTCTTGACGTCACCATCACCACCGTTATCTTTTGTTGTAGATCAAATCAATCTACTGTCGTCACCACCAATTGCATCAAGAGACCGGGTATTCTCCTATCACCAATACCTTTTGCCACTATAATTTTTCATTTAAAATACCAAGAAGAAGTCTTTTTATCTATCTCATGCTGTGAATTTCTTTCACCATAAAAGTTATCATCTTTATGAACGAAGGATTGTTGTAGAAAATTTCAGCCGCATATTATCTTTAACCGATCTATTTACTATCCTTTTTGAACGAGATTTCTTATATGCTTCATAGATCATCTTGTCTTCCATATGAGGAATTTGTCTCTAAAACGTTCTTATGTTGTTGTAAATTTTCGTCGCAAACCGTTAAAATTTTTCTACGAGAATTTTGCTATCGCAACTTGCACCGATTTCCTTACTATTATACTGTCGTTCTTGATCAAAATTGTCATCATTGCTATTATCTAAACCAAGATTTTGTTGTTAAATTCTCTCCTCAAATCTCTCGATTTTTGCTAGAAATTTCATCATGAAATCGTTGTTTCTTCGACGATAATTCTGCTCTTACAAAATAACCTACATATACTAATCCACCAACTCTTTCAGCCACCACTTCTCTCAATCGATATATGCCTTTAACCCTACAACAAAAGAGATCTTAACATTACATATTTAGAGGCATATACTATGGCATTTGAAGAGACAATCAATGCTAAATTTGAAGCCTTCGAGATACGAATGGAGGATAAGATCCGTACTCTCTTTACCGAACTCAGTTTGGGCAGACCACCGAGCCCGAAGAAATCACATCAAGGAGAGAGCTCTGACCAAAGGGATGATTTCTAGGAGAGGGGAGGCTCTGTGACCGATCCCTACTATCCATGCATGAGAATGGACTTTCCTAGATGGGAAGGAGACTCGATTGGTTGGATCTCGCGCGCGGAGCAATATTTTCGGTACCACAAAATCGCAGATGCATCTATGGTGGAATTTACGGTTATACATCTTGAACGAGATGTCATACGATGGTTTGACTGGTTTGAACATACTCATGGAGTCCTCTCATGGTGACAATTCAAAAAAGGACTACTGATCTGTTTCGGACCAACCGATTATGAGAGCATTGATGGACAACTAGCAAAGATCTGATAAACCTTCACCATTCAGGAGTATCAAACTAGGTTTGAAAGGTTATCTAATCAAACTAATGATTCTCTATGAAAAATAGCTATTGGGAACCTTTATTGAGGGCTTGAAGCTGGAGATCCGGGGAGATGTTAAAGCGTGACAATCGTACATGCTTATGGCAGCCATCTCTTTCACATGACTTCAAGAGGAGCGATTGAACCATGAAACTTGGAGGACTAGGGTCGCTCCCCGACTAGCAATATCGAAGCTCTCAGCCCCCCTATTATCAGCCGAGCCCCTACACCAAAAAAGTTGATAAGAGAAGAGCTTCGGGAGCAATCTACAAAGGGGTTATGTTGGCATTACGACGAGCCGTGGAGCCTCGAGCATCGCTGTAAAAAAGGGGGACTTCTTGTGATTGAACCAGTAGAAGAAGAGGTCATTAAACATCCAGAAGAGAGCCTTGAACATGAAAAATAAGATGTGGAAGAAGAGCCACAACTGATTGATTTTATGGTACACGCACTAGCCGGCTACTCAAACCCGCAAACGGTGAAAGTTAGAGGCCTTCTCAAACAACAATCGATCACTGTTCTTATCGACACGAGCGACACTAATAACTTCCTAAACAGTAAGGTTGATGCTCAGATGACGCTCCACATCGAAGGTTGCAGTAAGTTCGATGTAAAGGTCATCGATGGCAGAATCCTAAAGTGCGACCAAAGATGCCCGTTGGTGAAACTATTACTGCAAGACCAAGAAATTGTCACCGAATTTTTCCTCCTACCAATTGATGATTATGAGTCCATGCTTGGCATAGAATGGCTGATAATGCTATGTGATGTCTCTTGGAACTTTTACAAATTAATTATGAAATTCTACTATAAAGGCAAACAGATCATCCTACACAGGAAGCACGAAAGCAACATAACCACAGTTTCGACCCAATGAATGGAGAAAGTTTTACACAAGTAAATGGTAGCTTTTTAATGCATCTCTAGCAGCAACCAAAGGGGAAGAAAATAGAAATTGAAGATCAAAATCTCACCCAATTGCTTGTTGAATTTGCCAACGTTTTTATTGAACCGTGCGATCTTCCTCCTACTCGGCAACATGACCATCGTATTCCAATTCTTCAGAGTAAACCACTAGCGAACACTCGATTGTACCAGTATCCTCACCTCTAAAAGGATGAAATTAAAAAGATTGCAAAGGAGATGCTTGAAATAGGTGTGATTCGACCAAGTTGCAGCCCCTATTCCTCACCGGTGCTACTTGTATGCAAGAAAGACGAAACTTGGCGGATGTGCATCGACTACCGAGCTTTAAATGGCATCACCATCAAGGACAAGTACCCAAAACTAATGGTGGATGAACTTTTTGATGAGTTAAAAGGAGCTCGAGTCTTCACGAAGTTGGACCTCTGATCCGATTACCACCAAATTTGGGTATGTGAAGACAACATTCCAAAAAATGCATTCTGCATATTATGCATACATAACGACTATTATGAATTCTTGGTAATGCTTATTGAACTCACTAATGCTCCTTCAACCTTTCAAAGTCTCATGAATGATATTTTTCAGAACTTTATTCGTAAATTTGTATTGGTATTTTTCGATGATATTCTCATTTACAGCCCTTCTCTTGAGACTCACTTTCAGCATTTACAAGTTGTTTTGGTGATCCTTCGGGAGAATACTCTTTTTGTTAAGCAGCCAAAGTGCAGCTTTCTCTAGCAAAAAGTAGAGTACCTTGGACACATAATATCAGAAGGAGTGGTGGTAGACCCAACAAAAATTAAAACAATGCAGAGCTGACCGAAACCTACAAACGTGAAATTACTATACGAGTTCCTTGGACTAACAGGCTACTACCGAAATTTTGTGAAGGACTATGGGAAGATCAGTGCACCCCTCACTTCTCTACTAAAAACAAATGCCTTCCAATAGTCAAACAAATCCTCCGCTGCCTTCGATAAACCTAAGGCAGACATGACGATGACGCCGGTGTTGGTGCTACCAGATTTCAGTCGACCCTTCATCATGAGGTCGACACATCTGGAGTCAGAATTGGAGTCATTCTCATGCAAGATGGTCAACCACTTGCATACACAAGCAAAGTGTTATCTCCCTCCCATAAAAAAAAGTCAATATATGATAAGGAGATGCTCGCCATTGTGCACGTAATAACGAGGTAGAGACCCTACCTGATCGACCGGCGATTTCAAATTAAAACCGACTATAGAAGCCTCAAGTACTTTTTGGAGCAGAAGATATCATACCTTCGAGTGGCAAAAATGGGTAACCAAACTTCTAGGATTTGATTATGAAATTATTTATAAAAAGGGGATAGAAAACGTTGTTGCATATGCACTTTCACGGTTACCTAAGCAAGATAAATTTTTAGCCATCTCTCTTCCTACCACCGGCTTCCTCGAGGATATTAGGGAAGAATGGAAGAAGGATTCAGAGATCAACAACATCATAAAAAATTGTAGGAGGATCCAAGCGCAATAGCCCACTACACTTGGGATTCGAAGGATGTACACTACAAAGGTCGCATTGTTCTTATACCCGACTCCCCTTGCATCAAAATCATCCTGCTATAACCTACAAAAGAGTGAAGCAATATTTTTATTGGAGAGGGATGAAAAAAAATACTTTTGAATATGTGGCACAATGTGATGTATGTCAACAGTAAAAGGGTGAAATAGTGGCAAGTCCAGGGAAGCTACAACCACTACCCATATTGGACTCGGTGTGGATTGACATCTCTATGGATTTTCATCGAAGGGCTCCCACCTTCTAAAGGTAAAAGCACAATCCTTGTGGTGGTTAATCGACTTACGAAATATACTCATTTTTGTGTTGTGCGAAATTCCTACACTGCTACTAGCATTGTTCAGATTTTCATAGAAAATATTGTTAAACTGCATGGGATGCTAAGGTCCATTATAAGTGATCATGACAGGTTCTTCACAAGTAAATTTTGGACCAAGTTATTTCAATTACAAGGCACTAAACTCAAGATGAGCACAGCATATCATCCACAAACTGATGACCAAACAGAGGTGATGAGCAAGTATTTAGAGACGTACCTTCGGTGCTTTGCTAGTGACTGGCTGAAGGAGTGGGCAAAATGGCTTCCCTGGGCCGAATGGTGGTATAATACTATATATTATTCATCTACAAAATGTACCCCATATGAAGCACTGTATAGTCGGCCGACCCTTATGATTCCAAAGTATGTAATTGGCTCGACCAAGGCAGATCAGGTCGACCAAGATTTAATCGATAGGGACAAACTCTTACAGTTGCTAAAGAACAATCTCTTTATCGCTCAAGCTAGAATGAAGCAATAAGCCGACACACGATGAAGCGAAAGAGAATTTTTAGTAGGAGATTGGGTTTATCTTTGCCTACAACCATATAAGGAACTCTCCATCAACACACGAGCCTCCATGAAGCTATCCCTACGTTTTTATGGGCCCTATCAGATCACAAAGCGTATTGGAGCCATAGCATACAAACTTAAATTGCCTCAAGATGCCAAAATTCACCGTCTTCCACGTATCATGCTTGAAGCCCAAGTTTGGAGAACACGAGTCATCCCGGATCCAACTACCCAACACCACTGATGATGGAGATATTCAAGCCCAACGACAAGCCATCCTCGATTGTAGAATTGCGATGCGTCGTCGACGTCCCTCTACTGAAGTACTAGTGCATTGGAATAATTTACCACTCGAAGACGCCACATGTGAATCATATGAGGAGCTGAAGACCTGGTTCCCTGAGTTCATGGAACCTCAGCTTTGAGGACAAGGCTGATTTGGAGAGGGCGGGCTTGATAGGACCCTAGTAGGGTTGGGTCCTACTCAACTAAGAAGTGGCTAATAAAAACCCTGTAAGATTGTAATAAACCTTATCTAGCCGCTTCTATCCTATAAAGAAGAGTGGCTAGGGTTTATATTTGGGTTTTTGGGCTTCCTAGCCACCGCCCCCTTCTTATTGGGCCGGTCAGCTAAGGTTGAGAGCAAAAGGGATAACTCACTTAGGAAGCAGCCCCTAGGGCTAGGGTTTGGAGCCCTATATAAGCATGTAGCCTCCATCTCTTTGATAATAAGACCTATCTACAATTGATGCTATATGGTCGACTTCTAGGAGGGTGGAACCCATATAGCGTTCCAAGGGTTGATCCCCTTTAAAGATCAATCTACATAGAATTCCTTTGGGGTTCTATCATAGAAGATGCTAGTTATAGGTGCCCTGCAAGCTAATCACATGAGTGATGACACTTGTGACATGATACGCACTCTTTTTTCTTATTATTATTATGATATTTTTTCACTTTATATTACTTATTGCATATACATATTGTGATGTCCATGGATTTATGCAATGAGAATCAGATCATGATGAGATCACGATAATGAAACTGATACACCTTTAAACACGAACCCTAAATAATTTCGGTCATAGGTTACTCGAGAGGGGCATCGAGGTAACCGGACAAACTGGTATACTGTATACCCATCCATATGATGGAGGTGGTAGGTCTCATAACTGCTTGTGTGGGGACATTAGGGATATAATACAGGTGCTCATTAGAGATTGAGTTGACTGATTGATCCGCTCATGAAATGCTGGATAGTTGATGATACCTATTGTCAAATAGCGATTCCGTTGTCCTAATGGTGTACATTGTCTTTAGATTTGAGATACCAAGGATGTCTTGTATGAGTACTACACTCTTTAATACCAGATTTATAGGTCTAGAAGTTTCAAATATAACATAGCCGATCATCGGGAGCAGCTGCCAACCTTACGAGGGCTATTGAGTGTCGATAGAGGATCTTCCACTCTCGATATCATGAGAGGGATATCTCATGTGTTCTTACTCAAACAAATCCTTGGCTAGGGTCATTCGAATTGAGAGAGAAAGAGTTCTTCGGGAGAATCCGATTAGAATGAGACTAGATAGAAATCATAAGGGCTTAACAGCACCATACCCGATATACAGTCTCTGGGGTATTAGATGGATGAGGGACTATAGATATACGATAATTGGGGACAGACATGTCTAATAGATTGGATTCCCCTATATCATTTGGGGACTACGACGTAGTGGCCTAGTACGTCCGCAATCGATGAGTCGAATGAATTATTATGGAGATAATAATTCACTAAACCAGAAGGAGTTTTGATAGGTATGACTCATGGCTAGCTTGATATTGGGCCTAGAGGGTCACACACATATGATAGGTGTTGCGACGAGTAAAGGTTCAAATATAAGATATCCGTTAGAGCCGTTATCTTATTGAATATCCAATAAGTCCTTGAATTATTGGATCCTATGGATGAAATCCAATAAGAGCCATTGAGAGATCATTGGGTAAAGACCTACTAATCTAAGAGACTTAGAAAGTTAGATAGAGATGCAATACTTAATATGACAGGATTCATTATAGTTAAGTTAATAGGGGTCTCTATAAATAGGAGAGAACTAAAGGGTCATAGGTTGGGCCTTCTTGGTTGTCATATCTTATTCTCCTCTCCCCTTCTCCTCAACTAGTAGATGTGGAGATTTAGATAACGATTCGAGGAGCGTATTCGCAGCCTCTACCATGTAGATCACCGCTAGAGATGAGGATAGTTGACCTCATTCATCCACTCTCACATATCTATAGGATTTCAGGAATATATGATTTCCCTAGGTAACACAATTATCTCACATATGATTTTTTAATTTCACGAATTTTTGCGCACCAATCTTCACATGATGATGAATTGTGAAAATCTAGAAATTTTATTTTCTATTCTTCCGTTGTGCATGTGATGTCGCCCCTCAAATTTCCCAACAGGAGGGGCCCTCCTTGTCCTAAGTGTTCACTAGGAAGAGCGGCAAAAGGGTGCGCCTACAACATTTGACCCACCTAGTGCCAAAATGATGGTATCATAAGTATCATCGATTGGTGAGTCGGCACGATTGGTTCACTACCGAAGGTGCAAGCTCATTCGGGTGCCTCTACTTAGCTGACGCATGAGACTTGGTGAGATAAGACCACATTGGTGGCCCGATCGAAAGCTGTCCTATCGATAGGGACTCGGTTCAAGATGACCAGGTAGGTGGTTTGGGATCTTCCTGACTGTAAGGTTCCCTCTCCGGGCCGGATCGTCTAAGTGTCCTCCAGAGATGATTTGTCTTATGGTTGTGTGACCGCGTCCTAACGACGAAATCGTCTCTTGTTCGTGGACATCCTAACATCAGGCCCCTCCGACACTTAAGTTAGCGAAGGAGGAGGAAAACAATAAGAGCTATATAATTGGATAAAGTGTAAAAAGCTCCCACCGCACGTAAGCTAATGGGTTCATTTTTATACCTAATGTCTGGACCTTCTTACTGACCGATATGAGATAAGATTAGGTGAACCACCTAATAATTCTATGATCTTGATAAGATAGAGTGGTTATCGGGATACACTACAACGACATTTTGAGACTAGTGATCTATAGCCCTACTTGAGTGTCAACCACAGTAACAGATGAGCTGACCTGATGCAAAATCATCCCTGATAGGCTTGAGAAGGTTCATCGACCTCCATCCTACCATGTACAGCCAACATGGAATTGTTGTAATCCAGTATGACAGACAGTGTATAAAACTAAGCAATATCAAAAGTATATCAATCATGTCCAAGTTAATGTTTGGTTGCGGTATAAGTTGTGTCATAAACTTCAACATATTAAACTAAATTCCTAAACAAGAAAGGGTATTGTATTATGATTCGTGAATAGAACAGCTCCATGTAAAAAGAAAGCAGTGGCAAATAGAGTTGCAAATATCTGCTAGCATTACCTAAGCTATAGAACTAGAGTGGATGATCAGCATGTTGTCTATCATCAAACTACTTAGAACACTAGTGTCATGGTACATAATTATTTGGAATCTTTAAAGTAAAGCATGGCTATCTATGCAGCTTAACTGTCAATTAGAACAGAGATGCAAAAGAAAAAAACTTCCTGCAGCTGTTAAAATTAATATTTAGAATCAACACAAAATAAGAAAATGTTACATCAAAAGGAAGAGCAAATTGGCTCTCTTTTCTAGCAGACACTGATAGTCACCGACATGAGAGGAAATAAATAAATAAATAAATCTTGATTCCAATATTCTCTGAATCAGACAACTATTCAATTTTTACATTGAAATGCCACAAGCTGTTCAGAGGCCAAATTTTCAGATATCTATACAAACAGAAAAGCTGGTAAAAATGTCCAACTGATGCAACCTGATTTAACCTTATTGTTAATATATTTATTTATGCTGAACTCTGTTTTTGCAAATAAAAGAGAAACAACAAGAGAATAAAGGCTATATGAGATATGTATATAAGAATCTGTAATTAGAAGTGCCTCATATCTGATATCTCATCTATGTTGTAGCTGAATAGTGGAAAACAAATTATGGACCATGATCTATATGATTCTATATACTATGAATCATGTCAAATGCCTCATCAATCTTATCCTACTGACATCATCATTAAAATCAAGTACATTAACCTAACATATTCACATTTCATAACTTAATACGGATCTAGGTGGAATTTATGCTCATTGCAATTCAGTTTTCTACACTTTCCAGTGTGGCCTCAGAGGACACATGATTTATAGAGTCGACCACATATTAAGCTTCAAATCGTTTTGCACAATGCACTTCTGATTCTGATTAAATTCTTCCTGAACAATAAGCTTGCTATCAGTCATTACACAGTAACAAGAATTTAACAGTCTTACTTTTTGACCCACGAGGTTATTTTTATCAGCAAATGCTTAAGGAAAACAAAAACTTATATTGCATCACCACGAGATTGTCAGTCAAAGAAAACTCAGATGGGCATCATATTTTCAGGTTACCATGTCCAAGTTTATGGTTACAACATTGTACACTGATGCAGAAGGTTGCTTCAAATTAGTACTTAGTGTTTTACAATAGCTAACCTTTCATATGCCCAGCAAAGATACACAATAAACAACAAAACTGATTCTCCAGGCTTTAGGATCCTCAGATCTACGAAGCCCTAGACACGCTGAACAAGAGAAGCAAAGGTACCACATTGATCAATTCTTGAAATCGAAAAGTACATGAATAACATACCGCATCCGAATCTGCTCTATGTTGTACACAATATATTCATTGTATAGCAAACTACACTGCAAAAGAGAAAAAGAAAACATTCTTGTCTCTCTCATAATTACTTCAAGGAAAAATTATATCTTACTATAACAACCAAGTACTTCAGAACAGAACACATTACCTGAAGATTATTTTGTTCTTTTGGTGTTCCAAGAGGGACAACTACGCCATCTTCAAGGACCTGGGAATCCAATATGTCAGGTGCTGTGGCTCCAACCCCTTTTGTGCTGCAAAACAAAGAAGGTAGGCGGTATCAGTTATTTCAATAGAAAGATTACACCTACTACATGATTCAGATTGCTGATATTTCAATGGTGCCTCAAGTGCCACTATCATTTTCCTATCATTTGAGGCACCTAAATGCGGCCTTGAGGAAGGCACCAAAAGGGATCACTGATAGGATTGAGAAATTCCTATTTGGAATTGACTTCTCATGTGTAAACATAGAATAGACTAACCATACCTATCAATGATTTGAATTAATCTTGCTTCATGAAAGAGGTCATTACACTCACAGCACTGTGCCAATAGTCAAAAGTGTCCTTTAAATTGTCAGCATTCAGTCTTTTGCACATGACAATAGTACTTCTTGTTCACTCTTGCCTTGAAGCTTTTGCACAAGGTCATGCTAATCCTTGGTGTTGTTTCCCATTCAGAAAGCTATAGGTGATGACCGTATCTGGTATTTAATAGTGAAAGCATGTGCCAATCTAACTACCCATATTGCCAAAGGCAATTTGTTAAGCTTATCAGTATGATAGCATTTGCTTTGTGTCACATTCTTATTAAGGAAAAGATCCATATCATAGAATAGCTATTGAATCACATCCATATTATTTTGAATATCTTAAATGTCAAATAAATTTATATCAGAAAAGTGAAAAGGACAAACAGCAGAATATTCCATGAATAAACAGTCAAAACTAAGAAAAGGAGTATTCGATCAATTACTACTATCTGATCTTAAGAGAGGACTGTGACTGAGCAAAGACTGAATTTTCTGCACCTCCTTTGTTGTGCTTCATGTTTCAATGATCAATATATCAGATGAAGCTAATCACAACCTAGCAAAAAGAAGTAGAGTTGTGAACCTTAGTTTTCCCTTTGGTAAGCGATCAGCATTATAATCAGCAGCTAGTAGCTCAGCCATCTCACCAAGCGCAACCTGTGAAAATACATATCTCAAATTATCAGTGATTCTCCTCAAGAAAAAAAGAATCACTAAAAAGCAATTATTTCAATGTATGACATATACCTCACATAAAAGCAGCACCCCATCCCTTAATTGACTTGATGCACAACAATAATTTGCACTTTTTGAGAACATATCAGCAAAATAAACTCCCTTTCCAAACATGTAACCTGTAACTGGTGCTTCTGGAGGAGCAATACGCAAACCTGTTGTTCATGGAGCAAAAGAAGTAACTTCAGGTACTATCTCAAGTCTCAACTCCAGTAAGACTCAATAAATAATTGTTTCAGTTAAACATCAGTTTGAAAAGATTATTTCTTATGACACCTCAGAAACTTGAAAATGATTAAACAATTGGAGGAATGAATAAACTGTACATAAAGTGGGAAAGTGAAAGAAGCCAATTTCACTTTCAACAGAAAGGCCTGGTTTCTTACATAAAGCAAGAATATTACAACTTACAGTGAAATGAAAGATCACTACTAAGTTGCAAAACCATGACATCATTCAAACAGTTGGTCATACAAGTAAGATATTATAAAGAGAAACTTTATATTCAGAAGTTCTTTGTAGAAACCTGTCCATCGAACTTATTGCAAGAAAACCAACCCATCAAAAACCACTTAATTGTTAAACAACATTAAAAAAAGGAGAAGAGATACCTTGTGAAAGGATGCCAGTCCAATTGGTGAGGCGAGAACCATGCCAAAGAAGCATCCTATTCTTTGTACTAGAGAACTGCAATGAAAAAAAAGCATATTTCCGAGAAATAAGAATTAAGCATTCTTGACACAAAATTACAAAAGTGAAACTTTGTTATGGGAACAATTTACCAGAAAAAACAAATGAAGCATAAAAACAAGGAAACTAGAAGAGCCCATTTTACCTTTCCGTAGCATTCAAGTTCACCCTTCCTGGAAATCTTAAATATCTGCACAATATCGACTCTATAACCCGAGTGTGTTTTGGCATGCGTGTTCAGTAGATATTTCTTTACCTGCTCAAAGAGAAAAGTTACAGTAAACATAATGCAAAGGTTACCATAACAGAGTATATAAATTTAAGTTTAATTCAAGTTGAGTCAAGAATTTTACAGTTTACATCATTGGTTTTTTGATAGCCATCAAAAATTTCATCATCACTTTGTATACAGTAAAATAAATATAAATAAAATATACTTGTAATATATATATCCTCTAAACAAAGGTAGTACCATCCGATCACTATCTATATTTCTTAAGGTAAGAAAATATTCTTCTGTTAATAATGAGCAGAAGAATTGCATTGTAACATACATAAATTTTGCAGGCATTTAGCATGAGGCTGATTAAGCAGATGTAATGAAACGATGTACATCAATCTTTTAAAAAGTATCACTTGAATTGATTATAGGTTTGCATGAGCTTTATTTTTAAGTGCAAATTTAAAAAGCAAAAGATCTTGTAACATTTGGATTCTGTAATGCAACATACTGACATCCAGTGAACAACTATCGTGTTTTTACAAGAAATATGAAAGCCAATAAACCATATATCTCATGGCATATTGTTAGAATAATCGATGAACCAAATGTTTCCCCAAAATATAATTCTATCATGAAAACTGCATAACTTATATTTCACATGACCATGTTTCGTGTACACAACATGTAAGGTATATAGTTGTTTAATAATAGCACAAAAAAGTACCTAAATTATTTACCAATCCCACTTTGATGCAAATAGGAGCAAGTTGATATATAACCACGGGTTACAGGTACCAGTATGTACGATTGATTGGGTATAAACATGTACTTTGCTATTGAGATATTAGCACAGTGTAGAGGTTTCCACCATGCCCAGACACATTTTGCTGAGCCAGTATAATAGTGCATTTTGGCATGCAAGTGCCCTATGCAGCACAAGGTACACATCAACATGAATTAATCTTGCTACAGAAGGACCCTGACATATTATTGAAATGTAACAGAATGGGAGGCAGGAGATGGTATGAAGATCATGCCAAGACCAGTATAACCATTACATGATAGTTTGATCCTTCTATATAATTCAAACAGTGCAGCAAGAATGTCATTATATGTGCAGGTTTGATTTCGTCATTCCATTTGGCAAATTTCAGATTTACAAATTAGGGTTGCTGCATTAACAAACAAAAAATTTTATACTTCACAACAAAATTTAACACTTTTGTGCCTGCATAAAACTTAATTGTGCAGTTGGTAAAGTAAACATCTAATATCAAAGTTATACAGAGATGAAATTACATTGAGAAGTTATGATACATCTGTTATATCAACTCCAAAGACTTAAGGGAAAAAACTCTTGAAGATAAAATCAATGAAACAATTTTTTTACAACAGGGACTGACAGGACTTTGAAAATCAGCAACTACTTTATTAGACATCAGAACTGACCAAAGTAAACAAAATTTGAGTCAACGAATTATCTGGTCTACCATATTCGAAAATATGAAAAGGTAAATCTAATACAATAATACTATGGGAATGACATCCAGTGTGCATAGTCAGAAATGAAAGCCAATGGTATAGCTTCCAGAAGCTCAAAAGAAATTATATTGAAAATGATCTAGATAAAGCTGAACCAATTGAAGTTTTAACATTTGATGTCAATTAATTTTTAACACATAAGAAAGAAAAGCATGGTTTACCATAGCAAATTCATTGGTATCAGCTTCAATTGGTGATAGTTCACAATGCAGTTGCTCATAACGACAATATAGAGGGTCATCCTTCAACATCAAAACAACCTGCTGTCAAACATTTTCTAAAAGACAAGAAGTAAAACATATGTGCTTGCACTTGGTTTTACAAACATAAAAAAGAAAAAGGTAAACTGACATAAGTTGCAGCGTGTGTTTCCAAGCTTAAGAAAATTGGAAGCAGACATGAAATCAGAGAAAGAAGAGAAGCTACAAAGCATATAAAAAAATTAGTAACTAGATACAACAACCTAGATACACTTGAAGAGAATCAGAGAGACAAAAAGGGGAAAAGTAAGACTTAGAACCAAAGGTAAAAAAATAATCACGAAAATTCAACTTTCCAAATTGAAAACAATCAAGGTAGCCTCACAGGAATCTCAATTCCTGAACAACAGTTTAATGTGTTCTATTCCCTCTCAAATACTTTGGAAATTGTATTCTTTGTTGAGAACAGAGTGAAGGGCCACCTAAATCAGCATCTACTTGTTTGAACATCCTGACAAAGTGTCGAATGTTAGTTTTCTAGGAGCAAAACATCTAAAAGTTGTTAATTTCATTCTTCTTAAAAATTCATCTGTGTGAATAGTGTGGAGATCAACCTAAATTTTCCAAGATAGTGAACACACAACTGACTCATCGAATATAGGATGTTCAATATATTGAATAAACAAGGACAAATATTTAGTTAGGCAAGCCTCCAAACTATTGCAGCTTAGGGTAATAAGTTGTCCATAGATTCATGTTAATACTGAATAATAGGAGTCAAGACTTTTTTCTTCTATGACAATAATAACACTATCACCAATGACAACAAGCAGCATGGTCCGAACTATCTGGGGTCAGCTGCATTAGTTTTTTTCTCACTACTAAGCTACATTGTTTCTAATCATACATTTTTTTTATTCAACATCAGATCATTTTTAAGAGCAATCCAGAATTAATTTATTTGCAAAAACCTAATCGATGACTTTGTATTATCAATAACTACAAATATTTGCTCAAGTTACCAAGCAAACCTACCAAAAACAACCTTAAGTGCAATCTAAATCATCATACTGCAGGTTTTGCATCTGCCTGAATCTGAAGATGTTCTGCAAAGAAATATTGTCTAGATCATATGTTCAGAATGAATCCCTCCAACTTAACTACCTCCAAAATCACCTGCCATAAAGTTCCATTACTTCTTCTGTGATGCACAAACACAATCATGATAACTTGCAAGATGTGTAGATTGTTCAAGATCAAGGTAAAACTTGAAATATCCCATAGAAAGTAGTACGATTAATAACCTTGCCTCAGATGAACTTGACTCAGAAAAAGAAATACTCAAGGAGAAATCCAAATAGGATAAAAAAGCCCTCTGTGAATTTGAAGAAAGATCTACGATAAAAGGATAGGGTTTAAAGAAGATGATGTTTGTTGAGGAAATCATGTGCAGGAAATTTCATTCAGTTTTTCAGGATTCAGACAACTTGTTTCGTCATATAGTTGGACATGTAAATCAGTGAAACAACAGTCAGTACCCCAAATCTGCAACTCTGTTTTGCCAAATACAACAGAAACGTTCAGTTCTCACATTTTAAAAACTGAGAAAATCATATTTTAAATGAACCATATGTGAGTGACTACTCTCAGTATGTTACAATTAGTTATTATCACATTACTGCCATTAATGTGGATCTAAATTTGGAAAAAACCCTGATTATCAGGATTACTATTCACATAACAATGTACCTGTGTCTCAGAATCATCCTTCAGAAGTTTAGTCGCAATCTCAATCTCAGCTAGGCTCTCAACCTTCAAGTATAATGGAAAAAGAGACATTAGTAGAGAAGCAGTTAGATGTTGGAAGGTCCAAATTTATGGTAAAGATAGAAAAAAAGGGACCTGTAAGAGAGCAATACATAGGGTAAACCATAAACTGAGTAACACAAATGGTAAAATTGGAGGCTAGCTTATATAGTTGTCTAGAGACTCGAAACATGGGTTGCTAAATATCAGGTGAAGTCTAGTCCAGCAGGTCCCCGACTGATATATGGAATGGATTTTGAAAAGATCTAATTAGCTCGAGTCAAAAAGTGAAAACTGGAAATATATATGCTACGGTAGAAGTTCCTGGGGTGGAAAGCCTTGTAGTTCAACATTGTATACAAATACCACAATCAGCAAAAGAGAAGCCAGTAGTTATCTGTAGACATCTAGTCATGCTTGTGCATCTATTTCTGACTTGATTCTTAGTTGATAAAAAAGCTTGATTTGAAACTGAATAATCCAATGATTTAAGTCAAGGCAAAGGTACTTCACTAAATCTGACATGTTGTTCCACTGCTAGCAAGTAACTTCTACTCACAATTTAGTAAAAATATAGATTACAGTGTTCTAGACAACAACATAGCAGTAGGTGGAATTTATGGTCAAAGAAATTGATGAATCAGTTAGCATACTGTTTCCTCAAAAGACACATGCAAGTATACCTTATGCTAGAGATAACAAAATTCAATAAATAATATCTAAGCAAAGCAGATAAAGTTACCCTGATCTAAGTTAGTAAATATAGACAAAATATACCAAAGTTCTTTTGAAAAAAAAAAGAAAAAAAAAAGGGGCTTACCATTTCTAGCTTTCTCTTTAATTTGCTAGGGCTGTCGATAACAAACTCACCTGGAAAGCTCATTATTTACACGAATCAGTACTACAGATGCCAGTTAAAATAAAATTACAACAAAATTAAGCATTGCACAAACTAGACTGGAGAAATGGAACATACGCATCTTTCTAAAACCGAAGTCATGAGGTATCACAGTGTAGAACTCCCTGCAGAATAAATTTAAGATATCACGACGGTAAAATTCAGATAACATAAACAGATCACATCATATTATATAAAAAAGAAAAAGAAAAAGGAGGAGAAGAACCATTGTAGAATGATGTCATAATGAAAAGGGAAAAAAGAAAGAAAAAACAAATATATTGGTTTATATTTCTTCATAAAGATAGAGCCTGAAGTTATAGATCTGGAATGTTTTTGCTGTTGTAATGGTAGAAGAGACAGGTGATGCTTTCTCGGGTTTGAAGCATAGCCTTATCAGCTCATTCGCTGATTTGTGCAGAGACGAGTATTGCCCCCTATAACAAAGCTGGTCAAGTTGTCATTTCCATCTTTCCTCAACTCTTCTCATTTAAATTTTGTTTTTTATAGATTCGTTCCATCTTCCACAGTTATACATCACCATGATAAAATCATTAAGGTAAAGTGTTGACGTCAGATTGACAATTGTTTACAATTTATATAATGTTGATGAAATTTTGCTTTGTAAGCAACCAATACGATGGTTGCCCACTTTTAATTGACTAAATTTCTTACCAAATAGAAAGAGAAGGCAAAGACAGGAATTGTGCAATAAAGCAAATGGAGAAACAGAATCACTGATACATATAGACGCACATAAACAAATACAGACATGCATGTATATACAAAATATTTAAGTGTCAATTATGCCCTTCAGGTTTTGTATATAGGGAGTTTCAGACCAAATATAAACCATCTAATACATCGTCACTTTCAAAATGCTCACACTATTATCATATAAATGTGATATAGTCAACATTCAAAATTTAGAACACTTAGACATCGATGGACAAGATAAGTAATCAGGAGATAAAGGCCATCTTAAAGCTCTGTATTCTTGAGTGACCAGATACAACCCAATATCTAATCATCCATATCTTAAATTGACTGACACACAATTTATGTGAAATTTATCCTCTTAATTTCCCAACTTCTCTCTTGGTACTTTCCTCCAGGCTTATATTGATCTCCAGTTTTTTGTGTCCTAGCGTGACAGCCTCTTTTTATGACTATAATCCTCTAACCGTGTAACTAAAAAACTTTAAATCAAGAGTCTACCTAAGAGATCAATACAACCCTTCTAGTATTTAAACTCAATTTCAATCCAAAATCAAAAAACAGTGCTTATCATGCTCATGTTGATTAGAAACACTAGCACCTTAATGTAATCAACTTTCTAAACCAAAAAAGAATATTGAAGGATGCCAAGTAGGGCATACCTCAGAGAATTGATGAAAAGAAGTACATGAAGGAAAGGCCCACGGGGTCTAGGAAGGGTCCAAAGTAATGTAAATAAAATCTTTTCACTAAAGCTAGAGGATCTACATTAAATAAAATCTTTTCACTAGAGCTAGAGCATCTACATTCTTGTACCACCAAAAAGGATCTTATTTGATTACTTTGGTATAGACTAACATCGGAATAGTGCCTTTTTGACCAATATATAATCATATATTTGTGTATGCAATAATTACAGCATTAGCCTTGGGCACTGCTATATATATGCCATTCAACACAAAATGTCCAACTACATTGTTGTATCTCAAGCCCACAAAAACAGATGATAATGTTGAAAATTTTCTAACATAGGAGAGATAAGTTTTTCTGGCATGAATTTAGTTACATCTAGCAGTCTCTGAGTTATTTGCTTAGGTTCTATTGCATTTTTTCTCGGTATCATTTCTCAAATCATTTAAAGTGGAGTAAAATTATTCTTAGCCAGACTAATAAGTTAGTTGCTGATACAAAAATAAATGCACAAATCATTCATCTTCCAACCTCTAGCAGCCATTTTGAAAACAATTACACTCTAGTAGTAGATCAAGCCAATAAAAGTATCACATGCATACCCACTCAGTTCTTCCAATTTTTTCCTATCTGATTGTGCAATCACCTCTGAGATCCTTCTCAGAACATCATAACCCTGTAAAAGGAACTTACAATCATCTGCAAAGCATCCAATAGATCTATAATAGTAGGTGCAACATCAGAAAAGGCTTAAAGAAACAAATCTGTTCTATATTCATCATCAACCTTAGACAATATATAATAATGAAGGCAATAAAATGAACAAAACCTATAAACAGAAAAAGAATATCCATCCCATTAAATGTAGTAATTAAGACTTCAGACAAAAACAGAAGTGTTCGTTCTTAGCCTTAATGGCTTCAAAAGTGATTCTTGTCATACAAAAAAAAAAGAAAAATTGTTTAAGACACCTGTAAAATACAGTTCTGCAAAAGCTGGCACACTGTCCAATACCTCAATCTATATCACAGTGTTTATCAAATGACAAGTCCATGATTACATGCATAAAATGAATAAGCAACATATACTAAATTCAGAGTTACTAGATCTGAAATTTTATCAAAAAAGATCATATTGAAGTCCAAGTCCACTGAAATATTTTCTGGAATCGCAAATGTGCAAACTAAACAAAAACCTTGTGCAAAGGCCATGGATAATTGTTCTTATAATGGACTCACAACCTAGAATGCAGACCAATGTTAACCTTCCTATATCACGGCCTCACTTTTGTGCAGGGCTTGTGCTTCTTGCAAGTCTCACCTGAACCGTGCAGTGTGGTCCATGTTAGATGGTTTATTTTTCATTAGTGGGTTCAGAGGTTCTGTGAGTCAGATGAGGTATGCAGATATGTTAAGTGATCCTTGATCCTTGAACCATAAATCATGGAGTAATTCACCAAAAGAATCAATCCAAATTCACTTATGAAATTAATTCTGGCAGAAAATACATGCATGACTAAAGGAAATGTTGTAGCATGCCATGTGCATTTACACTCCAGATCTAGTAGGTTTCAATTATTGTTAGAACCCATATTGGATGACAGTGAGGAGGGAAGAGAGGAAGGGCAACTAGTGCTGAATAGCTAATGTTGACTAATTCATCGGAAGCAAATATTTTAAATAGTAACAGTCAAAAAAAGAGGTAAAGGGAGCTAAGGGCGTTGACCAATACAAAGAAGATAGATGAGAAATATAGGACACAGAATAAGAAAAGGAATGTCATGTGATTACTTTGAATGACCTTTAGCCATGCTTTTAGAAAATTCAGGCATCACTTAGTAACAAGATTGGTAGTACCCTGATAACATGCTGGAACCTACTTGCAATACAATTAAAACTAACAATTTTCCTTTTTAAGAAATACAATCTACAAATGAATTTTGTTCCCTAAGTATGACCTGGAAAACACTAATCTAGTAATAATGATGTCATGCTAAAATGGATTGTTTTTTACCTAAATACTTAATTGACAAGAAAAACTACAGAAAAAATATATATTATAAAATGGATCATCATTTTTCTAAACAATTAATCGACAAAACAATGCCTTCTTATTATTCTTACAATTCCATATGATTGAAGATGATATCACTTTGCACAGTTTATAGAAAAAAAATAAAGCTCATACTAGACTTCAATTACAAAAATTTTTATCATATCACACATATACTAGGCCTTCTAATTCCTTAAGGGGTTTATCTAAATGATCACAAGTTGTTTTGCATTATGTAATTCAAAAAAGAATAAAAATGACAAATCCAAGATGAGCTTCACCTTTAAAATTGTAGACTTACTCAGCTTACCAAGTGGCAACTTTTCAGCATTATAACCTGGATGAATAAAGATAAGATGGTTATCTCTAAAAACCTAAAACCATAGGCACTCAGCATCATCACATATCATACTTAAATAATCCAAGACATGGTAGTAAATTTAGAATAGAAATGCCAGAAAAATTAAAAATTGGTGATATGTACTGCCAAGGTATTCATTTAAAGGAACATGAAATACTATGGTTAGAATGTTGCCCAAATTAATTTTGTTCGACTATTTTGACCATCAAAATGATTTGTCAAGTTCTGCAGCATAAAGACCATTGCATCACCTTCCTGGTCATTTGATTGAAAATCATCATGAAAAATTTTCTTTCTAAATCTTGCATCTCCAGCATTTCACGCCACTACTTAGAATCTTAGATGGTACCTTTGATTTCCTTCAAAAGTCCACATGAACGTTATCAAACAGAATTGACCCAACAAAATGGTACCAATATAGCCCAGACATCAAACTTAATAGTTTGATTCCCTTCAAAAGTCCACATGAACGATTGCCGATGTATGCAAACCATGAAACCTGCTTCTCCATGTCTCAACTTCCCTGCACCACAATTTATTCTGTCCCTGCTCCCCACATCACCTCAACCTTGTCCATCCACTTAAGAGGCCCACTCACCTTGAGCCACTCCATCTTTTCAGCAAGGAACTGTAAGTAAATTTGCCACATCCCAGTTCTTGGTTCAAACCCTCAGAGCCAGCATCTGGAACTTTCTCCTTGCCAGCATTTACTCATCTCTTACACTTCCCTCATTGTCCCCTTTCTCTTGATAATTGTAATACCCATCCTGCCACAATCCTAAAAAATATGTATCCTGTGACTTCCACACTGAATAATGAGAAACTTGCAGCAGATAGATTTGAGCACAAAAGCTCATTTAAATGTTAAAACCATATGTTGCAACTAAGTACACAGCTTGCTGTTACCAAACGCGCTAGATCTTTCACCGCATCATAACAAGATCATTAGTACTCGCCATAAGATTCTCCATCCTTTCATGTCAAACAAACAGCTCCACCAAATGCATCATGCATAATGTTAGTTATTAAAAGAAATGTTAATCATGTGCATGTATAGACCGCTTACCTATTTCCAACATTTGCTGCTTCATCATGCTGATATTGCAGATAAGGGATATAAACTTGGCAATACGGGAATCAAGTTTTGTAGCACGAAGTTGACTACTACTTGATTGACAAGTCTTATCGGGTGCCTGCAAATAAAAAAAAATCAAATGTCTATGTTCAAACATATATTCTACAGAAATACTAAATAGAGAAAAGTTAAAGCTTGTCATCACAGAATACAATGCATAACTGTTCCATTTTCTGAATCGGTATAATCCATTTCCAGCCAAGTGTAACATTTTGGGTGACATTTAAACTCTTTGCGAAGACACCACTGGTTCTTTGTCTTGTCATAAAACTTCTTCTCAAATTCATGTATCGCAGCTTCTTGAGAAGTATAAGGACCTAGTAACTTGTCTTGACCTCTTACTCCAACCCTACCCCATCTATGGTAAACCATGTACCTTATACCATCATCAGATTCTGCAAATAATATATGGTTAGTCTATGAGTATATGAACAAGCTCTCAGTGATAAAGTACAATTACATAAATATGACTATGACAAAAACAAAAAATTATATTTATAAATGCACCATGAGTATCACAAACTTCAAGTGTAGATCTAATGCCTAGCATGCCAAATGGTCTAGGAGGAAAGTGTTGAGAATCTTGAGACATGGGGAGGATACAGTTGCAATTATATGCTTATATTATATTAAAGATGATAAAATGTGAAGCTTAACTTATGATAGGTCCAAAGATTAAAATTAAGCTACTGCACAATTAACTTGAAACATATAACTAGTGGATTAGTGTTAACACAAGGTACAAGTCATATCATAAAATTTACAAGTGGGAGAGAAGAACCATCAGATATTCAGAACTTAACGGGAATCTAGACATTAATTCACATAGAAAACTAACAAAATTTAGCATAATTCCTACTCCATCCTTTCCACTATGCTTTGCAATCTTCTATGAATGTTCCTCTTGAGCAGAACAGCTTCATTTTGTCTTTGCACTTGACTAATTATGGATCAACAACTATCACATTCAACAAACTAATCCATTAGTTTTTCTTTTTCTAACACGCATTCATTTACATTTCAAAAATCGAAAAGCCAAAATGAGAAAAGAATTTTTTTTTGTTTTAACAAGACCTTAGACTTAACCAAGTATCATAGATTTACATGTTGGATCAAATCAGAGAAGAAGAACAGAACATAGAAATTACAAACCTAGAGCCTGGATCACAAAAAACTTGTTGTTGTTATTTCCAACATTTGTCTGATTTAGGGTAGCACTGTACATCTCCTCTCCCTGCAACAAAAACATAAAGAGTAATTAAATCTGATGGGTTCCCAAAATTCACAACGTAAATTGCCATAAAAACATTTAAAGATAGTTTTGCATTAATACTAAAAAGCTGATTCAGGAGTTATTAACCACACAAAATTATACTTGACATGAACAATCAACAAGACATCCATCAGGTTTCAAGAATGAGGTATAGGCCAACTCCATAAATGACTAACAACAAAAACTGCAACAGGAAATCCATCTGATCTACTCACAAGTAACATCCGGTTGAACAATGACAAGTTTTGAAGATTACTAGAGAATATTAAGCAAGGTTCATCGTACCATGGTATACCACTTGGTACGAGCAGTATATATCGATTTAACAAATCGGTATGGACAGTACATACTAGTCTGCCGGTACACCTCACCATATCATATGTCGATACATCGATACGTGCCGTACCGATGGTCGGTCGATACACTGGTATGAACCGGCAAGGCGAACCATGATATTAAGAAAAAACCAGCATCCAAAAGAATTTCACACATGCATCTTGGTTCTTAATAATTAGACCCTAGACACGCAAGCATGTTCTTTCTATGGGGTAAAACCGCAAATAGCATGAGCTACCAAACCTCTGGATTAGACAAGCCAGAATAGAAGAAAAATGCCAGAAGGATCTATGTTAGGGTATTTCTCGGCAGTCAAGAAAACATTATAATGATAGCCATTATAAATTAAAGATTCAACAACACTTATTTAAACGAAGGTCAACCATCTAGAGATGCACTCCATGTTGAAAAATCTACATGCTCTCCTCCAACATACTTTTATTCATTCCCAGGCAAAATTGTGCTAAAGAAAAGGTCTTTACTTGGATACCTTGTTCAAGACATGAAAGCTCGACTTTATATGATCTGGGAGGAAGGGGTCCAGCACGGCGCCATTCTTTTTGGTCATTGTGACCCGCTTCTCTTCCTTATTGCCCCCCTCGTCCTCTTTATCCAACCAAAATCGATGAGATTAATAAAACCACCGCATGAAACCCACCAAGTAACCCAAACTCTACCTTCGGCATTTTCCACCATGGCATCGCCAGCCGCATCTTTCCGCCTCTTCTTGGCGCCCTTGGAGACGCCATCCGTCAAAGAATCCGCCTTGTCGGATGCCTCCGCTTCCCTTTTCTCCTTGCGGAGAGCGGCGTCCAGCCGGCGGACCTACGGAAGAAGAGAAGGAACTGTGAATGAGCGATGGGGTCTAGGGGGAGAGAGGGGCCAAGCGAGAGAAGAGGAAGGGGAGTGAAGACTTACGAGGGTGGGTTTCGTCCCGGAGGTATTGAGGCCGCGGTGGGAGAGCTCGGCGCGGAGCTCGTCGACCTTGAGCTTCGCGGACATGGCGGTGACGAATAGTTTCCTTTCTGCTGCTGATTCAAGAGAGCGGAGAGAGAGAGAGAGAGGAGTTGTTGTGTCGAGCACCACTTGAAGTTCAACTTAATAGGGAGGAGTGGAGGGAGGGAAACGTGCCGAGGAAGACTGGAGGTGGCCGAGCAGGGATGAGACCTCAGGCCCATGGAATTGGGTCGGATGTAGAGCCCTTAAAGAGATCCGGTTCATCCGCATCCGACCCAGTAAGTTTTAACCCACATACAGCAACTAAGGGTTGATTCCTCGTATGCCTCACCTTCATTTTGTTCTGCAGGTTTACCACATGACTCTGACTTGTTTCCCTGCTTTAGGACCGAGGATAAATCAGATAGTATATTGATGCGGGAATTGTATCATCCGATACACTTACTTAGTATAGATACAATTTTTCTTTTGTTTTTTCAATCTTTTTTTATGATTTATCTAAAACTCAGTAAGTTCCTATATACCAACAACGGTGTTGCATCGGTATGGACTGCTACAGTACTATTACAAACCTTGACTCGTTATACTACCGAAATATACAAAAAAACATATACAATAGGCAAATGAAAATTTTAAAGAAACAGACATTCGCTGGATTTTTTTTTAACTCACGATTGCTTCAGTGAAAATTTAGAGAAGAAGACGTATTATTGGCTCTTTAAGTCTTTAAAATACGGTCAGATGATGCCACCCAGTATATTTTCCTTTTTTTTTGGTTTGTCATGTGTCCATTACAAACCCATAATATAATAATATTGAAGGACATCCAAAGTCTTCCTAAGTTTCTTCTACATCCAACTTATATAATGTTTCATTTATCCTCGATCCCATTGAGAAGGGAAATCACATTCTACTCACTGGTTTCCTCTTCACATAGTTCACCAATCACTAGTCTTGATCCTCTTCATTGGTTTCCTCTCCGCTTTATAATATCTGTTATCCAATTCACAACCAAGCACAACTCTTGACATCCCATTGGAAAGCAGCTATATCTTGCACATTCCCCTCACTGGTTTCCTCTTCACATAGTTCACCAGCTAGTAGAGAAAATTGCCTCCAAATATTCTGCCAACACTCAATTCCTCACCATCATGCATTATTAGCATCCATCAAGTGCAAAGACACCAGATCAAAGTTTATGTGATGTGGCCACATGTGCATACGGTCTGTGGAATACCTGTAGGAAACCTGTGACGCCGGATCTTGATTTGCCCAAGAATCGTTCGCGACGGGGATCTGCCCAATAAAGCACCAAGATTCATGGCTCCTCCGCCGGAAAATTGGACGGCTCGAGATGCAGCACCGGGGGCGGAAACTGAGGTCCCGAGCCAGGATGCCCGGTAAGTCGTCCACGGGAGATAGAACCGTGAGATCGAATCGGAAGAAAGGCGTCCTACGTAGCGATTTTCCTTTTTTTTAAAAAAAAATTCTTGTAATTTGTTCGAATCGAAATCGAACCGAACTGGAATAGAAATCGAATCGATTTGATGATTCACCTATTCCAAACCAAACAGAAACTGATCTGATTTGATTTCGATTCTTGATTTATAGAAATCGAAACTGACAGTCCTAGTTCTAGACCACCGATTTCAATTACAAACCGGATAAGCATGATAAGAAATAAGAATATAACACTTCAAGCACCTGTGCTATATTGGTTAAGTGGTTAATTTCAAATTGATGATTCGAACCGACACCATCGATTTCAATTTTGATTCCAAAATATAGATCTCAAGCGATTTAATTTTGGTTCCTGATGTTGAGAACCAGAATCGAAACTGATGATTCTAGAATTGTGATCAGGACTAAATGTGCTTGTGTTCTTATGTTCTTATTTTCTTTTGCACATCGAGGCTGGTGATAGACCTTTTTCAAGTGATAGGGAAATGCAAATGCTGATTGCAAAATAATAATTCAAGCATTATTTGCAAAATAGAAACATTAAGCTATGAAGATAGTGCTTATTACACTTAGACAATAAAATGATCATTCAGTCTTTCCAGACAACAGGAAAGAATCTGCACTATGAAGATAGTGCTTATCACATTTCCAGAATCAAGATGTGTGGATAATAATAGTTGTTCTTTCTTATCATCCACATCTTAACATGCTATCTGACATAAGGTTAATACGCTGGGCTAATAAGCGTTCAATTTGTTCGGCAGGCAATCGGTATTAGTTTAGTGCTTTGGCTTAGGCTTCTTCACTATCATCACAGTGCAATGCGCATGATGAGCACAGTAATCACTCACACTTCCCAACACAGCCCTGCAGGAAAAATATAAATACAGTCCGATTCAGTGGAATTAAGAAACTCTGCAACCGAATGATTTAAGCATGGCTCTCTATTTCAGTTAAGTATCCTGGAAATGCTATTGTTTCTTCTTTAACTTGATAAAGTCTATGTTGGTTGTTTATAGTGATGCAAAGCCAGAATTAACTACCACATTTCTCAAAACTAATTATTTATGTGAGTTTGCTTCGCCATTTCACTCAACATTCCATTTGGAGATTGCATGCCATGTTACATCACATCCCTGTCCAAGAAATCACCAATTATTCAGAAATTTATCATCCTCCTATTATTCATAGGTGATTTACCAAAGGACATCTAAGGTCAAACGTACTTCAAAAATATGTTTTTGTAAGTTCATTGATTTGCCCATCACTTGGTAATATGCAATTTTCTGGTCTCACAAACTTCCCGTGTGCTCTTTGTTTTCCATGCAACTTTATTTTTGGAAAAGATCTTTTGATAGCTTAGTCCAACATCCAAGTTTCAAAGTTCAATATATCATTAACACAAATCAACTTTATTTTCTAAAATAAAATCACCAAGAGTAAAGAGTCTCCATCTTGTCTTTTCTTTTTTGTGTTTCCTATTTGTGCAAAGTCGAGATTTTATGCAGTTGCAGACAGTATACATGCCCAGAGTACACCGATCTACACGGTTTTACCATTTTTTTCAAGACTTCACCTGTTATGTGAAATCTATATATTCACATCCTTCAAATTACACTGCAGTCAATTTAATCAATTTAATATTGATGTCTAACAATAACAGTATCTTAATGTTATAAACTCAGTAAAAATTAAGCCACAACAGTGATTAAAAGGTTAAAAGATTAAACAAGAATTTCACTACATCCTCATAGAAATTGCATGATTGTAAATTATTGTTTCAATCCACATCTTGGTTTTTACATTTCTATGTTACAGTTAGACATGCCTAAGTCTAAAAACAGTCTGAATCTTAGCTCTTTGGCTTTCTTCCAAACACACAATACGAGAACAGCTCATCCTCCATTATCCTTGACCGACCATCTTTTCCAGACAATAGGTGAGTGAAAATCCAACAAACTCTATAGCTCAGTAAGAAATAAAGGTTAATATTTTTTACCATTTATTGTAACATCAAATATCTTGACAAACCTTATTGAATGCCATTTGATGCTATATTCCATCACAGAGTTTATATGTTAAATGAATCAGTTTCTAAGCCTATTGCACAAGGTGATTCAACAGGTGATGTTACACAAATACGGAAACTCGAAGATCAAAAATAGAAAGTAATATCTAAAAAATGCATCACTATGGTGACTCGAAGATCAAAAATAAAAGAAAACTATGCACCAATGTGTAAAATCAAATTTAATACGAAATGGAAAAAACATGTTACCTTTTAATTGCTCCGTATCCATGGCTTCCCACAACTAACATTTCAGCATGGCGTTTGTCCACTGCCTCACACAGAACGTTTCTGGCATCTCCTTCCACCACTTCGTATTCAACATCAAGCACCTATGTTGAGGGAAATTAATAAAGAAAAGGTCTCAATGAATTCTAGCATTCAACAGAAAAGTCCATAAAAACAATAATCTTTACAGTCCTCTTGGATTGGTGATTATTTTGAATGTCTGTATTACAATACACCAAATCCTTTTGCCACTACTGTGGCTCAAGAATGGTATTTGCAAACGTTAAAAGTGTAATTCCTTTGTTTGCTATAAGCTCAACGCACTTAATATCAAAATGGTCACATTCTTAGCTGCCAAAAGAGGCTTTTATAACCTTATAAATAGGATCACGTGTTTCTTATTTAGTTGAAGAGCAGTGCTTTAGACACCTTCAAACGAAACCCAAAAAGGAAGCACCATCTGAGAGACTATGTTGGGCAGCTTTTGTTGATGCAAAGAAGCAATCCTCAAAAATGTTTACCGAGATCACAAGATTAACGAACGCGAGTAACCATAAGTCTGCCAAAACAACAAACATAACTATGAAATGGCGGCTTCACTACGACCACTAGTTCACCGAATTATACGGCGGTAACGACAATTCACAAACAACCTCGCCAAGATTTGGAAACCCTAACGAAAAATTGAGAGCCACGAAGTTACCGAATGGGCGGAGCAGATATCCTTAGCTTTCTCGATCACCTGCGACGAAATCTTCCTCAGATCTGACTCCACAAACGGCAGCACATCGGCCGCTCCTGCGATCGTCAAGACAAAGAAAGACCCAATCGATCGAATCACAGGCTAGGGGAATGGTAACTGAATCCAAACTTCATATGGAGGGATAAGAAGAAGAAGGAGAGGTGGAATACCAGGGCTCGCGACGCTGATGACGGAGGTCGGCGTGGGCTTGGCGGTGACGATCACGAGCTTATAGGGCCCGCTGGGACGGACGGCAGGGGAGAAGAAGTGGAGAAGGGTCCACTGGAGGGCGTAGAAACTGTGCTCGCTATCGTCGATGCCCACCACCATCACCGCCTTCCCCACCGCTGCCGCCGTCGACGCATCCTCCGCCTTTGCAGCCATTCCCTCTCACTCTTTTCTCGTCCCAGAAAGATGAAGAAAGCAAGACAGAGAGCAGTTCGGTAGAGGTTCCAAACGGGGAGCGGTAAAGGCGGCGGGCTAATTGCGTATTAGCTAAGGCTACGTAGTTAGCTAGTTTTACTATCCCGATTATCATATTTTTAAAAATTAAATTAATATTTTATAATTATAAAAATAAAAATATCTAAGTTTATTTAACATTTTAGTTGGTGATGATAAATGAAGTCGATGATGATAGACAATAACATCGTTAGGTAGTGGGTGGTTATTATAGATGAGGAGACCAATAAGATTAAGGTCACTTAACAACTACATTGACGACGAGTACGATGACATACTCAACGTCGAATTTTGAGACTCATATTTTTTAATTATCATTAGAAGCATTTATCGGGAGCTTGACAATCGCTCGACTACTAATCTCTCAAAGATTGTTTTCCCGATCAACAACAATCATGACAAATAAAATTTCTCCTTTCATAAGCCCTCTAATCTCTCCTTTTTATACCTATGTCAAAATTGGCACGATAGCAATGGGAGTGATAGGAGCTTCGACGACCTTAGTTTTGGGTCAATGATCCGCCTAATAGGTCAACAATGAGGCAACCATCATCTTTGTCGCAAACACCACGACAACCACCATTATCTATATCGATGCCGATGTAATTACGAAGCAACGAAAGGACCACCGATACAACGAGCACCCCTTTTATCGCTCGATAATTACATTGAAATCAATACAGATGCAAAGTGATGAAAAAGCCACTCGACAATTACATCAATATCAGCATCGATAATGTAAATGCATAAAGACTCAAACATCTTATCGTTGCTCTCTTCGTTTATAATAACCATCTGCAGCCCCTAATAGTATTGTTATTTGCTATTATCAACATCGTCTGTCATCATCAACTGAAATATTAAAATTATTTTTTTTATTTTTTTTATTTTTATAGATAAAACCAACTGACATTAGAATAGACATTAGGATTAAGAAAAATGAATGTTTCACTGTTGTACATATAGCGATGCTAAAGGTAGCTTGAAATAACCGGCAGAGACGATACGCTTTCTATTGTTGGATTTCTGGCCCTCTCTTCCGCAACTCTCATGGTCAGCGCGGAGTCCTTGTGGGCCATCAGAAGGGCCACTGCGATAACCAATCACGAGAAAGGTATACGTCACAGGCGGTAAGCGTGTTCAGTCAGAGAGAGTATCTCTCATTAATCAAGGAGTGGACCTTTGCTAGTGATACCCCAGCCCTACCAAAAATCATTAAGCTCCTTCTAAATGACATCCTATTTGAGAGATGTGCCGAAAAGCTTGCACCATTCATCACTTCTACTTTCTTTTTTCCTCCTCTTATTTGTCTCTATTCTTTTATTATTATATCTTTCTATTTAAAGATACATCTAGATTTCAAACTAGAAGATGGCAAAACATGAGTGCAAATGTATCATGGCAGATGCAATAAATAATGACCCATGGCAGATGCCAATGATACTGCCTTCATAGATGATCCTATGCAGTAAACGATGGTCTAATCAATGCTATTGCGCCTTTTGATGATTACCTTGTTTTCATGTCATGCGTATAAAATAAGTGGATATTATCTTTTAGAATCTTTTTCATGCGAGATCATTATTTATATTGATAGAAGATCGATTTAAGGAGTTTATTTAATTATGTGATTTGAATATATGATTAATAAGAATCTATCCTTTAAAACTTGTATAAATGTTCATCTTCTCAATGAATAAAATCAATCTCTTTGGTAGTAAATTTAATATGTACATGAACCAACTCAACGATGATCCATGTGACAAACATTGTGCTCAAACCTTGACTTGTGAAAAGGGCTTTTGCCAACTAATTGGTATGCCCATGAATGGAGAGGATGCTTTGATTGGATTCCCAAAACAAATAATGAGGTGACAACCCACATGGTTTCCACCAAAGAAAAAGCTTCTTTTGCTATGGTGGAAGTGTGTGTTCTCGGAGGAATCACAGGCCCACCCTTTCCAAGACCAGCAGCCCTCCATGGGCCCCCACCTGAATCAAATCCCTCGCACTTCTTTCAATCAATTATAGTATCTTGTTCTGTGTTATATAGTTGCATTCCATCTTCTTTCGATTTTCTTTTTTGATTTCCTGAGGAAAGTAACAGATTTTGTGTTCTTCCCTCCCTTATTTTTATTTATTTTCTCAGTAAAGATAAACAAAGGATAATAGTAGCGAGTAGCTACGAACCCCATAAGAAGAACGTTGCTGATGGACCTTGAGAAGGTGGCCATTTGGTGAGCCCAGGAACCACCAGATCTGCAACGGGGAACACACAAAACAGAGGAGGAAAGATACAAGGGAAACAAAAGAAAGAAAGGATAAGTAAACTAATTGCATAGAAAATTGGAAGGTGCAATTACTCAGCACGACTCAATACAGCATCAATATCTCATTAAACGCAAGGCAAGACAAAAAGACAAATGCCATGGCATCATCACACGAGGCGAAAGAAAAAGACCTTCAATGTTTCACTAATAAAAATAACATGATTTTTGTTAGTGTGAAAACCCAACAGTTGTCTCAAGGGACAGAAATGATATTTGATGGAATACAGGTCTTTACTGACTGTTAAGTAAAGAAAGTGCATTTAAAGACTGTTAAGTACATAAGAAAGTGCAGCCCTTTCCATCTCAATGCAATGTAAAATTTGGTGGTCATCAACTTCTTACACCAATTGTCCCTTGATATCAACCAAAAGAAAATACCATAAAATATACAGAATCTTCTATGCAACTTTCATGTTAGTGTTTTTGGATATCTTCCCAATTGTTCTCCTTCCAGATAGAAGGCAAAGAGAAAAAAGAGAATGATAGATATAGACAAGGTACACAAAGCCCCCACTTATATAGAAACAACATAATTGAACCATTTGATTAAAATTTACACCAACAATATCTCATCTGACATTTAATGAAAGTAAATAAAATCATTTTGAGGAAGCAAAAGAATAGTGGCACTCGATTAACTTGATACATATATATACCAGAATCAATATTGATACAATCACAAATGGACGCCTTCACAGCATTCTTGCCGTCTGTAGTACCCCATAAGCTTGACACTTACATATTTATCCATCATAAATTTGCTTATGTACGTCTCCTGAAAACTGTAGTTCTGTCATACATCATTTTTTCAATAGGAATAAATAAAAATAATCACATGCTAATCTTTGCCTTAGTCTCTTCTATATTACATCTAAAAAGAATTAATATCTACTCATTATGTATGTGATAGTTCAATTGTATATAGTTAACACACTGTTTGGGACTTCTCCATGAATTTAATGAAAACCCCTTGGACTACTCAGTTGGCTGGACAAGCTCATGCTCATGGTGGATAAGATTTGGATCAAGGATTTGCAATAATAAAGTTCGTTTATTGAAGAAATAAAATGATTGATTCTAGAAACCATGTCGATCACTTAAAAGTTAAAACAACAACAAAATGGTCAAAAACCACTCAACCGTCAATCTTTCTTTAGTCTCTTCTATATTACATCTAAAAAGAATTGATATCTACTCATTATGTATGTGATGGTTCAATTGTATATAGTTAACACACAGTTTGGGACTTCTCCATGAATTTAGTGAAAACCCCTTGGACTACTCAGTTGGCTGGAAAAGCTCACGCTCATGGTGGATAAGATTTGAATCAAGGATTTGTAATAATAAAGTTCGTTTATTGAAGAAATAAGATGATTGATTCTAGAAACCATGTCGATCACTTAAAAGTTAAAACAACAACAAAATGGTCAAAAACCACTCAAACTGGTTCAAAATATGCAAAACAACAAAATGCGCATGTGAGATGACTGATAAAGCTACCTCAGGAAAGAAGAAACTATAACCATAAGCATATTGATCATGCAAAGACCACTTTTCCGAATTCAACTGAGCAGAGATGAAGCTCTCTCTCATAAATCCCTTGAAAAGGAAATGGCCCTTTGCTTCTTGACTCGGGGAAAAATTACAGAAAATATCCGGTCAGCAAGTAACCAATCTCGCTGTTATCATCAGAGATATGTGCTTCGACCAAAGGTTTCTCTCCTTGTATGCTTAGCAAAAATTCCCAAGACAGGAATTTTCACCAAAAGCACCACTTATATGCAAAGCTTAGAGAGAAAGCCTATAGGAGCACATAAATGTCTGATTTGGCTAATTTTGCATCATACCAGAAGAAAATAGTTCGATAAAATTTTAGCTACAATCAAGACCAATGGTGAAGGATATATGCACTTAGGAAATTCATTGTACGAGTAAGGTAACAGTTGCTAAGTGGGAGTCATCTTAACATATGAATGTTTCCATCAAGAAATAGTGTGAATAACATAAATGTTTCTTTTCTAAAATCAAGAAATAGTGTGAGTAATCTTAACATGAATGTTTTCTTATCCCTGATATCAAGAAATAGACCCTTTTTTTTCCAGTTTAGACAATATACTCTTGTTAGGCTACTTCTTCAACGTCTACGTTCAAGGCCACCCAGATTGTATTTGTGAGAAATTAACGCATGGCTAAGATCCAAAAATCACACACACAGTCAAACCTCTTTCTTACTAGAATATACTTCAAAAGGAAGTCTTCAAAAGTGACGAGCACAAATTTGAGTAAATCTGCAGAACTTGAAAAATACGAGGATCTCATGGCCATTTGAGGGAAAGTTTAGGGGCAACTAGCAACCAATCCCATTAGCATCTTCTCAAAACCAGCAAAGGAACAGAGATAAGTATCAGGGTGATCCACCATAATAGATTTCGATCACAAGCTGAGGCCAGAATCCTTACCCTTTTGTTTTGTTGAGATGCATCTTGCACCTAGAACCGTCTCATTCACCGGACATCGCCCGCATTATCAGCAACCAATCCCATTATATCCAATCTCACTGTTTCCAGAGTGTAAATTCGTTTTGGCAGAATAGAGAAAGATCGACTTTAAGATGAAGCTACTGATCTACGAGCAGAACGAAAAATGCTACAAATGAAGAACGTATAGGGCAAAGAACCGAACCGAACCGCATCGAGAGAAGACGAGAAACGCACCATTTGCCATCCCTCTCGCAAAGCGAGAAGGGTCGTCATCCCTCGCCAAAAGAAAGGTCGATGAATGGAAACACGAGTCGGCGAACAAACACGAACCGACGAAACACATAAATAGAACCACTGGCCCCGATTCGGGCCGGCCGGCCTTGCGGCCATCGGTTTGCCTTTGGTTGCACAACCTGAACCGGTTTATAAGTTCCCTTTTGTCTCCTAGTATAAAATAAAGGAACGCCATGTTCCCGTCGCGTTATATATTAATATAACGACTTAAATGATATAACAGCCATTATGTAACAATGATCATAGATTTATACTAATTATTATATCATTTTGTACGTCCATTTCTCATCTAACAGGAACTATCAATGGTTAACATTAGTGCAAAGGTGGGTTGTCTGTAATTTATGTACAACAGAATATAGTGACTACTGTTGCTGCAAATGCTCAGCTTTTAGTTCAACTGATGATTGAGCATAACATCTAAAGGGTTACCTACTAGCTCAAATCATTAATTTCAGTGAGAGAAAAAATTGATATTATGAGAATAGAAGTTGTAACTACGAAGACCTGCTAAATGGCCTCTTGCAATCATTCAGGATGATGGGAATTAATCTCGTTCAAGTAGGATATAAATATATAAGTTACAATTCTGATGTTGTCGGATGCTGGTGATACAAGCCAGGAGGGTGTATACACCTTCAGATTCTATAAATGTACTTGTTGGGGTGCCTCATTAACTTGGATCTCAGAGCCAGGAAAAAAACCTTAAGACCGCCCATATCTGATCACAGGATCTACAAGACTATTGACTTGGCAGCAAGCCAGCTATCAAAATGGCCAAAAAAACCTGTTTGTATCATCCAAAATATTGATAAAAGCAAATGCCACTCAATGACGTACTTCAAATCCTTGCGGAGGATGCAATGCTTCCATCCTCAGTCCCCGTTGAGTGAGATGGATGTAGACGCCCAGGTACATTCTGTGGCACAGCTACCATTAGAGTACTGTCACATGAATAATAGGCTAATAAGCAACTACTGGTGAAATAAGACAACCATATGAACATAGGGGTTAAGAAAGGAAAGATGGATCACCGGCATTGATGTGGTAAGAGTGTAGTTAAATGATTGACTCAACATCATTTCTTTTCAACCTGAAAATGAAATCTTCCAAGTTAATGATGGGAAAGGCAGCGCCAGCATGACGAGCCGCTGCTTTAGGGATACAGATTCCACACATTACTGAAAGCAAGTTCTCCAACAATACTATTAAGAGAATGCAAATAAAAGGTTGAACATAACAAGGAAACATAGTTTATGAAACTATGTTTTATAGAACAAACACACGTTTGTTTTAAATTTTTGGTGGTCGAAATAGCAACATATAGATCATCTTGCATTCATGTTCAGAGAAGATAATATTGTTTATGAAACTTTTCAGTATTAGCAAGTTTAATGTGACATAAATAACACTGAACCAATAAATGAAAAAAAAAGGGTTATTGACAATTATAAAAAAAATCAATTTTCAAATAAGAACTTAGTATTCACACCTTACATAGCCAATAGCAGCCAAGTCTGCCAGATGCCGCATTGTTGGCCTACCATGTGGACAATTCCAAGGTGAATTAAGATCCGCCAAATTCCGTAGTATCTAACGGCAATCAGTAAAAGAACATTTGCACATTAGCACCCCTCAAGCAATTGTCAAAGTTGTGGACTAGATAAAGCCAAATTTAATCAACAGCAATATGGGAATGCTAAAGATGAGTCAGGCACAGCCAATTGCACAATCAGGCATGAAAAGAAAATATATCGAGAAGGGAAAAAATGGAAAGTGCATGAGCAGAAGTATGTTTCAGAACTCCTGCTGAATCCTGCCAATTATCATGTGGATGTAGAGATAATTTAAGCCATATCATGACAAAACTCCCACCAATATACATCTTCAGGAGGGTAACTCACGTCCGTTACATCTATAACTGGAGTTGTTTCTGTGACTCAAATCCTAATCACTTACATTTCTGAGATTCTAAAATCAAGGTTAAACATTTTCAAAGGAAACAAAGTAATCTTTTTAAGCATAATACTCATTAATATGAAAATGGTTCTGTAATCTTACAAAAGAAGTAATCATTTTACACATAATAGAATTAATATGAAAATGGTTCTGTAAGAAAACCTAAGAACAAATGATCATTCCTGGGTAACCAATATTCAATTCACACCGAGTGTGATCATTCCCAGACTCCAGATAGGCAGGGAGCCTTGTGCTCTAGGTTTGCTGTTCTTTTACATATTTGCAACCAAGAATATAATTTTCTAGAAATCCCTCACATATTTGACATGAGCAGAAATTCCTAGAATCTTTCTGATCATGCAAAGAAACAAAAATGAAGTTTTACTTTTCATCTAAAGGGTAAATCAAAATAAGGGCTGAAGTCCCTGCCAAGAGGCAAATCCCCAAGCTCCAAAACAAAGAACAAGGATAATAATTTTCTAGAAATCTCTCACGTGTTTGTTGTTAACATACTTCATGAACATGAGATTGTCCTGAAAACAACAAATGAAATATACTGATCTCGAATAAATTACCTTATCCCAAGGGTTCAACAAATGAATGCTAACTGCACTTCTAAGGAGCTACAATTACACAAAACAAGTTTATTATAGTCTAATGAAGACAAAATTTGAATTTTGTTTGCTACCACAGTTATGGATGCCATACTGAAATGCTAGAATCATCAGGAACTTATGAATCTATATTTTACCAGATCTAAAATAATAGGATTAGACCGTTAGAATGCATTGTGTACCATGAATCTCTGAGGGACCAGAAACCATGCTGATAAAATTACAAAAACATAAATGAAAACAACAATAAGACCAAATTCGAAGCATACAACTAACAAGAACACATTAAAGAAGTTATATGTGCTTGTTATACCAAAGTGACATGGAAGATCCAGAACATCATCTATAAAAGAAGAAACATCAAGGAACACAAAGAGGCATGCGTGAACATGCATATATAAATGCACAATGACGCAAAAGACCTGCAATATTTGATGCTGTAAAGGCAGGCAAAAGCAACTTTTATGGAACCACTAAATCCACAACATAAAATGCAATCTATGATATATTCAGCAAAAATGGAAATCATGCTAAAAGCTCCACACAATCAAAATTTACTATATTATGTTTTCCAACTACATGCAATTTTGTGAGATTCCGACCTCCACCAAGGTCAATTCCATGTTGAACTTCCACAAGAATACAAGATTACAACAAAATGAGCTATAAAGACAACTGAACATGTTTTTTTGCATAAGTTTCATCAATTACCTTCTGCATCTCACTTTTTGTCAATGGATCACCAATCATTACAGATGTTCGACAAGCCCGTGAAGCCAACATAGCACGGACTCTTGATGGACAGACAGAATCAGAAGTGTCCATTTTGTAACATCCTATTACTCCACACTCACCTTGATTATCAGAAAGAATAGAAATAAGCTCCTTGACATCTGGGTCAGAAAATAGGAAAAAAAATGATATTATACCAGAAAATGATTCAGTTATAAGACTCTCAAAGATAACTAGCATAAGATAGAAATCAATCTAGATGTACAAGCAGTACCTTCAGCTCCAAAAATGATGTTTCTACTAAATGGTACAGCTTTTAGTAGGAATCGATGACCAGGTGATGCATGCATGTCTTCTATCAAGGTAAAACCATTCTTTCTAACACAAGGCACAGAAAAGTGTTAGAAGTCCAAACAACACATACCAAAGCTACTATCACAATGCAAAGAGTGCAATAAAAATTAGAAGCTTGAGTTAAAAATTTTCCTGTTGCTAATGGAATAAGGGCACAATTCCCAATAAGATGATCCAGACACTGGATCCTAAGATGAAACCCAGCAATTCAAGTAACTTGAATAAGCTAAGAATTTCATTCTTGATGCTGACTATATTGGAATTTAATTTTTTGTGACAGGATATTATTTGGTGGACACATCTGTATGATTGTGTTTGATAACCATATTTTGATTCATAAACATGTTTTATAGTGACAATTGGAAAATCACTGCAAATACCTTAATCTGAAGAACTATCAAGAATTTTATAAAAGTAAAACCATAGATTGACCTGAACATGTACCAGAACAATTAGAGTGCAGCTGAACTTGAACTTTCCTAACCCAGTTAACTAACAGGCCAGGTTTAGATTGAACAATTTCACGTGACCAGACCAACACAATCCAAAGCATTTGATCAAATCAATAAGTGACAGATAATACCCTGCGGCACAAGGTCTTGAAGGAGACCCAGGAACTTAGAGAGAGAATAGAAGATAAAGCAGTCTAAAAAGGTTGCCAAGAGAGATCATGATCTTGTCTTTGACATTCCCTACAATTTGTCTTTTATATTCCTAATACTGCTGAAACCTCTCTAACCTTCCCATTTATGTGAACAGCAAATTAAGTTTAGATCAGTTTTCAAAAAACCCTCCTCTCCAAGAATCTTTCAACAAAATCCAATTGTACAGTATAAAAACTTAACGAATTTTTTCAATATTTTTTCATGAACAAAAGACATAATTTCATGGATGCCTATAAAGCTATCTAAACTGAATCCCTTGCCACATACATAAATTGTTCTTGATGTCCTACTCCAACCTCCCTCATCCCTCAATTACCATGCCAAATTTCTTTGATCCAGACACTGGATCCTAAGATGAAACCCAGCAATTCAAGTAACTTGAATAAGCTAAGAATTTCATTCTTGATGCTGACTATATTGGAATTTAATTTTTTGTGACAGGATATTATTTGGTGGACACATCTGTATGATTGTGTTTGATAACCATATTTTGATTCATTTCAAATCAATCAACGTGACAGATAATACCCCTGCGGCACAAGGTCTTGAAGGAGACCCAGGAACTTAGAGCGAGAATAGAAGATAAAGCAGTCTATAAATAAGGTTGCCAAGAGAGATCATGATCTTGTGTCTTTGACATTCCCTACAATTTGTCTTTTATATTCAATAATACTGCTGAAACCTCTTCTAACCTTCCCATTTATAGTGACAGCAAACTTAAGTTTAGATCAGTTTTCAAAAAACCCTCCTCTCCAAGAATCTTTCAACAAAATCCAATGTGTACAGTATAAAAACTTAACGAATTTTTTCAATATTTTTTCATGAACAAAAGACATAATTTCATGGATGCCTATAAAGCTATCTAAACTGAATCCCTTGCCACATACATAAATTGTTCTTGATGTCCTACTCCAACCTCCCTCATCCCTCAATTACCATGCCAAATTTCTTTGATCCAGACACCTGGCTAGTACCAACCCCCATTCATGGGCTCACTGAGGCACCTCATCAATAATGACCTTGTCTCACCCTGAAACAAACTGTAGTTGGACAATGTTCTGTGCTACACATAACTGGCCTTTAAAGTATTCATCTGCAGAGGTTGAAAACAGACTAACCAGAACCCCTTCACTACTTTCCTAAAATTTTAAGTTGAAGCGGCCATCAATCTTCTGCAATAGCATTCAATTTCCAGGAAAAATTAGGACCTTAAAGCAAATTATCATGGAAAACTTATTAAGCATTGTTTAGCTATCCATTAGCTGATAAAACATTGTGACTTTATTTCAAGTTCATCCCAATGCCTTTCAGAATGGGCCTTATTACTACTATATCTTCAAAATTTTTCTATGAACAAACCAGAAATTAAGATAGGACAAAAATTCCAAGAAGAGATACTTTACATATTATGATAGATAATTACTTTTGAAGTAATCAATTTGTGTATAGAATAGTATTGTAAAAGACTAAAAGTTAGATACCTAATTATTTGCATATTCATGGAAGCTACAACTTCCTCCTCCGGTGATAATTCCAACCTCATTGGCCTGAATGTAGAAATGATATAGTACAAAAAGTATGGAGATGTCAAAAACCAGATTCTTATTAATAAGAAAAAAAGGAAAAGCAACATTCATGGTAAGATGTTAATTGAAGAAAAAAAGATAATAATAAAACCAGGAAACAGAAACACTAGTGCAAGTCATGACCACATAATATTGAATGATTTCATAGATTAAGCATGTAGTACAAGAGTAAGTTAACATCAATCCAGAATGGCCAGGCAAATAGTGACATTGGACACTGTGTACATCATCAGAATTGATCAGAAGTTAGAATGTCAAATTCATAGCAATGATCAAGTTTGCTGTTAGGACTCTAGCTAGGAGAGTCCTAATTGATAGGGGCAATCATGTAAAACCTACCTAAGCTGACCCTTATTAAAGAGGTGAAGAGGCCGGCTAGGGTTTGAAGGTTATTTCTTAAAGAAGAATTAGGAGTTGTAAAGGAATAGGAGTCTTGAGTAGGAGTCCTATTAGGAGTCTTGAGTAGAAGTCTTAATTGAGTAAGAGTCTTGAGTAGGAGTCCTATTAGGAGTTAGGGTTTAGACACCCTATAAATAGTCATGTATTCATCCTCTTTTGATAAGCAATAGATGAATCTTTTCTGCAGCCTTTGAGCAGCAACTTGGAGGAAGGAACCCCTATAGAGTTCCAGGAGGCCGATCCCCTAAAGAGATCAACCCTAAGCTTAGAATCTGAAAGGGTTCTATCACTTGGTATCAGAGCAGCATTCTTGGCGTCTCGCTGCCCTTCCATAGCCATCCATCATCTCTCCACAGCCGCCCAAAGCAATTCCCACAATTGCTTAAAAGATCGTCACCAAATTCCGCCGTCATCACCACCGCAGATCATTCTTTGATCTCCCCGTGAATTGCAACAGGTTCTGGTTTCCTACCTTACTGCTGCTGCAATTTAGTTATCCTTATTCAAAAATCCAAAAAAAAAATTGTTCCTATATTGCTGCATAAACTTTTCGTCGTAAAGTTTTCATCTCTACGACGAAAGATACATTGCAGAATTCTAACCGCATAACGCAGTCTATTTGATCTTGCTACTGCATTTTTTCTATTCAAATCTCTACGAAATTTTTATGACATAATTGACACTTCCTAAAGGCAGATTTCTCTTTGGTTTTGTCAAAAAATTCCTAATATAAACCATTGATCTTTTACATCTAATCTGCTATACTTAAAAATCTGCACTATAAAATTTCAGCCGCATAGCATAGTTTGTTTGATCTTGCTACTGCATTTTTTCTATCCAAATGTCTATGAAATTTTTATGATAGATTTGATACTTCCTAATAGAGGATTTCCTTTTGGTTTTATCAAAAAATTCTCAATATAAACCACTAGTCTTTTACGTCCAATCTGCTATACTTGAAAATCTGTGCTGCAGAAAATTTCAGCCGCATATTGTTGCCTTAACCGATCTATTTGTAATCTTTTTTGAACGAAATTTCTTCTACACTTTATAGATCATCTTGGCTTCCATCTAAGATTGATCTATTGAGGAATTCATCTCTAAAAACAATTTTGTGTTGCTGTAAATTTTCGTCGCAAACCGCTGAAATTTTTCGACGAGAATTCTGCTATCGCAACTTGCACCAATTTCTTTGCTGTTATACTGCCGAAATTTTCTTGATTAAATTGGACATACTTACTGTCATATACACTGAGATTTTGCTATCAATTCCCTCCTCAAATCTCTCAAGTTTTTTGTGGAAATTTCGTTGAGAAACCGCTGTTTCTTCAACGACAATTCTACTCTTACAAGACAACACAATTCTGCAGCAAACTTCCACTGATTTCTATCAAACCTTTGCTGCCATCTACCATAGATCTAAAACTTTCATCCACAGCTCTAAAACTCCACCAAACCACACCCTCAAACTACACCCAAAACGGCCACAAAACAAGCCTAAACCGCAGCCTACATCCACCAATCCACCAACCCTTTTGACCATCACTTCTCTCAACCCATACTTGCCTTTAACCCGACAACAAAAGAGAGATCTAAACATCACAGATTTGGAGACATATTCTATGGCATCTAGGGAGGCAATCAATGCTAAATTCGAAGCCTTGGAGGCGCGAATGGAGGATAAGATTCGGACTCTCTTTACCGAACTCAGTTTGGGCCGACCACTAAGCTCGAAGAAATCACATCAAGGAGAGAGCTCTAACCAATCGCACCAAGCCCGAAGAGATGACTTCCAAGAGAGGAGAGGTTCAATGACTGATCTCAACTATCCACGAATGAGGGTGGACTTCCCTAGATGGGAAGAAGGAGACCCGATTGGTTGGATCTCGCGTGCGGAGCGATATTTTCGGTACCACAAAACTGTGGATGCATCTATGGTGGAAATTGCAGCTATACATCTTGAAGGGGATGCCATACAATGGTTTCACTGGTTTAAATATGCTCATGGAGTTCTCTCATGGCGACAATTCAAAGAAGGACTATTGATCCGCTTCGGACCAACCGATTACGAGAACATTGACGTTCTAGCAAAGATCCGACAAACCTCTACCGTTCGGGAGTACCAAACCAGGTTTGAAATGTTATCTAATCAAACTCATGATTGGTCTCAAAAACAGCTATTGGGGACCTTCATTGAGGGCTTGAAGCCGGAGATCCGGGGAGAAGTTAAAGCACGACAACCGTACACGCTTATGGCAGCCATCTCTTTCGCACGACATCAAGAGGAGCGATTGAACCATGAAGCCCGAAAAACTAGGATCGCTTCTCAACCTACAATGCAGAAGCCCTCACCCCCCCCTACTATCAATCAAGTTCTTGCACCAAAAATGATGACAAGAGAAGAGCTTCGGGAGAGATCTACAAAGGAGTTATGTTGGCACCGCGACGAGCCGTGGAGCCGCGAGCATCACTGTAGAAAAGGGAGACTTCTTATGATTAAACTAGTAGAAGAAGAGGTCATTGAACATCAAGAAGAGAGCCTTGATAATAAAGAAGAAAATGCAGAAGAAGAGCCACAACCGACCGAAGTTATGGTGCATGCACTAGCTGGCTACTCAAACCCGCAAACGATGAAAGTTGAAGGCCTTCTCAAACAACAATCGATCACTGTTCTCATCGACATGGGCATCACTAATAACTTTCTAGATAGTAAAGTTGCTATCCGGATGGCCTTACCTATCGAGTATTACAGCAGGTTTGACGTCAAGTTCACCGACGGACGGATTTTGAAGTGTGATCGTAGGCGCCCGCAAGAGAAACTATTACTGCAGGAACAAGAGATAATTGGAGATTTCTTCCTCCTCCCTCTTGATGATCATGAGGCTATGCTCAAAATTGAATGGTTGACAACATTAGGTAATGTTTTCTGGAATTTTATGAAACTAATTTTGAGATTTTACAGTAAAGAGAAACAAGTGATTTTACACGGGAAACGTGGGGGCGACGTAATGACGATTTGCACACAACAAATGGAGAATGTTTTACATAAAGCATGCAGCGGCTTTTTGGTACAACTTGAGCAGCAAACTAAGGGAGAGCCAATAGAATTTGAAGATCCAAACCTACTTCCTTTGCTTGCTGAATTTTCAGATATATTTGACGAACCGCGCAACCTACCTCTTGCCCGTCGGCATGATCATTGTATACCGATTCTTCTGGGCAAACCTCCTGCTAATACTTGGCTATATCAACATTTATATCTGCAGAAGAATGAAATAAAAAGGATTATAAAAGAGATGCCCGAAACAAGAGTTACTCGGCCAAGTTGCAGCCCCTACTTTTCACTGGTGCTCTTTGTACGAAAGAAGGATGAAACATGGCGAATGTGGATTGATTACCGAGCCCTCAATGGCATAATCATCAAGGACAAATACCCTATTCTAATAGCAGATGAATTGTTAGATGAAAGAGAGCACAAGTCTTCACAAAGCTGGACCTTCGATCCGGGTATCATCAAATATGAGTGTGCAAAGAAGAGATACCGAAAACCGCCTTTTGAAGACACAACGGCCACTACGAATTTTTGCTTTCGTCACCAGAAGGTGGAATATCTTGGGCATATCATATCAGAGGAAGGTGTGATAGTGGACCCCTCCAAAATTGGAGCAATGCAAAACTGGCTGACCTCGAGGAATATAAAATTGCTACGTGGCTTTCTCGGTTTAATAGGCTACAATCGCAAGTTCATGAAAAACTATGGAAAGATCAGTGCACCACTTATTTCCTTACTGAAGAAAGATTTATTCCAATGGTTGGACAAAGCCTCCGTTGCCTTCGACAAACTTAAGGCAGCCATGACGACGACGCCGGTGCTAGCACTACGAAATTTCAACCGACCCTTCATTATTGAGGTCGATGCATCTGGAATCGGAATTGGAGCCATTCTCATGCAAGATGGTCGACCACTCGCATACACTAGCAAGACATTGTCTCCCTCCCATCAAAATATGTCAACATATGATAAGGAGATGCTCGCCATTATGCACGCAGCAACAAGATGGAGACCCTACTCGATCGGTCGACGATTTCAAATTAAAACTGACCATAAAAGCCTCAAGTACTTTTTGGAGCAAAAGATATCATCCCCTGAGAAGCAAAAATGGGTAACAAAACTTCTTGGATTTGATTTTGAAATAACTTACAAAATGGAGAAAGAGAATATTGTTGCAGATGCGCTTTCACAACTACTTGAGCAAGCTGAATTTTCGATCGTTTCACTTTCGACTAGCAACTTCCTTGAGGATATTAAGATGGAATGGCAAGAAGATCCAGAGACTAGTAAGATTATAAAAAAATTGGAGGAAGCACTAAACTCCGTGGCTCATTACAATTGGGACTCAAAAGAATTACACTATAAAGGACGCATTGTGCTTATGACAAATTCTACTTACATCTTCACGAGCAGATTTTGGACAAAGTTATTCCATATGCAGGGTACTAAATTGAAAAGGAGTATGCAATATCACCCATAAATTGACAGCCAGACGAAAGTTATAAATAGATGCTTGGAGACAGCCCAAAGCCACCCACCAAATATGACTACTCAAGGAGAACTCCAGACCCAGCCAAGTGTCATTATTGATCAACGGATCGTGACTCAACGACGACGACCCACTACTGAAGTGCTAAAACAGTGGGTGAACCTACCAACAGAAGATGCCACTTGGGAGAACTATGACAACTTGAAGATCAAATTCCCAAAATTCATGAATCGTCAGCCTCGAGGACAAGGCTGATTTGAAGAGGGCGGGTCTGTTAGGACTCTAGCTAGGAGAGTCCTAATTGATAGGGGCAATCATGTAAAACCTACCTAAGCTGACCCTTATTAAAGAGGTGAAGAGGCCGGCTAGGGTTTGAAGGTTATTTCTTAAAGAAGAATTAGGAGTTGTAAAGGAATAGGAGTCTTGAGTAGGAGTCCTATTAGGAGTCTTGAGTAGAAGTCTTAATTGAGTAAGAGTCTTGAGTAGGAGTCCTATTAGGAGTTAGGGTTTAGACACCCTATAAATAGTCATGTATTCATCCTCTTTTGATAAGCAATAGATGAATCTTTTCTGCAGCCTTTGAGCAGCAACTTGGAGGAAGGAACCCCTATAGAGTTCCAGGAGGCCGATCCCCTAAAGAGATCAACCCTAAGCTTAGAATCTGCAAGGGTTCTAACATTTGCAAGTTGACAAAATCTGAAATTTCTCAAGTGCCTTTAGCTTTGGTTTTAATATGTAAGAATAAGCAGCTTTTACTATCATTATTAATACAATGCCAATTTAAAAGATAATGGGTGGTCCTCTAGTTAAGTTTCCACCCTTCAAAATATGAACAGTAAATTTCTTAGTAGAACTTTCTTTTTCTAATAAACATTTTCCATGCAATGCTAGATCTGACATCATAGACCAACACAATTACCATAACAGGTAGGAATACATGATGATTGAAATTTGAGGTTATAGAAACTAAATTTATGTTCTCTCTTTTCCAAGGATTGAAATTTCATACCGTATCATAGTTTCGAGACTCGCTCGGTACGGTACAATACTATATACCGAACGGTACAATTCGGTATATCGCTCGATATATATAAAAGTAAAAAAAAAACTAACAGCCTTGTCGCCCTTTTTGGTGCGTGGGGAGAAGAAACCTTCTTCTCCCCATGCGGGCAGAAAGCCGTGAATATATATATGTATATATATATATATATATGTATGTATATATATGTATATATATGTATGTATATATATGTATATATATGTATGTATATATATGTATATATGTATGTATATATATATATGGTAGGCAATACTGAATGATACCGCTCGGTACGGGCGGTACGTACCGGTCCGACGGCATACCGGTACGCGGACCGCCCGCAACCGAGCGGAACGTTTAAAAGCGCCCCGTATCGGACGATACGGGGTAATATCGAGCGGTAACGAATTTCAACCGTTACCGCACTGTAATAGTGCTATAGTGCTCCAACGGTCACCCTTTCTCATAGTATTTAAACCTTTCTTCCCTATTTCACTTCATTAGATTTTCATGGTGTCTTAAACTATCTCAAACTCTTTTTTCTCTCCTAAACTCGATAAAATAACGATTTGTGAATTCAATCGAGGCTAATTTGGGAAGATTAAGAGGAAGAACTTTCTAATCAAAAGGTATGTATTCTCTTTCTTTAATTAGAGAGTAATTAAAATCTTTAATATTATGATTAGTGTGTTTCATGCATATTAAATATTGAAAAATATTTATGATGCTGCGATTAGTCATTTTAATGATGATTTAATCGAAATTTATTCGATTTTATGTCAATTCAATGTGTTTAATACCTATAAAGGTGTTTTCCATGTTTATAGTGTTGAAAGAGAAGTAATTGATGAGAAATTAACTATGTTAATCATGTAATTAGTGTATCTAATGATGATTTTATCATAATTTGAATCATATTGGATCAAAACTACATATTTAATGTTTCTTTTATGTGTTAGACATATATATGATGGTAAAATAGGTTTAATTAGGTTTTATTAAAGTTATTTAATGCTGCGATCAGTCATTTTAATGATGATTTAATCGAAATTTGTTCGATTTTATGTCAATTCAATGTGTTTAATACCTATTAGGGTGTTTGCCATGTGAAACTTCTTATAATGGACAACCATAACAGGCTGAAATACGAACCTTGAACAAGACTTCCTCAAAGCTCAAAAAATATATGTGATACTATTCTTACCTAATTTACATTGATTTTGCTAAACTTATACTATTACTATATTTATTTCTAACTTAAAAATCCTATCCTAACTTTTTTTATTTCAGATATTTTCGGAGGGCTCGGTACACACCTAGCGTACCGCTCGGTACACACCTAGCGTACCGCTCGGTACACACCTAGCGTACCGCTCGGTACACACCTAGCGTACCGCTCGGTACACACCTAGCGTACCGCTCGGTACACACCTAGCGTACCGCTCGGTACACACCTAGCGTACCGCTCGGTACACACCTAGCGTACCGCTCGGTACACACCTAGCGTACCGCTCGGTACACACCTAGCGTACCGCTCGGTACACACCTAGCGTACCGCTCGGTACACACCTAGCGTACCGCTCGGTACACACCTAGCGTACCGCTCGGTACACACCTAGCGTACCGCTCGGTACACACCTAGCGTACCGCTCGGTACACACCTAGCGTACCGCTCGGTACACACCTAGCGTACCGCTCGGTACACACCTAGCGTACCGCTCGGTACACACCTAGCGTACCGCTCGGTACACACCTAGCGTACCGCTCGGTACACACCTAGCGTACCGCTCGGTACACACCTAGCGTACCGCTCGGTACACACCTAGCGTACCGCTCGGTACACACCTAGCGTACCGCTCGGTACACACCTAGCGTACCGCTCGGTACACACCTAGCGTACCGCTCGGTACACACCTAGCGTACCGCTCGGTACACACCTAGCGTACCGCTCGGTACACACCTAGCGTACCGCTCGGTACACACCTAGCGTACCGCTCGGTACACACCTAGCGTACCGCTCGGTACACACCTAGCGTACCGCTCGGTACACACCTAGCGTACCGCTCGGTACACACCTAGCGTACCGCTCGGTACACACCTAGCGTACCGCTCGGTACACACCTAGCGTACCGCTCGGTACACACCTAGCGTACCGCTCGGTACACACCTAGCGTACCGCTCGGTACACACCTAGCGTACCGCTCGGTACACACCTAGCGTACCGCTCGGTACACACCTAGCGTACCGCTCGGTACACACCTAGCGTACCGCTCGGTACACACCTAGCGTACCGCTCGGTACACCCTAGCGTACCGCTCGGTACACGGTACCATATTGTACCGAGCTAGTCTCGAAACACCGGTACGGTACGGTATTGCAAACCTTGTATATATATATATATATATATATATATATATATATATATATATATATATATATATATAAGTAAAAAAATCATTTTCGTCGAGGCGACGTCTCCTCTTTTCTGCCCGCGACGTCACCTCTCTTCTTCCCGCGAACGCGGATTCTTCTCCCTACTCCAAGAGAAGTTGTCGACAAACGAGGAGGGAGGGTGACAGCGATCTCCAAGTTTTCCTCATCTTCTCCCTTTTCTTTCTTCCCTCGCTTAATACCACCCTTCTTCCTTTCTTTCTTCTCTCTCGGTCATCGTCTGGGGTGAAAACAGCCCCTACTGCCCAGTTGTAGGCGGTATTTTTCAAAATTGAAGACCTTGCTCTTTTCTTGTTGTTCTCTATATGTTTGATACAACTCAATAAAAAAGGAAAGTAGTATAGATTTTGAAGATGGTTAGAAGATCACAGGATATAAGCATAAAAAATATTTTAAATAAACATTCATTGTTGGAAGATTACTACAACAGTACAACTACTATATATTTAATAGAATCTGCAACAAATTAGGTTTCTGCCAATAAATAAATTAAGAATCCCACAACTGATGACATTTGTGTCCTAAAGAACAACTTCATGTGTTGCTCCCAGATCTGCATTCTGGATGAAGAAGATTAATGATGAAGCTTTCATCAAAATAGAAGATTAACAATGAAGCTGAACTTTCCATATCGTTTTACGTCTCCAGTTCTGTTTTCATATTCTGCAACTTTTCTTCATTGTTTATTTCTTCATGAAGTAACAACAATTGACATCAGCCATAAAACTGGAAACTCTGAACAAGTTCTTCCCATTCTTAATCTATATCTTCCCATTCGTAATCTGAACAAATCCAAAGCTGAACATTCCATATCATTTTACTTGTCTAGTTCTGTTTTCATATTCTGCAACTTTTCTTCATTGTTTATTTATTCATGAAGTAACAACAATTGACATCAGCCATAAAACTGTAAACTCTGAAGTCTGAACAAGTTCTTCCCATTCTTAATCTATATCTTGGCTTCTCCTTTTCTATTTGTGTTAAAAGGCAGCAAGTCTTAAACCTTGCCAAACAAATCTGAAACAGTGAATCCATTAGCTTTCAGCTGACTGCACTTCTATAATCCTTTTCACAAATCTGTTGTTCACTTGAGGTAAAAGTAATACATAGATGCTTTAAATCATATATTTAAGCATCATCAATGTTGCAACAGTATGTTGGGATTGTGCCATGTGAAGGACATGCCAGTATTGTGTTCTACTGGCAGGGAGCCTATGTAGGATAGCACAATTCCATGTTGGTGGGCACACAAATATTATGTTCTTTTGGCAGGGACCAATCTTGGCCGGTATGGTTCCATGTTAAATGGCACTTACTATGTATGACGATAGCATCCTTACACACCAATTCTGCACAACACCCTATGTCCCAAATTTTATAACCTTGCTTTTTACTGCCTTATCCCTTCTAAAAGTTCCAAGTTCCAACCTTCTCGTTCTTAGAAAGCTTAGAAGCCAAATAGTTTACTTGACTAAAAACTTAATGAACTAGTTAGTAACTTGATTTTCATGATATATGAGTGAAAAGACATCAACTTTCGTTTTGTCTCATAAGGCCTAGCATCAATGGAACTAAACATTCAGATAAGAGAATAGCAACATAAACACCCTTGTTGCATCAGTACACCTTTATTGATATTATGTTTAGCATCATCTTTTCAGTTAAGTTCTTAATGCTTTTTTTAATAAAGAGGATAAGGAATTTTATATGAACATATTTGGTGCAACTTAACAAAACTTATAGATCCCTAGATAAGCTAACAAAACTTTAGAGCTTGGATACATATTTGTTATTCACACCAGACAGACAAACGATCCTGCCAATCTCATCAGAAATTTATGTAGACTGTATGTGGTACAATTGGACATTGGAGAGGAAACCCCACAATCATATGAGTTTTCTATTATTTATATTTCCTTCTTTATCTGTCCTATTTCCTTTTAAGCATGGTATGCAATTTCGAGTGGTATGGCCCGGTACGGGTGATACGTACCGGTCCGATAGCATACCGATATGCAGACCGCCCGCTACCGGACTGAACGTGCTACAGTAAGAGAAAGAACTATTTAAAACCACTCGGTAATAGTAATACAGTGCTCCAACGGTCAAATTGACCATTGGACCCCTTTCTCATAGTATTTAAACCATTTTTCTCTCCTATTTCACTCAATTACATTTTCATACTCTCTTAAACTATCTCAAACTCTTTTTTTCTCACATTTGTGCTCTCCTAAACTCTACAAAACAACAATTTGTGAATTGAATCAAGGCTAATTTGGAAAAATTAAGAGGAAGAATTTTCTAATCAAGAGGTATGTTTACATAAGGATAATCCGTAATGGACTGAAATACAAACCTTGCACAAGATATTCTTCAAAGCCCGAAAAAGATATATGACACTATTCTTAAATAATTTACATTGATTTTGCTAAACTTATGCTATTACTATATTTATTTCTAACTTAAAAACCCTATCCTAACTTTTTTTTTATTTTCAGATATTTTCGGAGGGTTTTACACTTAAATTAGGTGTACCGCACGGTATCGTACCGTACCGAGCCAACCTCGAAATACTGGTACGGTACGGTATTACATACCTTGCTTTTAAGTACTTGCCTTGTATCCCCTTCAAAATTCACTAATTGCATATATGCTCCTCCAAAGTATGAATTTGCTTATATTTCATCAAGAGCTGAATTTATTTAAGCTAGTATCCTTGAGGTTAAGGGCTTCTGAGAATGTCAAAAAGCATCACTCATCATATATTAGTGTAAATTGATACCCAATAAGATTCTCTTCAAGTGAAGGTGAGGAAGAAGGATAAGGTGGGTAGATTGAAGTAATACTCCCAAAAGTTCAGCATGAATTGTACATGATTACCTCCTTAAAATGAGGGATAAAAAGGTCCACTTATAGTCTAGGTCCATAGGTCGAAAAGAGCTCAGAATTAACTATAGTAAACATCCATGGATTGACTGTGATAACAAGGGCACTCGAAAAATAAATCTGATTTCTGGCATATGTGAATTGATACATTTAAGGGGCATATCCACCAGTAGCCAAACTTAGAGGAATTGTAAGAAGAAAAACTAAAGCTTTTATTTCTTCCTGAAAGGTGCCACTAGCAAGTATTTTTGTAGGGGATATGCCAAATCTCCAACAAAATTTCCTGTGGCAAACATGGATAGGCATAAGATACACCAGCAACACTTAGAATGTTGTAAGAATTCGCATCAACATATGTGACATTAGAATGGAACTTAGCAAAGCTCAAAATGCAACAAGTGAATCGAACAAAAAAAGGAAAGAAGTTAAGTGTTTGGTTCAGGATTGTAATACAGGGTTCAGATTTTCATGGATATCATGTTCATCTCTGGAAGTTAACAAGAAAATGGATGGTTTAGTAGGCCAGATGACCAAGGATGGTTGTGAACTTCAGCATGTTTGATTAGAGGTGATACCCAAAAAAAAAGTGTATTTGCACACTAGTGATTTCTACAAGCAACTTAAAAATTTCAAAACAGCTAAGTTCATAGGTTCTCAGAAAATGAAATGAAAATTCCTTACTTAAGTAGGGGCTGTAAGTTCAAGATGGTTGATTGCGAGAGTCGTTCAAAATTATATTTTTCATCTGCAGCATGCTGCAAATAGAGAAACACAGTAAAGTGTTAAATGACATTCTACTTTGTAAATTGATGGTCAAATAATAAATGGTATAGCCAAGAGTTCAAACTCAAGGAAAAAAGAAACCATTTCACAGAAACTTCACATAAACAAAAGTGAGAATTGAGGATATTGTAAACTTTAAGAAAGAGATGCTTACCTGGTCTATAATAAACAAGTCTTGTTCTATCTTTCCAATAATGAACCCAAGATTGAACTGCCCAATGACCTAAATCATGAACAGATATTGAAAATGTACAAAGATCCATTAAATAACTTAACTATCTAAAGTATGATAGTATATAATTAATGTTCAGAAAGGTAATCTTAGATCACATATTAAAATGGCAAAGCTAAAGTACCTGAAATAACTAAAGAGCAATATAAACATAGTATATGCGTGACAGGTTAAGGAAGATTTGATGATATTAAATACAAAATCCAATGCTTTATCAACAATGAAATTCAAGTTTTATATGCTTGGGTTATAATATTCACAATAATAACTTATGGAATCAACTTGTGATCAATTCAAGGGCATATTGGGTACTAGACTAGTAAGTAGTAACAGTCCCATCTTGGGCCAATATCTACAGTTGTTTCAGTGATCTGGTCAGACCGGTATATCAATCAGTAACCGTATATAACATTTCGGTATGCTGGTATGTATCGACATTTCATAGAGGAAGAAAAGGAAAGAGAAGAGGAAAGGCGGGTGGAGAAAGAGGAGGAAGAAGAGAAAGTGGTGGAGGAGAAAGAAGAATAAGAAGGAAGAAGAGGAGAAGAGGTGAGAGTGTACCTAGTAAGAAGAAGGAACACGGCAAAAGCAGCGTTGGTAGCGGCAACTGTGGCAGCAATGGAGGCGACAACAGAGAAGAGGGCTTGCGAAAATTTCTATTTTAGATTTTCTTAATGCTAAGTTGGATGGGTCCCATTGCTATTTTAGGTTTCTTATTTTTCATGAGTTGGACCAGACCACTCAAAATGAGGTTGGTCCGCGTATTGGTCCACATCCAGACCAATACGTATCACCCATTTCATACCCATTTTGGGTGGTACAATAATCCTTGATCTACACCATACTTTGCTAATACTATATCATACCAAGTGTTTATATGCTCGGTTGGATTGTTGGTCCAAGTGTGCTGGATGCAATGCCTGGACCAATAAAAAAAATACTCATTTTCGATTTTCTTTGGTTTCTGATGGTTTTGATTTTTGAATATAATATATTGTCTACAGTATATATCGTGGCCATATCTAATGACATATCTAGGGCCACATAAATAATGATCATATATATCTAGGACTATATTAGTGATCATGACCATAAGGATTATATAACAAATTGGTACAAAATAATTTAATAAATCAGTCATACAACTGCAATCCATAATAACTTAATGAAATACAATACATGATACAAAGCATCCTATAAACCTAAAATTATGTTTTGTGACATTAAGGATTAAGGAGTCTACCAAAGATATTCAGATTGGTTTGTGAACAGCTCGAACTCGAGCTCCTGTTTGGAATCTGCTTGTTCAGATAATGTTGGATGAAGCTCAACAGGAATTTAGTTGTTAACCCAAACAAGTCAAGCTAAAATATGACTCCGTTCATTATGTTTGGATAGATAAGGGCTTAAATAAAAGGTGTAATATAATTATATTATATATTATCAAGTGTTGTTAGGTAGAGTTCCAATGAATTTTCTCCTACTAGTCATTAGATTTTGATATACTAGATTTGATCATAAGCTATATAATTAGTTGTCATGTAAAAACCTTTTACCATATATTCTCCTCCATATCTCCTCTTCAAAAATATAAAAGCCCTTACCATCCCTTGATGTGTCATTTTAGCTCGACCCACCAAATTCTTCCATCACCATCCTCTGGCCCTCTTTTGTCCCTCTCTTTCTCTGGTCTAAATAGGGCTGTCAAACACAGTAGTGCTTGCGACCAACTTGAGCTCATGTTCAGTTTGAACTAGAATTGTTCAAAAAGAGCACACTATCAAGCTCAAGCCAATTACAAACAACCATAAGTTTGTTTAAACATCAAACACAAACAAGAAAGCCATTTCTTCATGTTCAGCTCATTTACACATCAATATTGATGTTGTAATTTCATCTAATATATTCTGGTCATATGATGGTTGAAGATCTCATGGTACAGGCGAAATAGATGAGAGCACTAGATCAGATTATGCATATCAATCTCTAACTAATTATAAATATGGATGAACAAAGAAGTCCTGTCCAAGCTTTGGGCTGGACATGGCACTAGCTAAGCCCAAACATGGCAGACCTATATGCAATCGTACTGGTTGATAATGACTTGCAGCAAAACCACAAGTTAGTAAAATTGAGGTAATGACCTCAAGCGGTATAGCACTGACAATGAGCATAATGAATTAAGTCCACTGATAGATAAACCAAAATTTAAGCATTGAAATAAAATATACTGGATTATCCAGAATCAACATAAATCACAAGGGATGTCTACATGAAATAGGACAACTTATATGGGTACTAGATTCGAGCCCAACGGAAATAAGGATCAAAAGGGAATAAGGAAATATACTCGGTCTAAGCATACTTAATTTGTAGAAAAACAATTTCAATGGTGAAAGTACAAGTTCACACTATGCCAAACTTGAGGATTGAGTTAGTTATGTAGCACAACTTCACAATGCAGGGAAAGAATTTTTTATTTATTTGATAATAGAGAAAGGGAGAGAGGGAGAGAGAGATATATATATATATATAAACAATAGTAGGAAAAAGGCAACTACCAGACTCATTCAAGGATGACCTCTGAAGGTTCACACCTCCTGCATTTCTGAATCTGACTGCAAGAACAAATTCGTTGATACAACTTATGATAAATAGCATCACCAATTATAACTAACAGAGGAGCAAGAACATAAAGGTTAAAAGAATATTCTGTCCTCTAGATTCTAGAGGAAAAAAGTAAAGCGCAATCAAATCAAATAAAGGTACTTATGAATTAAAAAAACTAATCAAAGGAAGACTACACTTGTTAGAGCAAAGTCATCACTGGTTGAGAACTCACTTGATGCCAAAGTTTGCAATACCTCAAGATACGGTTCCAATCGGTCCAACAGGTTATCAATATACAGATTACGGACCAAGGCAAACCAGATTGTACGCCAATACCGGACCCGTACCAGATGGCATAAGACATGTACCACCCTCATATACCCTGTACAATGAGCATAATGAATTAAGTCCACTGATAGATAAACCAAAATTTAAGCATTGAAATAAAATATACTGGATTATCCAGAATCAACATAAATCACAAGGGATGTCACAAAGACATTTTTCCAAATCCCAACGAAAACTTGATTGGCATGTCTAAGTAATTGAGTAAGCAACCATTACATAGGCACACAATTAGCATGGTTGACTCGGTGGAATAGCAACATGAGCTCATAATGAATGTTCAAAGTAATGGAAATGAACTACATCTGATTACCTGCATTTGCCCAAAATATTCTTTTTTGAACAATCTATTCAACTCGCTAGTAGCTGCAGCCAAAGATTCTGCTTTTCCCTCATTGTTTTCTGGTTGAGAATTTTCAACTGTTGCAGCAGTATAGCAGCTGAGATAGGCAAATCCAACATGGATATTATGTCTTGTTAAGGAATGAAAGTAAAATTAATTTGTAGAAAGTGATATAGTCAAAACCTTCCCATCTTTGTTCTGTGACTTCTGTCATCGGACTGTTTGCTAGAATGCAATTTCGTAAACTTCAACTGTGTCTTCCTTCTAAGATCATCCATCCTGAATTGCAAAACAGTGTAACCTTTTGAACTAGAACAAGGTTTTATAGTATCAAATTTTTCATCATGTGATTCAGATGATGGTGGTAAGCTTGATATGTTTTCTGACTTCACTTTTAAATCTTCATCAGAACATACTGTAGCATCAGCAGGTGATATAGGCACATCCTGCATTTCTGAATCTGACTGCAAGAACAAATTCGTTGATACAACTTATGATAAATAGCATCACCAATTATAACTAACAGAGGAGCAAGAACATAAAGGTTAAAAGAATATTCTGTCCTCTAGATTCTAGAGGAAAAAAGTAAAGCGCAATCAAATCAAATAAAGGTACTTATGAATTAAAAAAACTAATCAAAGGAAGACTACACTTGTTAGAGCAAAGTCATCACTGGTTGAGAACTCACTTGATGCCAAAGTTTGCAATACCTCAAGATACGGTTCCAATCGGTCCAACAGGTTATCAATATACAGATTACGGACCAAGGCAAACCAGATTGTACGCCAATACCGGACCCGTACCAGATGGCATAAGACATGTACCACCCTCATATACCCGGTACAAGGTCAGTAGCACCCTGGTATATGGCGATATAGGCCGTGTACGACAGTTTTTTTAAGTTTTTTCAAAACTCAATACATGCTAGTGTGCCAATTGTCATCGATAAAGACAAGTATGGTACCAGTCTGACCCCTGAACAGTATAGTACTGATACATGAAATTGCAAACCTTCATGCAATAAATCAGTTTAATGATTTGGCACAACAATCAGCAATCCATCTATCAATACATTCCATAATGAATAGGATATTGGGTTCAATTAATCTGGTAATGACTCAATCCAAAACTGTATAACATTTATGTACATATACATTAAAAATAAAATATATATACCAAGGAAGAGGAATAAACTCTAGCCACTATCACCCCCCTTGTTAGTACTTCTCGTGTGCCTAATCCATCTTCAGATCAGCACCACTATTCTCTTCCAAAATTTCGCTAGCTCCACCATCTCCACTGACAAGCTATCATTGTTAGCCCTTCTCATTATCATTCATGTTATCATTCTCCTAAACTTAGTCTTCTCTCTCCATCTCTCCCTCTCTCTTCTCTTTTCTCATGGTAGCAGGTTGGAGGTCCACAGAATGGAGCACCTCATCCCTCCAGCTTTCCCACCACAGGTTGCACCAACTATAGTCCCATCATGATACCATTGCTAGAACCACAAACACCACCCTCAACTCCAGCACTCCCAACCACTAAAATGACTGAATCCCTGCCTTCATGACTCCATGCTACCATAGACCTGAACCAGAAACTTCACACAGCTATCAAGTGAGACACTAGATCCATATATGCAATCCCTTTGGTTTAGGTTTTCTCTTAAGATGACCATTTTCATTTTATGATTGTTTTGTAAAATCCCTAACTACTATCAGTTGGTGTTGCCATTAGAAGTGACGCACTTCCTCTTCCTCTCCCTCTCCCATTGATAGATTGGATCAGAGATATAGATACTCTCCAAAAAGGATATATATTAGCTACCAAACAATATGAAGAACCAGATCATAAATCGACAGAACTTGATCAAATTTTGATTAGCCTAGTGTCAGTTCTAATTTAAAGGCCTCAGACGAAGAAGCCCTTCATCTAATGGTTTCCTTTTATGATGGGCAAAGGTGATGATGTCAATCTCAATGTAGGATAGGCACAAGAAAGGGAGGGCCATTGATGAAACTTTAATATGATCGGCCATCTTGCTTCACATATGTCAATTTATGCTCTTGTACCGAAAAGCTTATAGTTAGATAAATTGCTACTTGCAGTCTTCACCGCTATGTAGCATTGAGTAATCCAGGCATAAATGATATACAAAAAGCAGCATAAGAGTAAAACTGACATCTCTCTGATCATTATGATCCTTTATCTTAATTCTACATGATAACTCTTGATTGAGTGACAATCACAATATTTGGTGACAAGGTATTGACATTAATATGAATTTCTCTTTTTTCTGCTGTGGTAAGCTATCTATGAGCTGTCCAGCCACCATTCATGTGCTCAGCATGACTAATGCTCTTTTGCATATCAAAGAGTTGGTATCAGACTCCACTTCTATTAATGCTCTACATGTAGAAGTGCCAATCACAAAGGCATTCATTGATATCAAACTCCACACCTTATTTAAATTAAAGCACCATAAACTGAACAAAGAATCACTAGTCTGATATCAATTGTGCTTCAGTAAATATGTTAACCACATAAATTTACTCCTGATGGTAATTTATTCAATCACAACTTAGTGGGAATACTAAAATTAAGAGGAAGAAGCAAATTGCTCGTCCATTGTTTTGAGTATCGAAGCAAGTCTTGATGGAGAAGATTAGAATGTGAAGAATTATGTACAAGACTTTGTTAATAGTTTAAGAACTTCAGAAAATTTTAGCATACCTCATGAGATCCTCTATCATGAAAATCACGTTCGCTGGAAAAGGAGATTTCCTCTTTATTAGAGACATCAGGTGGTACTTGGCATTCTAGCAACTCTATTGTATTGGCTCCAGGTGAATCATCTTCTGGAACATACTGATGGAATTCTGAGACTGAAGTCCGCATAGCTGAACTGGTTTTCCTGACTTGACAGGAAGGTGTTTCATGTCTCAACACAGGCACTTCAGACAATACTTTGCAACAATTCTCATGTTTCCTCTTGTTTGGAGAAACAAAATTTGTAAGAGAAGACTGAACAAGATTTGAACGAGTAGAATTATTATTCCTTTCTAGTCTAAAATGATTTATTGTCATCTCATCAATCTTTGGCTTGTGAAAGTCACTTGAGGGCTGAAACTGATGGGCATGGGCAGAAGGACTTCCAGAATCCTTCATTTCACATAAACTAGTATTCACTTTTTCTGGCATAGAGTTTTTTTCATCAAGGAGAATTCCTTTTTCCTCATCTAACTCTTTAACTTGCAGGATCTTTGGAGAATTGTCTTTAAAAAATACTTGACTGCACTCACCATCTTCAGGAGATAATTCCTTGGATGCTGATAAAGGATTTTTGTCCTCTGAAGCAACCACTTGCGATGTATGTGCTTCTTTCTCAGGCTTTTCAATCATATTAACAGTATAACTGCAGTGATGAGGATAGTATATCTTCTCAACCTCTGCCCTCAGGGAGAGCATAAGGGCACCCTCATCAGAAAAGAAAATTTTCCGCTTATCAGGAGTAACATTGACATCATACGATGTGGTTGGTATGATAAAGTTCAAGATTGCGATGGGAAACTGTTTGGAATTTGAATATCTATACAATTCATTTACAAGTTTACCAACCTTTGGCATATCTACAGGTCTGCCATTTACATAAAAATATTGCCTATCTCCTAAATTACGACCGCTACCATATCGAGACTTAGAAAGAAAGCCTTCAACTTTGCAACCCTCTGATACACATAAATTCAGTGGCTCTAAGCACTGCAAGGTACTTAGACCAAATACAGTTATGATATTATCTTTCAATGAACTGCTTCCTTGAGTTTTCAGTACCATGGACTTCGAATTTTTTCCAGTTGTATTTGTGCAAAGCAATCGAACACCCTTAGCGATTAGGGCATATGCCTGCGATAAGAGAAAGGCAGTTTATCATCATTATTATTTAAAACATTAAAAGGAGGAAACTGATTGAATGCTGAAAGCATCAGCACTCAGAATTATCAAATACCATATAGGACACTTTAATGGGAACTAATCAAATGCTAAAAACAAGCAATGAATGCACCATTAAGGAGAGGAATAAAATTTATGTTATGTGAGAAAACCATGAAGATCCTTGGACCTTAACTTCGCATACAAAATTTTCTTGTGAATATGCAGGATCATGTTTTGATACTTCAGATGAAGTGAAAAATTAAAAAACTATCGGCCAAATGAAAATAGACATAGATGATTCAATAAGTAAAGCATAGGAAGGCCATCTCACATTCAATAAAGAAACAAGCTTTCCGTATTCTCGTCGTATATTCCGACTGAATTCCTTACTTCGCACTGGCAAAGTGGAGAATAACTTCTCAACGGTCACAGTGGTTCCAACCTGTCGTGCAATCTTCCTTTCAGCTGTCACTAAACCAGAATGATCAAAGATTAAATGTGTACCAAGTGGTTCATTTTTTGTTCTTGTTTCAATAATCAAATTCCCCAAGGTACAAAGGGAGCTCAGTGCTTCCCCTCTAAAGCCAAAAGTTCTCAGGGAGTAAAGATCAGAAAATTCTGATATCTTAGATGTATGATGCTTAAGGGCAAGGGCCTGCAGAAATTAAAGAAACTGTCATTTCTTAGCAAAAAGTTAAAAAAAAGTAAAGATATATCCTTCCATCCACATGCCCCAAACCATGATGATAATCACTATTGGGAATGCAACAAAAACTAATGTGTTATTTCTAATGGATAGAAGAGAGTGAAACATAATATTAAAGAACACTAAAGGAAAAAAAGAAGAAACAAACTTAATTGGGCTGTTATAAAAATAATAACAACTTTTAACAGCACCTAACATGGTCATTATTTCAATGTCAAAGAACATAAGCTGCAAGAGGGAAATTGAGCAGAAGTTGAATGGTGAATAGATAAAAAGGATCACAGCCATCATACAATATGAAAAAGCAACTCCTAATTGCCTTTACGAGTACTCCTCTCATTGTTCCACCAGGAAATACTGATAGTTACAGCATCTAGTGATTCAAATATGTGCTCCAGTTTTTGCCTGGCTGATTAGTAGTTCTTGTATCAAATTAATAAAAATCTTAAGCAAATTTTAGCTTTCATCTGGAGACTAACACTGTATACCTCTCTCACCATAAAAGATTTGACATGTGAAAACCTCAGGCAGTGAAGTCTTTTCTTCTGTATGAGGAAGAAGGACCAATTTATAAATAAAGAATGTACCATGATCATCCAGCAAATTTTAGTAGGCTCTTTATTGGACAAATGTAGAATTTAGAATCATGATCTCAGCTGTGTGTGAGCTCCATCTAGCTATACTTTGACTAAACCTTCTTGTTAAAAATGGTCTTGTTTGTTACAATAAAGGTCCTTATCCTATGTGATAGAGCCCTGTACACCTTCTCACACAGCTAAAAATCCAAGCTGCTGACTATATAGTATATACACAAACACGTACACCCAAAAAGAAAAAGAGAACAAAAAGAAATATCCTGATATAGCAAGCAAGTTGATCAACGTTTCAGTTGACCTATAGCAATATCACTACATGTACACGACTAGCAATGTAAAACTACAATGACATAAGTATGAACAGGAAAAGAAATAAGTTCCTGAAGAAACCAAAAGATCATAGTCTGTTAACATACATTATGATTTATGCATCAGAAATCATTTGATAAATTCAGATGTCACCAAGTACCTGAAAATTTTGAGGGGAGATACCACAACCATTGTCGATAACTTTGAAGTACTCCTCGCCATATTCCTTCAGATTTATCTCAATACTGCTTGCACCAGCATCTAAGCTATTCTCGACCAACTCCTTAACAGCAGACGAGAGGTCCAAGATCACTTGCCCCGAACAAATTCTATGAACCACGGCCTTATTAATCGGCTTAATGACTTGTGAATCACCCTCCCCTTCCATACCAACAAGCTCAAACGATCACCTACAGCACACCCATGTATAAAAACTCATGGCCACCTAAATTTCTCGCTGCCATTAGTCGGCAATGGTGTGCAAAGCAGATTTAACGAGAATCAGAGGATCAGAGAGATGCCACGATGCGACGAGATGAGGATCGTGGGAATGGTCCGAGGAAGAGATTTCGCGAGCGAGTACGGTGCCGAAAAGAGCGGTGGTTGATCGATCCCGTCTCAGGCAGGAACGCGAAGAGAGGACCGGGAAAGCAAGGATTAGAGAACAAATTTGGTAGCAGCGCAAACAAAGAATCGACGAGGGTGAAAAGAACCCTGAACCGTGACCATTTGACAGTAAAAGGGCAAGCGGATTCGTCCCTGTTTACGCCAATGAAAACGGGTCGGATAAGATTAACGGGTCAACCTGGTTTCCGGTTCAAGAATAGGCCAAACCGGATCCGTAAAGACACAAATCTGGGCTTTTGGTTTTCCGATCGACGAGTCGGGTCCGATTCGGAACAGCTTTAAGGTGTTCCGATTCGGAACACAATCGGGACACCTTAATCCGAGTCAGCCCCACTCGGATCTGAGCTAATAATTAGATTTTTTTTAATTGACTTACAAGTATATTTTTTATAATGAATTACGACAATATAACACCATTTAAAGATACGGCAATGGCTGTAGGAAGCCAAAGCACTTCACATTGGAGTCAGTCCGATCTGACAGTAAACGATAGTTATCAAATTAGAATCGGAAAGTGACTCACTCTAGTCTTAGGTCATATATAATGACTAGTCAAATCAACCGGTCAATTAATCCAACCATATATTTAACTAAAAAATACTTTAAAATATATAAATAATTAGAATTTATATTCAGTAAAAAAATTTTAAAATACCAAAATTAACAAAAAATATTGAACAATCTAAGACAAACGAAAACAAAACTCTAATTATATAGAATATGATAAAAATAGTAACATCAGCCATCCTTATATATACAAACTTTTACAAACATTAAATAACACGTGTTAATATTTAAAAATTAATTTCATCCATCCATAGAATAAATTATTCAATTATATAAAAAAATATCTTATCCCATATAATTAAGATGACTTATAATGTTGAGGGACAATGTCATTGACGTTTTGATCAGCCTAACGTAGTCCGGACTCATATACATATGGTTGTCCAAGGTCTCTCCAAGGTAGAAATATCGAGCTCCCAAGGTGTCACCTATACTAAAACCAAGGTGGAGAGAGATTTTCCGACCCAGTCCCTATAATATCTAAATTAATAATCTGATGTGTATGAGTGTAGATGCAAGTAGTATATATATATATATATATATATATATATATATATATATATATATATATATATATATATATATATATATATATATATATATATATATATATATATATATATATCCTCTTTTCTCCACCTGATGGGCTTTTTGTACTTGGTCCTAAAAGGATATAAAATATTCCATGGAACATTTTGTGAGGAGACAACCTCTAATCGTCTTCAACAGCTTTCTCTTATCCTATTGTTTATATGGGTGATAAGGGAGGGATAGTTTATAAGCACTTGTCTTAGACTTTTATTCACGTAGGCAAATAGGTGGAAGGTATCCTTCATCTTCTCTCTCCACCCTGGATACTAACTATGTATTATCTATCATTTGTCGCCCCCCCCCCCCTCCCCCAAGATGTGCTTCATGGCTCTTAAGAGGGTTTAAAGTATGGCATCTAGTTCATCCAACATATTCACCTTATACCTCTTCAAACCATTATCGAGCTCGCAACACGTATAACTTGTTCGACATATCTAGTCCATCATGCCTCTTGTATCATCGGGGAATGCACGTTAGTCGGATGAGGTTGAGTTTCTCAACCTCTTTGTTTCTTCTCGACCTCCACGACTCAACAAATGTGGGGGTTGAGCTTTTTGACCTTTACGCCTCAAGCGGAGATGGGGATCGGGTTTCCCGATCTCCACGCCTTAGGCAAAGGTGAGGATCAACCTTCCCAACCTCCACGCTTTAAGTGAAGGTGGGGGTCAGGCATCCTGACCTCCACACCTTAGTCGAAGGCGAGGTTGGCCTTCCCAACCTTCATGCCTCGAGCAAAGGCAAGGCTCGAGCTTCCCAACCTCTATATCTAAGGTGGAGGTGAGGGTCAAGCCTCCCAATCTCCATGCCTTAAGTAAAAGCAGGGGTCGAGCCTCCCGACCTCCGTGCCTCAAGTAGAGGCAAGGATCAAGCTTCTTGCCCTCCACGCCTTGGGCACAATTTTATCTTGTGTTTCTCGCTATGATGGATTTATTTTATCATAGGTCGAGTTTTCTTGACTCATATACCTCTGGTACATTTTCTTGTATCTCTTCCCATGGCAGGTTTTTTTTGACACAAGTCGGGTTTTTTTACTCAGTGTCTCGGGTACATTGTCTTGTGCCTCCCGTATTAGCATATTTTTTCTAGCACGAGTTGAGTTTTCCCAACTCGTATACCTCAAGCACATTTTTTTGTGTGTCCTACCATGATGAATTTCTTCTAATGCGAGTTGGGTTTTCTCAACTCATGTGCCTTAGGCATATTTTCTTGTACCTTCCATCATTGTGAGCTTCTTTTGACGCGGGTTAGGTTTTACTAACTCGTGCATCTTAGAAATATTTTCTTTTGTCTCCCACTATGATGGGTTTCATGGGCCACTTGGCACTTCTCCAAAATGTCCTTTCTGCTAGTTACAAGTGTCCTACAAGCCAATAATGTAAGTGATGATATACGTGACATACTACACAGTCTTTTTAGTTATTTTTTATTATTATTATTATTATTATTATTATTTATTATTATTTCTCATTTTATATTGAATGGTGAATATATTGTGATGTCCTTGTATTTGTTTAATGAGAATTGGATCATGATGAGATTATGATAATGAGACCAATTTGCTTATAACATATACCCTAAATATTCCTAGTCATAAGTTACGCGAGAGGGTATCGAGATAATCAGATAGATTGGTGTACTATATACCCATATATATATGAAGAGGCAACTGGTTTCATAGCTACTATATAGGGATACTAGAGGGATATAGTGGTAAGTGCTTATTGGAGAAGAGTTTACATGAATGATTCACTCATGGAATGTTGGATGATTAATAATACCTCATCGTTAGACAATGATTCCGTGATCCAAGTTGTGTTTGGTCCTTAGACTTGAGACACCAAAGATTCCTTGAATGAGTACTCAACTCTTTTATTATTATTATATTATTATTATTATATTATTATTATTATATTATTATTATTATATTATTATTATTATTATATTATTATTATTATTATTATATTATTATTATTATATTATTATTATTATATTATTATTATTATATTATTATTATTATATTATTATTATTATATTATTATTATTATTATATTATTATTATTATTATTATATTATTATTATTATATTATTATTATTATATTATTATTATTATATTATTATTATTATTATATTATTATTATTATATTATTATTATTATATTATTATTATTATATTATTATTATTATTATATTATTATTATTATATTATTATTATTATTATTATATTATTATTATTATATTATTATTATTATATTATTATTATTATATTATTATTATTATTATTATATTATTATTATTATTATATTATTATTATTATTATTATTATATTATTATTATTATTATTATTATTATATTATTATTATTATTATTATTATTTCTCATTTATATTGAATGGTGAATATATTGTGATGTCCTTGTATTTGTGTAATGAGAATTGGATCATGATGAGATTATGATAATGAGACCAATTTGCTTATAAACATATACCCTAAATATTCCTAGTCATAAGTTACTCGAGAGGGATATCGAGATAATCAGATAGATTGGTGTACTATATACCCATATATATATGATAGAGGCAACTGGTTTCATAGCTACTTATATAGGGATACTAGGGATATAGTGTAAGTGCTTATTGGAGAATGAGTTTACTGAATGATTCACTCATGGAATGTGGATGATTAATAATACCTCATCGTTAGACAATGATTCCGTGATCCAAGTTGTGTGTTTGGTCCTTAGACTTGAGACACCAAAGATTCCTTGAATGCGTACTCAACTCTTCTAGACTTATAGGTCTGTGATAAGACCCTAAATTCTTATTGTAAAATACTCTAATACCAAATGATAAAACCCTAAAGTCTATCGTAAAAGAAGAAAGATAAAACACTTCCAGGGATCGACCTCCTTGATCACTTCGAGGGGATCGACCTCCTAGGGTTTGTTCATAGATTAGAATAATATTTCATTGATTGATTAGAAAGGGTTACATCACTATTTATTGAGTTCCACCCAGAGTCCACCAGGTCTTGGACTCTTAATAATAATTAAATATTAAATAAACCTCTATTCGACTTTAACTGAACTAAACAGACTCAATAAACATTATTCAAAAACTCATAAAATAAAGGGTCTCAAATTCCTCTCCCTCAAATCAGCCTTGTCCTCAAGGCTGAGCAGCGTCAAATATAGGAGCTTCTCTTTCAGCACTAAAGTCATAGGCTATCTACAATGCATCACAACCCGTTGATCAATTAAGTATGGTCTTCACTTTTTGATAGTGTAAGCAATATATCTATCTTTCAGTGTAGTAAGTATTGCAAGAAACTCTTGCCCTGTATAATCAATTTTATCTTTGAACATTTGCTATCATAAGTTAAAATCCATCCATCAACGATCTTTACTTCGAATATGTCACAACCTTCAATGTGGTGAGCCAATCGATCAACAGTCTCACTATCCATAAAATTGTTAGTGCTACCAGTATCAATCAAAACTATAACAGGCTGATGTTCTAGAGTTCTGCCAACTTCCATAGTTTGCGAGTTAGAGTAGCCGGCTAATGCATGCATTGTATGTATGGTAGATCAACATCTTCATTATAATTTATACCTCATGATTGGAATCCACATTCTTAGCTTTCGATTCTTCTCCAATTGGTTCAATCATCAGAAGTTACTCTTGTTTATATCGGTGCTCCATACTCCACTTTTCATCATAGTACAAACCCCTTGTTGATCTTTCCTTACTAATTTTTTTCTCATGTAGATATGCGAATGAGATCGCAGCTATTATAGTGTGGGGTTGACGAGCCTTAACTTCACACCGGATATCTGGAATAAGCCTTTCAATAAATGTACCCAAAAGTTATCATTCCGACCAATCTCTAGCTTGGTTTGATAATCTTTCAAACCTATTCTGATATTCCAACACTATAGAAGTTTAATGAATTTTGACGAGCTGGCCATCAACATTCTCATATTCAGTTGGGCCAAAGTGAACAAGAAGCTATCTTTTGAACTGCTCTCACGAAGGAACTCCGTGGCAAGTTTCATACCAATCGTATCATTGGATTGCATCTCCATTAAGCTGGATTGAGGCTACTTCTACCTTAGATTCTTTTGGGGTTATGTGAAAATGGAAAAAAATTTCTGCCCTAGTTGGATCTCCATCTTCCTATCTCGGAAATTCCACCTTCATGTGTGAGTAGTTTGTGTCACAATCTTGGGACCTTTTTATTGTATTTTCAGATTTGTGCAATGTATAACTTGAGCCCCCATCTTGTTAAAATTTGCTAAGGCTCTACAGTAGGCTCTTTTTGAAATCGTTAGGTGTTTCTTATAGTTGGTTCTCAATTCTGATTTCCAATGCTTCCATTTGTGCTTTCACTGAGTTATCGGTGGCCATTACGTAAGACTATAAATATGTAATCCCCAGTTCTTATTTCTGATGTCTGGTCAAGGGCATCAACACTATCGATGTGAAGCTGTCGAGGAAGTAGACGTCAAGGGCAGTGCTACAGTCGCGACGTTAGAGGAAGAGTTACTGCCCTGTTTCTGTCATTGCGTGGGGTGAGAGCACTGGGGGTTGGAAGGTGATTGCATTGGTGTGGTTACAACTGCATGGGGTGAGAGCGCCGGTGGCTATGACGACACAGATGGAAGACAGCGTTGCTTTGTCTCTATTGCACTATGGAAGGAGGCACTGGTGACACCAAGGGATCACGTGTGGTTGAGGAAATGATGGTGGCTGTGGCGGTCGTGGTTGCCTTTAGGTATTTCTCTAAGTTTTGTAAACTTATTCAAAATGAAAAGGGTTTTATGATTTCATCAATTCGAAGTGATCATGGTGGTGAATTTTAAAATTATGATTTCCAAGATTTTTGTGAATCCAATGGATACAACCATAATTTCTCCACTCCAACAAATCCTCAACAAAATGGAGTAGTAGAAAGAAAAAAATAGAAACTTACAAGAAATGGCAAGAACCATGTTGAATAAAAATAGTCTACCTAAATATTTTTGGGCTAAAGTCATAAATATGGTATGCTATGTCATGAATAGGGTTCTAGTAAAACCATTACTTTTAAAAACTCCTTATAAGTTGTGGAACAACAAAAAACTCAACGTTTCATATTTTAAAGTCTTCGGGTGTAAATGTTTTATATTAAATGAAAAAGATGTCTTAGGTAAATTTGATGCAAAATCTGATAAAGAAATTTTTCTTGGCTATTCTTCTATTTCTAAGGCTTTCTATATTTTTAACAAAAGAACTTTAGTTATAGAAGAGTCTATTCATGTTGTTTTTAATGAAATTTCTGAAGTTAAGAAAAATGAGTTTGATGATGATCTTAATTTTGATGTTTTGAATTTAAATGAAACCCCTTCTCCATCTAGCAACTTAGATGTATCTTCTTCCGAAACATCTTTACCCAAGGAATGGAAGTATATAGATACTCATCTTAAAGAACTAATCATAGGAGACACATCAAAAGGGGTTCAAACTCGTTCTTCTCTTAAGAATTTTTGTGCAACACCGTTTTTCTCTCTCAAATTGAACCTAGATGCATTGACAAGGCCTTGAAAGATAATTCATGGGTTATCGCAATGCAAGAAGAGTTGAATAAACTTGAGAGAAATGAGATGTGAAAGCTTGTTCCAAGGCCAAATGACCATTTAATTATTGGTACTAAATGGGTCTTTAGAAACAAGCAAGATGAATTTGGTATCATGGTTAGAAACAAGGCTAGATTAGTGGCCAAGGGTTTCAACCAAGAAGAAGGTATCGATTATGAAGAAACCTTCGCTCCTATAGCACGATTAGAAGCCATAAGGATACTCCTTGCCTATGCTAGTAGTAATAATTTTAAGTTGTTTCAAATGGATGTTAAGAGTGCTTTTCTTAATGAATTTATTTCCGAAGAAGTTTATGTTGAACAACCTCCTGGATTTGAGAATGATAATTTTCCTATCATATGTTTAAATTGACTAAACCTCTTTATGGATTGAAACAAGCCCCAAGGGCTTGGTACGAGAGACTTAGCTCCTTTCTTATTCAAAGTAATTTCTCTAAAGGCAAGGTCGATACTATATTGTTTATTAAAAATTTTGAAAATAATTTTTTTATTATTCAAATTTATGTTGATGACATTATTTTTTGTTCTACAAATAAATCATTATGTGAATCATTTACCAAAAGTATGAGTCAAGAGTTTGAAATGAGTCTAATGGGTGAACTTATTTTCTTTTTAGGCTTACAAATCAAATAACTTAATAATGGTATTTTTCTTAGCCAAACAAAATATGCATTAGACTTGCTAAAACGATTTAATATGGATAGTTCAAAGGTCATCAACACCCCTATGAGTACCTCCACCAAGTTAGACATTGACGAAAGTGGAGAAAGCTTTGATCAAAAAGCTTATAGGGGTATGATAAATAGTTTACTATACCTCACCGCAACTAGACCGGATATCATATTTAGCGTAGGACTTTGTGCTAGGTTTCAATCTAATCCTAAACTATCACATCTTAAAGCATTTAAAAGAATACTTAGATATCTTAAAGGAACCACAAATCTAGAATTATGGTATCCAAAATCTAAAAACTTTGAATTGATTGCTTATGCTGATGCGAATTTTGCTGGATGTAGATTAGATAGAAAAAGCACATCTGGAATGTCTCAATTTTTAGGACATGCACTTGTCTCTTGGTCTTCTAAGAAATAGAACTCGGTTGCATTATCCACAACCGAAGCCGAATACATTGAAACTAGTGCATGTTGTGCATAAGTTATATGGATGAAAAATACATTGAAAGATTATAAAATTTATCTTAAAAATATTCCTATAAAATGTGATAATATAAGTGCAATATGTTTAACAAAAAATCCTATTCAACACTATATAACTAAACACATTGACATTAGACATCACTTTATATGAGATCTTGTTAATAATCATGATTTAATATTAGAGTTTATTGATACAAAATATCAATTAGCCGATCACTTTACAAAACCTTTAAATGAAGAACAATTTGATTTTATTAGAAGGGAATTATGTTGGGATCGGAGCGGCACTAAGAGGGGGGGGTGAATTAGTGCAGCGGATTAAACTTGTGAGTTTGAAAATAATTTCGTAAAATGCAAGGAGATTTCGTTTCGATAGTAACTTGAGTAAAGTGAAAAACGAAAACTTGCTGCTATGTAGATAATGATTACTGAAAAGTAAGAACTTGGTATGTAGATAATGATTGTAGAAAAGTAAGAACTCACACATTCAAGGAACACACCAATTTAAAGTGGTTCGGTCAAAATGACCTACATCCATTTGCGAAGCCTTCTTCGATGAGGCTCCCAACTTCCACTAGCAAATCTCTTTGAAGGGGAAGGACAAATACCCCTCTTACAACCTTTTACAAGTGGTTCACACTCTTACAAGTTTTCAAAGAGAAAGAAGGAGGTGAACACTCAAGCAATTGAAAGCAAGACTTGCTAAAGACTTTCCTAAGGCTTTATCTCAATTTCTTACACCTCAAAGGTTGTGATCTCTGCCGAGAATTGAGGGGTATTTATAGGCCTCAAGAGGATTCAAATTTGGGCTCCAAAATTTGAATTCTCTTCGGTTCCCAAAGCTAGCGGTGCCACCGCCTGTCAGTTTTGACACTGATAGTGTACTGGGCGGTGCCACCGCCCAGACCGGTGGTTCCACCGCCCGACCTTACTAGTCACTGGTTGGGCTTTAAGTCCGGCCCAAACCAGGTTTTATTTTGGGCCCAGTTGGCCCCTAATCAAGATATAGGATTATTTCTTAATCCTAACCTTAATTACATTCAAACTACGTAACTAAAGACATACTCCTAAGCAAGTTTTTAACTAGCGAACTTCAAATCTTGTTCCGGCGATCTTTTCGGCGATCTTCCAATGGACTTCCGATACGCCCTTGGATTTCTTCCGACGGACTCCCAGCTGGCTCCCGATCTTGTGGCGAAGTCAACGAGTAGCCGAGCCTTCTCGGTGATCTCTGCGAACCTCCGATGATCTCTTCGGCGGACTTCCGAAAACTCCGATAAGTCCCCGATTTCTTCTCGATTGGTTCCGGCAGCATCTCCGACGAATCTTCGGACTCTCAACGGACTCTCGAACACCCATCGAACTTGACTTCGGTAGACTTGCTTTATGTCTTCAAGCTGTCGTAGTTAATCCTACATACTTATCTCAACATATGGATTAGATAAAACATGACAATTGAATTCATCATCAAAATCTGAGATTCAACAATCTCCCCCTTTTTGATGATGACAATCAATTGATAACGGAGTTAACCTTAACTCCCCCTATCTATATGCCATACTTGAGATAAGACATTTTTGAATTCAAAGCCTTTGAATTCAACAGACATATTGATAAGTTAAGATGCTTAACCTTATCAATACTCCATCATGATTCCTATCATGATGTATCTCTCTGAAAATGATGTCAAGGCTTGACATTCATTTTCAATTTTTACATTTCAAGTGTAAAAGATAGTAATCGAAGCGATTCATCATATGGTAAGATATCAACATGTAAGATTGCAATGCAAGTTCTTGATATCTTAACATGATGCAATCATGGCATAATGCAAATTTGGCAATTATAGCATCAATTCATGTAAAAATTTCTCATTCAAATATGGCACTCATAGCATCAATTCATATATTTCTCCCCATTTGTCATCAACAAAAAGGAGAACAATATAAGCAAATTTTAAATATAAGTGAGATGCCATAAGCAAGTTCATGTCATTTTTCAACAAAGAGTGATAGGATACCAAATATACAAGCATCTCAGGAAGACATGACATGGAGATAGCTTTGAAAACTTCTTCCTTTTTATTTGTTATTATTATTATTAATTTTTTTACATGATAAGTTTATGAGAGATGCATTTGCTAATTGATTCCATATGTCAAAAATCAATGATATGAATCAAACTCGATATGACATATGCTTATGGAAGCTACATTAAGTTGGAAGAGAATGATGTATCAAGAAAATCTGATTGTTAGGATCAAAAAGATACCAAATCTGAAATTTAACATTTTCATGCATTCGGACAAGGTTTGGTTTTTCTATAGATTTTCAAAACGCAATCACGAAGATAAACATGCTTGTTATCATGGAAATTTGGCACTCATAGCATCAATTCATGTAAAAATTTCTCATTCAAATATGGCACTCATAGCATCAATTCATGTAAAAATTTCTCATTCAAATATGGCACTCATAGCATCAATTCATGTAAAAATTTCTCATTCAAATATGGCACTCATAGCATCAATTCATGTAAAAATTTCTCATTCAAATATGGCACTCATAGCATCAATTCATGTAAAAATTTCTCATTCAAATATGGCACTCATAGCATCAATTCATGTAAAAATTTCTCATTCAAATATGGCACTCATAGCATCAATTCATGTAAAAATTTCTCATTCAAATATGGCACTCATAGCATCAATTCATGTAAAAATTTCTCATTCAAATATGGCACTCATAGCATCAATTCATGTAAAAATTTCTCATTCAAATATGGCACTCATAGCATCAATTCATGTAAAAATTTCTCATTCAAATATGGCACTCATAGCATCAATTCATGTAAAAATTTCTCATTCAAATATGGCACATTTTTCTATCCAAACACAAAATTTCCAACCATGTTATTAAGGCACGTAGAATCATCATAGCAATTAAGTGATTTGATCATTGAATCAAGAAAGTCCGAAAATAAATTTAATGAATTCAAGCATTCGGACCCATTACATTAACATTCCTAATTCTCTTCTAATGAAATCAAATTGTTCTTCACTTAAAGGCTTTGTAAAAATATCGCTAGTTGATGTTTAGTATCGATGCAACTCTATAACTATATCATGATTAGTGACCTGATCTCGTATAAAGTGATGTCTAATATCAATATGTTTTGTTCTTGAGTGTTGAATGTGATTCTTTGTTAACATTATAGCACTTGTGTTATCCCATTTAATGGGAATATTTTTAAGATGAACTTTATAATCTTCTAAGGTGTTTTTCATCCACACAACTTGTGCACAGCATGCACTAGTGCTATATACTCAGCTCGGTTGTTGATAGTGCAACGGTTTTGTTTCTTAGATGACCAGGAAACAAGAGCATGTCCCAAAAATTGACATGTTCCTGATGTGCTTTTCTTATTACATCTAATCACATCCAGCAAAATCTGCATCAGCTAAGCAATTAACTCAAACTTCTCGGTTTTCGGATACCATAATCCTAGATTTGTGGTACCTTTAAGATATCTCTAAGTATTCTTTTAACGCTTTGAGATGAGATATCTTAGGGTTCGATTGAAACCTAGCCACAAAGTCCTACACTGAACATGATATCTGGTCTAGTTTGCAGTGAGGTAAAGTAAACTTCCCTATCATACCCCTATAAGTTTTTTGATCGAAGTTTTCTCCACTTTCATCAACTTCTAACTTAGTGGATGTGCTCATAGGAGTGTTAATAGCTTTTGAGCTTTCCATATTAAATTTCTTTAGCAAATCTAAAGTATATTTAGTTTGACTAATAACGATGTCATTTCTTAGTTGCTTAATTTGTAAGCCTAAAGGTTAATTCTCCCATTAAACTCATTTCAAATTCATGACTCATATTTTGGCAAATGATTCACATAGTGATTCATTCGAAGAACCAAAAATAATATCATCAACATAAATTTGCACAATAAGAAAATTATTTTCAAAATGTTTGATAAACAATGTAGTATCAACCTTGCCTTTGGTAAAATTATTTAAAATAAGAAAGGAACTAAGCCTTTCGTACTAAGCTCTAGGAGCTTGTTTCAAACCATAGAGAGCCTTAGTCAATTTGAATACATGATTAGGAAGAAGAGAATTTTCAAATCCAGGAGGTTGTTCGACATATACTTCTTCCGAAATAAAACCATTCAAGAAGGCACTTTTGACGTCCATTTGAAATAGTTTAAAATTATTACTACTAGCATAGGCAAGGAGCATCCTAATGGCTTCTAATCTTGCCGCAGGAGCGAAGGTTTCTTCGTAGTCGATACCTTCTTCTTGGTTGAAACCTTTGGCCACTAATCTAGCCTTGTTTCTAACCACGATACCACATTCGTCTTGCTTGTTTCTAAAGACCCATTTAGTACCAATGACTAAATGGTCACTAGGTCGAGGAACAAGTTTCCATACCTCATTTCTCTCAAATTGATTCAATTCCTCTTGCATTGCAATGACCCAAGAATCATCTTTCAAGGCCTCGTCAATGCATTTAGGTTCGATTTGAGAGAGAAAGGCAGCATTAGCACAAAAATTCTTGAAAGAAGAACGAGTTTGAACCCCTTGTGATGTATCTCCTATAATTTGCTCTTTTGGATGAGCATCTACATACTTTCATTCCTTGGGTAAGGAGATTTTGGAAGAAGATGCATCCAAGTTGCTATTTTGAGGAGGGGGTTCCTTTAAATCCAAATTTTCAAAACCAATATCATCATCAAAATCATTTTTCTTTAACTCAAAAATTTCATTAAAAATTACATGAATAAACTCTTCTATAACTAAGGTTCTTTTGTTAAAAATACGAAAAGCCTTAGAAATGGAAGAGTAACCAAGAAAGATGCCTTCATCGGATTTAGCATCAAATTTTCCTAAGACATCCTTTTCATTTAAAATAAAGCATTTGCAACCGAAAACTTTAAAATAAGAAACATTTGGTGTTTTGTTATTCCATAATTCATAGGGAGTTTTTGATAGAGATGGTCTTATTAAAACCCTATTCATGATGTAGCAAGCCGTATTCACGGCTTCGGCCCAAAAGTACTTGGGTAGACTATGTTCATTCAACATAGTTCTTGCTATTTCTTGTAGATTTCTATTTTTTCTTTCTACTACTCCATTTTGTTGCGGGTTTCTTGGAGTAGAGAAGTTGTGGTTATATCCGTTAACTTCACAAAAATTTTGGAAATCGCGGTTTTGAAATTCGCTACCGTGATCACTCCGAATTGATGAAATCATGAATCCTTTTTCGTTTTGAGTGAGTTTACAAAATTTAGAGAAACATTTGAAACAATCACTTTTGTGAGCCAAGAAATAGGTCCAAGTGTATCTAGTATAATCATCTACAATCACAAAAGCGTATTTGCTTCCTCCTAGACTTGTCGTGTCAATTGGTCCAAATGGATCAATTGTAATGGTCTAGTGGTGCTAATTTGATTTTTTGGTTTGAAACTAGTTTTTATTTGTTTACCTAGTTGACACGCATCGCATACTTTGTCCTTAACAAACTTCATATTGGGAATCCCTCGTACTAATTCTCTAGAGGAGATCTTAGATATTAGTTTCATGCTTGCATGGCCTAATCTCCTATGCCAAAGCCAAGCATCATCTTTTAAAGTGGAGAGGCACATTTCATTACCTAGTTCATCAAGATTGATGGTATAGACATTATTTTGTTTTAATGCAATCATAGTCATATTATTGTTTGGTTTTTCAATAATACACACATTTGATTCAAATCTAACGATATAACCTTTATCACATAATTGACTAATACTCAAGAGATTATGTTTCAATCCATCAACTAGTAATACATTATCAATAGAAAAGTTTAATTTGTTACCTATGGTTCCCTTGCCAATGATTTTGCCTTTGTTGTTGTCTCCGAAGGTGACATAGCCTTCGTCTATGCTAGTGAGCTTGGAGAATTGGGATGGATCTCTGGTCATATGCCTTGAGCATCCACTATCAAGGTACCATCTCTTGCTCCTAGCTTGTGATGGTGTATGTTTCTACAAGAAGGGATTATTTTTAGGTACCCATTTACTTTTGGGTGCCTCAAAAACTGATCTAACTTGTTTATCATGTTGCATAGACTTGATCATGGTTCCTTTAGGAACCCAAATCAATTTGTTCGGACTAATTTTCTTGAATGGACATTGATAGGTTTTATGTCCATATTTGCAACAAAAGTTGCAATTGCTTTGGTGTTGAACATGTAAGATAGGACCTTTAATGAAGGTAGTTGGATTTTGGTGAGAACTTCTCACAAATCCGATTCCACTTCTTTTAGGAACGTGACCCTTATTTGTAAGGATCATGTTCAAAGACTTGCTACCGACCTCGAATTTCTTCAAGGTGTCCTTAAGTAGCAAGTTCTCCTTTTGGAGAGTTTCTAGATCATGACATTTTATACATGGAGCTAAACTATCATGATATTCAGTTTTTAATTTATCAAAATTACAAGTAAGACTATCATGCTTCTTTTTTAACAATTTATATTTTCTACTAATTATTTTGCATTCATCAAATAACTCATGGAAGGCATTTAATAATTCATGATAAGATAAATCTGCATCAATTAAATTCGTTACCTCCTCTCCGATGGCCATTAGGGCGTAATGAGCAACTTGCTTAGTGTTGGACTCCTCTTCTTCGGATGCGCTTGAATCATCCTACGTTGCTTTGAGCGCCTTCTTCTTTGATGTTCTCTTTTTGGCTTGGGGACATTCATTTTTGAAATGCCCCGGCTTCTTGCATTCATAGCATATCACTTGGTCCTTTTTATGTTCAAGTTTGTTTTGGTGTTATTTTTAAATTTGTCTCTTCTTATAAATTTTTTAAAATTTTGAGTCAAAAGTGCAATGTCATTGTCACTGTCCTCATCACTTGATGTTCCTTTAAGTGGTCTTCTTGTGATTGAGTGTCATATCCTTCCTGTTCTTTGGAAGGGGATTCTCGAGCTCGTCATGAGCTTGACATGTCATTTCGTAGGCTATTAGAGGACCCAATAAGTTCTTCAATGAGGGAATGTTTTAAGGTCTTGGCCTCTTGAATGACAGTAACTTTTGGATCCCAACTTTTAGGAAGGGATCTTAAGATTTTAGTTACTAATTCAAGTTAGAAAAATCTTTACCAGAGCTTTGAGTCCATTGATGACATCCGTGAAACGGGTGTACATGTCTCCGATGGACTCACTTGGTTTCATTCGAAAAGTTCGTAAGAGTGCACAAGAATATTGATTTTGGACTCTTTCACTCGGCTAGTGCCTTCATGAGTGACCTCAAGAGTTCTCCAAATATCAAAAGCAGAATCACAATTAAAACGCGATTAAATTTATTTTTGTCTAGTGCACAAAACAAGGCATTCATAGCCTTTGCGTTTTGAGTGAGTTTACAAAATTTAGAGAAACATTTGAAACAATCACTTTTGTGAGCCAAGAAATAGGTCCAAGTGTATCTAGTATAATCATCTACAATCACAAAAGCGTATTTGCTTCCTCCTAGACTTGTCGTGTCAATTGGTCCAAATGGATCAATTGTAATGGTCTAGTGGTGCTAATTTGATTTTTTGGTTTGAAACTAGTTTTTATTTGTTTACCTAGTTGACACGCATCGCATACTTTGTCCTTAACAAACTTCATATTGGGAATCCCTCGTACTAATTCTCTAGAGGAGATCTTAGATATTAGTTTCATGCTTGCATGGCCTAATCTCCTATGCCAAAGCCAAGCATCATCTTTTAAAGTGGAGAGGCACATTTCATTACCTAGTTCATCAAGATTGATGGTATAGACATTATTTTGTTTTAATGCAATCATAGTCATATTATTGTTTGGTTTTTCAATAATACACACATTTGATTCAAATCTAACGATATAACCTTTATCACATAATTGACTAATACTCAAGAGATTATGTTTCAATCCATCAACTAGTAATACATTATCAATAGAAAAGTTTAATTTGTTACCTATGGTTCCCTTGCCAATGATTTTGCCTTTGTTGTTGTCTCCGAAGGTGACATAGCCTTCGTCTATGCTAGTGAGCTTGGAGAATTGGGATGGATCTCTGGTCATATGCCTTGAGCATCCACTATCAAGGTACCATCTCTTGCTCCTAGCTTGTGATGGTGTATGTTTCTACAAGAAGGGATTATTTTTAGGTACCCATTTACTTTTGGGTGCCTCAAAAACTGATCTAACTTGTTTATCATGTTGCATAGACTTGATCATGGTTCCTTTAGGAACCCAAATCAATTTGTTCGGACTAATTTTCTTGAATGGACATTGATAGGTTTTATGTCCATATTTGCAACAAAAGTTGCAATTGCTTTGGTGTTGAACATGTAAGATAGGACCTTTAATGAAGGTAGTTGGATTTTGGTGAGAACTTCTCACAAATCCGATTCCACTTCTTTAGGAACGTGACCCTTATTTGTAAGGATCATGTTCAAAGACTTGCTACCGACCTCGAATTTCTTCAAGGTGTCCTTAAGTAGCAAGTTCTCCTTTTGGAGAGTTTCTAGATCATGACATTTTATACATGGAGCTAAACTATCATGATATTCAGTTTTTAATTTATCAAAATTACAAGTAAGACTATCATGCTTCTTTTTTAACAATTTATATTTTCTACTAATTATTTTGCATTCATCAAATAACTCATGGAAGGCATTTAATAATTCATGATAAGATAAATCTGCATCAATTAAATTCGTTACCTCCTCTCCGATGGCCATTAGGGCGTAATGAGCAACTTGCTTAGTGTTGGACTCCTCTTCTTCGGATGCGCTTGAATCATCCTACGTTGCTTTGAGCGCCTTCTTCTTTGATGTTCTCTTTTTGGCTTGGGGACATTCATTTTTGAAATGCCCCGGCTTCTTGCATTCATAGCATATCACTTGGTCCTTTTTATGTTCAAGTTTGTTTTTGGTGTTATTTTTAAATTTGTTCTTTCTTATAAATTTTTAAAATTTTTGAGTCAAAAGTGCAATGTCATTGTCACTGTCCTCATCACTTGATGTTCCTTTTAAGTGGTCTTCTTGTGATTTGAGTGTCATATCCTTCCTGTTCTTTGGAAGGGGATTCTCGAGCTCGTCATGAGCTTGACATGTCATTTCGTAGGTCATTAGAGACCCAATAAGTTCTTCAAGAGGGAATGTTTTAAGGTCCTTGGCCTCTTGAATGACAGTAACTTTTGGATCCCAACTTTTAGGAAGGGATCTTAAGATTTTAGTTACTAATTCAAAGTTAGAAAAATCTTTACCAAGAGCTTTGAGTCCATTGATGACATCCGTGAAACGGGTGTACATGTCTCCGATGGACTCACTTGGTTTCATTCGAAAAAGTTCGTAAGAGTGCACAAGAATATTGATTTTGGACTCTTTCACTCGGCTAGTGCCTTCATGAGTGACCTCAAGAGTTCTCCAAATATCAAAAGCAGAATCACAAATTAAAACGCGATTAAATTTATTTTTGTCTAGTGCACAAAACAAGGCATTCATAGCCTTTGCGTTTAAAGCAAAAACTTTCTTCTCCGATTCATTCCATTCGCTCATCGGAAGAGAAGATTTTTGAAATTCATTTTCAACAATAGTCCAAAGCTCGAAATCCATGGAAATTAGGAAGATTCTCATACGTATCTTCCAATACGTGTAATCCGACCCATTAAACATAGGTGGACGTGTAATGGAGTGTCCCTCATGCATGCCGGAGTAAGCCATCTCTCTTGGGTATTAAACCAAATATGAGAGTGAGCCTTGCTCTGATACCAATTGTTGGGATCGGAGCGACACTAAGAGGGGGGGGGGGGGTGAATTAGTGCAGCGGATTAAACTTGTGAGTTTGAAAATGATTTCGTAAAATGCAAGGAGATTTCGTTTCGATAGTAACTTGAGTAAAGTGAAAAACGAAAACTTGCTGCTATGTAGATAATGATTGCTAAAAGTAAGAACTTGGTATGTAGATAATGATTGCAGAAAAGTAAGATGGTATGTAGATAATGATTGCAGAAAAGTAAGAACTTGGTATGTAGATAATGATTGCTAAAAAGTAAGAACTTGGTATGTAGATAATGATTGCTAAAAAGTAAGAACTTGGTATGTAGATAATGATTGCAGAAAAGTAAGAACTTGGTATGTAGATAATGATTGCTAAAAAGTAAGAACTTGGTATGTAGATAATGATTGCTAAAAAGTAAGAACTTGGTATGTAGATAATGATTGCTAAAAAGTAAGAACTTGGTATGTAGATAATGATTGCTAAAAAGTAAGAACTTGGTATGTAGATAATGATTGCAGAAAAGTAAGAACTTGGTATGTAGATAATGATTGCAGAAAAGTAAGAACTTGGTATGTAGATAATGATTGCAGAAAAGTAAGAACTTGGTATGTAGATAATGATTGCTAAAAAGTAAGAACTTGGTATGTAGATAATGATTGCAGAAAAGTAAGAACTTGGTATGTAGATAATGATTGCTAAAAAGTAAGAAGAACTCACACATTCAAGGAACAAACCAATTTAAAGTGGTTCGGTCAAAATAACCTACATCCACTTGCGAAGCCTTCTTCGATGAGGCTCCCAACTTCCACTAGCAAATCTCTTTGAAGGGGAAGGACAAATACCCCTATTACAACCTTTTACAAGTGGTTCACACTCTTACAAGTTTTCAAAGAGAAAGAAGGAGGTGAACACTCAAGCAATTGAAAGCAAGACTTGCTAAAGACTTTCCTAAGGCTTTATCTCAATTTCTTACACCTCAAAGGTTGTGATCTCTGCTGAGAATTGAGGGGTATTTATAGGCCTCAAGAGGATTCAAATTTGGGCTCCAAAATTTGAATTCTCTTCGGTTCCCGAAGCTAGCGGTGCTACCGCCTGTCAGTTTTGACACTGACAGTGTACTGGGCGGTGCCACCGCCCAGTCCAGCGGTGCCACCACCTGGCTCTCGGGTGCTGGGCGGTGCCACCGCCCAGACCAACGGTTCCACCGCCTAGCTCTCGGGTGCTGGGCGGTGCCACCGCCCAGACCGGCGGTTCCACCGCCCGACCTTACTAGTCACTGGTTGGGCTTTCAGTCCGGCCCAAACCAGGTTTCATTTTGGGCCCAGTTGGCCCCTAATCAAGATATAGGATTATTTCTTAATCCTAACC
>CM017193.1:16497066-16552066 GCA_004837865.1 Musa balbisiana | reverse complement strand
GAATGGGCCTTTCTTTTGGTCTAAAATAATCCCAATTCGGGCCTAATTAACCCTTAATTGAGTTGGCCTAATTACATTCTAAACTAACCCAATTATAACTAAAACTACTTTGATATATATAAATTATTACAAGCAATAATACTAAGTTATCTGACATGTCATTGGTTCATCCATCGCTTCATTCAACCCTTTGGCGCATCGTTCTCTCCTTCGGTGTATTGCCTAATCAACATTGTTGTCTTCTCACAACATCCGATCTCCTTGGTGTAATGTTCAATCTTCTTGGCCCAATGCCCGAACTCATGGCACGAAGCATTTTGCCAACACGTTGACCATTCCTCCGGTCTGACATCCAATTTTCTAACATGTTCAATTTCGGCCCAACTTTTTATTCTTCATGCTTTAATCAATTTACCTCTCTTGATTAAAGCTAGTCTTGCATCACTCAAAATGCAGATTAGATCATAACATTATCAATTGGTTTCATAATTAAAATTCGAGATTCAAAAAAATCTCTTCGTTGTGTGCACTACGCAATCAAGAATGGGTCGACCCTTCTTGCTGTCTACACACCCCAAATAGGGGCTATTGGCTGTGGAGGAGAAGGAGGAGGAGAATAAGAGGTGGCAACTAAAAGGGATCTGGCCTATGGCCCTTTACTCCCTCCTATTTATAGAGATCTGTTATCAATTTAACCCTAATAGATTATATCCTATTAGGTACTAGATCTCCATCCAACTACTCAAGCCTCTTAGATTAGTGGATCTCTACTCAATAATATCTTATTAGATCTTATTGTATCTTATCTATAAGATCTAATAATTTAGGAGCTTATTGGATATCTAATAAGATAGGGGCTCCAATGGATATCTCATATCTGAACCTCTACTCGTCGCAACACCTACTATATGTGTGTGATCCTCTAGGCTCAATATCGAACTGGCCATGAGTTATATATGTAAGAACTCCTTATAGCTTAGTGAATTATTATCTCTATAATAATTCACTTAACTTATCGACTATGGACGTACTAGGCCATTACACCGTAGTCCCCAGATGATATAGGGTAATTTAATCCATTAGACTTATTTGTTCTTAGATATCATATATCTATAGTCCATCATCCATCTAATATCTTAGAGACTGTATACCAAGAATAGTACCGTCAGGTCCATATAGTTTCTACTAGAGTCTTGCTTTAATTGGATTCTCCTGAAGAACTTTTTCTCTTTCAATCTGAATGACCCTAGCTAGGGATTTGCCTGAGCAAGAACACATAGAATATTCCTCTTGTGATATTGAGAGTTGATGATCTTATATCGATACTCAATAGCCCTCGTATAGTTGGTTGTCGCTCCCGATGACAGGTTGTGCTAAATATAGAACTTCGAAGTCTATAAGTCCGGTATCAAAGAGTAGAGTACTCATATAAGACATCCTTGATATCTCAAGTCGGAGAACTATATACACCACTAGGACGACAGAATTGTTATTTGATAATGAGGTATCATCAACTATCTAACATTCCGTGAGCAGATCAATCAGTGAACTCATTCTCCAATGAGCACTTATGCATTATCCTTAGTGTCCCCACATGAGCAGTTATGAGACCAACTACCTGTTGAATCTCGTAATGAAACCAATTGATAAGTTTTTATGATTTGATTTACATTTTGAGTGACACAGGATGCTTCGATCAGGTTGAGACAATTAAAATAGGAAGAATCATGTTGGGCTTGTGGAACATGTCAGAAGATTAGACGTCGAGCCGAAGGATCGATCAACGTATCGACAAAAGGCTTTGGGCCATGAGTTCGGGCATTATGCCAAGAAGAGTGGATATTGCGTTAAGGATATTGGAGTTACGGAGTCAACTAGTCAATTAGGAAATAAGTCGCAAGAGAGGACAATGCGCCGAAGAATCGGACGAAGCATCGATGGACCAATGACATGCCGGACAACATGATTCATGCTTAGTATTAATTGTCTAGATCGAAGTGTGTTTTTACATGTGCAGGATTAACTATGATAGCAAGGCATAAAGCAAAATGAAGTTTCAGAGTCAAGAACGCGATTTCGTTGAGAGTTCATTAGAAGTTCTACTGGAACCAACCAAGAAGTCTTGGAGCTTGCCAAAGAAGCTCATCAAAACTCACCAAGAAGATCATCGTGAAGTCTAGGAACTTGCTAGGAGTTTGCTCCAAAAATGTCGAGAGATCGTCGGAAGTTCGCAAGAAGATCGTCAGAAGCTCGCCGAAAGAAAGTTCACTTACGGACTTGTTTAGCTTAGAAAATGTCTTAGAATTCGTAGTTAGTACATAATTGGGATTGGATTTAGGCCAACCCAATTAGGGGCCAGTTGGGCCCATATAAGGATTGTGTTGGGCCTAATGAAAGGCCCAAATAGTGACCCAAGAGGTGACACCATCGTGGCATAATCTCCAAGACTATGTCAGGCAGTGGTAGCATAGGTCTTGGTAGTTGTACCGCTAGTTTGGGTGGTGGTACCGCTCAATGACAGGGTGTCAAGAGGTGGTACCGCTAGACTGGGCGGTAGTACGGCCTAGTGCAGTTTCAGTGTCAGACTGATACTAGCGGTGGTACTGCCCAACATAGGCGGTGGCACCGCCCGTACCCAGGAAACCCAGGATGGGAAGTTTTTATGCTCCAAGTTTGAATCAACTCGAGGCCTATAAATACCCCTCTCATCCCTGGTTAACACACACAAGCATAAAGAATTTAAAAGTAAGAAAACGCTGCTGCAATCTCTTGAGAATCATTCTCTTCTACTCTAAGTTTATATTTCTGTTTAAGAAAGGAGTGAGTGCTTGTAAGGGTTGTCTCCTAAACCTATGAAAAGGAGAAGAGGGGTGTAAAAGGGTAGTTGATCTTCGCCCATTGAAAGAAGATCAATAGTGGATGCTAGTGGCCTCGACGGAAGAGGAATCAAAGGAGTGAATGTAGGTCGACGACGACCGAACCACTATAAATCTGGTTTGCTTTTTAATTATGCAATTTACTTTAACTGCAAACTACCATATTTCATTACTCTACTTGCTTACTGCCTTTAACACTCTTCCGTACACTTTCAAGCTATCTTTCTAAAATCGGTTTTCATCGGACGTATAAAGAATTTTTCAGAACCATCATGATTTTACCGTTGCACTAATTCACCCCCCCTCTTAATGCCGATTGCTTTCCTAACAATTGGTATCAGAGCATCATGATTTCTCATTTAGTTTAACATCCAAGAGAAATGGCTCTTTTCGGCTTTCAAGAGGGACTTTCTCTTATTCGTTCTTCCTTGTTCAATGGGATGGACTACACATATTGGAAAACTCGAATGAGAGTTTTCTTGATTTTCTTGGATTTAAATTTATGGAATATTATTGAAAATGGTTTTGAAAGGTCTTCTCTTCCAATGAACCATTGGAATGATTTGGAGAAGAAGACTTTTTCTCTAAATACTAGAGCTATGAATGCTCTATTTTGCACCTTAGATAAAACTAAGTTTAATCGAATTTCTATGTGTAAAACAACTTTTGATATATGACACACTCTCGAAATCACACACGAAAGCACTAATAAAGTAAAGGTTTCAAAGATTAATCTTTTAATGCATGACTTCGAAATGTTTCATATGGAACCAAGCGAAACTATTGGAGATATATACCATTTTATGGATGTTGTCAATGGTTTAAAAGCTTTTGGTAAAAGTTTTTCAGATTTTGAACTTGTAAACAAAATTTTACATTCTCTTAATAAGATTTGGGATCCGAAAGTAACCGCAATACAAGAGGTAAAAGATCTTAATAATTTTTCAATTGAAGAACTTATAGGGTATTTGATAACCTATGAAATGACGTGCAATGCACGTGAAGAACTCATGAACAACCTTCTAAAGAATAGGAAGGATTTGGGACTTAGAACAATTGAAGACCACTCGAGCATAAGCTCAAGTGATGGTGAACTTGAACTCCTAATAAAATTTTAAAAGTTTATGAAACAACAACAAAAATTAAAGAACAAAGAGAACGCAACTACTTGCTATGAACGCTAGAAGAGGGAAGCATTTTGGGATGAATCGAGCTCCTCCGAAGACGAGGAGAAAATCAACAAAGGCAAGGTGACAAACTACTCCTTAACAACTTTCGATGATGAGGTAATTAAAATGCCCTTAGTTTATTTTGAATTTACATAATAATTTTCATGAGTTGTTTTAATTTAGTTTAAGAAAATTATATAAATTTTTCTTGAAAATTGTATGTTTAATAATGTAATGAAAATACAAAAAATTAGGAATCATGCTTATCTTTCTGGTAATTTTCAAAATGATCATGAAAATTGCATGTTTTATGTTATAGGAATAAAATGTCAGATTTAAATCTAATGATAATCCTATGTATGTTTTTCAAGAAAAAATAATATGTATTTTGATGATTTCCGATTTTGATTGAAACCATGCTTGATGTCTTAATGAAAATGTTAAGAGGTTTGATATCATGCTTGATATGAAATTATGCATAATGATTGTTGGGTAATTTATGATTTCTATGATGAGATTTGCTCTTTTGATACTAAACTATGATATATGGTTTTCATACGAAAAAAACTTGAGCACACTTATATCAAATCAATCACTTAAAATGAAACACATAAAAAGGAAAATATATTATCATTAGAATTAAAATGATGAATCAAATATCTTGTTTGAAGAAGCCTTGTTTAATGTGTTATACTTTTTTTGTTTTGATGGTTTTTATGCTAAAATTTACTTTTCGATCCTAAACGTTGATGCATGTTTTTATTTGGCATAAAAAAGACAAAGACATGCTTGTATGAAACAAACAACTTCAAATGAAACACATAAAAGAGAAATACATTTTTCATCTCTATCTTATTGATTTTTCATTAATGAATCCATGAATATTATGCTTTTGTGAATCTCATAGATTATGAAAATGATTTAAATTTAATGGATTTTATCAAAATTATGATCTTGATTTTTTGATATTTATAACTAGAGATTTCTTATGCATGAATCAAGATATTATATCATTTGATCTCTTATGTTTCTCTTTACCATTTACTAAAAAAGAAAATAATCCAATTCATGATCTTGATTTCTTGATTTGTAATACTTGAAATCTTTCTATGAATTAAGATCATTTTCTCCCTGTTTCTTTTTGCTAAATAGAATATTTATCAAAATTAATATGTATTTTGGTATTTCATAATATGATTTCTTTTAATATTCATGAATAACTGATCACCAACTTTTTCTTAATATACATCATGAGATGACTAATGATGAATCAAGATATTATATCATTTGATCTCTTATGTTTCTCTTTACCATTTACTAAAAAAGAAAATAATCCAATTCATGATCTTGATTTTTTGATATTTATAACTAGAGATTTCTTATGCATGAATCAAGATATTATATCATTTGATCTCTTATGTTTCTCTTTACCATTTACTAAAAAAGAAAATAATCCAATTCATGATCTTGATTTTTTGATATTTATAACTAGAGATTTCTTATGCATGAATCAAGATATTATATCATTTGATCTCTTATGTTTCTCTTTACCATTTACTAAAAAAGAAAATAATCCAATTCATGATCTTGATTTTTTGATATTTATAACTAGAGATTTCTTATGCATGAATCAAGATATTATATCATTTGATCTCTTATGTTTCTCTTTACCATTTACTAAAAAAGAAAATAATCCAATTCATGATCTTGATTTTTTGATATTTATAACTAGAGATTTCTTATGCATGAATCAAGATATTATATCATTTGTTAGCTTGCGTTTTTGCAAAGGGAGCAAAAATAATCGCACTTCTCAAAAGAGAAGAAATTGCTATCTTGAACATCACCAAGGATTGCTAGCTTGCAATCTCAAGAAGATGCAAAAATATGCTATCTTGCACATCGCAAAGAAAAGCAAATTTGTAAACTTGCATAACTTAAAATAATTACTAGCTTGTATGTCGCAAAACTTGCTTTCTTTTTCAAAAACTTGCTAGCTTGAACATTGCAAAACAAAGATGCTAAACTTACACATCTAGCAAAATTTGCAAACTTGCAAAACTCAAAATTTTTTCTAGCTTGCATGATATAGAACTTGCTAGCTTGCACACTCTTAAATGATATGAATTTGCTAGCTTGCATGATAATTAAACTTGAGATTTATTATGCAATGATTTGAACTTGTATCTCAAACACTTGAAAGTTACATTTCTCCTTTTTGTTGATGACAAAGGGGGAGAAGTATGATCATGTTATGCATGATGACGTGTTATAAATATTCATAATGAAATATGCAATGACTTGAATTTAGCTTGAATTCAAGGTCCTATCAATATGACATATGGATAGGGGGAGTTAAGATTAACTCCATCATCTATTGATTGTCATCATCAAAAAGGGGGAGATTGTTGAATCTCATATTTTGATAAGAAAACCAATTGATAAGTGTTTATGATTTAATTTGCATTTTGAGTGACGCAGGATGCTTTGATCAGGTTGATACAATTAAAGTAGAAAGAATTATGTTGGGCCGGTGGAACATGTTAGAAGATTGGATGTCGAGCCGGAGGATCGGTCGACGTATCGACAGAAGGCTTCGGGCCATGAGTTCGGATATTGGGCTAAGAAGAGCAGATATTGCGCCAAGGATATCAGAGTTACAGAGTCAACTGGCCGATTGGGCAATAAGTCGCAAGAGAGGGCGATGCGCCGAAGAATCGGATGAAGCATCGATGGACCAATGACATGCCGAACAACATGATTCATGCTTAGTATTAATTATTTAGATCGAAGTGTGTTTTTACATGTGCACGATTAACTACGATAGCAAGGCATAAAGCAAAATGAAGTTCTAGAGTCAAGAACACGATTTTGTTGGGAGTTCAAGAGTTCGTCGGAAGTCCAGACGTTCATTGGAAGTTTTGTCGGAACCAACTGAGAAGTCCTGGAGCTTGCCAAAGAAGCTCGTCAGAACTCGCCAAGAAGATCGTCGTGAAGTCTAGGAGCTTGCTGGGAGTTTGCTGCAATATTGCCGAGAGATCGTCGGAAGTTTGCTGGAAGCTCGTCTGAAAAAACTTCACTTACAGACTTATTTAGCTTAGAAAATATCTTAGAATTCATAGTTAGTACATAATTGAGATTGGATTTGGGCCAACCCAATTAGGGGCTAATTGGGCCCATGTAAGGATTGTGTTGGGCCTAATGAAATGCCCAAACAGTGATCCAAGAGGTGACACTGTCGTGGCACAATCTCCGAGATTGTGTCAAGCAATGGTACCACCCAAACACAGCCTTTGAGAGTCTGCAAGTGATGGTACCGCCCAGTGGCAGGGTGCAGTGGTACCGCCTAGTATAGTGTCAGTGTCAGATTGACACTAGCGATGGTACCACCCAGCATTGGCGGTGGCACCGCCCGAACCTTGGAAACCAGGGATAGGGAGTTTTTAAGCTCCAAGTTTGAATCAACTTGAGGCCTATAAATACCCCTCTCATCCTTGGTTAACAAATATAAGCACAGAGAATTTAAAAGTGAGAAAACGCTACTGCAATCTCTTGAGAATCCTTCTCTTCTACTCTAAGTTTAGATTTTTGTTTAAGAGATGAGTGAGTGCTTGTAAGGGTTGTTTCCTAAACTTGTGAAAAGGAGAAGAAGGACGTAAAAGGGTAGTTGATCTTCGTCTGTTGAAAGAAGATCAATAGTGGATGCCGATGGCCTCGACGGAAGAGGAATCGAAGGAGTGGATGTTGGTCGATGACGATCGAACTACTATAAATCTGGTTTACTTTTCAATTGTGTAATTTACTTTAACTACAAACTGACATACTTCATTACTCTACTTGTTTACTGCCTTCAACACTCTTCTGTATGCTTTCAAGCTATCTTTCCGAAATCGATTTTCATCGACTGTACGAAGAATTTTTTAAAACTATCGTGATTTTACCGCTGCACTAATTCACCCCCCCCTCTTAATGTCGATTGTTTTCCTAATACTACCTCTATCATATGGATGAGTATACAATATACTAGTCTATCTGGTCATCTCGATGTCCCTCTCGAGTGACTTATGACTAGGATTATTTAAGGTTTATGTTTAAAGGCGAATTGATCTTATTATCATGATCTCACCACAATCCAATTCTCATTACACATATCTATGGATGTCACAATACATGCAATAGATCATATAAAGTGAGAAAATATCAAATAAATAATAAGCAAAAAGAGTATGTATCATGTTACATGTTCTATCACTCACGTGATTCGTTTGTAGGGTACTTATGACTAGCACTTATCACACTTGTAATTCTTTGTAGGTTTTGATAAGACCTAGGAGATTGGCTAAGGGCAAAATATGTTAGGATCAAGAGCAGCACTAAGAGAGGGGGAGTGAATTAGTGCAGCAGATAAAAACGTTGATTTTGAAAATCTTGTTCGTACATTCAATGAAAACCGATATCAGAAATGCTTAACTTTAAAAGCATATGGTGCAGCAAGTAAGGCAGTTTGCAATTAAAATGAAAAGTTTAAAGTAAATGCAAACTAGATTTTTATAGTGGTTCGATCGTCGTGACCTACATCCACTCCATCGATTCCTCTTTCGTCGAGGCCACCGGCATCCACTAACGATCTTCCTTCAATGAGAGAAGATCAACTACCCTTTTACACTCTTCCTCCTTTTCACGGGTTTAGGAGACAACTCTTACAAGCCTCTCTTTCTTAGACCTCACTTCTCCCTTTAGACAAACTTCTAAATACTAGGAAGAAGTGATCCTAAATCCTAAGAGAGTTTTTTAATTTTTTTTCTCAAGTGTTTTTCCCCATTTTTCAACTCAATTTCATGCTCAATTCTTGCACTCCATGTAGGAATAGTTGGCGTATTTATAGACCCCAAACGACTTCAAAATTGGAGCCAAAAAAGGTCTCATCCCGGGTCCTAACAGTACTACTGCTTGTGTTGGGCGGTACCATCACCTACAGCATTGGCACTGGGCGGTACCACTGCTTGGGAGACTATGTCTGGGCGATACCACTGCCCAGATTAGCAATACCATCGCCTGACACTAGGCGGTACCATCGTCTAGTCTGATGGTACCACCGCCCGACATAGTCTCGGAGACTATACCTCATAGACTGAGTCACCGACGGTGCCACCACTTGACCCAACTTTTGGGTGACTGAATGGGCCTTTCTAGTGGCCCAAAATAGCCCTATTTTGGGCCTAGTTGCCCTTAATTAAATTGGCTTAATTACATTATAAACCATCTCAATTAGACTATAAACTAACTCAATTTGGACATAATCGATTACAAGCGAATCCTTGTTATCCGATATGTCATTGGTTCATCCAATGCTTCGTCCAATCTTTCGGCGCATCGTCCTCTCCTTCGATGTATTGCCCAATCGGCATATTGTCTTCTCGCAACATTCGATCTTCTTGGCGCAATGTCCGATCTTCTTGGCCCGATGCTTGAATTCACGACCCTAAGCCTTTGCCGATATGTCGATCGTACCTCTGGTCCGATATCCAATCTTTTGACATATTTGCTCCAGCCCAACGTATGATTCCTCTTGGTTTAATCAATTTGCCTTGTTTGATCGATGTTAGCCCCGCATTACTCAAAACGCTCATTAGATCACAAATACATCAATTAATTTCATTATCAAAATCCAAGATTCAATAAAATGGACCTCAAGATGGGCAATGGGATAAAAGTTATTATAGTAGTTGTTGGCAAGGTCACCATTCATATGCTCGGTGGAGCGACTATTAAATTAGATGCATGTTACTTTGTTCCTTATATTATCAAAAATATTATTTTTATTTCATATTTGATAGTTAGTGGATATTAATTAGTTTTTTAGAATAATGGTTGTTCAGTACTATTGGATGATAAGATCATCACTAGAGGAATATTACATAATGGTATATTTATATTAGTCACTACTCTACATATCATATCATTAATGTAAATGTGTCTAAGAGGAAACGAGATGAAGTAAACAATGCATACCTATGACATTGTAGGTTAGGTTATATCCATGAGATAAAGATTCAAAAGTTGTTAAAAGATGGATACTTAGATTCTTTCGACTATGAGTCATATGCAACTTACGAACCTTGAGAGCCACTAAGTTACTAGAATTCATACATAGCGATGTATATGGTCCCATATTAACTCAGGTCATAGGTGGTTGCTCCTACTTAATCACTTTCACTAATTATTTCTTTAGGTATGGATATGTTTATTTGATAAAGTACAAGTCCGAAGTCGAGGCCTTCAAAAAATTTAGGGAATATAAGAATGAGGTAGAAAACCAGATTGGAAATAATATCAAGACTCTTCGATTAGATCAAGGAGGTGAGTACTTGAGTACAAAGTTAGACATGGTACACCTACCCATCTCATTCTGAAGATATGCCTTAGAGACCGTAGATTACCTTATGAATAGAGTTCTAACTAAATTAGTAGTCTATACACCATATGAGATATGGAAAGGGAAGAAGTTCGATCTTAAGGTTGTTAAGATTTGGGGCTGTTTTGCTCATGTTAAGATACACAACCCCGACAAGTTATAATCTAGAACAAAGCAATGCAAGTTTATGAGATGCCCCAAGTACCTACGTCTACTCCTGATTCATCTTCCGTTAAGGCCATCGCCTTCCACTAACGATCTTCTTTCAATGGATGAAGATCAACTACCCTTTTATAACTGTTTTCTCCTTTTGACAGGCTTAGGAGAGAACCTTTACACTCCCTTTTTACAAGGTAACCCTCCTTCTATCGGCACATCGATTTGTCAGCTTAATATTAGGCTTAGAGGATCTACTTGGTTGGCAATAATACCAAATGTCAAGGCCCAAAGTTTGATGGGCTAACTGACTAATAACTCTGTTTGGTCGAAGCTACTGACTAAAATACTTAAGCTGGAATTATCATAATACACTAATCAGACCCTTATAAGTCAATCTTAATCTTTGCCCACTTCTAATATGGGACTAATTAGGGGTATTATAGCTAAAGTCGGTGGTGGTTAAGCTAGTGATTGTGGCTAAACTGGTGGTGTTACCTGTTGTGTTAATTGGGATAAAAGTGGAGCAACTATTGAATCTCAGATTTTAATGATGAAACCAATTGATAGTATTTATTTTATTTCCATTTTAAGTGATGCAGGAAGCTTCGATCAGGGAGAGACAATTGAAGCAGGAAGAATCATGTTGGGCTGGAGTGGAACATATCAGAAGATTGGACGTCGAGCCGGAGGATCGGTCGATGTGTCGGCAGAAGACTTCGGGTTGAGAATTCAGGCATCGAGCCAAGAAGAGCGGAAATTACGCTAAGGAAATTAGACTTTCGGAGGTTAATTGGCCAATTGGGTAATAGGCCATAATAGAGAAAGATGCGTTGAAGAATCGAACGAAACATTGAACCAAAGGCATGACCGGACAACATTTGATGAGCTTTGTAATAATTATCTAGATCGAAGTAAGTTTTGTTAGGATCAAGAGCACTAAGAGGGGGGGGGGGGTGAATTAGTGCAGCGGCAAACTTTCGACGATTTAAAACAACGTTCGTACGATAAGAACGATTTCGGTATGAAAGTCGATTCGGAAATTGCTTTAACTTAAGATCAAGCAAAGTGCAGTTAAAGTAAAGCTATGGAAGTAGTTGCAGTTAAGATAGAGAACAAAATGTAAATGCAAACCGAGATTTAGAGTGGTTCGGTTAATCTTGACCTACATCCACTTTTGGCTTCCTCCTCCGATGAGGTCACCGACGTCCACTAGAGGCCTTCCTTCAATAGGTGAAGGCCAACCACCCTTTTACAGTTTCACTCCTTTTGACGGGCTTAGGAGACAACCCTTACAGATTTTTCACTCCTCTCTTGAATGATCAGAACTTCGAAGAAAAGAGGGAGAAGAACTTCTAGCCTTTTACAACACTTTTAAGCTCTCAAAATCTCAGAATAAATACTAAGTTTTGGTGCCCTTTCATGCATGAAAGGGTGGGGTTTATATAGGCTCCAAACTGATTTGAATTTGGAGCTCAAAAACGTCATTTCCCATATTTTCGAGGTCCTGGCGGTACTACCGCCTGATAGAGCTCGGAGACCGAGCTCGGGCGGTACCACCGCCTGACAAGGGTGGTATTATCGCCCAGTCTCACTCGTATCGTAGACTGAGCCCAAGCGGTGCCACCGCCTGACAGGGGCGGTACTACCGCCCAGTCTCACTCGGAGACTGAGCCCAAGCGGTGAGCCCAAGCGGTGCCACCGCCTGACAAGGGTGGTATTATCGCCCAGTCTCACTCGTAGACTGAGCCCAAGCGGTGCCACCGCCTGACAAGGGTGGTATTATCGCCCAGTCTCACTCGTAGACTGAGCCCAAGCGGTGCCACCGCCTGACAAGGGTGGTATTATCGCCCAGTCTCACTCGTAGACTGAGCCCAAGCGGTGCCACCGCCTGACAAGGGTGGTATTATCGCCCAGTCTCACTCGTAGACTGAGCCCAAGCGGTGCCACCGCCTGACAAGGGTGGTATTATCGCCCAGTCTCACTCGTAGACTGAGCCCAAGCGGTGCCACCGCCTGACAAGGGTGGTATTATCGCCCAGTCTCACTCGTAGACTGAGCCCAAGCGGTGCCACCGCCTGACAAGGGTGGTATTATCGCCCAGTCTCACTCGTAGACTGAGCCCAAGCGGTGCCACCGCCTGACAAGGGTGGTATTATCGCCCAGTCTCACTCGTAGACTGAGCCCAAGCGGTGCCACCGCCTGACAAGGGTGGTATTATCGCCCAGTCTCACTCGTAGACTGAGCCCAAGCGGTGCCACCGCCTGACAAGGGTGGTATTATCGCCCAGTCTCACTCGTAGACTGAGCCCAAGCGGTGCCACCGCCTGACAAGGGTGGTATTATCGCCCAGTCTCACTCGTAGACTGAGCCCAAGCGGTGCCACCGCCTGACAAGGGTGGTATTATCGCCCAGTCTCACTCGTAGACTGAGCCCAAGCGGTGCCACCGCCTGACAAGGGTGGTATTATCGCCCAGTCTCACTCGTAGACTGAGCCCAAGCGGTGCCACCGCCTGACAAGGGTGGTATTATCGCCCAGTCTCACTCGTAGACTGAGCCCAAGCGGTGCCACCGCCTGACAAGGGTGGTATTATCGCCCAGTCTCACTCGTAGACTGAGCCCAAGCGGTGCCACCGCCTGACAAGGGTGGTATTATCGCCCAGTCTCACTCGTAGACTGAGCCCAAGCGGTGCCACCGCCTGACAAGGGTGGTATTATCGCCCAGTCTCACTCGTAGACTGAGCCCAAGCGGTGCCACCGCCTGACAAGGGTGGTATTATCGCCCAGTCTCACTCGTAGACTGAGCCCAAGCGGTGCCACCGCCTGACAAGGGTGGTATTATCGCCCAGTCTCACTCGTAGACTGAGCCCAAGCGGTGCCACCGCCTGACAAGGGTGGTATTATCGCCCAGTCTCACTCGTAGACTGAGCCCAAGCGGTGCCACCGCCTGACAAGGGTGGTATTATCGCCCAGTCTCACTCGTAGACTGAGCCCAAGCGGTGCCACCGCCTGACAAGGGTGGTATTATCGCCCAGTCTCACTCGTAGACTGAGCCCAAGCGGTGCCACCGCCTGACAAGGGTGGTATTATCGCCCAGTCTCACTCGTAGACTGAGCCCAAGCGGTGCCACCGCCTGACAAGGGTGGTATTATCGCCCAGTCTCACTCGTAGACTGAGCCCAAGCGGTGCCACCGCCTGACAAGGGTGGTATTATCGCCCAGTCTCACTCGTAGACTGAGCCCAAGCGGTGCCACCGCCTGACAAGGGTGGTATTATCGCCCAGTCTCACTCGTAGACTGAGCCCAAGCGGTGCCACCGCCTGACAAGGGTGGTATTATCGCCCAGTCTCACTCGTAGACTGAGCCCAAGCGGTGCCACCGCCTGACAAGGGTGGTATTATCGCCCAGTCTCACTCGTAGACTGAGCCCAAGCGGTGCCACCGCCTGACAAGGGTGGTATTATCGCCCAGTCTCACTCGTAGACTGAGCCCAAGCGGTGCCACCGCCTGACAAGGGTGGTATTATCGCCCAGTCTCACTCGTAGACTGAGCCCAAGCGGTGCCACCGCCTGACAAGGGTGGTATTATCGCCCAGTCTCACTCGTAGACTGAGCCCAAGCGGTGCCACCGCCTGACAAGGGTGGTATTATCGCCCAGTCTCACTCGTAGACTGAGCCCAAGCGGTGCCCTGGGTTCGAATGGGCTGATCCATTCGGCCCAATTTAGGTCTGTCAAGGGCCCAATTGCCCCAAGATTAAGTTAATGGGATCACCTCCCATTCCTAACTTAATCATCATGCTAACTACGATATTTTTCAAGACATTTACTGCAACTTGCTCCGGTGCATCAATCGCTTCTTCCGTCGAGCTTCCGACGAACTTCCGGCGATCATCCGACGAACCCTCGGCGATGCTCCGGTGGACTTCCGACAAACTCCTGGACTTGCGACGATTTACTTGGCGAGTTCCGATGAGCTTCTTTGGCAAGCTCCTGGACTTCTCGGATTTGTTCCCGCAGAACTTCCGATGATTGTCCGGACTTCCGTCGAACTCTCGAACCCCCAACGTGATCATAGTCTTGACTTCGGCGCAACTCCTGCTGCATGTCTTACTTTCATCGTAGTTAATCCTGCACACTTATCTCAACATATGGATTAGATAACAAATGACAATTGACTTCATCAACAAAATCCGAGATTCAACAATCTTCCCCTTTTTGATGATGACAATCAATTGGTAACGGAGTTACCTTTAACTCCCCCTAACTATATGCCATACTCAAGATAATTCATTCTTGAATTCAAAGCCTTTGAATTCAAGAGACATATTGATAAGTTAAGATTGTTTAACCTTATCAATACTTCCATCATGATTCCTATCATGATGTATCTCTCTGAAAATGATGTCAAGGCTTGACATCCATTTTCAAGTTTTACATTTCAAATGTGAATGATAGTAATGGTAGCAATTCATCATATGGTAAGATATCAAAATGTAAAATTGTCATTCAAGTTCTTGATATCTTAACATAATACAAATATTTCAAGTGTTTAGCAATTATAGCATTTCTATCATCAATTTACCATATATTTCGATGCAAGCTTCTTTAACATAATTCAAATTCAAATATGGCACTCATAGCATCAATTCATATATTTCTCCCCCTTTGTCATCAACCAAAAGGAGAATGATATAAGCAAATTTTAAACATAAGTGCGGTAATGATTCATGTCATAACTAGGTTCATGTCATTTTTCAACAATAAGTGATAGGATACCAATTATACAAACATCTCAAGGAAAGATTAAATCACGCTTCATTTTTACAAGGATCAAGATATGTATGTGAATCAATATCCTTGCAAGTAAAAAATCTTCCTTTTTCAAGAAGGAAATTATAAGAAGGAATCATTTTATCAAATCCATTTTTTGAAAATATTTTTCATATTATAAGCCTATAAAAGATGCATTTGCTAATTGATTCCATATGTCAAAAATCAATGATATGAATCAAACTCGATATGACATATGCTTATGAAAGCTACATTAAGTTCGGAAGAGAATAAGGTATCAAGAAAATTCGAAAATAAAATTAAACACTTTCATGCATTCGGATAATGTTTTGCTATAGATTTTCCAATACAATCATGAAGATAAAACATGCTTATTATCATGGAAATTTTTATATCCAAAACACATAATTTCCAACATATTATTAAGGCATGTAATCCTGTAAAATCATCATAGCAATTAAGTGATTTGATTATTGAATCAAGAAAGTTCGAAAAATAAATTTAATGAGTTCAAGCATTCGGACATATTAATATTCATAATTCTCTTCTAATGAAATTAAATTATTCTTCACTTAAAGGCTTTGTAAAAATATCAGCTAGTTGATGTTTAGTATCAATGAACTCTATAACTACATCATGATTAGTGACATGATCTCGTATAAAGTGATGTCTAATATCAATATGTTTTGTTCTTGAGTGTTGAATGGGATTCTTTGTTAAACATATAGCACTTGTGTTATCACATTTAATGGAAATATTTTTAAGATGAACTTTATAATCTTCTAAGGTGTTTTTCATCCACACAACTTGTGCACAGCATGCACTAGCTGCAATATACTCAGCTTCGGTTGTTGATAGTGCAACCGAGTTTTGTTTCTTAGATGACCAGGAAATAAGAGCATATCCCAAAAATTGACATGTTCCTGATGTGCTTTTTCTATCTAATCTACATCCAGCAAAAACTGCATCAACATTAGCAATTAACTCAAACTTCTTGGTTTTCGGATACCATAATCCTAGATTTGTAGTACCTTTAAGATATCTAAGTATTCTTTTAACTGCTTTGAGATGAGATATCTTAGGGTTTGATTGAAACCTAGCACAAAGTCCTACACTGAACATGATATCTGGTCTAGTTGCAGTGAGGTAAAGTAAACTTCCTATCATACCCCTATAAGTTTTTTGATCGAAGCTTTCTCCACTTTCATCAACTTCTAACTTAGTGGATGTGCTCATAGGAGTGTTAATAGCTTTTGAGCTTTCCATATTAAATCTCTTTAGCAAATCTAAAGCATATTTAGTTTGACTAATAAAGATGTAATTTCTTAGTTGCTTAATTTGTAAGCATAAGAAAAAGGTTAATTCTCCCATCAAACTCATTTCAAATTCAAGACTCATGGTTTTAGCAAAAGATTCACAAAGAGATTCATTTGTAGAACCAAAGATAATATCATCAACATAAATCTGAACAATGAGAAAATTATTTTCAAAATTCTTGATAAACAATGTAGTATCAACCTTGCCTTTTGTGAAATTATTTTTAATAAGAAAAGAACTAAGTCTCTCATACCAAGCCCTTAGGGCTTATTTTAAACCATAGAGAGCTTTAGTTAATTTAAACATATGATTAGTGAGGCTATTATTTTCAAATCCGGGAGGTTGTTCAACATAAACTTCTTCGGAAATAAAACCATTAAGAAAAGCGCTTTTAACATCCATTTGAAATAACTTAAAATTATTATTACTAGCATAGGCAAGGAGCATCCTTATGGCTTCTAATCTAGCCACAGGATCGATGGTTTCTTCGTAATCGATACCTTCTTCTTGGTTGAAACCTTTGGCTACTAATCTAGCCTTGTTTCTAACCACGATACCATATTCATCTTGCTTGTTTCTAAAGACCCATTTAGTACCAATAACTAAATGGTCATTTGGCCTAGGAACAAGCTTACATACCTCATTTCTCTCAAATTGATTTAACTCATCTTGCATTGCGATAATCCATGAATCATCTTTCATGGCTTCGTCAATACATTTAGGTTCAATTTGGGAGAGAAAAGCGACGTTGGCACAAAATTCTTTAAGAGAAGAACGTGTTTGAACCCCCTTAGATGTGTCTCCTAGGATTAGCTCCTTAGGATGAGCATCTACATATTTCCAATCCTTGGGTAAGGATGTTTCGGAAATGGATGTATCCAAGTTGCTAGTTAGAGAAGGGGTTTCATTTAAATTCAAAGAATCAAAATTAACATCATCATCAAAATCATTTTTCTTGATTTTGAAAATCTCATTAAAAACAACATGAATGGATTCTTCTATAATTAAAGTTCTTTTATTGAAGATACGAAAAGCTTTAGAAACCAAAGAATAACCAAGGAAAATTCCTTCATCGGATTTATCATCAAATTTTCCTAAGGCATCTTTTTCATTCAAGATAAAACACTTACACCCAAAAACTTTAAAATATGAAACATTGGGTTTTTTGTTGTTCCAAAACTCATAGGGAGTTTTGGTGAGTAAGGGTCTTACTAGAACTCTATTCAAAATATAGCATGCAGTATTTACGGCTTCGGCCCAAAAATATTTGGGTAGGCTATGTCCATTCAACATGGTTCTTGCCATTTTTTATAAATTTCTATTTTTTCTTTCTACTAATCTATTTTGTTGAGAATTTCTTGGAGTAGAGAAGTTATGATTGTATCCATTAAATTCACAAAATTCTTGAAAATTACGGTTTTGAAATTCACCACCATGATCACTTCTAATTGACGAAATCATAGAACCCTTTTCATTTTGGACAAGTTTGCAAAACTTGGTAAAATATCTAAAGCATTCATTTTTGTGTTTTAAGAAATAAGTCTATGTGTATCTACTATAGTCATCTATAATGACGAAGGCATATTTGCTACCTCCTAGACTTGATGTAGAGATAGGTCCAAACAAGTCCATATGGATCAATTGTAAGGGCCTAGAGGTGTTTATTTGATTCTTAGATTTGAAACTACCCTTAATTTGTTTTCCTAATTGACAAGCATCATACACATTATCTTTGATGAACTTAATATGAGGAATTCCTCTTACAAGTTCTTTGGATGATATTTGAGTGATTAGTTTCATGCTAGCATGACCTAATCTCCTATGCCAAAGCCAAGCATCCTCATTCAAAACCGAGACACACATTTCATTGCAAAGATCATTGATGTCAATGGTGTATACGTTATTTTGTTTTAATACAATCGTAGATGTGTTTTTGTGTGGTTTTTCAATGATGTAAGCATTAGATTCGAATTTGACAATATATCCTTTATCACACAATTGACTAATGCTCAAGAGGTTATGTTTTAAACCATCAACTAATAAAATATCTTCAATAAAGAAGTTGGACTTGTTACATATAGTTCCTTTGCCAATGATTTTACCTTTGTTGTTGTCTCCGAAGGTGACATAGCCTTCGTCTATGCTAGTGAGTTTAGAGAATTGAGATGGATCTCCGGTCATATGCCTTGAGCATCCACTATCAAGGTACCATCTCTTGCTCTTAGCTTGTGATGATATATGTTTCTACAAGAAAGAATGATTTTTAGGTACCCATTTACTTTTGGGTGCCTCAAACACTGATCTAAATTGTTTATCATGTTGCATAGAATTTATCGTGGTTCCTTTAGGAATCCAAATCAATTTGTTTGGATTAACTTTCTTGAATGGACAATGATAAGTTCTATATCCATGTTTGCAATAAATATTGCATTTGCTTTGGTGCCGAACATATAAGATAGGGCCTTTAATGAAGGTGGTTGGATTTTGGTGAGGACTTCTCACAAATTCGATTCCACTTCTTTTAGGAACATGACCCTTATTTGTAAGGATCATATTCAAAGACTTGCTACCAACCTCGAATTTCTTCAAGGTGTCCTTAAGTAGCAAGTTCTCCTTTTGGAGAGTTTCTAGATCATGACATTTTTTACATGGAGCTAAACTATCATGATATTCAATTTCTAATTTATCAAAATTACAAGTAAGACTATCATGTTCCTTTTTTAGTAATTTGTATTTTCTACTAATATTTTACATTCATCAAATAAGTCATGGAAGGCATTTAGTAATTCATCAAATGATAAATCTGCATCAATTAAATTTGTTACCTCATCTCCGATGGCAATTAGGGCGTAATGAGCAACTTGCTCGATGTTGGACTCCTCTTCTTCGGACTCGCTTGAGTCATCCCACGTTGCTTTGAGCGCCTTCTTCTTTGGTGTTCTCTTTTTGGCTTGGGGACAATCACTTTTGTAGTGTCCCGACTTCTTGCATTCGTAGCAAATAACTTGGTCCTTTTTGGGTTCAAATTTATTTTTTGAGTCATTTTTAAACTTGTTTCTTTTAATGAATTTTTTGAATTTCCTTGTTAGAAGTGCCTAAGTCATCGTCACAGTCTTCATCACTTGAGTTTTCTCTCAAATGGTCTTCGAAAGTTCTAAATGCCATATCCTTCCTGTTCTTTAGAAGGATGTCTTCTTGCTCTTCATAAGCTTTGCAAGTCATTTCGTAGGTCATTAATGACCCGATTAATTCTTCAAGAGGAAAGTTGTTTAGATCTTTAGCCTCTTGAATAACAGTGACTTTAGGGTCCTAACTCTTAGGAAGGGATCTTAGAATCTTATTTATGAGCTCAAAATCTGAAAAACTTTTGCCGAGTCCTTTTAGACCATTGACGACATCCGTGAAACGGGTGTACATATCGCCAATAGTCTCGCTCGATTTCATTCGGAAAAGTTCAAAAGAATGTATCAAAAGATTAATTTTTGACTCTTTCACTCTACTTGTGCCTTCGTGAGTCACTTCGAGTGTATGCCAAATATCAAATGCGGTTTCACAAACCGAAACACGATTGAACTCATTTTTATCAAGCGCATAAAATAAGGCATTCATAGCCTTTGCATTAAGAGCGAAAGTCTTCTTCTCCAATTCATTCCAATCGATCATTGGAAGAGAAGACTTCGAAAATCCATTTTCGACAAGATTCCAAAGTTCAAAATCCATTGAAATAAGGAAGATCCTCATTCGGGTCTTCCAATAGGTGTAGTCCGTCCCATTGAACATGGGTGGACGTGTAATAGAGTGGCGCTCTTGATTTCTGACGTATGCCATCTCTCTTGGGTTTTAATCCGATTGAGAGTTAACCCCACTCTGATATCAATTGTTAGGATCAAGAGCACTAAGAGGGGGGGGTGAATTAGTGCAGTGACAAACTTTCGACGATTTAAAACGACGTTCGTACGATAAGAACGATTTCGGTATGAAAGTCGATTCCGAAATTGCTTTAACGTAAGATCAAGCAAAGTGCAGTTAAAGTAAAGCTATGGAAGTAGTTGTAGTTAAGATAGAAAACAAAATGTAAATGCAAACTAAGATTTAGAGTGGTTCGGTCAATCTTGACCTACATCCACTTTTGGCTTCCTTCTCCGATGAGATCACCGACGTCCACTAGAGGCCTTCCTTCAATAAGCGAAGGCCAACCATCCTTTTACAGTTTCACTCCTTTTGACGGGCTTAGGAGACAACCCTTACAGATTTTTCACTCCTCTCTTGAATGATCAGAACTTCGAAGAAAAGAGGGAGAAGAACTTCTAGCCTTTTACAACACTTTTAAGCTCTCAAAATCTCAGAATAAATACTAAGTTTTGGTGCCCTTTCATGCATGAAAGGGTGGGGTTTATATAGGCCCCAAATTGATTTGAATTTGGAGCTCAAAACATCATTTCCCATATTTTCGGGGTCCTGGCGGTGCTACCGCCATAAATGGGCGGTACTACCGCCTGACAGAGCTCGGAGACCGAGCTCGGGTGGTACCACCGCCTAACAGGGGCGGTACTACTGCCCAGTCTCACTCGGAGACTGAGCCCAAGTGGTGCCACCGCTTGACAGGGGCGGTACCACCGCCCAGCCTCACTCGGAAGGGCGGTACCACCGCCCAGCCTCACTCGGAGACTGAGCCCAAGTGGTGCCACCGCTTGACAGGGGCGGTACCACCGCCCAGCCTCACTCGGAGACTGAGCCCAAGTGGTGCCACCGCTTGACAGGGGCGGTACCACCGCCCAGCCTCACTCGGAGACTGAGCCCAAGTGGTGCCACCGCTTGACAGGGGCGGTACCACCGCCCAGCCTCACTCGGAGACTGAGCCCAAGTGGTGCCACCGCTTGACAGGGGCGGTACCACCGCCCAGCCTCACTCGGAGACTGAGCCCAAGTGGTGCCACCGCTTGACAGGGGCGGTACCACCGCCCAGCCTCACTCGGAGACTGAGCCCAAGTGGTGCCACCGCTTGACAGGGGCGGTACCACCGCCCAGCCTCACTCGGAGACTGAGCCCAAGTGGTGCCACCGCTTGACAGGGGCGGTACCACCGCCCAGCCTCACTCGGAGACTGAGCCCAAGTGGTGCCACCGCTTGACAGGGGCGACTCATCGGAGACTCAGCTCCTGGTCGATGCCACCGCCGACCTAGGCGGTGCCACCGCCGGCCAGGAAATCTGGGTCCGAATGGGTTGATCCATTCGGCCCAATTTGGGTCTGTCAAGGGCCCAATTGCCCCAAGATTAAGTTAATGAAATCACCTCCCATTTCTAACTTAATCATCATGCTAACTACGATATTTTTCAAGACATTTACTGTAACTTGCTCTCGTGCGTCAATCGCTTCTTCCGTCGAGCTTCCGACGAACTTCCGGCGATCATCCAACGAACCCTCGGCGATGCTCCGTCGGACTTCCGGCAAACTCTTAGACTTGCGATGATTCACTTAGCGAGTTCCGATGAGCTTCTTTGGCAAGCTCCTGGACTTCTCGGATTTGTTCCTGCAGAACCTCTGATGACTGTCCAAACTTCCGTCGAACTCTCGAACCCCCAACGTGATCATAGTCTTGACTTTGGCGCAACTCATACTGCATGTCTTACTTTCATCGTAGTTAATCCTGCACACTTATATTAACATATGGATTAGATAACAAATAACAATTGACTTCATCATCAAAATCTGAGATTCAACAAGTTTTAGGTTTAATTGAGTCGGTATTGGGGGTGAAACAATGCCAACTCAATTAGGGGCCAATTGGGTCAAAATTGGGAGTGATTTGGGCTCATTGGGAGGCTAATTCAATGACCCAAATATTGGACCAAGTAGTGGCACCACTAGAATTGGCGGTAGAACTGCCTGTGAGTTGGAAACTCAAAAAACTCGGTCTCCGAGGCTGTCAGGTGGTGGTACCGCCAGTTTAGATAGTGGTACCATCAGTCTAGGTTGTGGTACCACTCAAACATAGTCTCCTAGGTAATAGTATTGCCAGATTGGGCAATGGTACCGCCCAGTGTAGGCGGTGGTACCGCCCATACCCTGAAATCTTTGAGATTCGAATTTTTGGCTCCAAATTTATATCAATTTGGGGCCTATAAATACCCCACTCTTTCCTGCTTGAGAAAGCAAGAATTAAGTAGAAATGGGGAAAGAATCATTGATGAAAAAGAGTTGAAAAAGCTTGAAAAGTGTTGAGTGTTCCCCTCCATCTCTTAGAGTTTAGAGTTCATTCTAAGAGAGGTGTGAAACTTGTAAAGGTTCTCTCCTGAGCCTGTCAAAAGGAGAATAGAGTTGTAAAGAGGTGGTTGGTATTTGCCTATTGAAGGAAGACCAAGAGTAGATGCTGGTGGCCTTGAAGGAGGAGGAATCGGGAGTGGATATAGGTCACAATGACTAAACCACTATAAAATCTTGTTTGCATTTATTTTGAGCAAATTACTTTCATAGCAAACTTCCTCCTTACTTTGCTTTCAAAGTTAAACATTTTCAAAATGGGTTTAATTAAAACGAAAGATTTTTGAAATCGACGATTTTACCATTGCACTAATTCACACACACACACCCCCCCCCCCCCCTCTTAGTGCCGACTCGTTCCTAACAGTTGGTATCATAGCCACGTTTTTCTCATTTGTTTTAATACCAAAGAGAAATGGCTCTTTTTAGCTTTCAAGAGAGTCACTGTCTTATTTGTCCTCTCATGTTCAATGAGATGGACTACACATATTGGAAAGCTCGAATGAGAGTTTTCTTACTTTCGTTGAATCTCGATTTATGGAATATAATCAAATTTGGTTTTCAAAAGTCTTCTCTTCCAATGAACCATTGGAATGATTTAGAGAAGAAGACTTTTTCTTTAAATATAAAGGCTATGAATGCCTTGTTTTGTGCCTTAGATAAAAATAAATTTAATCACGTTTCTACTTGCGAAACGGTTTTCGATATTTGGCACACCCTTGAAATCACACACGAAGGCACGAATAGAGTAAAAGAGTATAGAATAAATCTTTTAATGCATGATTTTGAGTTATTTTGAATGGAACCAAGCGAGACTATTGGAGACATGTACACCCATTTTACGGATGTCATCAATAGTCTAAAAGCACTTGGTAAATATTTTTTTAATTTTGAACTCATTAATAAAATATTAAGATCCCTTCCAAAAAGTTGGGATCCTGAAATAACAACAATACAAGAAGCAAAAGATCTCAATATTTTTCCACTTGAAGCACTTATTAATTCATTATTGACATATGAAATGACTTGCAATGCTTATGAAGAGCTTGAGAACAACCTTCCAAAGAACAGGAAGGATTTGACACTTCGAACAATAGAATACCACTTGAGTGATGACTCAAGTGATGATGATAATGACCTTGAACTCTTAAAGCTTATAAAATTCTTAAAACAAAAATTAAATATTAAAAATGAACTTACAAAGAAGAGATTGCCAAAGAAGAAGAAGACACTCAAAATGACTTGGGACAAATCAAGCTCATCCGAAGACGAGGAGTAAACCAACAAAAATGAGGTGACTTTTTACATTGAGGTAAATGACTCACCTGAAATCTCTTTACTTTATTTCAAAATTACATGATGCTTTTTATGAGTTATTTTTAAATTAGTTAGTAAATAAAAATAAAAAATAAAAATTTGAGCATGACAATTACATGCACTAAGGATAAAAAGTTAGATTCACTTAAAAAGAAAAATGCATTAGTACAATAAACAAAATGATCTTGAAAATACTTTATGTTTGATGAAATTAATTTTGATAATTTAATGATATATAATGATGTAATGAAAATATTAAAAGTTTTGGTACAATGCTTGATGATTTTATTCTATGCATGAGATTTTGAAATTATAAATTATGATTTTTGTGATTTATTGATCGAGAAGATTTTTGTGATAAATCTTGCACTTTTGTTTTAAACGATGATATATGTTTTGATTTAGTAAAAAGGGACAAGGACATGCTTGAATGAAATCAAATCACTTAAATTGAAACAACTAAAAGGGAATGCATTTTGAAAATAAATATTTATATCATATTTGATGATTTTATATTTTGAAACTATGCATGATGAGTTGAAGTAATAATGGTTTGAATGCATGAATCGATAATTTTTTTGTCACACGAATCATGATTCCTTCACTTGATACTCTAAATTTATTTTATGATTCATGATAAATTGAAACATTATACATGAATCTAGTTCTCATGTGAATCTATTTACCTTGCCTTCATTGAATCTTTCGAAAAGTGATTTTGATGATTTGAATTTGAATGAAAAATTTTCAACCGAATCATGAACTTTCTTTTTTATTTCTCTACTTGAGCTATCTCTTATGAGAATTAAAATATTTTCTATCTTCAATGATTTCTTCTTACTATTTACTAAAGAAGAGACTTATGCAAACAAACTATGATCTTGATAATGGTTTATAATAGTTTGAAATTATGAATGTTATATGTTGAACATTTGAAACCATGTTTTGGTATCATGCATATCTAAGATTTATTGATTTGAATTTGGATGAGTTTCATCTAACCATGATTTTTGTCTTGATTTCTCGATATTCGATACTTGAGATTTTTCTATGAATCAAGATTTTTCATAGTATGATTCTTCTTGGTATTCACTAAAAAGGATGTATTCAAATTAACCATGATATGCTACTTGACATTTTGATAATTTATGACTTAAGTTTTATTATGCATTATTCCCCTCTTCTTCATTCTTATTTACAATGACAAAGGGGAGAAAAGAAATCATTAGCATTTCAAGAGATCGATAAATTTATTTAATTCATTTTAAATATCTTGCAAGTGATTTTGATGATTTTGATCATTTAAGAGGAGATTTGTCAAAATGAATCATGTTTTGTGGTATTTACATGATCTTATCTTTTATGATATGATTTTTTTGTGCATAATTCCTTGTATTCATAAAGTATATCTCATCACCAAGTTATTTTTTTTGATATAATATGATGATTTGCAAAATATTGTAATGGGAAAAGTTTTGCACATTAAGGGAGATAGTTTTGTTAGCTTGGATAAATTGGTGTAAAACTTGATATACTTTCAAATACTTGTATTATTGAATGATTCTCCTTTTTGTCTATGACAAAGAGAGAGAAAATAAATGATAAATATTTGGTACCAATAATCATGAAGTGATAAATGCTTAAAAAATGTTGATTTAATGTTTGGTATCATGAATGCTTGAGTATCATATATGATATGTCCATAGTGATTATTGGTTTATTTTTTGTATCATGCAAGTAAGGATGAAATGTAAAGTTTTGAAATTGTGCATGTTTTAATTTGAAACTATAATGATGCACAAACATATTAAATTAAGAATGATACTTTATCTCTGATATAATTTTAAAATTATTATAAAGGGAAAACGAATTACAAAATTATATTCTTCCCTTCTTTTTGACAATGACAAAGAGGGAGAAAAATTGCTAGCTCAAGATACAAAATTTGGAAACTTGTACATTGCAAAAGAAGCAAACTTGCTAGCTTGCTCATCTCAAAAGAGAAGCAAGAAGTGCTATCTTGCAAATCTCATGAGAAGCAATGTTTGCAAAGTTACACATTTCAAGAAGATGCAAAAATAGTCTATCTTACACATATCAAAAGATGTAAAATTTTGCTAACTTTCATATGTGTAAAATTTGATAGCTTGCATACTATAAAATGATATAAATTTGCTAACTTACATATTCTAATATGATGTAGAACTTGCTATCGTGAACATCACCAAAAATTGATAGCTTGCCTATCTTAAGAAGCAAAAATGTAAATTTGCATAATTTGTAATCTTGCACATCTTTAAAATTAATGATGATTTGATGATTATGCATGTTGTAAAGTGATAAAAAATTTACTAGCTTTCATGATGTAAAACTTACTAAATATGCTAGCTTACAAATTGCAAGAAGAAAATTGCTAGGAAGCTAAAGTGCTATTTTGCCTATCTCAAAAAGGCTAAATTTGCAAACATGCACAACTGTAAAACTCAAAATTATTGCTAGCTTACATGATGATAAAACTTCAGATTATATTAATAATGTAATGATTTGAAACTTGCTTGGATAATGCACTTCTCCTTTTTGTTGATGACAAAGGGGGAGAAGTATGATGATGATATGTTATGCACAATTTTATGATAACATGTTGCTTGAATTTTTAAATTTAATGTTCTATCAATTACATATTGATAGGGGGAGTTAAGGTTAACTTCGTCATCAATTGGTTGTCATTATCAAAAATGGGGAGATTGTTGAATCTTATATTTTGATGATGAAACCAATTGATAGTATTTATCTAATTTACGTTTTGAGTGACGTAGGAAGTTTCGATCAAGGAGAGACAATTGAAGCAAGAAGAATTATGTTGGGCTAGAGTGGAACATGTCAGAAGATTGGACGTCGAGCCGGAGGATCGATCGACGTGTCGATAGAAGACTTCAGGCAACGGGCCAAGAAGAGTGAAAATTGCACTAAGGAAATCGGAGTTGTGGAGGTCAACTAGCCGATTAGGTAATAGGCCGCAAGAGAGGACGATGCACCGAAGAATCAGACAAAGCGTCGAACCAATGACATGACCGGACAACATTTGATGAGCTTTGTAATAATTGTCTAGATCGAAGTAGGTTTTTGGTCTAATTAAGTCGGTATTAGGGTAAAACAATACCAACTCAATTAGGGGCCAATTAGGCCTAAATTGGGAGTGATTTGGGCTCATTGGGAGGCCCATTCAATGACCCAAATATTGGAAAACTCGAAAAACTCGTCTCCGAGGCTATCAGGTAGTGGTACCACCCAGACATAGTCTCCTAGGTGGTAGTACCACCAAATTGGGTGATGGTATTGCCTAGTATCAGGGTGCAAGAATTGGGTAGAAAGGGGGAAAGAATCCTTAACGAAAAAGAGTTGAAAAAGCTTAAAAAGTGTTGAGTGTTTCCCTCCACCTCTTAGAGTTTAGAGTTCATTCTAAGAGAGGTGTGAAACTTATAAAGGTTCTCTTCTAAGCCTGTCAAAAGGAGAATAAAGTTATAAAGAGGTGGTTGGTCTTCGCCTATTGAAAGAAGATCGATAGTGGATGCTAATGGCCTCGACGGAGGAGGAATCAAGAGTGGATATAGGTCACGACGACCGAACCACTATAAAATCTGGTTTGCATTTATTTTGAGCAAATTACTTTCATAGCAAACTTCCTCCTTACTTCGCTTTCAAAGTTAAGCATTTCCAAAATGGGTTTAATCGAAATGAAAGATTTTCGAAATCGATGATTTTACTGCACTAATTCACCCCCCTCTCCCCTCTTAGTGCTGACTCATTCCTAATAGCAACGACCTGTATCATACCCGTTAGTTTCTACACTTATTGCATAAGGTTCAAGAATGCATCGGTGGGGATGAAAATGTGGCTCGGGGTTAGCCCAAGGGGTGAAAAGCCTGAGTCATTGAATAGACGTCAATACCTCATTGATATTTGCATCGAGCTAGATGCATCCATATACGGAAAGAGTAATTGCTATCGCCCTTAAGTTAAAAGTATTATAGGTTGGGGGCAATACCTCCTAGCTTGAACATTCATTTAAAGGGTTAATGGGCAGATGCTCTTATGACATTAGACCCTCTTTTAGCACCAAAAATATTGAGAAAAATTTTGTTGACATCTTGGTCAATCCAACATGGTCTGGACCTATATACATAATGTTGTCCGAGATCCCTCCGAGATAGAAACACTAAACTCCCGAGGTGCCATCTGCACTAAGAACAATGTTAGGAGAGGCTTCTTGATCTGATCTCTCCGACGCCCAAACTAGTAACCCGATGTGTATAAGTGCAGAATCGAGTAGTAAAAAAAACAGGTTCATCCTCTTTTCCCTGTCTAAAGATGAACTTTTGTACCTGGTCTTAAATGGTGTAGAATATTTCATGGGATATTCTATAGGGGGATAGTCTCTAACCACCCTCAATAGCTTTTTCTTGATCTCTTGTCCATGTGGACGATATGGGGAGGACATTCCATAATCATTTATCTTGAATTCTTGTGCAAGTGGGCATGTAGATGAAATATGTCCTCCATCTCCTGTCTTCACCTTGAACGTCACGAGATGGTTACATGTCTTATGACGATTAATTGACTGTATATCCTCATAAATTAAAATAAATATCTTTTAGTTATGAAAATGTATTGCCCATAAAACATTTGTCATTATTATGGAGTAACTAAATATGAAAAAAAAAGTAGATTCATTTTCATTAATATTCAAATCAAATTTACAATTATGCAATTCAATGTTTTGAACAAGAATGCTGATATGAATGGAAGATACACTTATAATGAAAATTAAATGAAACTTAATATTAACAAAATGAAGTACAACAATAAAGGACATCAAAAAATTGTTTTACTAAGAACAAATTGGTAAAGGTGAAATTTGATCCGCGAGACTTTACATTAATTTGATAAAAATTTTAATAACTATGTTAGCTAGCATCTTCAAACAATATATGTCATTGTCAATCAGTAATATATACAACAAAAAAATGACAAACAATAAAATTATATATACAGAGTGATGGTTGGAAGGAGAGGAGAAAAAGAGAAACAAAGAAAGTGAAGGGGAGAGGTGGCAAGATGAAGAGACGACGACAGAAAGAGAAAAGTGATCAAATGATAACTGTCTTTTTTTTCTTTATAATCTCAATCCAATTCAAAGTCGACACAAAAGATTTAGGTTAAGATTACCTAAGAAATATATGAGTTAAGAGGAATACCATATAAATCAAATAATGAAAAATATTTAAGTTAAGATTAGTTAAGTAATATTACTATATTTAAAAAATTGATTTATTTAATTCGACAGATCCATATGGGTTATTCAAAGATTGGTTGAGCGAATCGATTCATTTTGATTTTTTATTCATATAATCGATCTACCAAGTGAATCGTATTAGTCAATGGTACAATTTTTAATTTTTTTAATCCGATCATTAGGTTAGGTTTGATTTTAGTAACTGTTGTGACTGAATCACTGGTTAGTTTTCGATTAGAAAACATTTATTTTTTCATACATTATTATGCAAATTGGGAGCACTACCCAAGTAAGACTTTCCCATATTCTGGACAATTACTTAGTCAATTGTAAAGTCTCGGAAAAAAAAGCCCAACAATTTTACATTCAAAAAAATAAAATTGAAATATTTAATTTTTTGAAAAATTTATTTCATTCTAAAGTTTTGTCCTACTGAAAAAAAAAATTCGGTTACAGTTAAGTCTTATTCTGAGGTAATTATTTTTTTATTTTTTATAACAAAAACAAAATCAACAACTAGTTTGTAATACGGCAGAACAAAAGCATCTCATCATCGTATGAAAAGAGTAAAGTCAAAGTAAATATTGATCTCAATATGGAGTCCGTAAAATATATTGTCAGATCAAAATATGGATACCTTATGCCACCATGTTTGTCCAAAAGTTACACAAAAGCTACCTGCATAGTATCCAAACTTACTCGTCCCGATTTGATATTCGATCATTCATATCCAAATCAAATAAACTAAATCTATAAACATAAGGTTATAATACACTGAAAACAACGGAAATACATACATTTTCATCTTATACAACCACAGTTCCCTCTTTTTTTTAATAAAATAATAGATTAATTGTTGATAATAAATTACTTTGTTAATACACTCTAAAGTAAACTACTGTAAATTATCTAATTTTCCATCTATATCCATCCAAAAATATGATTAATGAATATGTAAAACTAACCCTTTAAACAGTGATTCCTCGGTAATGTTTCTGACTCATTTACAAAAAATTAAGGATTCCAAATCAGTTTCTTGATGACGTCAAAAATTAAAGATTCAAAATCTTTTCTGATATATATTTTTAAAATATAATAATATCTAAAAATCTTATATTAATTTAGTTTACTGAAAGGAGGAAAATAGAAAAAGTAAAAAAGGTAATATGTATATATACATATATATATATATGTATATATACATGTATATATATATACATTTATATATGTATATATACATGTATATATACATTAAGCCCGGACGAGGACGGAACGGAGACGGCAAGAAAGAGGTGGTATTTTTGTTCCGCTACATCACCTGGCGGACGAAACCAGATGATGTCGTTTTGCCAAAACCCTAACCGCCGCATCAACTGCTGGTTGTTAGTTTGCCTTCCCATCACTAATCCTGCCTTATGTATATATACATGTATATATATATACATTTATATATGTATATATACATGTATATATATATACATTTATATATGTATATATACATGTATATATATATACATTTATATATGTATATATACATGTATATATATATACATTTATATATGTATATATACATGTATATATATATACATGTATATATATATACATTTATATATGTATATATACATGTATATATATATACATTTATATATGTATATATACATGTATATATATATACATTTATATATGTATATATACATGTATATATATATACATTTATATATGTATATATACATGTATATATATATACATTTATATATGTATATATACATGTATATATATATACATTTATATATGTATATATACATGTATATATATATACATTTATATATGTATATATACATGTATATATATATACATTTATATATGTATATATACATGTATATATATATACATTTATATATGTATATATACATGTTATAAAAATATATTTTTAATTAATTGTATTAATATAAAGACTTAAGCCCGGACGAGGACGGAACGGAGACGGCAAGAAAGAGGTGGTATTTTGTTCCGCTACATCACCTGGCGGACGAAACCAGATGATGTCGTTTTTGCCAAAACCCTAACCGCCGCATCAACTGCTGGTTGTTAGTTGCTGCCCTTCCATCACTAATCCTGCCTTATCTTCCTCGCGCTTTTGAGAGCCATCGCTTTTGTGTGGCTCTCCCACCCTCCCATCCCCGTCTATGTTTCTCATCCACCATTCCTCCCCCTTCCCCACAATCAACAGAGATCCTCACACTACGTAGTCTCCAAAGAGATAGCTCTAAAAGATCCCACCTTTCCACCATTTCAACGCCCTTTCTTTCTATCTTTTGCTGTTTGGCCATGTGCCATTGCCTATAGGAAGCCAACATCTTCGCCCTGCCGATGGACTCCGCGGCCGACCCTGTCTCCCTTTCCGCGGCAAGGGGCCCCAAGTTCCTGCCTATTTCTCCTCCGGGTTCGCTTCTCATCCGCGCCCCCCTTACCTCCGAGGAGAACGACTCGCCCCTGGCCTCCGATACCAGCGAGGAGGAACAAGAGGGGTTTGAGACCGCCTCCGACCTCGAGGAAGAGAGCATCAACTCGGCCCTTGCCACGGCCGCTCTACTTACACCTAAAGGGGACGGCTTGTCGAGGAGCACCTCGATGCCGATAAAAGCTCGGGTCACTCGGGACGATGACCCCGATGTCGTGGCCCTTGTGGACGAGCTGGAAGATGAGGATGACGACGAGGATGACTTCTACGGCATCGCCAAGGTTGCTGTGTCCAGTCAAATTCCGACCTTGGTGGATAAAGGTGAGGACTTGATGGGTGAACAGAGAGCTGGGACCTCGTTGGAGACTCATGTTTCTCGGGCCACAGAAGGTGATTTCCTGCCTGATAGCTTGGAAATAGTGTCCGATGAGAACCCTAAGACGGAGGATAGTTCAAAAAATGGTAATTTGGCGGCTGAGGAGCAAAAAACTGTGGAGAATCTCATCCCGCAAAGCACCGAAGAAAAACCAGTAGAGGATGAGGATGCTGTCGATGGAACGTTGGACAAATATGGAGAGCATACAGTTTCTGATCCTCAAGAGGAGAAAGATGGGAACTTGGTCGAAGAACTGGGAGAAACTGCCAGCCCTGATATTGGAACTATAGCTGAGTTGAAGAGAGTGGAGGATGAGTCTGAGGCCGCTGACGTAGAAGAAGAGGGAGAAACCAACAAGTCCAGTACAAAGGAAGGGGGCTTGAACATTGAAGAAGCCAAATCTGACACCGCAGACGAGTTAAAAATGGGCACTGATGGGAGTGGTGATTCCAGTCAAAATATCAATCAAGTGAGTGTTCCTAATGCTCATACACCAGAAGAGGAGTCTGTTGGGAGTTATTCTGCTGAGGACATTCAGATGGCTGAAGGTTCCTGGGAGAAACTTGATCAATTGAATGACAATATTGGCCATGCTAAAAGATGTGTCTCACTGACTGGAGGTTCTGAAGTAGTTGATGATAAGGCAGCTGAGGATTCTGCTGACGGTGTTGATTCTGCAAATGCGAATGTAATCCTGTCACCTCTTCATGAGCTAGGGGATGAGAAACCAAAGGTTGAACTAAATCAATCCATAAATGATTCTGAGGTAAATAATAATGAGCCTGTGCCTGAGTTGCTTTCAGATGGTGATAGTTCAATATCAGTTCAAGATAAGCAATCTCCATTTATCATTGAGGAGAAATCTAAGGGCAACAAGAACAAAGGAGATACATTTGAGACTTCTGGTGTGACTGAAGACAACAATGATCAACAATTGAATTCAGTTTCGAAACCAGAACTGACTGAGGGTGGTGATTTTGCTGATCATGAACAAAACCTTTGTCAGGAGAAAGCAAAGGAGGATGAGGAAAACTTGGGTTCCGATGTACCTTCTAAGGTGGCTATGGTGGCAAGCTTGGAGGGTGCCAAAGAGATGAGAAAGGAATTGGATGAAGACTCTTCCACTACTGGCCTCCATTCAGTTTTAGATAGCTCAAAGGATATAGATGACCAGATTATGTTGGATTCAGATGAAGAGGTGTTGACTTACAAGGATGATGAAGGGAATGAAATGATCGACTCTGATTCATTGGTTGCACTGCTGAAAGCGGCAAGTAGTTCTACTGCTGATGGAGGTCCCAAAGTCACTTCTCAAGATGCTAACAGAATCTTCTCGGTTGACCGTCCAGCTGGTTTGGGGTCCTCAATCCCATCTCTGAAACCTGCACCTCCCCGTCATACCCACCCAAACATTCTTAGCCCTTCAGAACTGACTGTAACAGCAGATCTTGATGATCAGATGACCGAGGAACAAAAAAGTTGCATGAGAAGGTTGAACTGATCAAAGTGAAGTTTCTTCGCCTTGTTTATAGGTTGGGGCATTCACCTGAAGACACGGTGGCTGCCCAGGTGCTATATCGTCTGAGTCTTGCCGAAGGTATTCGTAGCAGACGGCAAATCAGTCGGGCTTTCAGTCTTGAGAGTGCAAAGAAGAAGGCATTGCAGCAAGAACAGGATGATACTGAAGGTTTGGACTTCTGTTGTAACATTTTAGTCCTTGGGAAAAGTGGAGTGGGCAAGAGTGCAACTATAAATTCTATTTTTGGTGAGGAGAAGTCACAAACCAATGCATTCGAACCAGCAACAACTTCTATCAAAGAGATTGTTGGAACCGTTGGTGGGGTCAAGATCCGTGTCATAGATACGCCAGGTCTTAGAGCTTCAGGAATGGACCAAGCATCAAGCAGGAGAATCCTGACTTCGATAAAGAAGTACACAAGGAGATGCCCTCCGGACATTGTTTTGTATGTGGACCGCATGGACACACTGACCCGTGATCAGAATGATTTGCCTCTGCTAAGAACAATCACTAGCACTTTGGGTTCATCCATATGGTACAATGCCATTGTTGCTCTCACACATGCTGCTTCTGCCCCTCCAGATGGACCCAGTGGTTCTCCCCTGAGCTATGAGGTGTTTGTGGCTCAAAGGTCTCACGCTGTTCAGCAGTCCATTAGGCTAGCAGCTGGAGACATGCGTCTGATGAATCCTGTGGCTCTTGTTGAGAACCATCCAACTTGTAGAAGGAACAGGGACGGCCAAAAAGTGCTGCCCAATGGCCAATCTTGGAGACCACAGATGCTTCTGCTTTGTTACTCCTCAAAGATATTGTCTGAAGCTAATTCTCTTCTAAAGCTTCAAGATCCTTCTCCTGGAAAGCTGTTTGGTGGTTTCCGTTTACGTGCTCCGCCACTTCCCTTCCTGCTTTCTTCGCTGATGCAGTCCAGGCCACACCCAAAACTTCCTGCTGACCAAGGTGGTGAGAACGAAGATTCTGATATGGACCTAGACGACTTATCAGATGCGGATCAAGGGGAAGAAGATGATGAATATGATCAGCTTCCACCATTTAAGCCCCTTAAGAAATCTCAGATTGCCAAGCTGACCAAGGAGCAAAGAAGAGCATACATGGATGAGTATGATTACCGAGTTAAGCTTCTTCAGAAGAAACAGTGGAAGGAGGAGCTCAGAAGATTGAGACAAATGAAGAATCAACAGAAAGTTTCTCAGGATGATTTTGGGCATGCTGATACAGTTGAAGATTTTGATCAGGATAATGCCCCTGCAACTATACCTGTCCCTTTACCTGATATGGTCCTGCCACCTTCTTTCGACTGTGATGCTCCAACATATCGATACCGTTTTCTAGAGCCAACCTCACAGTTTCTTGCTAGGCCAGTACTGGATACACATGGATGGGATCATGACTGTGGTTTTGATGGGATAAGCCTTGAGGAAGGCCTCGCTGTTGCTGGCCGGTTTCCTGCTGTGTTATCTGCTCAAGTGACAAAGGACAAAAAGGAATTCAGCATTCATTTGGATTCCTCGATCTCGGCCAAGCATGGGGAAAATGGTTCCACTCTTTCTGGCTTTGATATACAGGCAGTTGGAAAGCAACTTGCTTACACTCTACGAGGTGAGACCAAGTTCAAGACGTCGAAGAAGAACAGAAGTACCGGAGGGATCTCCATAACTTTCTTGGGGGAAACCGTAGCCACTGGACTAAAGTTTGAAGACCAACTCTCTATTGGGAAGCAAGTGAACCTACTTGTAAGCACTGGTGCTGTTCGAGCACAGGGTGATACTGCACATGGAGCCAATCTGGAGGTACGCCTCCGTGATAAGGATTATCCCATCAGCCAAACCCTTTCAACCTTGGGTTTGTCTCTGATAAGGGCACATGGGAATTTGGCTGTGGGTGCAAATTTGCAGTCTCAATTCTCCATCAGCAGAAGTTCAAAAATGTCAGTTCGTGTGGGACTCAACAACAAGCAGACCGGGCAGATCACTGTCAGGACGAGCACATCAGAGCAACTTCAATTTGCATTAGTGGGAATCATTCCCATTGCTATCTCTATATTCAGGAGCATGAGGTCCGGCGAGTCTTCAACTTATTAGTCAGATCAGGCAATTACCAGTGTTGATACTCCAACCAGTAACCATTTTGTTGGAACTTCTGCAGTTAATTTTTTTATTAACTGTTTCTTGGGTGTTGTTGTAGACCGAGTTGGAACAAGGGAGAGGATAGTAGATTTTCATTAAGTTTCAATTCATATATAACCACTATATTTTTGTTTTCCTTAATGCAAGAGCTACTCATGCTTTTATCCTCTTTGGTAATGGGGATGTGGGCTGCATTAGCAGCATTTATGGCATTTTATCTATGAATAAGAACCTTTTGCTGTACTGATTAACCATTAAGTGCTTCAGATAATTAAGTCCATTATTTTGCATCCATAAGGAGGTAGTTGGTATCAGAATGTTTATTTTCAAATATTAAGAAGAAAAATAACATTAGCTTCAGAACTAGGATTAGGTGGTTATGAATTAGAACAGCTTCGTGATGCTATTAAAATCATGTAATGATATTGGGTGGTTATGATGATCTTGTTTGTGGTGCCATACTGATTACTAATGAGTAATCACCGCCTGTGTCGTCTGTTGATGTTTGAGTTTATGTCAGGCGTCATCAGTTTTAGTTTGCTAATGTCCTTGCTCACATTTGGGATGATGATCCGGAACCAAATAGACATTTCTTCCTCGAATTTGGTCATACAAAAAAAAGGATGTGCAATGTCTGTTGGTTTTTCCGATTTGCTTCAGTAGATTTGAGGCAGGTTGGATCAAAAACACTTGTAGCTTTTCTTGTTCATTGAATGTGCAACGCAGTAAAGGTTGTGTTTGGCTTCCTATGTTTGTGCAGCGTAGCGCTGCAAGTGGTTTGTAATGTTTCCAAGGAGTCATCTTGAATAATGGTTGTGGAATAGAAGAGGTGTCAGAAGCAGATCGATCTCTATGTCTTGTATACTGATTCTAGAGGAGGGGAGAGATGGGTTTAATAACCATGAGATTTATTTGGGACTTCAATATAATTATTATTTTCTAAGAGGGCATATTGGGAAAAAAAAGTATTTACTGCATTTATTCTAATACGTTTGTTTTCCTACAACGTCGTCTCATTTCCCATCTTCGGGCCAAAATGAGATTTCATTTCAGGATGGATCCTAAGGGATCAGGATCAAGATTGTGCCGAGGATGATCAAATATAAATATCATGATTTCATATTAATTTTCTCATTCATTATTAGAATTGCTTAGAGTTTCGAATATCTTGATCATTCCTTGTTGACCACGCATTGCCCGCGGTTCGTAGCAAGCCATCGTGTGATAAAAGAGACAGAAACGTGAGGAAGGGAGAAGTTGGAAGAAGAAATAGGAAGAAAAAAAAAAGGAAAAAGAAATGCCACAGCAAGCAAGCCGCATGTGAGAGAAATAAAATAATTTACAGAAAGAGGGAAAAGAAAAGGGGGAAAAAGATATTCGATCACAGAGGTCCCATTTTTATATCAAAACAGTCTGTTTAAAATTTAAAAAAATATATTTGTGTGCCTTTGAATTCCTATCATTCTCGATTAATTAGAAAATAGATTGGAATATAGATCAATTAATCTTAAATCTTTGAATGTGATGTGATCTCAGGAAAAAAAAAAAAAAGAAATAAAAATAAATTATTGTTGTTAAAGAAAGAAAGAAAACATCTTGATTCGATTTATGCTATTTGAATGGCTTAAGAAAAGAGGAAGGATGGTGATCCTCCTGTCGCTCTTTTTGATCAAGGTAAGTATATGATGACTCTATTTGACTTGTTTTCAAATTTAATTATGTATATGTTTGTAACCAGTAACGTTATATGATTTGTACATATTAAATGAATTACCAGCTTTTGAAAATAGGTTTGTTGGTATTGCATTTATTTAAAATGGTTGAAAATTATTATTATTATATTTTTTGAATATTATATAGTTTGACTTATTTAAAATAATATGTATAATTTATGCATTAGAAGCATTCGATATATTGTTTTAACCTATATTCATTATTCAGTCCATTTGGAGGTTATATATTGGTCTTAAATTTGGAAACTAATTTCTTTTGAATCGACACACAAGGAAATATGTGTTACTAATATCATGAAGATTAAACATGATGATTTTAGATCTTGTCATAAGAATATAACGTGACGATAGCCATTAGCTATAGTCATAATTATCTATGTATTTAAATATGAAATCTTAGTTTATATTTATATTGATTCATTATTAATTAATGATAACCTTTGCATTAAATTATTATTATTATTATTATTATGAAAATATATCCAATTATTGTGTTTGAAAGTTATCTTATGACCATGTTATGCTAAAAGTTATGATTTGAAAATCATATACATTTATGTTTTCATCTTTACGTAGTTAACATTTATGCGTATTTTTCAGAAAAAAGAAAAAGTCATGTTAGTTTAAGAGGGTAGATAAGAAGTAATTTGAGAGTTTACTTATCTATAAGTTTTGCTTATAAGATAATTTGATAAGAACTATTTAGTTGAAAGAGTTCAAATATTATTGTTGATGTATTTAGTTGAAAGAGTTCAAATGACTTGATAGTTATGATCATCGTTGGAATATGTCTTATAAGAATTGAGAAAATTAAGGATAATAATATATTCGTGTGAATTAAATATTCATGTATTTAATCTTATCATTTGGTTTTTTGATTGAAAAAAATAAAAAAATTCATAATATGTTTTTATATCTTATTTGTCCACAAATTAAACTGGAATATCAAGCGGCATTTGAAAAAGGAAATATAATGTTTATCTGTATAAGCATAAACGTTATGATATGTTTATGGATTTTGTGATAGGTTTCTAAGGATTTATATGAATAATGATATTAGAGAAAGAAAGTTAAGGTTTCACATATGGAAGATTAATTTGATTATAACACATACAGCTCAAACTACACAAAGTATTCATGTTTAATATTTGGAGACATGAATTAAAGTTTCAGATCGAAAATTATTGTTTTTTTTTTTCAAGCTAACTCATGTTGAGATTTGGAATAGGTGATAATTTGAGCTATAGTTGTATTAAATAATTTGAGATTAAAAAAAAAATGAAGCTTGCGATGTTTTTCATTTATAAATGTTGAGGAAATATATTGAAGATCTAATAATCGAATTTGAACCGATTCAATTGGAAAAGGATTTAGAAAAAGATTTATCATATCAAGAGCAACCTATGAATATTCATAAGGTAGGTGAAGTTTAGAGAACTAAGCTCTTTTCTTCTAGGGAAGAATGTAATAGGGTGATTTCCCTGAATTTATTTTATATTTTCCTAGAATGTTTCTTTATTTTTTTCCTTAAATGATGTCTTAATTTTTTTAATATAAAAAATACCCTTCACCCCTGATCGCTCATCACCTTCATTCAACCTGTCACCTCCGTTTGTCGTGTGGACTTGTTGCCTGACCTTCCTCACTCGCTACCAAAACAGTCTTTAACCTTTGCTCCCAATGTCATCGTATTCATCTCCTTCCTGTCCTTGACAATCTCCTAAATATAATTATAACTTTCCAAGAGGACATATTGGAAAAAAGAAATTTAGTGTGTTTTTAATGCATGTTTCCATAATGGAACAAACAAACGTTTTACAGAGAATCTTCAGACTGGAAGGAGGTTTCATCTCAGGATCCACACTAAGAGATCAAGATTATATCGATGATGATAAATCAGAAGCGAGTATCATGATCTCGTACTAATCTCCTCATTCATTATCGATCATGATAGGGTTTTAAACAACTTGATCTCTCCGTCTGGTATTATGTTGGGAAAGATTGAAAGAGAAAGAAATATATTGAAAAAGAAATAAGGGGACTATGACCATCGTAGTTTGCTCGGTGGAGTAAGCCATCGTGGTTTGCTATGGGAAGGAAAGAAATGAAAATAAAAAATGGAAATAGGAACGCGTGCAGTGGCTTGCTGCGGTGCTAGAGAGTGGGGCAAAAAAAACAAGAGAGTTAAGGGGCATACTGTTGGTAAGTGATAAAAAGAAAAGGAAGGAAACGAGAGGAAAGAAGAAAGAAAAGGAGTGGAAAAGAGAGATTGAAGAAGAAAAGAAAAGGAGAAAAAAAAATGTCACGCGTGTGTGAGAAATGAAAAAAAGAGATGCAGAAAAGAAGAAGAAGAAAAAAAAAAGATATGTGATCTTAGAAGGGTAATTACAAATTACTTTTGTAATTAATTATGATTAACATTTTAATCTTTATACTTAAAAAATTATATTATATTTTTATACTTATTAAAGTGAAATATTTAATCATAATTCTCTTTATATTGTTAATTTAATCGATGAAAAAAATGACATGTCATAAAGGACACTAATATAATGGATAAAAATATAATTTTATAATCTTTTAAATTATAATTATATATATTTCTCATTCTAATTGATTTTCTTCTTCCCTCTTCTTTCCAATCGATTTGTCTGTTGCCTTGCTATTGATCATACTCGTTTATCATACTTGCTCCCCTACCACTTTGTCACAAATGGTCGTCGCACACCTGCAATAACTTCGTTCAATGAACCGTTCGTCGCTTTTGCATGCTTACACAAAGATATGATAACATGTTTTGCCTTGGTTTTATGTATTTTTGTTTGTAAAAATGTATATTCGTATAGGTTGTAGCGCTATAGTGCGATCGCTCACCGTGCTGAGCAAAACTACCCTAAAATGGCTCTATTTTCGCGTGCCATGACCAATTTTCTATAGACCGCAGCTGCATGCAAAATGTCAGCCATCTCAACACCCTAGAACCCCATGGGTGGTACAAAGCTCGATGGGGTGTCGATATATTGTCGGGCATTGAATAATCTTCACAAGTTCGCATGTTAACTTGACGGAAACTGCTAGTCATAGGTGTCCAGCAAGCCAATCACGTGAGTGATGGCATGTGTGACTTAACACAGAATCTTTCTTGCTTATTATATTTTGGTATTTATCACTTTATATTGTCTATTGCATATATGCATATATATATTGTGATGTCCTTCGATCCGTACAATGGGAATCAGATCGTGATGAGATCACGATAATGAGATCGATTTACCTTTAAACACAAATCCTAAATAATCCCGATCATAGGTTACTCGAGAGGGACATCGTGATAACCGGACAGACTGGTGTGCTGTATACCCGTCCATATGATGGATGCAGTTGGTCTCATAGCTGCTCGTGTGGGGACACTAGGGATACAGTACAGGTGTTCATTAGAGAATGAGTTTACTGATTGATTCGGTTATGGAATACTGGATGGTTGATGATGCCTTATTATCAGACAGTGATTTCGTAGTCCTAGTGGTGTATCTGGTCCTTAGACTTGAGACACCAAGGATGTCCTGTGTGAGTGCTCCACTCTTTGATACCAAACTTATATGTTTGGATGTCCCAGATCTAGTACAACTGGTTATTGGGAGTGGTAGTCGACCTTACGAGGGCTATTGAGTGTCGATAAAGGATCATCCACTCTCGGCGTCATGAGAGAAATATCCCATGTGTTCTTGCTCAGACAAATCCCTGGCTAGGGTCATCCGGGTTGAGAGAGAGAGTTCTCTGGAGAATCCGATTAGAGCGAGACTCGAGTAGAAACCGTATGGGTCTGACAACACCATGCTCGATATACGATCTTTGGGATATTAGATGGATGAGAGACTATAGGTACACGGTAACTGAGGATAGACAGGTCCAATGGATCGGATTCCCTTATATCATTTAGGGACTATGGCGTAGTGGCCTAGTATGTCCGTAGCCGATGAGTCGAGTGAATTATTACAGAGATAATAATTCACTAAGCCAGAAGGAGTTCTGACAGCTATGACTCACGACCAGCTCAATATTGGGCCTAGAGGGTCACACACATATGGTAGGCATTGCGATGAGTAGAAGTTCGGATATGAGATATCCACCGGAGCCCTTATCTTATTGGATATCCAATAAGTCCCTGAATTATTGGATCCTATGGACGAGATCCAATAAGAGCCCAAAAGAGATTATTGGATAGAGATCCACTAATCTAAAAGGCTTGGATAATTGGATGCAGATCCAATACCCACTAGGGGAGGATCCATTTGAGTTTGACAGGGTGTCACGGACTTAACTGGTTTTGCCTAAGTCGTGCGGCACCCTTGCGTGTCCTTCCGCAAAGGTCAGCCTCCCCGAAACCTCCCATGGTCCCCTAGGACCTACAAAAGAGAAAACGGGTTAGAGAGAACGCCTCACTCGGGATCCACAAGCAATCATCTTCGGAAACACTTCTTAGCCAATGCAAATTACAAACAAACTTTACAAGCTCTGAACATTTGCACAACAAAGGGGTAAAATGGTCCACTACAGACCGAAACTAAAATGGGACTATTAAGCCTTCGGCCATCCCTCTACATGCTGTTCAAAGCATGAACATACTAAAAGACACGGACATACATAAGCATTACATCAAACATCCTATTTTGAAGTTTGTCCGTGACATTCTCCCCCACTTATTCCTTCGACGTCCTCATCGAAGCCTTTGCCGACACTACAACTCCTCGCCTTTGCTGAGTCTTCAATCTTCTATGCCTGCTGCAATGCGCCTCTTGGCTCCCAACTGCTCTCCGCTGCTGTTTTTGAGTAGTCGAACCTTTGATCCGCCATACTGTTTCAACTCGCCAATGACTCTGACTTTAGTGTGGGGTTGGCTGAGTTGTGTTGATCCCTGTTGGTTCCTGCGGATCCTCCAGATGAAGGAAAAAGACCATCCTTACTATGCGCCAGTCTCTTAAATGCCTCATGATGCTTGAACTGGGTGGATGCTTGTTGGAGCTTTAACGAGTATCGCCTCGCAAACTTCTAAAGTTTTGGGTCCTTCCTCCACAAAATTTGTTCATCGACTCTTCTTTCACTTAGTTGTCATTTCCAAATAGATTCACATCACTTCCACTTTCGATTGGCATTCCGTTGGGAAATGAAGCGGATAATCTACTCTCAGTAGCACTGATCACCATTGGTGAGGATTTGACAATTATTGTCTTTTAATATCTTCGAAGGGCCTTTGAACTTGTGTAGAGCTCCTCTACTGGATAGATAAGAGAATTGGGGTACTTGGTTTCGCCCATTCTCTTAAGAGTTGAGAAGGCAATGGTTACTTGACTTCGCCCGCCTCCTCAAGGGTTGTACTCCATGCATTGAGCTGGTTACTGGCCTTCGCCTACTCTTTGCTCACACTTCTGAAGCACTCGAAGTGTTTGCACTCCTTGCATTGAGTTAGCTACTGTGATTCACCTTCTCAATACCATCGAACTTCTGGAATGCAGGAAGTTTTCACCCCAACTTGGAGTAAGTCTCTAATAGTTTTGGTCACCTTTAGGATTGTACCGACTTCTCCATCAACCCTATTGCCTACTCCACTGAGTAGCATAGGTACAGTAGCACGTACTGCCTGCTTCGTTCCTTGGTCATGCACTCTTGCACAACCCGAAGTCCTTCACTTTCGGCTATCTTGATGAGAAGCTCGTTGACACCGATCTTATGAAGTTCCTTGGCCTCTGCCCTTCAGCCTTGTCTTGGTACTTGGAGTTTGCCTCCACATTCTCCACCTTCTCGGCCCCATTCATGACCAAGCGCTCTCCCTTCATGAGAGCAAGGGATCGATGACTCCACGGAAGTCCCACCTCTGTGGTACCATGGCACTGCCATGCCCATGGCTCTACTATCCGTCGCCTCACATCTGTATCTCTTTCTTCATGATCGGTAGATATGCCTCTGTGACACTCCTCTGAGTCCACCTCCATTCTAACCGACGCATGATTTTGGGTAGCTAAGTCCCTCTGGACTCATCGTCGCTTCCTCGCCCCTTTCGACCCCCCCCTGCTTCAACACCTTTGTGTTCTCCAAGCAGATCCCTTTGGTCGATGGAAAGACAGACTGCAACTCCCATGCATGGCCTCTGCCATCACGTTATAGGGTTTGCATCGATTCTGTTCTCCTTAGCTTCCTTGGTAGCAACGTTCGCTTACTCGACCTTGTCCTCTGACTTGCCGGGCTCCCTTAAGCGAATATGGGCTCTGGAGTAGTCCAACTCTCCAGCTTGCTTCGATCATACCTCTGCATGATCAAGTCCCTCTCATGGGACTCACTGGCACTTACATTCGAACTTTTTCCTTGGTAGAACACAGCCCCCATATGCTGATGACCAAGGCTTCTATCCGATGCAAGATTCGATGCACGCACGGAAGACCCACCTCTGCGGTACCATGACCTTCACTACTTGAATCCATGGCCCTTCTTGCCGTCATGTTGTTCACCGAAGTGGAGCTACCAGTAGCTCCTGATCATACCTCCGTATGATAAAGTCCCTCACGGGACTTTACCCATGTGTATCGCATTGCCACGAACTGTTCCACCACGATCCGCTGCACCCTGTCGCCTCCTGGTGACATCTCCATTGCCTTCTGATCCTCGTGGAATGCACTCGAATTATGGTCCCTCCATTTGTGGTCTCTGCCACCACATTGCAGGGCCTCTTCCAACTTTGATTTTGTTCACTACTTTGGTAATCGACCTTCGTCCACCCACTCTCGGGTCACACCTAGACGAAGCATCGCTCTAGGACAGTCCATCGCCTAGTAGTTCCCGAAGTCCATCGACTTCGCTGGAATTGGTGCACTATTGTCTGAATCCTGGGCCTCTGTCCCTACCAACACAATCTCCGCTGCGCACCGCTCCTTTTCATGGCAACTTGAATGGCAACACTATGGCATATTCTTCAAGAGTACTCGCCTCTATGTCCTCTTGCCCCGTGCCAAGGCTTTTCGAACCAAACTTCGCCTCTGCAAGCTAAGTCACCTCAGTTCCTCCATCAAATGCTTCTTCGAGATAAGGTGCATGTGCCCAGAAGCTCCCTTCGTCTTTGGCACAATGCAATACGAGTCCGCTCCATCAGAAATGAAGGACCCATGGAACAACATGATCCTGCTCTTGCCTCTATAAGAGTTCATGTCCTTGACCTCTGTCCAAGGAAAGCTCTGTGCCTCCGCTCCATGTTCCATATTCTATGCCGGCTCACTTCATGCAGCTTGGGTACTTTGCCAAGTTACACCCAAGTTGCTCTGCTCCTCGCTTTTGCATTGAGTTGATGGTGGCCCTCGCACCCACCATTCCACGGGTCAGCCCTCCCTTGAGTCTGATCTCTATATCGACTCCAAGTGTGCCTTCATTTGTGTTGCTTTGGGTCGCTCCACCACTTGATCCCGTAATGCATCCACCAATGCATTCTCTCAAGCGAGATCATGCGACGACTCCTCGTCGCTCGCTCGGTCCATTGAGCTTCGTGGAGTTGTTGTTTTTGAGGTACTACTCCTCAACATGTGCAGTCTATTGCACGTGATTCTCCCTCTGGAGAGTCGGGACTTATCCCTGTTAGGATCAAGAGCACTAAGAGGGGGGGGGGGGTGAATTAGTGCAGCGGAAAACTTTTGACGATTAAAACGATGTTCGTATGATAAGAACGATTTCGGTATGAAAGTCGATTCGGAAATTGCTTTAACTTAAGATCAAGCAAAGTGCAGTTAAAGTAAAGCTATGAAAGTAATTGCAGTTAAGATAGAGAACAGAATGTAAATGTAAACCGAGATTTAGAGTGGTTCGGTCAATCTTGACCTACATCCACTTTTGGCTTCCTCCTCCGATGAGGTCACCGACGTCCACTAGAGGCCTTCCTTCAATAGGCGAAGGCCAACCACCCTTTTACAGTTTCACTCCTTTTGACGGGCTTAGGAGACAACCCTTACAGATTTTTCACTCCTCTCTTGAATGATCAAAACTTTAAAGAAAAGAGGGAGAAGAACTTCTAGCCTTTTACAACACTTTTAAGCTCTCAAAATCTCAGAATAAATGCTAAGTTTCGGTGCCCTTTCATGCATGAAAGGGTGGGCTTTATATAGGCCCCAAACTGATTTGAATTTGGAGCTCAAAAATGTCATATCCCATGTTTTCGGTGTCCTGACGGTACTACCGCCATAAATGGGCGGTACTACCGCCTGACAGAGCTCGGAGACCGAGCTTGGGCGGTACCACCACCTGTCAGGGGCGGTGCTACCGCCCAGTCTCACTCGGAGACTGAGCCCAGGCGGTGCCACCGCCTGACAGGGGCGGTGCTACCGCCCACCCAGTCTCACTCGGAGACTGAGCCCAGGCGGTGCCACTGCCTGACAGGGGCGGTGCTACCGCCCAGTCTCACTCCGAGACTGAGCCTAGGCGGTGCCACCGCTTGACAGGGGCGGTGCCACCGCCCAGCCTCACTCCGAGGCTCGGCAGCTGGGCGGTGCCACCGCCGACCCAAGCGGTGCCACCGCCGGCCAGGGAATTTGGGTCCGAATGGGCTGATCCATTCGGCCCAATTTGGGTCTATCAAGGGCCCAATTGCCCCAAGATTAAGTTAATGGGATCACCTCCCATTTCTAACTTAATCATCATGCTAACTACGATATTTTTTAAGACATTTACTGCAACTTGCTCCGGTGCGTCAATCGCTTCTTCCGTCGAGCTTCCGGCGAACTTCCGGCGATCATCCGACGAACCCTCGGCGATGCTCCGGCGGACTTCCGGCAAACTCCTGGACTTGCGACGATCCACTTGGCGAGTTCCGATGAGCTTCTTTAGCAGGCTCCTGGACTTCTCGGATTTGTTCCCGCATAACCTCCGATGACTGTCCGGACTTCCGTCGAACTCTCGAACCCCCAACGTGATCATAGTCTTGACTTCGGCGCAACTCCTGCTGCATGTCTTACTTTCATCGTAGTTAATCCTGCACACTTATCTCAACATATGAATTAGATAACAAATGACAATTGACTTCATCATCAAAATCCGAGATTCAACAATCTCCCCCTTTTTGATGATGACAATCAATTGATAACGGAGTTAACTTTAACTCCCCCTATCTATATGCCATACTCAAGATAAGTCATTTTTGAATTCAAAGCCTTTGAATTCAAGAGACATATTGATAAGTTAAGATTGTTTAACCTTATCAATACTTCCATCATGATTCCTATCATGATGTATCTCTTTGAAAATGATGTCAAGGCTTGACATCCATTTTCAAGTTTTACATTTCAAATGTGAATGATAGTAATGGTAGCAATTTATCATATGGTAAGATATCAACATGTAAAATTACGATGCAAGTTCTTGATATCTTAACATAATGCAAATATTTCAAAGTGTTTAGGAATCATAGCATTTCTATTATCAATTTACCATATATTTTGATGCAAGCTTTTTTTAACATAATTCAAATTCAAATATGGCACTCATAGCATCAATTCATATATTTCTCCCCCTTTGTCATCAACAAAAAGGAGAACGATATAAGCAAATTTTAAACACAAGTGAGTGATAGGTAATTTTTCAACAATGAGTGATAGGATACCAATTATACAAACATTTCAAGGAAAGATTAAATCATGTTTTATTTTCACAAGGATCAAGATATGTATGTGAATCAATATCCTTGCAAGTAAAAAATCTTCCTTTTTCAAAAAGGAAATTATAAGAAGGAATCATTTTATCAAATCCATTTCTCGAAAATATTTTTCACATTATAAGCCTATGAAAGATGTATTTGCTAATTGATTCCATATGTCAAAAATCAATGATATGAATCAAACTCGATATGACATATGCTTATTAAGTTCGGAAGAGAATAAGGTATCAAGAAAATCCAAAAATAAAATTTAACACTTTCATGCATTCGGACAAGGTATTGCTATAGATTCTCCAATATAATCATGAAGATAAAACATGCTCATTATCATGAAAATTTTTATATCCAAAACACATAATTTCCAATATATTATTAAGGCATGTAATCATGTAAAATCATCATAGCAATTAAGTGATTTGATTATTGAATCCGAAAAATAGATTTAATGAGTTCAAGCATTCGGACACATTAACATTCCTAATTCTCTTCTAATGAAATTAAATTGTTCTTCACTCAAAGGCTTTGTAAAAATATCAGCTAGTTGATGTTTAGTATCAATGAACTCTATAACTATATCATGATTAGTGACATGATCTCGTATAAAGTGATGTCTAATATCAATATATTTTGTTCTTGAGTGTTGAATGAGATTCTTTGTTAAACATATAGCACTTGTGTTATCACATTTAATGAGAATATTTTTAAGATGAACTTTATAATCTTCTAAGGTGTTTTTCATCCATACATCTTGTGCACAACATGCACTAGCTACAATATACTCAGCTTCGGTTGTTGATAGTGCAACCGAGTTTTGTTTCTTGGATGACCAGGAAATAAGAGAATGTCCCAAAAATTGACATGTTCCTGATGTGCTTTTTCTATCTAATCTACACCCACCAAAATCTGCATCAGCATAAGCAATTAACTCAAACTTCTCGGTTTTTGGATACCATAATCCTAGATTTGTGGTGCCTTTAAGATATCTAAGTATTCTTTTAACCGCTTTGAGATGTGATATCTTAGGGTTCGATTGAAACCTAGCACAAAGTCCTACACTGAACATGATATCTGGTCTAGTTGCAGTGAGGTAAAGTAAACTTCCTATCATACCCCTATAAGTTTTTTGATCGAAACTTTCTCCACTTTCATCAACTTCTAATTTAGTGGAGGTGCTCATAGGAGTGTTAATAGCTTTTGAGCTTTCCATATTAAATCTTTTTAGCAAATCTAAAACATATTTAGTTTGACTAATAAAGATGCCATTTCTTAGTTGCTTAATTTGTAAGCCTAAGAAAAAGGTTAATTCTCCCATCAAACTCATTTCAAATTCAAGACTCATGGTTTTAGCAAAAGATTCACAAAGAGATTCATTTGTAGAGCCAAAGATAATATCATCAACATAAATCTGAACAATGAGAAAATTATTTTCAGAATTCTTGATAAACAATGTAGTATCAACCTTGCCTTTTGTGAAATTATTTTCAATAAGAAAAGAACTAAGTCTCTCATACCAAGCCCTAGGGGCTTATTTTAAACCATAGAGAGCTTTAGTTAATTTAAACACATGATTAGGGAGGCTATTATTTTCAAATCCGGGAGGTTGTTCAACATAAACTTCTTCGGAAATAAAGCCATTTAGAAAAGCACTTTTAACATCCATTTGAAACAACTTAAAATTATTATTACTAGCATAGGCAAGGAGCATCCTTATGGCTTCTAATCGAGCCATAGGAGCGAAGGTTTCTTCATAATTGATACCTTCTTCCTGGTTGAAACCTTTGGCCACTAATCTAGCCTTGTTTCTAACCACGATACCATATTCATCTTGCTTGTTTCTAAAGACCCATTTAGTACCAATAACTAAATGGTCATTTGGCCTAGGAACAAGCTTCCACACCTCATTTCTCTCAAATTGATTTAACTCATCTTGCATTGCGATAATCCATGAATCATCTTTCATGGCTTCATCAATACATTTAGGTTCAATTTGGGAGAGAAAAGCGGCGTTGGCATAAAATTCTTTAAGAGAAGAACGTGTTTGAACCCCCTTAGATGTGTCTCCTAGAATTAGCTCCTTAGGATGAGCATCTACATATTTCCAATCCTTGGGTAAGGATGTTTCGGAAGTGGATGCATCCAAGTTGCTAGTCGGAGAAGGGGTTTCATTTAAATTCAAAGAATCAAAATTAACATCATCATCAAAATCATTTTTCTTGATTTCAAAAATCTCATTGAAAATAACATGAATGGATTCTTCTATAATTAAAGTTCTTTTATTGAAGATACGAAAAGCTTTAGAAACCGAAGAATAACCAAGGAAAATTTCTTCATTGGATTTAGCATCAAATTTTCCTAAGGCATCCTTTTCATTCAAGATAAAACACTTACACCCAAAAACTTTAAAATATGAAACATTGGGTTTTTTGTTGTTCCACAACTCATAGGGAGTTTTGGTAAGTAAGGGTCTTACTATAACTCTATTCAAAATATAGCATGCAGTGTTTACGGCTTCGGCCCAAAAATATTTGGGTAGGCTATGTTCATTCAACATGGTTCTTGCCATTTCTTGTAAATTTCTATTTTTTCTTTCTACTACTCCATTTTGTTGAGGATTTCTTGGAGTAGAGAAGTTATGATTGTATCCATTAAATTCACAAAATTCTTGAAAATCATGGTTTTGAAATTCACCACCATGATCACTTCTAATTGACGAAATCATAGAACCCTTTTCATTTTGGACAAGTTTGCAAAACTTGGTAAAATATCTAAAGCATTCATTTTTATGTTTTAAGAAATAAGTCCATGTGTATCTACTATAGTCATCTACAATGACGAAAGCATATTTGCTACCACCTAGACTTGATGTAGAGATAGGTCCAAACAAGTCCATATGGATCAATTGTAAGGGCCTAGAGGTACTTATTTGATTCTTAGATTTGAAACTACCCTTAATTTGTTTTCCTAATTGACAAGCATCACACACATTATCTTTGATGAACTTGATATGAGGAATTCCTCTTACAAGTTCTTTGGATGATATTTGAGTGATTAGTTTCATGCTAGCATGACCTAATCTCCTATGCCAAAGCCAAGCATCCTCATTCAAAACCGTGAAACACATTTCATTACAAAGATCATTGATGTCAATAGTGTATACGTTATTTTGTTTTAATGCAATCATAGATATGTTTTTGTATGGTTTTTCAATGATGCAAGCATTAGATTCAAATTTGACAATATATCCTTTATCACATAATTGACTAATGCTCAAGAGGTTATGTTTTAAACCATCAACTAACAAAACATCTTCAATAAAGAAGTTGGATTTGTTACCTATGGTTCCTTTGCCAATGATTTTACCCTTGTTGTTGTCTCCGAAGGTGACATAGCCTTCGTCTATGCTAGAGAGCTTAGAAAATTGAGATGGATCTCCGGTCATATGCCTTGAGCATCCACTATCAAGGTACCATCTCTTGCTCCTAGCTTGTGATGGTGTATGTTTCTACAAGAAAGGATTATTTTTAGGAACCCATTTACTTTTGGGTGCCTCAAAAACTGATCTAACTTGTTTATCATGTTGCATAGAATTGATTATGGTTCCTTTAGGAACCCAAATCAGTTTGTTCGGACTAGTTTTCTTGAATGGACATTGATAAGTTTTATGTTCATATTTGCAACAAAAGTTGCATTTGCTTTGGTGCCGAACATGTAAGATAGGGCCTTTTATGAAGGTGGTTGGATTTTGTTGAGGACTTCTCACAAATCCGATTCCACTTCTTTTAGGAACATGACCCTTATTTGTAAGGATCATGTTCAAAGACTTGCTACCAACCTCGAATTTCTTCAAGGTGTCCTTAAGTAGCAAGTTCTCCTTTTGGAGAGTTTCTAGATCATGGCATTTTATATATGGAGCTAAACTATCATGATATTCAGATTTTAATTTATTGAAATTACAAGTAAGACTATTATGCTCCTTTTTTAGCAATTTGTATTTTCTACTAATAGTTTTGCATTCATCAAATAAGTCATGGAAGGCATTTAATAATTCATCAAATGATAAATCTGCATCAATTAAATTGGTTACCTCTCCGATGGCCATTAGGGCATAGTGAGCAACTTGCTCGGTGTTGGACTCCTCTTCTTCGGACGCGCTTGAGTCATCCCACGTTGCTTTGAGCGCCTTCTTCTTTGGTGTTCTTTTCTTGACTTGCGGACATTCACTTTTGTAGTGTCCCGGTTTCTTGCATTCGTAGCAAATAACTTGGTCCTTCTTGGGTTCAAATTTATTTTTTGTGTCATTTTTAAACTTGTTTCTTTTAATAAATTTTTTGAATCTTCTTGTTAGAAGTGTCAAGTCATCGTCAAAGTCCTCATCACTTGAGTTCTCTCTCAAGTGGTCTTCTTGAGTTCTAAGTGCCATATCCTTCCTGTTCTTTGGAAGGATGTCTTCTTGCTCTTCATGAGCTTTGCAAGTCATTTCGTAGGTCATTAATGACCCGATTAATTCTTCAAGAGGGAAATTGTTTAGATCTTTAGCCTCTTGAATAGCAGTGACTTTAGGGTCCCAACTCTTAGGAAGGGATCTTAGAATCTTATTTACGAGCTCAAAATCCGAAAAACTTTTACCGAGTCCTTTTAGACCATTGACGACATCCGTGAAACGGGTGTACATGTCGCCAATAGTCTCGCTCGGTTTCATCCGGAAAAGTTTAAATGAATGTATCAAAAGGTTGATTTTTGACTCTTTCACTCTACTTGTGCCTTCGTGAGTCACTTCGAGTGTATGCCAAATATCAAACGCGGTTTCACAAACCGAAACACGGTTGAATTCGTTTTTATCAAGCACACAAAATAAGGTATTCATAGCCTTTGCATTAAGAGCGAAAGTCTTCTTCTCCAATTCATTCCAATCGATCATTGGAAGAGAAGACTTCGAAAATCCATTTTCGACAAGATTCCAAAGTTCAAAATCCATTGAAATAAGGAAGATCCTCATTCGGGTCTTCCAATAGGTGTAGTCCGTCCCATTGAACATGGGTGGACGTGTGATAGAATGACTCTCTTGGTTTCCGGCGTATGCCATCTCTCTTGGGTTTTAATCCGTTTGAGAGTTAACCCCGCTTTGATACCAATTGTTAGGATCAAGAGCACTAAGAGGGGGGGGGTGAATTAGTGCAGCGAAAAACTTCTGACGATTAAAACGATGTTCGTATGATAAGAACGATTTCGGTATGAAAGTCGATTCGGAAATTGCTTTAACTTAAGATCAAGCAAAGTGCAGTTAAAGTAAAGCTATGGAAGTAATTGCAGTTAAGATAGAGAACATAATGTAAATGCAAACCGAGATTTAGAGTGGTTCGGTCAATCTTGACCTACATCCACTTTTGGCTTCCTCCTCCGATGAGGTCACCGACGTCCACTAGAGGCCTTCCTTCAATAGGCGAAGGCCAACCACCCTTTTATAGTTTCACTCCTTTTGACGGGCTTAGGAGACAACCCTTACAGATTTTTCACTCCTCTCTTGAATGATCAAAACTTTGAAGAAAAGAGGGAGAAGAACTTCTAGCCTTTTACAACACTTTTAAGCTCTCAAAATCTCAGAATAAATGCTAAGTTTCGGTGCCCTTTCATGCATGAAAGGGTGGGGTTTATATAGGCCCCAAACTGATTTGAATTTGGAGCTCAAAAATGTCATATCCCATGTTTTCGAGGTCCTGGCGGTACTACCGCCTAACAGAGCTCGGAGACTGAGCTCGGGCGGTACCACCGCTTGTCAGGGGCGGTGCTACCGCCCAGTCTCACTCGGAGACTGAGCCCAGGCGGTGCCACCGCCTAACAGGGGCGGTGCTACCGCCCACCCAGTCTCACTCGGAGACTGAGCCTAGGCGGTGCCACCGCCTGACAGGGGCGGTGCCACCACCCAGCCTCACTCCGAGGCTCGGCAGCTGGGCGGTGCCACCGCCGACCCAGGCGGTGCCACCGCCGGCCAGGGAATTTGGGTCCGAATGGGCTGATCCATTCGGCCCAATTTGGGTCTGTCAAGGGCCCAATTGCCCCAAGATTAAGTTAATGGGATCACCTCCCATTTCTAACTTAATCATCATGCTAACTATGATATTTTTCAAGACATTTACTGCAACTTGCTCCAGTGCGTCAATCGCTTCTTCCGTCGAGCTTCCGGCGAACTTCCGGCGATCATCCGACGAACCCTCGGCGATGCTCCAGCGGACTTCCGGCAAACTCCTGGACTTGCGATGATCCACTTGGCGAGTTCCGATGAGCTTCTTTGGCAGGCTCTTGGACTTCTCGGATTTGTTCCCGCAGAACCTCCGATGACTGTCCGGACTTCCGTCGAACTCTCGAACCCCCAACGTGATCATAGTCTTGACTTCGGCGCAACTCCTGCTGCATGTCTTACTTTCATCGTAGTTAATCCTGCACACTTATCTCAACATATGGATTAGATAACAAATGACAATTGACTTCATCATCAAAATCTGAGATTCAACAATCCCTCCTGGATATCCATCCCGTTGGAGCAACATCTCTCTTCATTTCAGAGACCACCATCCCCTTGGACTACTCCGATTTGCTGAACAAACTACGAATTGTTCTGCCTCCTGCAAACGCACTTGCTAGATTGCGACTCCACGTCAATACAGCCCCCACTGCACCACTCAAGGCCTAGCACATGCTGGCCGTTTGAGTGATATCGCAATGATTTAAAAGCTCTTAATAAATATTTTTTAAAATTTGAACTTGTTAACAAGATATACGTCGCTCCAAAATTAGGATCCAAAATAACGGTACTAAAGAGACAAAAATCTTAAATAATTTTCCTTGGAAAGACTTATGGTTTATTGATTATAAAGGCATTGATTTTTTATGAAAAGATCGCGTTTGGGGGGGGGGGTTTGAATTAGTGTATGGGTACAATTACATTGATTTCAAATAACCGCGTATGATAAAATCGATTTCGACGAAAATCATTTCGGAGAGAGGTTAACCTAAAGCGGTTTTGTAAAGATAGCCTTGAACTCACAGAAGAGCTTAGTGGATGTAAGTAAGTTAAGGAGGTTTGCAGTAAGTAAATTGCTCAAATATAGAGATGTAAACCATAGAAGAACACGTCGATTTTATAGTGTTCGGTCGTCGTGACCTTACATTCACTCCCCTGATTCCTCTTCCGTCAAGGCCATCGCATCCACGATCGATCTTCCTTTATAGGTGAAGATCACTCTTTCCTTATACTCTTTTCTCCTTTTACCGGTTTAGGAGAATACCCTTACACCCCACTCACTCATTTCTCAAACTATTCTAACACTTAGAACTTTGAGAGGAGTTTTCCACACAATATTACAACAATTTTTTCTTTCTTTTTTACTCTCCATACGTTATTGTTTTTAAACCAGAATGAGAGGGGATTTATAGGCTCAAGTTGATTCAAACTTAGAGCCTTAAAACATCTCATCCTAGTTTTCCTGGGCGAGG
>CM017193.1:16485210-16496412 GCA_004837865.1 Musa balbisiana | reverse complement strand
GGGAGCTAGAGGAAGAAATGAAGAAAGCTTATCCTCATCTTTTTCCCGAAAGAGGTATGACAAATTTAGAGGACTAAATTTTTTTTAAGGAGGGGAGAGTGTAACATCCCTCATTTAAAAAAAAAAAATGCTTATATAGTACTTTAATAGTTTAGTTTATTATATCAATATTAAATTATATGGAGGACTTGTGGCATTAGCAAGGATGAGCCACTTGCACTTATTCTAAAGTTGACACCTAAACCTCCATGCATGCTTGCCACCTCATTATTTTAGCATGAGCCAAACCTAAGTAATTTAAGGCACAACTAAGAGAAACTTTGCAGCCAATGTAACTTGAGAAGAGGAGAAGGAATTGAAGGAGAAGAGAAGGAGAAAGAATTGAAGAAGAAGAAGTTTTATCTTAGCTTAAGGTTTTGCATCAATTCCCCCACATTTGGAAATCAAAACTTTTTAAGGCAAGTGTTCTAATCCAATCCAATAGAATCCTAATCTCTGTTTTCTTTTCAATTCTACAAAATTTTGAAAGATTTCAGCTGAGAACCAAACATTTCTTTCGTTTTGATACAAAGCCATGAATCTGTAATTTTTCGGTAATCTGACCTTTATGCATTGTTTTGGTCCTAACTTTTTGTACTAAACTCTGACTTAGGCAAAACCTATTCCGTTTGAAAGTAGACTCGAAGACCTTTGTTTTGATACCTATATTGAATGATTTGGAGTCGAAATACCTGATATGACCTCTATTGCAATTAACCCTACAGATTCTACAAAATAGGGACTGTAATTTCGGACCTTCTGTTACTAAATTGCTCATAACTCTCTAGTGAAAATTCTAAATTATGCTAAACTTAATTCTTTGCAAATTAGATTCATACATCTTTCTTTTGACACCTATTTTGGAAATTTTGAAGTACGTTTGCCTTCTAAAACATCTGTTTAAATTGATGCTATCTATTCTGCAGAACAGAGATGATCAATTCTGACCTTCTGTTACTAAATTGTTCATAACTCTCTAGTGAAAATTCTGAATTATGCAAAACTTAATTTTTGTGAACTAGATTCGCATATCTTTCTTTTGACACCATTTTTAGTAAATTGGAGCATGCTTGGTCACTCAAACAAGTCAGGAAATGTATCATTCGAATTCTGCCAGAATTGAAAACTTTGTTGAATTTTGCCTATTCGAGTCTCATTCTGTTGGAAGTTTGATTTCTATTAAATTATTTTACAGTCCTTTGAAAATTCTTGTATTATTCATCCTGAAATTGTTGTATGTCTGAAATTGATTATGTAATGTTTTGTTGGCATTTCCTTGTTTGATAAAGGCACACGCATATTTCCGTTGTTTCCGCATGTGCTTCCGATATATGCCAATGTCATTGTTCATACTACCCTTTTGTACTCTGGTGTCTTGTGGGATATTGTGAACCTTTGCCAGAAATGGTAAAGGGAGTTATGCATAGAGCCCGCGATGCTCTAGACTTTTGCTTGGTGGTCATCCTGAAATGGATGAATCACATTATGTATGTGGTCCCACAGCGCCCTCTATGTTTTTGATATGATATCCAAAGCTTTGCTAATGAGTTTATATTTATGCTTTGGATAAAAATGGAATGCATGCTACCTCAAAAATGACTTACAAGCTTGTATTTACTATTCGATTCACTTGTTATACTTTGGAGTGTTTCGTATGTCATTGTTATGCTCTCAAACACTCTTACGCCTTTGATATACACTGAAATGCTTCAGGTGCCATTTGATACATGCCTAAATGCTTATTTGCCAATGAAATGCTCCAATTTCCTTTCTCGTATTGTTATCTCGTATTGTTATGTCTAACGCTTGTTTTCAAATGAGGAAACCCTTTGTGATTTTTATACCAAATAGATGATTTCAAATGAACACTTGAATTTCTGCTTTTGTTATCTTGATACTAAGCCTGCTTGATCTTCTCCTATCGCCATGGATATGTTAGTCGCTTGCTGAGCTCTTCAAGCTCACCCCGTTGCTATATAAATTTTTTTCAGGGTAGCTTGTCATGCACTGAAAAGCTAGAATTGGATTGAAGCACTGAAAGGCTAGAAGATTTTGGACTAATCTTTATTGGTTGATAGGTTTTTGTTGTATAGTATACTGTTAGGACTCTAGCTAGGAGAGTCCTAATTGATAGGGGCAATCATGTAAAACCTACCTAAGCCGACCCTTATTAAAGAGGTGAAGAGGCCGGCTAGAAGTCTTAATTGAGTAAGAGTCTTGAGTAGAAGTCTTAATTGAGTAAGAGTCTTGAGTAGAAGTCTTAATTGAGTAAGAGTCTTGAGTAGAAGTCTTAATTGAGTAAGAGTCTTGAGTAGAAGTCTTAATTGAGTAAGAGTCTTGAGTAGAAGTCTTAATTGAGTAAGAGTCTTGAGTAGAAGTCTTAATTGAGTAAGAGTCTTGAGTAGAAGTCTTAATTGAGTAAGAGTCTTGAGTAGAAGTCTTAATTGAGTAAGAGTCTTGAGTAGAAGTCTTAATTGAGTAAGAGTCTTGAGTAGAAGTCTTAATTGAGTAAGAGTCTTGAGTAGAAGTCTTAATTGAGTAAGAGTCTTGAGTAGAAGTCTTAATTGAGTAAGAGTCTTGAGTAGAAGTCTTAATTGAGTAAGAGTCTTGAGTAGAAGTCTTAATTGAGTAAGAGTCTTGAGTAGAAGTCTTAATTGAGTAAGAGTCTTGAGTAGAAGTCTTAATTGAGTAAGAGTCTTGAGTAGAAGTCTTAATTGAGTAAGAGTCTTGAGTAGAAGTCTTAATTGAGTAAGAGTCTTGAGTAGAAGTCTTAATTGAGTAAGAGTCTTGAGTAGAAGTCTTAATTGAGTAAGAGTCTTGAGTAGAAGTCTTAATTGAGTAAGAGTCTTGAGTAGAAGTCTTAATTGAGTAAGAGTCTTGAGTAGAAGTCTTAATTGAGTAAGAGTCTTGAGTAGAAGTCTTAATTGAGTAAGAGTCTTGAGTAGAAGTCTTAATTGAGTAAGAGTCTTGAGTAGAAGTCTTAATTGAGTAAGAGTCTTGAGTAGAAGTCTTAATTGAGTAAGAGTCTTGAGTAGAAGTCTTAATTGAGTAAGAGTCTTGAGTAGAAGTCTTAATTGAGTAAGAGTCTTGAGTAGAAGTCTTAATTGAGTAAGAGTCTTGAGTAGAAGTCTTAATTGAGTAAGAGTCTTGAGTAGAAGTCTTAATTGAGTAAGAGTCTTGAGTAGAAGTCTTAATGGTAACGGTGAGTTATGCATAGAGCCCGCGATGCTCTAGACTTTTGCTTGGTGGTCATCCTGAAATGGATGAATCACATTATGTATGTGGTCCCACAGCGCCCCTCTATGTTTTTGATATGATATCCAAAGCTTTGCTAATGAGTTTATATTTATGCTTTGGATAAAATGGAATGCATGCTACCTCAAAAATGACTTACAAGCTTGTATTTACTATTCGATTCACTTGTATACTTTGGAGTGTTTCGTTATGTCATTGTTATGCTCTCAAACACTCTTACGCCTCTTGATATACACTGAAATGCTTCAGGTGCCATTTGATACATGCCTAAATGCTTATTTTGCCAATGAAATGCTCCAATTTCCTTTCTCGTATTGTTATGTCTAACGCTTGTTTTCAAATGAGGAAAACCCTTTGTGATTTTTATACCAAATAAGATGATTTCAAATGAACACTTGAATTTCTGCTTTTGTTATCTTGATACTAAGCCTGCTTGATCTTCTCCTATCGCCATGGATATGTTAGTCGCTTGCTGAGCTCTTCAAGCTCACCCGTTGCTATATAAATTTTTTTTCAGGGTAGCTTGTCATGCACTGAAAAGCTAGAATTGGATTGAAGCACTGAAAGGCTAGAAGATTTTGGACTAATCTTTATTGGTTGATAGGTTTTTGTTGTATAGTATACTGTTAGGACTCTAGCTAGGAGAGTCCTAATTGATAGGGGCAATCATGTAAATTAATTGAGTAAGAGTCTTGAGTAGGAGTCCTATTAGGAGTTAGGGTTTAGACACCCTATAAATAGTCATGTATTCATCCTCTTTTGATAAGCAATAGATGAATCTTTTCTGCAGCCTTTGAGCAGCAACTTGGAGGAAGGAACCCCTATAGAGTTCCAGGAGGCCGATCCCCTAAAGAGATCAACCCCAAGCTTAGAATCTGCAAGGGTTCTAACACAGTCCCTGACTTTATGATCTAACTTTCCACAGGCAAAACAGGCTCCAGTCACCCGATAACACTCACTTGTTTCATGATTACGTCTACATTTTGTACACGATAGAGTTCTTTGTGATAGAGTTCCTTTCTCAAATCTAGGTACCTTTACCCTCTTATTACTTCTTTCTGCTTCATTTCCTCTCTTACTTTTACCAACAAACTTATCCTTGTTGTTCTTGTCCCTAATTTCTTGGATCTCCTCCAAGTCTTTTTCAAGTATGAAAGCTCTTTCTACTACATCAGTGTATACCTGGAGTTTTAAAGCTGATATCCGACTTCTTATTGCCGGCCTTAGTCCTCTTTCAAATCTTCTTGCTTTCCTATACTCATCATTGATCATATGCGTGGCAAATCTAGAGAGCTCAGTGAATTTAGACTCATATTTGGCTACTGTCAAATTTCCCTGGATGAGATTCAAGAACTCCAATTCTTTCTGCTCTCTGATACAATCTGGAAAGTATTTATCATTGAATTTTTCTGTAAATACCTTCCAAGTGATTGGCTCCTGTCGAGCTTCAAAAATCCTCTTCATGGTTCGCCACCAGTGCTCAGCCTCTCCTTCTAGCATGAAGGTAGCAAGAGAAACCTTCTTATCATCTGGGCAATTTAAAACATCAAATATTTTCTCTATCCGCATCATCCATTGTTCTGCTACCATTGGATCAGGCTCACCACTAAAACTGGGAGGACTAAGCTTCTTAAACTGTTCAATCCCCAAACCAGTCTGGTTTGAATTCCCCGTTTCATCATTTCTTCCTTGTCGAACTTGTTGTTGCATTACTTGTGTCATAGCCTCTAGAGTTTTCATAATTCCACTCAATTGATCAGATGTAGATGTACCAGGAGTACCAGATGACCTCGTCATCCTTGCTTCCTAAAAAGAGCAAAAGATAACTTTTGATCAGTCTCTAAATAGAAATCACTAAATCTCAAAATTTATTATACATCTAGCATATCAAAATTCTTAGAAATCTCAAAATGCTCTGATACCAACTCTGTCATGCCCCCCCCGAATTTAATCCATTTAGGAGGTGTGACCCTGTCTAAAATCAATAATATTATAATTCATCATCACAAATCAATCCAGGATCCAATCTAACATTTAAGGATACTAAGAACCATTCAAATCAATATTCACAATTCATAAACCTGTACATTTCATAAATCATACTCCACTTCACCTAGAGATTCATAAAATCCAAAGGCAACTCAACTAAACATCAACCACAACACAAATCCATATTCGCAGAAATATATACCATTACAAAATTTTATTCACCATGAGTTCATATACTTATACAACATAAGCTTATCATTCCATAAACATGAGTAGTCCTTTAAACTTTTACAACACATAAGTATTAATATATCCTTAAAATTACATCAGAAGTAAAGTATATGTTAGAACCCTTACAGATTCTAAGCTTGGGGTTGATCTCTTTAGGGGATCGGCCTCCTGGAACTCTATAGGGGTTCCTTCCTCCAAGTTGCTGCTCAAAGGCTGCAGAAAAGATTCATCTATTGCTTATCAAAAGAGGATGAATACATGACTATTTATAGGGTGTCTAAACCCTAACTCCTAATAGGACTCCTACTCAAGACTCTTACTCAATTAAGACTTCTACTCAAGACTCCTAATAGGACTCCTACTCAAGACTCCTATTCCTTTACAACTCCTAATTCTTCTTTAAGAAATAACCTTCAAACCCTAGCCGGCCTCTTCACCTCTTTAATAAGGGTCGGCTTAGGTAGGTTTTACATGATTGCCCCTATCAATTAGGACTCTCCTAGCTAGAGTCCTAACAGACCCGCCCTCTTCAAATCAGCCTTGTCCTCGAGGCTGACGATTCATGAATTTTGGGAATTTGATCTTCAAGTTGTCATAGTTCTCCCAAGTGGCATCTTTTGTTGGTAGGTTCACCCACTGTTTTAGCACTTCAGTAGTGGGTCGTCGTCGTTGAGTCACGATCCGTTGATCAATAATGAAACTTGGCTGGGTCTGGAGTTCTCCTTGAGTAGTCATATTTGGTGGGTGGCTTTGGGCTGTCTCCAAGCACCTATTTATAACTTTCGTCTGGCTGTCAATTTGTGGGTGATATTGCATACTCCTTTTCAATTTAGTACCCTGCATATGGAATAACTTTGTCCAAAATCTGCTCGTGAAGATGCAAGTAGAATTTGTCATAAGCACAATGCGTCCTTTGTAGTGTAATTCTTTTGAGTCCCAATTGTAATGAGCCACGGAGCTTGATGCTTCTTCCAATTTTTTTATGATCTTACTAGTCTCTAGATCATCCTGCCATTCCATCTTAATATCCTCAAGGAAGTCACTGGTTGGAAGTAAAACGACCAAAAATTCAGCTTGCTCGGGTAGTTGTGAAAGCGCATCTGCAACAACATTCTCTTTCCCCTTTTTGTAAGTTATTTCATAATCAAATCTAAGAAGTTTTGTTACCCATTTTTGCTGCTCAGGGGATAATATCTTTTGCTCCAAAAAGTACTTGAGGCTTTTATGGTCAGTTTTAATTTGAAATCGTCGACCGATCAAGTAGAGTCTCCACCTCGTTGCTGCGTGCATAATGGCGAGCATCTCCTTATCATATGTTGACATATTTTGATAGAAGGGAGATAATGCCTTGCTAGTGTATGCGAGTGGTCGACCAACTTGAATGAGAATGGTTCCAATTCTGACTCCAGATGCATTAACCTCAATAATGAAGGGTCGGCTGAAATCTAGTAGTGCTAGCATTAGCGTCGTCGTCATGGCTGCCTTAAGTTTGTCGAAGGCAGCGGAGGCTTTGTCCAACCATTGGAATAAATCTTTTTTCAGTAAGGAAATAAGTGGTGCACTGATCTTTCCATAGTTTTTCATGAACTTGCGATTGTAGCCTATTAAACCGAGAAAGCCACGTAGCAATTTTATATTCCTCGAGGTCAGCCAGTTTTGCATTGCTCCAATTTTGGAGGGGTCCACTGTCACACCTTCCTCTGATATGATATGCCCAAGATATTCCACCTTCTGGTGACGAAAGCAAAAATTCGTAGTGGCCGTTGTGTCTTCAAAAGGCAGTTTTCGGTATGTCTTCTTTGCACACTCATATTTGATGATACCCGGATTGAAGGTCCAGCTTTGTGAAGACTTGTGCTCTCTTTCATCTAACAATTCATCTGCTATTAGAATAGGGTATTTGTTCTTGATGATTATGCCATTGAGGGCTCGGTAATCAATCCACATTCGCCATGTTTCATCCTTCTTTCGTACAAAGAGCACCAGTGATATGCCATTGAGGGCTCGGTAATCAATCCACATTCGCCATGTTTCATCCTTCTTTCGTACAAAGAGCACCAGTGAAAAGTAGGGGCTGCAACTTGGTCGAGTAACTCTTGTTTCGGGCATCTCTTTTATAATCCTTTCTATTTCATCCTTCTGCAGATATGAATGTTGATATAGCCAAGTATTTGCAGGAGGTTTGCCCAGAAGAGTCGGTATACAATGATTATGCCAACGGGCAAGAGGTAGGTTGCGCGGTTCGTCAAATATATCTGAAAATTCAGCAAGCAAAGGAAGTAGGTTTGGATCTTCAAATTCTATTGGCTCTCCCTTAGTTTGCTGCTCAAGTTGTACCAAAAAGCCGCTGCATACTTTATGCAAAACCTTCTCCATTTCTTGTGTGCAAATCGTCATTACGTCGCCCCCATGTTTCCCGTGTAGAATCACCTGTTTCCCTTTACTGTAAAATCTCAAAATTAGTTTCATAAAATTCCAGAAAACATTACCTAATGTTGTCAACCATTCAATTTTGAGCATAGCCTCATGATCATCAAGAGGGAGGAGGAAGAAATCTCCAATTATCTCTTGTTCCTGCAGTAATAGTTTCTCTTGCGGGCGCCTACGATCACACTTCAAAATCCGTCCGTCGGTGAACTTGACGTCAAACCTGCTGTAATACTCGATAGGTAAGGCCATCCGGACAGCAACTTTACTATCTAGAAAGTTATTAGTGATGCCCATGTCGATGAGAATAGTGATCGATTGTTGTTTGAGAAGGCCTTCAACTTTCATCGTTTGCGGGTTTGAGTAGCCAGCTAGTGCATGCACCATAACTTCGGTCGGTTGTGGCTCTTCTTCTACATCTTCTTCTTTATTATCAAGGCTCTCTTCTTGATGTTCAATGACCTCTTCTTCTACTGGTTTAATCATAAGAAGTCTCCCTTTTCTACAGTGATGCTCGCGGCTCCACGGCTCATCGCGGTGCCAACATAACTCCTCCGTAGATCGCTCCTGAAGCTCTTCTCTTGTCATCATTTTTGGTGCAGGGACTCGGTTGATAGTAGGGGGGGTTGAGGGCTTCTGCATTGTAGGTTGAGAAGCGATCCTAGTCCTCTGAGCTTCATGGTTCAAACGCTCCTCTTGATGTCGTGCGAAAGAGATGGCTACCATAAGCGTGTACGGTTGTCGTGCTTGAACTTCTCCCCGGATCTCCGGCTTCAAGCCCTCAATAAAGGTCCCCAATAGCTATTTTTGAGACCAATCACGAGTTTGATTAGATAACCTTTCAAACCTTGTTTGGTACTCCTGAATAGTAGAGGTTTGTCGGATCTTTGCTAGTTGTTCGTCAATGTTCTCGTAATCGGTTTGTCTGAAGCGGATCAATAGTCCTTCTTTAAACTGTCACCATAAGAGAACTCCATGAGTATATTTAAACCAGTAAAACCATTGTATGGCATCCCCTTCAAGATGTATAGCTGCAATTTCTACCATAGATGCATCCGCAGTTTTATGATACCGAAAATATCGCTCCGCGCGCGAGATCCAACCAATCAGGTCTCCTTCTTCCCATCTAGGGAAGTCCACCCTCATTCGTGGATAGTTGAGATCAGTCATTGAACCTCTCCTCTCTTGGAAGTCATCTCTTCGGGCTTGGTGCGATTGGTTAGAGTTCTCTCCTTGATGTGATTTCTTCGAGCTTAGTGGTCGGCCCAAACTGAGTTCGGTAAAGAGAGTCCGAATCTTATCCTCTATTCGCGCCTCCAAGGCTTCGAATTTAGCATTGATTGCCTCCCTAGATGCCATAGAATATGCCTCCAAATCTGTGATGTTTAGATCTCTCTTTTGTTGTCGGGTTAAAGGCAAGTATAGGTTGAGAGAAGTGATGGTCGAAAGGGTTGGTAGATTGGTGGATGTAGGCTGCGGTTTAGGCTTGTTTTGTGGCAATTTTGGGTGTAGTTTGAGGGTGTAGTTTGGTGGAGTTTTAGGGCTGTGGATGAAAGTTTTAGATCTGTGGTAGATGGCAGCAAAGGTTTGATAGAAATCAGTGGAAGTTTGCTGCAGAATTGTGTTGTCTTGTAAGAGCAGAATTGTCGTCGAAGAAACAACGGTTTCTCAACAAAATTTCCACAAAAAACTTGAGAGATTTGAGGAGGGAATTGATAGCAAAATTTCAGTGTATGTGACAGTAAGTATGTCCAATTTAATCAAGAAAATTTCGGCAGTATAAGAGCAAAGAAATTGGTGCAAGTTGCGATAGCAGAATTCTCGTCGAAAAATTTCAGCGGGTTGCAATGAAAATTTGCAGCAACACAAAATTGTTTTTAGAGATGAATTCCTCAATAGATCAATCTTAGATGGAAGCCAAGATGATCTATAAAGTGTAGAAGAAATTTCGTTCAAAAAAGATTACAAATAGATCGGTTAAGGCAACAATATGCGGCTGAAATTTTCTGCAGCACAGATTTTCAAGTATAGCAGATTGGACGTAAAAGACTAGTGGTTTATATTGAGAATTTTTTGATAAAACCAAAAGGAAAACCTCTATTAGGAAGTATCAAATCTATCATAAAAATTTCATAGAGATTTGGACAGAAAAAACGTAGTAGCAAGATCAAACAAACTATGCTATGCGGCTGAAATTTTATAGTGCAGATTTTTAAGTATAGCAGATTAGACGTAAAAGATCAACGGTTTATATTAAGAATTTTTTGACAAAACCAAGGGGAAATCTGCTATTAGGATGTGTCAAAGCTGTCATAAAAATTTCGTAGAGATTTGGATAGAAAAAATGCAGTAGCAAGATCAAATAGACTGTGTTATGCGGTTAGAATTATGCAATGTATCTTTCGTCGTAGAGATGAAAACTTTGCAACGAAAAGTTTATTCAGCAATATAGGAACAATTTTTTTTTTTTTTTGGATTTTGAATAAGGATAACTAAATTGCAGCAGCAGTAAGGTAGAAAACCAGAACCTGTTGCAATTCACGGGGAGATCAAAAGATGATCTGCGATGGTGTAGATGACAACGGAATTTGGTGACGATCTTTTAAGCAATTATGGGAATTGCTTTGGGCGGCTGTGAAGGGATGATGGATGGCTGTGGAAAGGGCAGCAAGACGCCAAGAACGCTGCTCTGATACCAAGTGTTAGAACCCTTGCAGATTCTAAGCTTGGGGTTGATCTCTTTAGGGGATCGGCCTCCTGGAACTCTATAGGGGTTCCTTCCTCCAAGTTGCTGCTCAAAGGCTGCAGAAAAGATTCATCTATTGCTTATCAAAAGAGGATGAATACATGACTATTTATAGGGTGTCTAAACCCTAACTCCTAATAGGACTCCTACTCAAGACTCTTACTCAATTAAGACTTCTACTCAAGACTCCTAATAGGACTCCTACTCAAGACTCCTATTCCTTTACAACTCCTAATTCTTCTTTAAGAAATAACCTCTAAACCCTAGCCGGCCTCTTCACCTCTTTAATAAGGGTCGGCTTAGGTAGGTTTTACATGAATGCCCCAATCAATTAGGACTCTCCTAGCTAGAGTCCTAACAGACCCGCCCTCTTCAAATCAGTCTTGCCCTCAAGGCTGAGATTCCATGAACTCAGGAAATCGAGTCTTCAGCTCATCATATGGTTCCCATGTCGCATCTTCAAGCGGTAAATTATTCCAATGCACTAGGCCTTCAGTTAGAGGGAGCGGCGACGA
>CM017193.1:16414936-16485035 GCA_004837865.1 Musa balbisiana | reverse complement strand
TCCCATCTAGGGAAGTCCACCCTCATTCGTGGATAGTTGAGATCAGTCATTGAACCTCTCCTCTCTTGGAAGTCATCTCTTCGGGCTTGGTGCGATTGGTTAGAGCTCTCTCCTTGATGTGATTTCTTCGAGCTTAGTGGTCGGCCCAAACTGAGTTCGGTAAAGAGAGTCCGAATCTTATCCTCTATTCGCGCCTCCAAGACTTCGAATTTAGCATTGATTGCCTCCCTAGATGCCATAGAATATGCCTCCAAATCTGTGATGTTTAGATCTCTCTTTTGTTGTCTGGTTAAAGGCAAGTATAGGTTGAGAGAAGTGATGGTCGAAAGGGTTGGTGGATTGGTGGATGTAGGCTGCGGTTTAGGCTTGTTTTGTGGCAATTTTGGGTGTAGTTTGAGGGTGTAGTTTGGTGGAGTTTTAGGGCTATGGATGAAAGTTTTAGATTTGTGGTAGATGGCAGCAAAGGTTTGATAGAAATCAGTGGAAGTTTGCTGCAGAATTGTGTTGTCTTGTAAGAGCAGAATTGTCGTCGAAGAAACAACGGTTTCTCAAAAAATTTCCACAAAAACTTGAGAGATTTGAGGAGGGAATTGAGAGCAAAATTTCAGTGTATGTGACAGTAAGTATGTCCAATTTAATCAAGAAAATTTCGGCAGTATAAGAGCAAAGAAATTGGTGCAAGTTGCGATAGCAGAATTCTCATCAAAAAATTTCAGCGGGTTGCGATGAAAATTTGCAGCAACACAAAATTGTTTTTAGAGATGAATTCCTCAATAGATCAATCTTAGATGGAAGCCAAGATGATCTATAAAGTGTAGAAGAAATTTCGTTCAAAAAGATTACAAATAGATCGGTTAAGGCAACAATATGCGGCTGAAATTTTCTGCAGCACAGATTTTCAAGTATAGCAGATTGGACGTAAAAGACTAGTGGTTTATATTGAGAATTTTTTGATAAAACCAAAAGGAAAACCTCTATTAGGAAGTATCAAATCTATCATAAAAATTTCATAGAGATTTGGACAGAAAAAACGTAGTAGCAAGATCAAACAAACTATGCTATGCGGCTGAAATTTTATAGTGCAGATTTTTAAGTATAGCAGATTAGACGTAAAAGATCAACGGTTTATATTAAGAATTTTTTGACAAAACCAAGGGGAAATCTGCTATTAGGATGTGTCAAAGCTGTCATAAAAAATTCGTAGAGATTTGGATAGAAAAAATGCAGTAGCAAGATCAAACAAACTATGCTATGCGGCTGAAATTTTCTGCAGCACAGATTTTCAAGTATAGCAGATTGGACGTAAAAGACTAGTGGTTTATATTGAGAATTTTTTGATAAAACCAAAAGGAAAACCTCTATTAGGAAGTATCAAATCTATCATAAAAATTTCATAGAGATTTGGACAGAAAAAACGTAGTAGCAAGATCAAACAAACTATGCTATGCGGCTGAAATTTTCTGCAGCACAGATTTTCAAGTATAGCAGATTGGACGTAAAAGACTAGTGGTTTATATTGAGAATTTTTTGATAAAACCAAAAGGAAAACCTCTATTAGGAAGTATCAAATCTATCATAAAAATTTCATAGAGATTTGGACAGAAAAAACGTAGTAGCAAGATCAAACAAACTATGCTATGCGGCTGAAATTTTCTGCAGCACAGATTTTCAAGTATAGCAGATTAGACGTAAAAGATCAACGGTTTATATTAAGAATTTTTTGACAAAACCAAGGGGAAATCTGCTATTAGGATGTGTCAAAGCTGTCATAAAAAATTCGTAGAGATTTGGATAGAAAAAATGCAGTAGCAAGATCAAACAAACTATGCTATGCGGCTGAAATTTTCTAGTGCAGATTTTTAAGTATAGCAGATTAGACGTAAAAGATCAACGGTTTATATTAAGAATTTTTTGACAAAACCAAGGGGAAATCTGCTATTAGGATGTGTCAAAGCTGTCATAAAAAATTCGTAGAGATTTGGATAGAAAAAATGCAGTAGCAAGATCAAACCAAATAGACTGTGTTATGCGGTTAGAATTCTGCAATGATCTTTCGTCGTAGAGATGAAAACTTTGCGACGAAAAGTTTATGCAGCAATATAGGAACAATTTTTTTTTTTGGATTTTGAATAAGGATAACTAAATTGCAGCAGTAGTAAGGTAGAAAACCAGAACCTGTTGCAATTCACGGGGAGATCAAAAGATGATCTGCGATGGTGTAGATGACAACGGAATTTGGTGACGATCTTTTAAGCAATTATGGGAATTGCTTTGGGCGGCTGTGGAGGGATGATGGATGGCTGTGGAAAGGGCAGCAAGACGCCAAGAATGCTGCTCTGATACCAAGTGTTAGAACCCTTGCAGATTCTAAGCTTGGGTTGATCTCTTTAGGGGATCGACCTCCTGGAACTCTATAGGGGTTCCTCCTCCAAGTTGCTGCTCAAAGGCTGCAGAAAAGATTCATCTATTGCCTATCAAAGAGGATGAATACATGACTATTTATAGGGTGCCTAAACCCTAACTCCTAATAGGACTCCTACTCAAGACTCTTACTCAATTAAGACTTCTACTCAAGACTCCTAATAGGACTCCTACACAAGACTCCTATTCCTTTACAACTCCTAATTCTTCTTTAAGAAATAACCTTCAAACCCTAGCCGACCTCTTCACCTCTTTAATAATGGTCGGCTTAGGTAGGTTTACATGATTGCCCCTATCAATTAGGACTCTCCTAGCTAGAGTCCTAACAGAGACCAAATCATAGAAACATCTCTCTCGATAATATTAAATCGGTAAATGTGAGGCAATTAGATTTACCCATGTGGCCTTCCATCGTTATGGGTAGGAACCAATTCTCGGTATAGGTTAAGTTGGTCAAGTCCCTCGAGGCTCACCTATATCGTGATTCACTATCTTGCTTACGGTATAGAGATGTCACCGGTGACTTGAGGACATGGTATGCTTGGTCGAGTCCCTCGAGGATATATCATCAAATCAGACTCATCTTGTAACGAAGGTGTTGACTTAACTGAACATCATGGTTGGTCGAGTCCCTCGAGACCATGGTGATTCGGAGGCCAAACAGGACGGGAATCATAAAGAGTTGTGATCGGCAAGAGTTGTCTACCTTTTGGGCTTAGTGTGATTGGTCGAGTCCCTCGAGGTTACACTAAGACGTCGATTGGATCCTGATCCCCAATAGAAGTCTGTCGGAGACTTCCGTTTCATGTGCTGAGGGTTTCGCGTAACTCGCTAATAAAATAGTGGGAGCATATTAAGATAGAAGTCCATATCTTGATTGTTTATTTCTACAAAATCTGCATGTTATTCATTCCTGCTACATCTTTATTTTCAAAAAATGTCGTTTTCAAATCCCTTACGTGGCATACTTGATGTCAACCGCCTCACTAGTCCAAATTATACGGATTGACTCCACAACTTGAGAATTGTTCTCATGGCGGAGAAAATCACGTACGTCCTTGATACAGTAATGCCTATGCCTGAGGAAGGGGCAAGCAAGGATGAGATCACTCGTTACATGAAGTACAATGATGACTCCACTCTTGCTCAGTGCTATATATTGGGCTCTATGACTTCTGAGTTACAAAGACAACATGAAAAGATGGATGCTAGATCCATTCTCCTACATGTCCACAAATTGTTTGAGGAATAGGGAAGGACTCAGCGATATGAGATATCCAAGAGCCTCTTCCGTACTAGGATGACTGAGGGGACATCGGTTCAGAACCATGTCCTAAAGATGATTGAGTGGATGGAGAAACTCACAGGTCTAGGAATGGTCCTAGAGGATAATTTGTGCGTAGACATTGTGCTTCAGGCCCTACCAGATTCCTTTTCATAGTTCATAATGAATTTTAATATAAACAAGCTTAAGGTGACTCTCCCAAAGCTCCTCAATATATTGAGGGAGACAGAGAGTACTATTAGGAAAGAGAAGCCAGTTCTCCACACTGGTGAGACCAGAAAGAAAAGGAAAGCAGAAAAGTCCCTTAAGAAGGGAAAGGGCAAAGGCAGACTAGGAAAATCAAAGGTTGCTAAGAAAGACCCAGCAAAGGACAAAGGCCAGTGCTTCCACTATGACAAAAATGGACACTGGAAGAGGAACTGCAAAGAGTACCTTGCAAAAAAGGCGAAACAGAAGCTTAGTGAAGCTTCAGGTACATTCATGATCAGTCTCCATTTGTTAGACTCTTATGATAACATATGGGTATTGGATACCGGTAGTACTTATCATATATGCAATTCATTGTAGGTTCTGGCAAGGCCTATGAGACTAGAGAGAGGCGAGATGAACCTCAAGAAGGGCAATGGAGCAAAAGTTGCTATAGTAGCCGTTGGCGAGGTCACCCTACATCTGCCTGGTGGAGCTTTTATTGCATTAGATGCATGTTATTTTGTTCCTTCTATTATCAAAAACATTATCTCCATTTCGTGTTTGACAGTTAGTGGATATAAATTAGTTTTTGAGAATAATGGTTGTTCGATATTATTAGATGATGAGATCATCATGAAAGGGACATTGCATAATGGTTTATTTATGCTAGACACTACTTCACATATCATGAATGTAAGTGTGTCTAAGAGGAAATGAGATGAGATGAATAGTGCATACTTGTGGCATTGTAGGCTAGGTCACATCCATGAAGAAAGGATACAAAAGTTGCTAAATGATGGATATCTAGATCCATTCGACTATGAGTCATATGCAACTTGCGAGCCTTGCCTTCGTGGAAAACTGACTAACTCTCTATTTAGTGGAATTGGAGAGAGAGCCACTAAGCTATTGTAACTCATACATAGTGATGTATGTAGACCCATGTCAACTCATGCCATTGGTGGTTACTCCTACTTCATTACCTTTACTGATGATTTCTCAAGATATGGATATGTGTACTTAATGAAGTACAAATCCGAGGCCTTTGAGAAATTTAGAGAGTATAAGAATGAGATGGAGAACTAGGCTGGAAAGAGTCTCAAAACTCTTCGATCAGATTGAGGAGGTGAGTACTTAAGTACAGAGTTTACTTAGTTCCTCAAGGAGCATGGGATATTATCCCAATGGACACCTCCTTATACACCGTAGCTCAATGGTGTGTTTGAAAGGAGAAATCGTACGCTGTTAGACATGGTACAGTCCATGATGAGTTTCGCTGACCTACCAATCTCATTCTGGGGATATGCCATAGAGACCGCAGCTTACCTTCTGAACAAAGTTCCAACTAAGTCGGTAGTGTCTACACTATATAAGATATGGAAAGGGAAGAAGCCCAATCTTAAAGTTGTTAAGATTTGGGGCTGCCTTGCCCACGTTAAAAGACACAACCCCGATAAGTTAGAATCGAGGACAAAGCGATGCAAATTTGTGGGATATCCCAAGGAAACTTGTGGGTATTATTTCTATTATCTCGAGGACCAAAAGGTCTTTGTAGCCAAAAGAGTAGTGTTCCTTGAGAAGGAACACATTCTTGGTAGAGATAGTGGGAGCATGATAGAGCTGAGCGATGTTGGAGAAACAAGCTCAAGCACCACTCTACAGCCCGAGTCTGTTCAGGTACCTAATACACAAGTTTCAACTTTATGTAGGTTTGGCAGAGTATCCCATCCTCCTGAGAGATATGTGAGACATATTAGAGGAAAGGATGTTGAGAATATTGATCCTCAAACCTACGAGGAGGCTATTATAAGTATAGACTCCGGGAAGTGGCAAGAAGCCATGAATTCTGAGATGGATTCTATGTACTCCAACAAGGTTTGGTACCTAGTTGATGCGCCCGAAGGTATTATACCTATCGGTTGTAAGTGGATCTTTAAGAAAAAGATCAGAGTAGATGGAAAGGTAGAGACCTATAAAGCAAGGCTAGTGGCTAAGGGGTATCGTCAAAGGCAAGGTATTGACTATGACGAAACCTTCTCACCCGTAGCAATGCTAAAATCCATCAGAATTCTATTGGCTATTGCAGCACACTATGATTATGAGATCTGGCAGATGGATGTGAAAATTGCATTCCTCAATGGGAGCCTTGATGAGGAGGTGTATATGATACAACCTTAGGGATTCGTGTCCAAGGACTGCCCAGATAAGGTGTGAAGGTTGCTTAGATCCTTTTATGGACTAAAGCAAGCTTCCCGAAGTTGGAACATAAGATTTGATGAGGCAATCAGATCTTATGACTTCGTTAAGAATGAAGATGAGCCTTGTGTGTACAGGAAGGTAAGTGGGAGTGCTATCACCTTTTTGGTGATATATATGGATGACATCCTGATCATTGGGAATGACGTAGGAATGCTATCCACAGTAAAGACTTGGTTATCTAGACACTTCTTTATGAAGAACTTAGGGGAAGCATCCTATATCTTGGGGATTCGAATCTATAGAGATAGATCCAAGAGGATGCTTTGCTTGTCCCAGTCCAGGTATATAGAAACCATTGTCAAAAGGTTTAGCATGGAAAATTCCAAGAGAGGTCTCATACCAATAAGACATGGGATATCGCTTTGTAGGAGTATATCCCCAAAGACTCCTGAAGAAAGGGCGAACATAGATATGATACCTTATGCCTCAGCGATAGGGTCTATCATGTATGCCATGCTATGTACTAGGCTTAATATAGCGCATGCTCGGAGTGTCACGAGCAGGTATCAGGCGGATCTAGACTTGGAGCACTGGAAAGCAATAAAGTGTATCCTTAAGTACTTGAGAAGGACTAAGGATCTTTTAGTAGTATATGGAGGTAGTAGCCTCAAGGTTGAAGGCTACACAGACTCAAGTTTTTAGTCTGATGTCAATGATAGCAAGTCAAATTTGGGGTATGTGTACACCTTGAATGGAGGAGCGGTGTGTTGGAAGAGTTCCAAGCAAGATACTACTGTTGACTCGACCACAGAGGCGAAATACATTGTTGCAACAGATGCAGCAAAAGAGGGAGTTTAGATGAAAATTTTCATCACAGATCTAGGAGTCGGGCTAAGTAGCGAGGAGATGATTTCTTATATTACGACAACAACAGGGCGATTACTCAAATAAGGGAACCCGAGTCTCATCAGAAGTGTTCTAAGGAGGTTCCAACTTATTAGAGAGATCATGACCCGAGGAGATGTAGTAGTGGAAAGAGTTCTATCTGAAGATAACATTGCAGATCTACTGACAAAGCCGTTATCTCAGATTGTTTTTTAGCATCACAGGGGTCTGATGGGGATCAGACACATAGGTGATTGGCTTTAGGTCAAGTGGGAGATTGCTAGTCATAGGTGCCCAGCAAGCCAATCATGTGAGTGATAGCATGTGTGACTTGATAAAGAATCTTTTTTGTTTATTATATTTTGGCATTTATTACTTTATATTGTCTATTGCATATATATATATATATATATATATATATATATATATATATATAATATATATATATATATATATATATATATATATATATATATATATATATATATTGTGATGTCCTTGGATTCGTGCAATGGGAATCGGATCGTGATGAGATCATGATAATGAGACCGATTCACCTTTAAACATAAATCCTAAATAATCCCGGTCATAGGTTACTCGAGAGGGACATCGTGATAACCGGACAGATTGGTGTGTTGTATACCCGTCCATATGATGGATGCCGCTGGTCTCATAGCTGCTCGTGTGGGGACACTAGGGATACAGTACAGGTGCTCATTAGAGAATGAGTTCACTGATTGATCCGCTTATGGAATACTGGATGGTTAATGATGCCTTATTGTCAAACAATGATTCTGTAGTCCTAGTGGTGTATCTGGTCCTTAGACTTGAGACCAAGGATGTCCTGTATGAGTGCTCCACTCTTTGATACCAGACTTATAGGTTTGGATGTCCCAGATCTAGTATAGCTGGTCATTGGGAGTGGTAGTTGACCTTACGAGGGCTATTGAGTGTCGATAGAGGATCATCCACTCTCGACGTCATGAGAGGAATATCCCATGTGTTCTTACTCAGACAAATCTCTAGCCAGGGTCATTTGGGTTGGGAGAGAAAGAGTTCTCCGGGAGAATTCGATTAGAGCGAGACTCGAGTAGAAACCGTATGGGTCTGACAGCACCATGCCCAATATACAGTCTTTGGGATATTAGATGGATGAGAGACTATAGGTACACAGTAACTGAGGATAGACAGGTCCAATGGATTGGATTCCCCTGTATCGTCTGGGGACTACGGCGTAGTGGCCTCGTACGTTTGTAGTCGATGAGTCAAGTGAATTATTACAGAGATAATAATTCACTAAGCCAGAAGGAGTTCTGACAGCTATGACTCATGACCAGCTCGATATTAGGCATAGAGGGTCACACACATATGGTAGGCATTGCGATGAGTAGAGTTTCGGATATGAGATATCCGCCGGAGCCCCTATCTTATTAGATATCCAATAAGCCCCTGAATTATTGGATCCCATGGACGAGATCCAATAAGAGCCCATAAGAGATTATTGGATAGAGATACACTAATCTAAAAGGCTTGGGTAATTGGATGTAGATCCAATACCCACTAGGGGAGGATCCATTAGGTTTTAAGAAGGGACCTCTATAAATAGGAGGCATTCAGATCCTCATAGGTTAGAGCCTTTGCTTGCCTCTCCTATTCTCCCCTCCACTCTCCACTTCAGAGCAGACCTGGAGTTTTGAGGAGCGTCGTCGCAGCCCTACTGTATGGATCACTGCTAGAGAGGAGGACGTTTGACCTCCTTCACCCTCTCCTAGAGATCTACAAGGAAACAGGGATATACGATCTCCCTAGGTAACACAATCTATTCTATATGCAATTTGTTTCACGAATTTTTTGTGCACCAATCTTCGCACAACGACGACAATCTCTTTGGGAATAGGGGATTTTGTTTTCTTATTCGTCTACTGCGCATGTGATGTCGCCCCTAAGATTTCCCAACAGGAACTTGCCTTCGCACCCGGTATCTGATGAGCAGTTATTTGTGGACTTACTTCATTCTACTTTCTAAAGTCTTTGTTTTCTCCTTCCTCTCTTTTCTCTCTTACACTTAAGGTGCTCGCTAAATTGCTTGTAAAGCTTCTCTCTTCGTGAGACGTCGGGACTTGTCCGTCACTCATTTTCAATCTAATCAACTTTCTATTTTAGAAGTCCTTTGGGACCTATACGAGATTGCAACTAAGTTGATCCTTTGCGGATGCATATGTCGCAAGGGCGCCTCATGACTTAGGCAATCCTAGCTAAGTCTAAGGAGTTAGCGCAAGGGTGCTTCATGACTTAGGCAACTCCAACTAAGTTTGTGACTTTATCGCAAGGGTGTCTCATGACTTAGGCAATTCCAACGAAGTCTATGATATTATGGTATCAAAGTAAGCAAGCAATTCAAGTAAGCAGTGAAGAAACTTCATAATCTCGCCATGACAAAGCATTGTGGCAAATCGACCAAGACAAGGCAGGTTGAAACAATGCCCCAAGCAACTGCAGGTAGGCTACAAGTGCAAACTCACTCTCGTGATGTTGGAGCTGCTCTGGAGGATCGTGGCAATGAACATGAAGAGCGAGAAATTGGTTACTCTCCATGAGTGGAGGAGGCACAATCTGGAGCGCCAATCGAGAAAAGGAGCCATAATGAGAGACTCACGATGGCAGAAACCCGCCTAGATGTTCTTGAAGTGAGTTTTAATGAACTCTACCAAGGCCAACGAAGGCTTCTTAGGGTAGAGAGCTCGCAAGAAGAAGTTAAATCCCGAATTAGCAAGGTTGACGCCCTAGTCGATCGATTGACAGATAATACCAAAGACTCCGTGCAACAATTGCATGAAGTCGTGGTAGAACTCACTTCCAAAGTGACCATGCTCACAAGGGCACTAAATGCAGGAGGGAGCAACACCCGCGTTGCTTAACCAAAAAACTTGAGGGCACTTGAGCCTCATTGTTATGGAGGTGCTAGGGATGCAAAAGAGCTCGAGAATTTTTTGTTTGACATGGAATAGTACTTTCAAGCTATAAGGCCCGATTCTGAAGATACCAAAGTTTCAATAGTAACCATATATCTGAATGGGTATGCAAAACTTTAGTGGTGAACCTGTTGGGAGGAGATCCAACAAGGTCGATGTTGAGTGGACACATGGGAGGACTTGAAGCGGGAGTTGAGAATTTAATTCCTACTTGAGAACACAGAGTTCGTCGCAAGAAGGAAGTTGAGATAACTCCGCTAAAGTACTTCCATCCGAGACTATGTGAAGTAATTTTCTACACTGATGTTGGACATATAGGACATGTCCGAGAAGGATAAGCTATTCAGCTTCCTTGATAGCCTGAAGCCATGGGCTCAATAGGAACTGCATCGAAGGAATGTCATTGATGTGATCAGGGCAATTGCAGCCATAAAAAGGCTCACCGACTTTGTTTCCTCGGAGGACTCGGGAAAAAAGAAATAATATTTAGGAAACTACCCTCCAAAATATTCTCGAGGGAAGGAGCCCGGGGGTGAACAAAGGAAAAAGAGTTCCCACAAAGAGCTAAGCTCAAAAGGCAAGGCCTTAAAACCTAGCGGATACTTCTTGTGCGGAGGGTCGTATATGATAAGGGAGTGCCCACAAAAATAGGCACTCAATGCCTTAACAACTTCAATCCATCCCCTCAAATCAGACAAGGGCAAGCCATCACCCTCAGTTCAAGTAGTTCAGAATCCAACAACGACGACGAGGAGTTGCAAGGTCTCCGAATGGGATTAATGCAATTTTGATCAAAGCTTTTTCCACCTTCGTCAATGTCTAACTTAGTGGAGGTACTCATAGGAGTGTTGATATTCTTTGAACTATCCATATTAAACCATTTTAGCAAGTTTAATGTATTTTTTTTTTACTAATAAAAATACCATTCTTAGTTTGTTTGATTTGTAAGCCTAAAAAAAGGTTAGTTCCCCCATTAGGCTCACTTCAAACTCTAGATTCATGTTTTTGGCAAACGATTCACATAAGGATTCATTTGTAAGCCAAAAATAATATCATTAACATAAATTTGAATAATAAAAAAATTATTTTCAAATTTTTTAATAAATAATATAGTATCGATCTTGCCTTTAGAGAAATTATTTTGAATAAGAAAAGAGCTAAGTCTCTCATACCAAGCCCTTGGGGCTTATTTTAAACCATAGAGAACTTTAGTCAATTTACACACATGATTGGGAAACTTATCATTCTTAAATCTAGGAGGTTGTTCAACATAAACTTCTTCGGAAATAAAGCCATTAAGAAAAGTACTTTTAACATCCATTTGAAACAACTTAAAATTATTACTACTAGCATAGGCAAGGAGCATCCTTATGACTTCTAATTGTACCACAGGAGCGAAGGTTTCTCCATAATCGATACCTTCTTCTTGGTTGAAATCTTTAGCCACTAATCTAGCCTTGTTTCTAACCACGATACCAAATTCATCTTACTTATTTCTAAAGACCCATTTAGTACCAATAACTAAATAGTCATTTGGCCTTGGAACAAGCTTCCACACCTCATTTCTCTCAAATTGATTTAACTCTTCTTACATTTCGATAACCCATGAATCATCTTTCAAGGCATCGTCAATACATTTAGGTTCAATTTGGGAGAGAAAAGTGGCGTTGGCATAAAAACTCTTAAGAGAAGAATGAGTATGAACCCCTATGATTAGCTCCTTGGGATGAGCATCTACATACTTCCATTCCTTATGTAAGGATGTTTCAAAAGAAGATGCATCCAAGTTACTAGATGGAAAAAGAGATTCATTTAAATTTAAAGCATCAAAATTAAGATCATCATCAAAATCATTTTTCTTCACTTTGGAAACTTCATTAAAAACTACATGAATAGATTCTTCTATAACCAAAGTTCATTTGTTAAAGATACAAAAAGCCTTAGAAATAGAAGAATAACTAAAAAAAATTCCTTCATCAGATTTTGCATCAAACTATCCTCAGGTATCTGTTTCATTCAAAATAAAACATTTACACTTGAAAACTTTAAAGTATGAAACGTTGGTTTTTTGTTATTCCATAACTCATAAGGAGTTTTGGAAAGTAGTGGTCTTACTAGAACCCTATTCATAACATAGCATGTCGTATTTACGGCTTTGGCCTAAAAATATTTGGGTAGGCTATATTCGTTTAACATGGTTCTTACCATTTCTTATAAGTTTCTATTTTTTCTTTCTACTATCTTATTTTGTTGAGAATTTCTTGGAGTAGAGAAATTGTGGTTGTATCCATTTAATTCACAAAAATCTTAGAAATCATGATTTTGAAATTCACCACCGTGATCACTTTAAATTGATGAAATCATAAAACCCTTTTCATTTTGAACAAGTTTATAAAACTTAGAGAAATACCTAAAGCAATCACTTTTGTTTGCCAAAAAGTAAGTCCATGTGTATCTACTATAATCATCCACGATAATAAAGGCGTATGTGCTACCTCCTAGGCTTGATGTAGTAATTGGTCCGAATAAGTCCATATAGATCAATTGTAGTGGTTTAGAGGTGCTTATTTGGTTCTTTGGTTTGAAACTACCTTTTATTTGTTTTCCTAGTTGACATGCATCATATACATTATCTTTAATGAACTTAATGTGAGAAATTTCTCTTACAGGTTCTTTAGATGAGATTTAAGAGATTAGTTTCATGCTAGCATAACCTAATCTCTTATACCAAAGCTAAGCATCATCATTTAAAACTGAAAAACATATTTCATTACAAAGATCATCAATGTTGATAGTGTATACATTATTTTATTTTAGGGCAATCATAGATATGTTTTTGTGTGGTTTTTCTATAATACAAGAATTAAATTCAAATCTAACAATTGTTAGGACTCTTTTGAATAATATTTATTGAGTTTGTTTAATTTAGTTGTTTATTGAGTCTATTTAGTTCAGTTAGAGTCGGGTAGAGGTTTATTAATATTTATTTATTATTAAGAGTCCAAGTCCTGGTGGACTCCTGGTGGACTTTTGGTGGAACTCTATAAATAGTGATGTAACCCTTTCTTTTGAGAATTAATCAATCAATGAATGAAATATTATTCCACTCTATGGAGAAACCCTAGGAGGCTGATCCCCTCGAAGTGATCAAGGAGGGTCGATCCCCTCGAAGTAATCAAGGAGGGTCGATCCCCTCAAAGCGATCAAGGAGGCTGATCCCCTCGAAGCGATCATTAACATTCCCTTTTCTTCCCTTTCTTCCACAATAAGACCTTAGGGTCTTATCAACAATATATCCTTTATCACATAATTGATTAATGCTCAAAAGGTTATGCTTTAAGCCATCAACCAATAACACATCTTCAATAAAAAGGTTGGATTAATTACCTATGATTCCTTTGCCAATGATTTTACCCTTGTTGTTGTCTCTGAAGGTGACATATCCTTCGTCTAGGCTAGTGAGCTTAAAGAATTGAGATGGATCTCCGGTCAGATACCTTGAGCATCCACTATCAAGGTACCATCTCTTGTTCCTAGCTTGTGATGGTAAACGTTTCTACAAAAAAGGATGATTTTTAGGTACTAATTTGACCTTGGGTGTCTCAAAAATCGATCAGCTTAACTTATCATTTTGCATGGAGTTCTTTATAGTTCCTTTTGGAACTCAAATACCTTTATGTATACTACATTTCTTAAATAGACAATAATAAGCTACATGCCCAAATTTACAACAAAAGTTACATTTGTTTCGGGGTGAGACATGCAAAGTAGGGCCTTTAACAAAGGTGGTTAGATTTTGGTGAGAGCTACTCACAAATCCGATTTCGCCTTTTCTATGAATGTGACCTTTGTTGACAAGGATCGTGTTCAAGGACTTGCTACCAATCTCAAATTTTTCTAAGGTTTCTTTGAGTAGCAAGTTTTCCTTTTGAAGTATTTCTAGTTCATCACAATTCGAATATGGAGCTAAACTATCATTGTGCTCAACTTTTAATCTATCGAAATCACTAACAAGAGAAGCATGCTATTTTTTCAATAATTTGTATTTTTACTAATTAATTTATATTCATCAAATAAATCATGAAAATCATTTAATAGTTCATCAAAGGATAAATTTGCATCAAATGAACTACTCACCTCATCTCCAATAGTTATTAGCGCATAGTGAGCAACTTGCTCGGTGTTGGTTGGCTCCTCTTTTTCGGATGCACTTGAGTCATCCCAAGTTGCTTTAAGAGCCTTCTTCTTCTTTGGTTGCTTCCTCTTGGCTTGGAGACATTTACTCTTAAAGTGTCCCGTCTTCTTGTATTCATAGCATATCACTTGTACTTTTTTGGGTTTAATTTTATTTTTAGTATCATTTTTAAATTTATTTCCTTTTATGAATTTTTTAAACTTTCTTGTCAAGAGTGCCAAGTCTTCATCAAGATCCTCATCACTTGAATTTTCTTTCAAGTGGTCTTCTTGAGTTCTTAGTGTCATATCCTTTCTGTTCTTTGGAAGGTTATTTTTAAGCTCTTCATGAGTATTACAAGTCATCTCATAGGTCATTAGTGACCCGGTTAGTTCTTTGAGAGGAAAATTATTTAAATCTTTGGCCTCTTGTATGATCGTGACTTTAGGATCCCAATTTTTTGGAAGGGATCTTAAAATTTTATTAACAAGTTCAAAATCCGAGAAACCTTTACCAAGTCCTTTTAGACCATTGATGACATCCATAAATCAGGTGTATATGTCTCCAATGGTCTCACTAGGTTTCATCCGGAACAACTCATAAGTGTGCACTAAAAGATTAATTTTCGACTCCTTCACTATACTAGTGCCTTCATTAGTCACTTCGAGTGTGTGTCAAATATTAAAAGTCATTTCACAAATAGACACACGATTAAACTCATTTTTATCTAAAGCACAAAACAAGGCATTCATAGCCTTGGCGTTTAAAGCGAAAGTCTTTTTCTCCAACTAATTCCAATCGTTCATTAGAAAAGAAGACTTTTGAAACCCATTTTCTATAATATTCTATAATTCAAAATCCATTAAGATTAGGAAGATCCTCATTCTAGTCTTCCAATATATGTAATCCATCCCATTGAACATGAGCGGATGTGTAATTGAATGACCCTCTTGGTTGTTGGCAAATACTATCTCTCTTGGATTTTAAACCAAATGAGAGTGAACCGTGCTTTGATACTAATTGTTAGGATTAAGAGCGGCACTAAGAGGGGGGGGGGGGGGGGGGGGGGGGGTGAATTAGTGTAGTAGAAAATTCTTCGATTTCGTATAAAGTTTGTCTCAATTCAAATCATTTTGGAAAGATGTTGAACTTACAACTTTTAAGGAGAAGCTCAAGGAGGTTTGCAGTAAAGTAAATTGCACAAAGGGAAAAGCAAACTAGAATTTAGAGTAGTTCGGTCAATGAGAACTACATCCACTTCGAATTCCTCCTCCGTTGAGGTCACCAGCGTCCACTAAAGTCCTTTCTTCAATAGGCGAAGACCAACCACCTTTTATAGCTCTTTCTCCTTTTGCTAGGTTTAGGAGATAACCCTTATAAGTCTCACTCCTCTTTCTTGGATGGTTATAAGGCTAAGAGAGGGAGGAGGAGAACTCTTCTCACTTTTACAATACTTTTCACACCCCAAACACTTAGAATTTTTCACACATATAATAGCACTTTGTTACCCTTTCATGCAGAAAAGGGTGGGGTATTTATAGGCCCCAATGACTTCAAAAATGGAGCCAAAAAGTGTCTCATCCCGGATTTTCGAGGTACTGACGGTACCATCGCCATTATTGGGCGGTATTACCGCTTGTAGTCTGACATTGGGCGGTACCACTGCCTGACAAAGCTCAGAGACCAAGCTCTGGCGGTACCACCGCTTGATAGGGGTGGTACCACCGTTGGCAGCATTAATTGCTAGCTGTACCATCACCCAATCTAGGCGGTACCACCGCCTAGATCACCTAGGAGATTGGGTCTCCCAAGTGGTGCCACCGTCGGTCATGATTTCAGGTGTTGAATGGGCTATTCAATCCGGCCCATTTCAGCCCTGTTAGGGGCCCAATTGGCCCCTAACTAAGTTAGTGGGATTACCTCCCAATCCTAACTCAATTTATGGACTAACTGCAATAATTAAAATAATTGATAAAGTATTTTTGTTTCGGTACATCAATTGCTCTTCCGGCGACCTTCCAGCGAACTTCCGACGAACTGTCGGCAATGTTCCGGCGGACTCCCGGCAAGCTCCTAAACTTTACGACAATCTTCTTGGCGAGTTCAGATGAGCTTCTTTGGCAAGCTCCTGGACTCCTCAGTTGGTTCTAGTAGAGCTTCCGACGAACGTTCGGACTTCCGACGAACTCTTGAACTCTCAACGAGATCTCGATCTTGACTCTAGCACAACACATGCTTTGTGTCTTACTGCTATCGTAGTTAATCCTGCATACTTTTTTCAACATATAGATTATATCAAATAATTTTCAATTGATTTCATCATCAAAATTCGAGATTCAACAACCCAATCGGCCAGCTGACCTTCGCAACTCCGATTTACTTAGCACAATTTTCGCTCTTCTTGGCCCGATGCCCAAGCCTATGGCTTGAAGCCTTCTTCTAATACGTTGACCGATCCTTCGGCTCGACATCTAATCTTTTGACATATTTCTCTCTGGCCTAACATGATTCTTCCTACTTTAATTGTCTCTCCCTGATCGAAGCTTCCTGCATCACTCAAAACATAGATCAAATCATAAACATTATCAATTTGTTTCATCATCAAAATCTGATATTCAATAATCTCCTCCTTTTTTATAATAATAACCAATTGATGACAGAGTTAACCTTAACTCCCCCTATCAATGTGCTATATTGATAGAACTCTTGAATTCAAAAATTCAAGCAACATGTCATCATAAAATTATGCATAACATCATCATACTTCTCCCCCTTTGTCATCAACAAAAAGGAGATGTGCAACTATCAAGTATTTGAGATATGCAATTTCAAATCATTGCATTATAAACATAATCTCAAGTTTTGTCATCATGCAAGCTAGCAAATTTTTACATCATTTTAGAAAATGTAAGCTAGCAATTAATTTTGAGTTTTGCAAGTTTGTAAATTTTGCACATATAAAAGTTAGCAAAATTTTACATCTTTTGATATGTGCAAGATAGCCTATTTTTGCATCTTCTTGAAATCTATAACTGAGCAAACATTGCTTACATTTGCAAGATAGCAATTCTTGCTTCTCTTTTGAGATGAACAAGCTAGCAAGTTTGCATCTTCTTGAATTGTGCAAGCTAGCAAATCTTTCTATGTACACTAGCAATTCTTTTTCCTCCTTTGTCATTGGCAAAAAGAGAGGAATAATAAAATAATGGTGCAAATCATTTCCCTTTATATTAATTTTTGAATTATGACAAAGATAAAGTATCATTTTTATTTCAATATGTCATAATTGAGATAAACCTTGAATTTAAATTAAATTCAAGTCAAAGTAATTTTAATCCCGATTCACATCATATGCAATATATCATATCATTATAATAAAATCATAGGTATTACATGCATCATTCCAAATCATAAATATTTCAAGTCATGATGGTATAAAAATATCAAATTACATTAGATCCTACTATACATGATAATAACTTTGTTAGGATTAAGAGCGGCACTAAGAAAGGGGATGAATTAGTGCAGTAGAGAAAATTGTCAGTTTATAAAATATTTCGTTCGTCGAAAATCGATTTCGGAAAGTGCTTTGACTTTAGAATGAAAGAACTAGCAATTATCTAAGAAAGTAATGGTAATAATGAAAAACAAAATGGAAATGAGCACACTAGAATTTATAGTGGTTCAGTCGTTGTGACCTACATCCACTTTCGATTCCTCCTTTGTCAAGGTCACTAGCATCCACTAATGGTCTTCCTTCAATAGGCGAAGAGCAACCACATCTTTACAACACTTTCTTTTTCACGGGTTTAGGAGATAACCCTTACAAGCGTCACACTTCTCTTGAATGATCTCAACACTTAAAAAGGGAGGAGGACTCTTTGCACTTTTACAACACTTGTAACAACCCAAGAATTCAAGATTATATTCACACTTTCATGCCCTTTCATGTAGAAAAGGTAGAATATTTATAAGCCCCAATGACTTCAAAATTAGAGCCAAAAAGTATCACATCCTTGGATTTTAGGGTATTGGTGGTACCATCACCATTATTGGGTGGTACTACTGCTTGACAAAGCTTTGGAGATCGAGCTCTAGCGGTACCCTCGTTGGTACCTGATAATTGCCGGTGGTAGCACTACCCAGAACACCTGGGAGATTGAGTCTCAAGCGGTGCCACCGCCTACTGTGACTTCAGGTGCTGAATGAGCTGTTCAACCGATCCAATTCAGCCCTATTAAGGGCTCAGTTGGTCCCTAACTGAGTTAGTGAAATTACCTCCCAATCCTAACTCAACTTAAGGTCTAACTACAATAATTAAGATATTTAACAAGACATTCTTATTATGGTACATCAATTGTTCTTCGGGTGAGCTTCCGACAATTTCTCGGCAATGTTCCAATGGACTTCCGGCAAGCTCTTCATGACGATCTTCTTGGCAAGTTCCGACGAGCTTTTTTGGCAAGCTCCTAGACTTCTTAGTTAATTCCGGTAGAACTTTCAACAAACATCCGGACTTCTGACAAACTCTCGAACTCCCAACGAAATCTCGATCTTGACTATCATAGTTAATCTTACACACTTTTCTCAACATATAGATTAGATCAAACAATTTACCAATTGATCTCATCATTAAAATCTGAGATTCAACAATCTCCCCCTTTTTGATGATGACAATCAATTGATGACGAAATTAACCTTAACTCCCCCTATCTATATGCCATTCTTGAGAAAAGATATTCTTGAATTCAACGCCTTTGAATTCAAGTATCAAACTGATAAGTTATATTCATTTAAGCTTATCATTATTTACTAATTCAAAATACGAAATCACATATTTATCAATAAAAATGATGTCAAGGTATGACATCCATTTTCAAGTCCAATATTGAAAGGTGATAATCAATTACCATTTTTACATATGATATATGAAATTTAGCAAGATTCAAGTATCAATAAAAATGACAATTCATTAATCCGAGGCATGATTCCAATTATAAATACAAAATAAAGCATGATAATTTTGATAATTCATCATAATGATAGACAATTATCATTTTGATACAAAATCAAGCATGATACTAAGAATAAAATATTTACAAGTAATCATGCCACATTCTGATACGTTTCAATCAAACATTTTGATATTTGTGATGTATTTGATGATACAAATCATACTTCAAGCATTTACTATATAATATATTTTATACATTATTTTAAATATTGAAAATGTCAATTTGTCATCAATTTGCCACATTTCTCCTCCTTTGTCATCAACAAAAAGGAGAATAATTCAACAATGCAAGTGTGGTAAAAATTCAAGCAAGTTTCACACCTATTTACTCAAGGGCTTTTTGGTTCTTCTTTAGTTGTGCAAATTTCTTTCTTCCTTTGTCATAGAAAAATAAGAAGAGAAAGAAGGGTAAGGAAAGAATCCCTCAAGAACCAAATTTCATGAAAGGATTTGAACCAAGTCAAATTCAAAGTAATAAATGAGTTTCATGCTTCAATTTTATCAAAGAGAAGGGATTTATAAAAAGGATCAAGATATCCATACGAAATCAAATCCCCATTCTTGTAAGTGATCATCACACACTAAAAATTCATAATTTTTTTCTTTTATGAGAAGAGTAAGGTAGAAGCATCAAATGAAGGATTAAAAATCCTTGAATAAAACTTCATAAATTAAATTTATTTCTTATTAAAAATTCACAGGAGTGAAATCTGTGAGAGATGTATTTGTCAATGAATTCCATGTGTGAAGGGACTTAGTGTATCAAAAATCATTAAGTGATGGAGTAAGAGTATGAAGTAAACTTGATATCAAGGAAGATAAAAACAAAATAATTCATGAAAGCTCCATTCATGAAATACATTAAGAGAAAGATAGTCTAGAAAAGAAATACAACAAACTCACACATTCGGACAATTTAACATCCCTAACTCTCTTCTAATAAAATCAAATTATTATTCATTTAAAGGTTTTGTAAAGATATCGGTTAATTGATGTTTTGTATCAATAAACTCTAAAGATATGTTATGGTTATTAACATGATCTCTTATGAAATGATGCATAATGTCAATATGTTTAGTTCTAGAGTATTGAATAGGATTTTTTGTTAAACATATTGCACTTGTTTTATCACATTTTATCAAAATATTCTTAAGATAAATTCTATAATCTTCCAATATATTTTTCATCTATACAACTTGTACGTAACATGTACTAGCTACTATGTATTCAGCTTCGGTTGTAGATAGTGCAACCGAGTTTTATTTCTTGGAAGACTAAGAGACAAAGGCATAACCTAAGAATTGACATATTACAGATGTGTTTTTTCTATCTAATCTATATCCAGCAAAATCCGCATCAGCATAAGCAATTAATTCAAAGTTTTCAGATTTTAGATACCATAATCTTAGAATAGTGCTTCCTTTAAGATATCTAAAAATTCTTTTAACTACTTTAAGATGAGATAGCTTAGGATTTGATTGAAACCTAGCACAAAGTCCTATGCTAAACATGATATTCGGTCTTGTTGCGATGAGGTATAGTAAACTACCAATCATACCTCTATAAGCTTTTTGATAAAAGCTTTCTCTACTTTCATCAATGTCTAACTTAGTGGAGGTACTCATAGGAGTATTGATAGCCTTTGAACTATCCATATTAAACCATTTTAGTAAGTCTAATATATATTTTGTTTGGTTAAGAAAAGTACCATTACTAAGTTGTTCGATTTGTAAGCCTAAAACGAAAGTTAGTTCCCTCAGTAAACTCATTTCAAACTTTAGGCTCATACTCTTGGCAAATGATTCACATAAAGATTCATTTGTAGAACCAAAAATAATATCATCAACATAAATTTGAATAATAAAAAAATTATTCATAAAATTTTTAATAAACAATGTAGTATCGATCTTGCCTTTAGAGAAATTATTTTGGATAAGAAAGAAGCTACGTCTCTCATACCAAGACCTTGGGGCTTGTTTTAATCCATAGAAAGTTTTAGTCAATTTAAACATATGATTCGAAAAATTATTATTCTCAAATTCGAGAGGTTGTTCAACATGAACTTCTTCGAAAATAAAGCCATTAAGAAAAGCACTTTTAACATCCATTTGAAATAATTTAAAGTTATTACTACTAGCATAGGCAAGGAGCATCCTTATGGCTTCTGATTGTGCCACAAGAGCGAAGGCTTCTTCATAATCGATACATTTTTCTTGATTGAAACTCTTGGCCACTAATCTAGCCTTGTTTCTAACCATGATACCAAATTTATCTTGCTTGTTTCTAAAGAACCATTTAGTACTAATAACTAAATAGTCATTTGGCCTTAGAACAAGCTTTCACACCTCATTTCTCTCAAATTGGTTCAACTCTTCTTACATTACAATAACCCATAAATCATCTTTCAAGGCCTTGTCCATGCATTTAGGTTCAATTTGAGAAAGAAAAACGGCGTTGGCACAAAAATTTTTAAGAGAATAACGAGTTTGAACCCCTTTTAATGTGTCTCCTATAATTAGCTCCTTAGGTTGAGCATCTACATACTTCCATTCCTTGGGTAAGGATGTTTCGGAAGAAGATATATCCAAGTTGCTAGTTGGAGGAGAAGGTTCATTTAAATTCAAAGCATCAAAATTAAGATCATTATCAAACTCATTTTTCTTAAGTTTGGAAACTTCATTAAAGACAACATGAATAGATTCTTCTATAACCAAAGTTCTTTTGTTAAAGATATGAAAGGCTTTAGAAATAGAAGAATAACCAAGAAAAATCCCTTCATCAGATTTTGCATCAATCTTTCCTAAGACATCTTTTTAATTCAAGATAAAACATTTACAACCGAAAACTTTAAAATATGAAACGTTGGGTTTTTTGTTGTTCCATAATTCATAAGGAGTTTTTGAAAGTAATTGTCTTACTAGAACCCTATTTATAACATAGCATGCCGTATTAACGGCTTCGGCCCAAAAATATTTGGATAGGCTATGCTCGTTCAACATGGTTCTTGCCATTTCTTATAAGTTTCTATTTTTCTTTCTACTACTCCATTTTGTTGAGGATTTCTCGAAATAGAGAAATTATGGTTGTATCCATTAGATTCACAAAAATTTTAGAAATCACGATTTTGAAATTCGCCACCATGATCATTTCGAATTGATGAAATCATAAAGCCTTTTTCATTTTGAACCAGTTTACAAATCTTTAAAAAATACCTAAAGCAATCACTTTTGTGTGTTTAAATAAAAGATTGATTTTTGACTCCTTAACCCTACTTATGCCTTCGTGTGTGATTTCAAGTGTATACCAAATGTTATAAGCCATTTCACAAATAGAAACTCGATTGAATTCATTTTTATCCAAAGATAAAATAAAGCATTCATAGCTTTGGCGTTTAAAGAGAAAATCTTCTTCTCCAATTCATTCCATTCGCTCATTGGAAGAGAAGACTTTTGAAATCCGTTTTCAACGATATTCCATAACTCGAAATCCATAGAAATTAAGAAGATCTTCATCCTAGTTTTTCAATACATGTAATCCATCCCATTGAATATGGGAGGATGAGTGATAGAATGACACTCTTGATTGTTGGCAAAAATCATCTCTCTTGGGTTTTAAACTAAATCGAGGGTAACCAAGCTCTGATATCAACTATTAGGAATGAGTCGATACTAAGAGGGGAGGGTGAATTTGTATAGCGGATAAAATCACATTAGTTTGAAACTCTTTTGTACGATAAAAATCAAACTCGGAAGATAACTTGAAATTCAATGCTTGTTCATAAGCATAGTAAAAGCAAAGTAAAGAAGATAGTTTGTAGTAAAGGTAAATTGCTCAAAAAGAAATGCAAACCGATTTATAGTGGTTCGATCGATATGACCTACATCCAGTTCTGATTCCTCCTCCATTGAGGCCACCGACTTTCACTATAGATCTTCCTTTAATGGGCAAAGATCAATTACCCTTACAACTTGATTCTCCTTTTGACAAGTTCATGAGAGAAACTTTACAACCCCACTTACTCCTCTCTTAAACTATACTAATACTTAGAGCTTTTAAAGGAGTTCACACAAGATTACAATAGTATTTTCTTTTCTTTTAGCTCTCAATTGTGCGTTTGTTAACCAAGGATGAGAGAGGTATTTATAGGCCTCAAGTGGATTCAAATTTGGAGTCTAAAAATGTTTCATCTCCGATTTTCGAGGTGTTGGCAGTACCACCGCCTGTGCTAGGCGGTACCACCACCTAAAAGATTATGTCTGGGTGGTACCACCACCCAGACTAGCGGTACCACCGCTTGACACTGCCACTAGGTGGTACCATCACCTGACATAGTCTCGGAGATTGTGCCATGATCGTGCCACTTGTTGGGTCACTATTTGGGCCTTACACTTGGCCCAACACAGCCTAAACTTAGGCCCAATTGACCCCTAATTGAGTTGGCCCAATTCCAACCCAATTATGTGCTAACTACTAATTTTAAGACATTCACTAAGCTAAATAAGTCTGTAAGTCTAGGTTTCTTCCAACGAGCTTCCGGTGACATTCCGGTGAACTTCCGACAATCTCTCAGCAATGTTCCAATGGACTCCCGGCAAGCTCTTAGACTTCACGATGATCTTCTTGATGAGTTCTGATGAGCTTCTTTGGCAAGCTCCTAGACTTCTCGGTTAATTCTGGCAGAACATCCGACGAATGTCCGGACTTCCGACGAAATCTTGTTCTTGACTCCGAGACTTCATTTTGCTTTATTCCTTGATCGCTGTCATAGTTAATCTTGCACACTTAAAACCTACTTCGATCTAGATAATTATTATAAAGAAAATTAATTATTGTCCGACATGTCATTGGTTCATCGGCGCTTCATCCGAATCTTTGGCGCATAGTCTTTTCTTGCAGCCTATTGTCCAATCAACCAGTTGACCTCCGCAACTCCAATTTACTTGGCATAATTTTCGCTCTTCTTGGCCCGATGCCAGAACCCATGGCCCGAAGCATTCTGCCGATACGTCGACCAATCCTTCGGCTCGACGTCCAATCTTCTAACATGTTTCTCTTTGACCTAATATGATTCTTCCTGCTTTATTTCTCTCCCTAATCGAAGCTTCCTACGTCAGTTAAAATGTAGAACAAATCATAAACATTATCAATTGGTTTCATCATCAAAATCTGAGATTCAACAAATAGATAGTGGTACCACCCAGTGATAGTGTGTCAGGCAATGGTACCGCTAGACTAGGTGTTGGTACCGCCTAGTGTCAGGTACCACCCAGTGTAGGTGGTGGTACCACCCGTACCCAGAAGACCTAGAAATTTAAAGTTTTAGTTTTATTTTTGAAACTATTTAGGGCCTATAAATACCCCACTTGGGCAGCAAGAAAGGAGCAAGAATTTTTGAGAAAAAAGCTGAGTAAACTCTATCAAAACTTTGAGTTCCCTCTTAGTGTCATATTTTTATCGCTGCTCTAGTTCTCCCCCTTCTTAGTGTTGTATTGATCCTAACAGTTGATATCAAAGTTAGTTTTTCTCATTTGGTTTAACACCCAAAAGAAATGACTTCTATCGGATTTCAAGAGTGTTACTCTATCATTCATCCTCCTTTGTTCAATGAGACATATTATACTTATTGGAAAACATGGATGAGAGTTTTCTTGCTTTCTTTGAACTTTGATTTATGGAATATTATCGGATGTGGTTTTGAAAAGTCTTCTGATCCAATAAATGAATGGAATGATTTGGAGAAGAAAACTTTTTCTTTGAATGCTAAAGCAATGAACACTTTGTTTTATGCTCTAGATAAAAATAAATTTAATCAGGTTTCTATTTACAAAACTATGCACGATATTTGGTACACTCTTGAAATCATATATAAAAGCACAAGTAGGGTTAAAGATTCTAAAGTTAATCTTTTGATGCATGATTTTGAATTATTTCATATGAAACCAAATTAAACCATTGGAGACACGTACACTCGTTTTACGAATGTCATCAATAGTTTAAAAGCACTTGGTAAAAGTTTTTTGAATCTTGAACTTGTTAATAAAGTTTTATGATCTCTTTCTAAAAAATAAGATCCGAAAGTAACTACAATTCAAGAAGCAAAGAACTTGAATAATTTTTCACTCAAAGAACTTATTGGGTCTTTGATGACCTATGAAATGACTTGTATTGAACATGATGAACATAAGAACTACCTTCCAAAGAATATGAAGGATTTGATACTTCGAACGATAGAATACCACTAGAGTGATAACTTAAGTAATGATGATGATGATTTTGAATTTCTTACTATAAAATTTAAAAAGTTCATAAAATAATAATTAAAGAATAAAAACAAACTTAAAAAGGATAAAAAAACTTGCTATGAATGCAATTGACTAGGGCACTTCAAAAGCAAATTTCTACAACTAAAGAAGAAGATGCTCGCATAAAAGAAGAATAAAGCCCTCAAGGCGATAGTGGAGGATAAAACGAGTGCATCCGAAGATGACGCTTTGGAGGTTTTTGACAATGAGGTAAGTGACTCAACCAAAACTCTTTTACCTTATTTTGAAAATTTTTTATGCATTTCATGAGTTATTTTTAAATTAGTTAAAAAATATATATATAAATTATTAAAAAAAATTGATCATGAAAATTACATGTCTTATGATAAAGGAACAAAATGTTAGATTTAAATCTAATGCTTGTACACCTAATAAAATTAATTCTATGTATGTTTTAAAAAGTAATAATGTGTATCTTAATGATTTTCGTATTGTTTTTCGATTTTAAATGATGATGCATGGCTTTTTATATGGAATCAATCTTAAAATTTGGAACAAAAAGAACTTTAGCTACTATTAATCTTATAGGAATCAATCAATGCTGCTTTTAATTAATTTCCCGAATGAAAGAAATTTGATTTTGATGATGATTTTGGATTTGATAATTTATTTTCATATTTATCCAAACACTTGATTTATTCATGTTTACGACATGAGATGTATTTTATATGAATCATTTTGTTCTCATATGATTTTATTGTCTAAGAGAAGAGTTATGCAAATGAATCTTGATTCTTAATATTAATGATTTAAAATTTATTTTATATGAATCAAGATCTCTTATTTGATCTCCTATGATTTTATTCGTTAGTTACTAAAAAGGAGATTTGTCAAGATGAATCATTCATGAATTGATCTTTCTTGATATTTCATATTAATATCTTTCATGTCATGATTTTTATATGACTTCTTCGTAATTATGATTTATATATCTCATGATATAATTAAATCATTAATGAAAAAAAAATGGGAGATTAATGAATCTATTTATGTCATTTTTATGAATCTCTTGAAAATAATTTTGATGATTTGAATTTGAATGAGTCTTATCTATAACATGATCTTGAATTCTCATAATTATAACTTGAGATTTTCTTTATATGAATCAAGATTCCATACTCTTTATTCTCATATAACTCTTGTATTTTATTAAAGAGAATAATTATTCAAATGAATCATGTCTTTTTGTATTCACATGATCTTTGATATTATATCATTCTTGACATGATTTTCATTATATACAATTCCCTGGTATTTATGGTTGTATACCTTATGAGATGTTTAAAGCATTAATGTAAGAAGAAAAATTTGCATTATTGTATTATTTCCCTCTTCTTCCTTCTTACAATGACAAAGGGGAGAAAGAAAATTACTAGAATCTCAAGAGAACCAAAAGTACTAGCTTAAATATTAAATTTAGATAAACAAAAGTATTAGCTTGAATGTTAAATCTCCAAAATGCATAAACTCTTTTTATATATTTTTCGGATCATTTCTTAATTTTTATGACTTGAGTTTTCATTTTAAATCAAGATCATTTTCTATCATTCCTTCTATTTTCAAAAGAAGAAATTTGTCAAAAATGATACATTGTCTTTTGGTATTCATAACTTGATCTTTCATTTTTTATGATTGAAATATTGATGTCAAACATTGCATTTATCATCATGCAATATGTAAGCTAGAAAATTTAGCAAGTGTTATATCATGCAAGCTATCAAGTTTTAGATATGCAAGATAGTAAGATTGCATATTCTACAACATATAAGCTAGCAAAATTTCGAAAGCAAATCAAGATAGCTTTCTTGTTGAAGTGTGTAAGCTAGTGATTCTTGCTTCCTTTTGCAATGTGTAAGTTGCAAGTTTTGCCTCTTGAGATAGGCAAGATAGCAAGCTCTTTTTGAGAAGTGCCATTTTTTATTCCTTTGCAAAGTGCAAGCTAGCAAAATTTTACATTATTTTACAACATACAAGCTAGCAATTTGACAAGTGTTACTTCTCTTTGAAGTATGAAGGCTAGCAAGTTTTTGAAAAATAATACAAGATAACAAGCTAGCAAGATACAATGTTTTACATGAAGCAAGCTACATGAAATACGTTTGCATCTTCTCTTTAGATGAGCTAGCAAACAAGTTTTTCTCCTTATAATTTGTGAGTTAGCAAATTTTACACATATGAAGTTGGTAAGATTTGTGCATCTTTTTGACTTGTGCAAGCTAGCTATCTCCCCCTTTTGTCATTGTCAAAAAGAAGGGAAGAATACAATTTTGTTTCTCTTTTTTTCTTTACAACAATTTTCAAATCATGACAAAGGATAAATAACAAAGATGAAAAATCAAGTTATGAATGTCAAAATAATTTTTCATCATGAATATTTCATCATTGCATGCATCATTATCATAAGTTAAAGTTGTTGAATCTCGGATTTTGATGATGAAGTCAATTGTCATGTTTTATCTAATCCATATGTTGAGATAAGTATGCAGGATTAACTACGAAAGCTTGAAGACATAAAGCGAGTCTACCGGAATCAAGTTCGATGGGTGTTTGAGAGTCCGAAGATTCGTCGGAGATGCTGCCGGAACCAATCGAGAAGAAATCGAGGACTTGTCGGAGTTTTCGGAAGTCAGCCGAAGAGATCATCGGAGGTTCGCAGAGATCACCGAGAAGGCTCGGTTACTCGTTGATTTCACCACAAGATCGGGAGCCAGCTGGGAGTTCGTCGGAAGAAATCCAAGGGCGTATCGGAAGTCCGTCGGAAGATCGCCGGAAAGCTCGCCGGAACAAGACTTGAAGTTCGCCGGTTAAGAACTTGCTTAGGATTATGTTTTTAGTTACGTAGTTTGCATGTAATTAAGGTTAGGATTAAGAAATAATCCTATATCTTGATTAGGGGCCAACTGGGCCCAAAATGAAATCTGGTTTGGGCCGGACTTAATGCCCAACCAGTGACTAGCAAGGTCGGGCGGTGGAACCGCCGGTCTGGGGGGTGGCACCGCCCAACACCCGAGAGCCAGGCGGTGGCACCGCCCAGTACATTGTCAGTGTCAAAACTGATAGGCGGTGGCACCGCCACTAACAGGCGGTGGCACCGCTAGCTTCGGGAACCGAAGAGAATTCAAATTTTGGAGCCCAAATTTGAATCCTCTTGAGGCCTATAAATACCCCTCTATTCTCAGCTGAGAATACAACTTTTTGAGCAGCAAGTGATTGAGAGAAAGGTCTTAGAAAAGTCTTAGCAATCCTTGGTTTTCAATTTGCTAGTGTTCACCTCCTTCTCTCTTGAAAATCTGTAAGAGTGTGAACTGCTTGTAAAGAGTTGTAAGAGGGGTATTTACCCTTCCATTTCAAGAGATTTGCTAGTGGAAGGTGGGAGCCTCGTCCAAGAGGGGCCTCGCAAGTGGATGTAGGTCATTTGACCGAACCACTTTAAAAATGGCGTAATCTCTGGTTTGCATTTCATTATTGCTATTCACATTACTGCAAACTTTCTTACTTGCTTTATTTACTCATTACCTTAGCTGCTCTACTATACGAATACGCTTTCAAGTTCAATTTTTACCATACGAAAGATTTATCAAAACTGACGTTTTAATCCGCTGCACTAATTCTCCCCCCCCCCCTCTTAGTGCTCTTGATCCTAACAATTGGTATCAGAGCAAGGCTCACTCTCATATTTGGTTTAATACCCAAGAGAGATGGCTTACTCCGGCATGCATGAGGGACACTCCATTACACGTCCACCTATGTTTAATGGGTCGGATTACACGTATTGGAAGACACGTATGAGAATCTTCCTAATTTCCATGGATTTCGAGCTTTGGACTATTGTTGAAAATGGATTTCAAAAATCTTCTCTTCCGATGAGCGAATGGAATGAATCGGAGAAGAAAGTTTTTGCTTTAAACGCAAAGGCTATGAATGCCTTGTTTTGTGCACTAGACAAAAATGAATTTAATCGCGTTTCAATTTGTGATTCTGCTTTTGATATTTGGAGAACTCTTGAGGTCACTCATGAAGGCACTAGCCGAGTGAAAGAGTCCAAAATCAATATTCTTGTGCACTCTTACGAACTTTTTCGAATGAAACCAAGTGAGTCCATCGGAGACATGTACACCCGTTTCACGGATGTCATCAATGGACTCAAAGCTCTTGGTAAAGATTTTTCTAACTTTGAATTAGTAACTAAAATCTTAAGATCCCTTCGTAAAAGTTGGGATCCAAAAGTTACTGCCATTCAAGAGGCCAAGGACCTTAAAACATTCCCTCTTGAAGAACTTATTGGGTCTCTAATGACCTACGAAATGACATGTCAAGCTCATGACGAGCTTGAGAACCCCCTTCCAAAGAACAGGAAGGATATGGCACTCAAATCACAAGAAGACCACTTGAAAGGAACATCAAGTGATGAGGACAGTGACAATGACATTGCACTTTTGACTCAAAAATTTAAAAAATTTATAAGAAAGAACAAATTTAAAAATAACACCAAAAACAAACTTGAACATAAAAAGGACTAAGTGATATGCTATGAATGCAAGAAGCCAGGGCATTTCAAAAATGAATGTCCCCAAGCCAAAAAGAGAACATCAAAGAAGAAGGCGCTCAAAGCAACGTGGGATGATTCAAGCGCATCCGAAGAAGAGGAGTCCAACACCGAGCAAGTTGCTCATTACGCCCTAATGGCCATCGGAGAGGAGGTAACAAATTTAATTGATGCAGATTTATCTTATCATGAATTATTAAATGCCTTCCATGAGTTATTTGATGAATGCAAAACAATTAGTAGAAAATATAAATTGTTAAAAAAGGAGCATGATAGTCTTACTTGTAATTTTGATAAATTAAAAACTGAATATCATGATAGTTTAGCTCCATGCATAAAATGCCATGATCTAGAAACTCTCCAAAAGGAGAACTTGCTACTTAAGGACACCTTGAAGAAATTCGAGGTCGGTAGCAAGTCTTTGAACATGATCCTTACAAATAAGGGTCACGTTCCTAAAAGAAGTGGAATCGGATTTGTGAGAAGTTCTCACCAAAATCCAACCACCTTCATTAAAGGTCCTATCTTACATGTTCAACACCAAAGCAATTGCAACTTTTATTGCAAATATGGACATAAAACTCATCAATGTCCATTCAAGAAAATTAGTCCGAACAAATTGATTTGGGTTCCTAAAGGAACCATGATCAAGTCTATGCAACATGATAAACAAGTTAGATTAGTTTTTGAGGCACCCAAAAGTAAATGGGTACCTAAAAATAATCCCTTCTTGTAGAAATATACACCATCACAAGCTAGGAGCAAGAGATGGTACCTTGATAGTGGATGCTCAAGGCATATGACCGGAGATCCATCCCAATTCTCCAAGCTCACTAGCATAGACGAAGGCTATGTCACCTTCGGAGACAACAACAAAGGCAAAATCATTGGCAAGGGAACCATAGGTAACAAATTAAACTTTTCTATTGATAATGTATTACTAGTTGATGGATTGAAACATAATCTCTTGAGTATTAGTCAATTATGTGATAAAGGTTATATCGTTAGATTTGAATCAAATATGTGTATTATTGAAAAACCAAACAATAACATGACTATGATTGCATTAAAACAAAATAATGTCTACACCATCAATCTTGATGAACTAGGTAATGAAATGTGCCTCTCCGCTTTAAAAGATGATGCTTGGCTTTGGCATAGGAGATTAGGCCATGCAAGCATGAAACTAATATCTAAGATCTCATCTAGAGAATTAGTACGAGGGATTCCAAATATGAAGTTTGTTAAGGACAAAGTATGCGATGCGTGTCAACTAGGTAAACAAATAAAAACTAGTTTCAAACCAAAAAATCAAATTAGCACCACTAGACCATTACAATTGATCCATTTGGACTTATTTGGACCAATTGACACGACAAGTCTAGGAGGAAGGAAATACGCTTTTGTGATTGTAGATGATTATACTAGATACACTTGGACCTATTTCTTTGCTCACAAAAGTGATTATTTCAAATGTTTCTCTAAATTTTGTAAACTCACTCAAAACGAAAAAGGTTTCATGATTTCATCAATTCGGAGTGATCACGGTGGCGAATTTCAAAACCGTGATTTCCAAAATTTTTGTGAAGTTAATGGATATAACCACAACTTCTCTACTCCAAGAAACCCTCAACAAAATGGAGTAGTAGAAAGAAAAAATAGAAATCTACAAGAAATGGCAAGAACTATGTTGAATGAACATAGTCTACCTAAGTACTTTTGGGCCGAAGCCGTGAATACGGCTTGCTACATCATGAATAGGGCTCTAATAAGACCATCTCTATCAAAAACTCCCTATGAATTATGGAATAACAAAACACCAAATGTTTCTTATTTTAAAGTTTTCGGTTGTAAATGCTTTATTTTAAATGAAAAGGATGCCTTAGGAAAATTTGATGCTAAATCCGATGAAGGCATCTTTCTTGGTTACTCTTCCGTTTCTAAAGCTTTTCGTGTTTTTAACAAAAGAACTTTAGTAATAGAAGAGTCTATTCATGTAATTTTTAATGAAATTTTCGAGTTAAAGAAAAATGATTTTGATGATGATATTGGTTTTGAAAATTTGGATTTAAAGGAACCCCCTCCTCAAAATAGCAACTTGGATGCATCTTCTTCCAAAATCTCCTTACCCAAGGAATGGAAGTATGTAGATGCTCATCCAAAAGAGCAAATTATAGGAGATACATCACAAGGGGTTAAAACTCGTTCTTCTTTCAAGAATTTTTGTGCTAATGCTGCCTTTCTCTCTAAAATCGAACCTAAATGCATTGACGAGGCCTTGAAAGATGATTCTTGGGTCATTGCAATGCAAGAGGAATTGAATCAATTTGAGAGGAATGAGGTATGGAAGCTTGTTCCTAGACCTATAACCATTTAGTCATTGGTATTAAATGGGTCCTTTAGAAACAAGCAAGACGAATGTGGTATTGTGGTTAGAAACACAGGCTAGATTAGTGGCCAAAGGTTTCAACCAAGAAGAAGGGTATCGACTACAGAAACCTTCGCTCCTGTGGCAAGATTAGAAGCCATTAGGATGATCCTTGCCTATGCCAGTAGTAATAATTTTAAACTATTTCAAATGGACGTCAAAAGTGCCTTCTTGAATGGTTTATTTTGGAAGAAGTATATGTCGAACAACCTCCTGGATTTGAAAATTCTCTTCTTCCTAATCATGTAGTCAAATTGACTAAGGCTCTCTATGGTTTGAAACCAAGCTCCTAGAGCTTGGTACGAAAGGCTTAGTTCCTTTCTTATTTTAAATATATTTTAAACAGTAAGGCATTTTCCGTTTCTAAAGCTTTTCGTGTTTTTAACAAAAGAACTTTAGTAATAGAAGAGTCTATTCATGTAATTTTAATGAAATTTCGAGTTAAAGAAAAATGATTTTGATGATGATATTGGTTTTGAAAATTGGATTTAAAGGAACCCCCTCCTCAAAATAGCAACTTGGATGCATCTTCTTCCAAAATCTCCTTACCCAAGGAATGGAAGTATGTAGATGCTCATCCAAAGAGCAAATTATAGGAGATACATCACAAGGGGTTAAAACTCGTTCTTCTTTCAAGAATTTTTGTGCTAATGCTGCCTTTCTCTCTAAAATCGAACCTAAATGCATTGACGAGGCCTTGAAAGATGATTCTTGGGTCATTGCAATGCAAGAGGAATTGAATCAATTTGAGAGGAATGAGGTATGGAAGCTTGTTCCTAGACCTAGTAACCATTTAGTCATTGGTATTAAATGGGTCTTTAGAAACAAGCAAGACGAATGTGGTATTGTGGTTAGAAACAAGGCTAGATTAGTGGCCAAAGGTTTCAACCAAGAAGAAGGTATCGACTACGAAGAAACCTTCGCTCCTGTGGCAAGATTAGAAGCCATTAGGATGATCCTTGCCTATGCCAGTAGTAATAATTTTAAACTATTTCAAATGGACGTCAAAAGTGCCTTCTTGAATGGTTTTATTTTGGAAGAAGTATATGTCGAACAACCTCCTGGATTTGAAAATTCTCTTCTTCCTAATCATGTATTCAAATTGACTAAGGCTCTCTATGGTTTGAAACAAGCTCCTAGAGCTTGGTACGAAAGGCTTAGTTCCTTTCTTATTTTAAATAATTTTACCAAAGGCAAGGTTGATACTATATTGTTTATCAAACATTTTGAAAATAATTTTCTTATTGTGCAAATTTATGTTGATGATATTATTTTTGGTTCTTCGGATGAATCACTATGTGAATCATTTGCCAAAAATATGAGTCATGAATTTGAAATGAGTTTAATGGGTGAATTAACATTCTTTTTAGGATTGCAAATCAAACAACTTAATGACGGTATATTTCTTAACCAATCTAAATATACATTAGAATTGTTAAAACGATTTAACATGGATAATTCAAAAGCAATAAACACTCCTATGAGTACTTCGACTAAGTTAGATATGGATGAAAACAACGAAAATTTCGATCAAAAAACGTATAGGGGAATGATAGGTAGTCTACTCTACCTCACCGCGACTAGACCGGATATTATGTTTAGTGTGGGACTTTGCGCTAGGTTTCAATCTAATCCTAAATTATCTCATCTCAAAAGTGTTAAAAGAATATTTAGATATCTTAAAGGAACTCCAAATTTAGGACTTTGGTATCCGAAATCAGAAAATTTTGATTTAATAGCTTATGCAGATGCTGATTTTGGCGAATGCAGGATAGATAGGAAAAGTACATCTGGAACATGCCAATTTTTAGGACATGCACTTGTTTCTTGGACTTCCAAGAAACAAAATTCAGTTGCACTATCTACGGCGGAAGCTGAATACATCGCTGCAAGTGCATGCTGTGCACAAATTGTTTGGATGAAAAATACATTAGAAGACTATGGAATTCACTTGAAAAACATTCCCATAAAATGTGATAATACAAGTGTCATATGTCTTACCAAAAATCTAATTCAGCACTCTAGAACTAAGCATATCGACGTTAGGCATCATTTCATACGCGATCATGTCCTTAACAATAATGTTGTTCTAGAATTCATTGACACAAAGCATCAATTGGCAGACATATTTACAAAAGCCTTAAACGAAGACCAATTTGAATTTATTAGAAGGGAACTAGGCATGTTAAATTGTCCCTAAGAATGTACTTTTCGAAAAATTTCTCATCCTCTTTCCGTTCCTTAGTAGATTTGATCATTCTCTTTCAATTCCAAAAGAAATGTTTATCCTAACATCTCTGAAAAATAAAATAAAAATTAAAAAATAAAAATAAAAACGGAAAAGGAATGAAAAAAATTTTTCGCGGTGGCACCGCCAGAACCAGCGGTAGCACCGCCTGAGCGTTCGGTCGCTAGGCGGTGGCACCACTCGGTTTGGTGGTGGCACCGCCCGAGAGCCCTTATTTATATCCTAAGGGTTAGGGCCGGCGGTGACACCGCCCCCAACCCGTGGGAATCTGCCTCAACCCTCCCCCAACCTCCCTAAAGCCTCATTCCAACATTTAGAAGCCTTGGAAAGGGATTTTTGTTGGTCCAAGCTCTCCATCTTTCAAGAAATTTTCCATAAGGTAAAACTTGAAATTTTCTTCTTCCTCTTTTCATTATTTTCCTTACCCTTTACAGTTTCATATTTTTGATCCATCATCTTATCTAGATAATGGCTCCTAAGAGATCAAAAGGGAAAAGGATTGTAGGAGATTCATATGACCAAAATCTTTTTCAATCTAAAGAAGTAGCACTTAAATTTCCATATTTCGAAACAAGAACTATACATAAGGGTAAACACGTTGATCTAAATGAACTAGGAAACCTTGAACCCATTAGGTGGTTTGAACATTTAGATGCCTTACCTCTCCTACAAATCAATGAACCAATTTATCCTAGGTTAGTTAGGCTATTTTATGCAAATTTGTGTGTGGACAACGAAAGCCTAAGTACTTACCTTTTAGGAACACAGATTAGAATCTTTGACAGCACTATTTGTGAATTAATTGGACTCACTGAAAAAGATAGGGGCTGTTATTTTAGAGGTAAATGGGATGTAAATGTAATCGGAGCAACTTACTTTGAAGCCGTAGAAACTATTTTTGCAAATCCGAACCTCGGCATACTACCCAAGAGTTGCGAACACTTACTACCCTTTAACTCTAAAATTCTTCATCACATCATAACAAGCATCATATTTCCTAAACAATTTCATCTTGATGAAATAAGTCAAATAGAGATGAGCACAATGTATTGGATTATGACCGGTCAACATAACTGCTTTGGATACTCAATCCGACAACACATGAAGGATATTATGGCTAGAGACGGTATGTTATCATATGGGGGGTTAATCACACGACTTATACTTGCCCATGACATTTGTATCCCACCCGATGAAGAGATAATTCAAAATGATCGATATAACATCATCAATATAAATCTATTGAAAAGACTTAGGTGCACTTTTAGCAACGGTATATGGGTGAGGCAACCTAGAAGGACTGATCCAATTCCCCCACCAGTAGAACACCCTGAAACACCAATTCTTAGGGGAAATGAATCTCCTCCTCCTAGTCCCTTTGGCACAGCACCTTCAGCTCCTGCTTCCTCCTCTGAAGAACTCATTTTGGCAGAATTGTATCAGATCAAATCACAACAAGACCAACTCAAAACACAGCAAGAGCAGATTCAAACTCAGCAATTTGAAATTTTGCAGGAACTACGGCAAATGAATCAAAAAATAGATGTCCTGTATCAGCACTATGCATTTCCTCCTAAAGATTAATCGATGTATCTTTTATATTGACATGCGATCTTTGTCATCTTCTTTCCTTGAATGACATGTTGAACCTTCTTTTGCAATGTATTTTGAATGATGTTGAACCTTCTTTTGTGATGTATTTTGAATGAAAGATGATGTTGAATTCCTTTGCCTTAACAATCACAAATTATATGCTTAAAGACGCTCTCCTTTTTGTTGATGACAAAGGGGGAGAAATATGGTAAATTGATAATTGCTATGCTATGATTGCCATATTTTCACTATGAAATGTTTGCATCTAGCAATGATCACTATTATTCACGTTTGAAATATAAAACTTGAAAATGGTTGTCAAGTCTTGACATCATTTTCAGAAAGATACATAATGATAGGGAATCATGATGGGAGTATTGATAAGGTTTGACTTATCAATATGTCTCTTGAATTCAAAGGCTTTGAATTCAAGAATGACTTATCTCAAGTATGGCATATAGATAGGGGGAGTTAATATTAACTCCATTATCAATTGATTGTCATCATCAAAAAGGGGGAGATTGTTGAATCTCGGATTTTGATGATGAAGTCAATTGTCATGTTTTATCTAATCCATATGTTGAGATAAGTATGCAGGATTAACTATGAAAGCTTGAAGACATAAAGCGAGTCTACCGGAATCAAGTTCGATGGGTGTTTGAGAGTCCGAAGATTCGTCGGAGATGCTGCCGGAACCAATCGAGAAGAAATCGAGGACTTGTCGAAGTTTTCGGAAGTCCGCCGAAGAGATCATCGGAGGTTCACAGAGATCACCGAGAAGGCTCGGTTACTCGTTGATTTCACCACAAGATCGGGAGCCAGCTGGGAGTCCGTCGGAAGAAATCCAAGGGCGTATCGGAAGTCCGTCGGAAGATCGCCGGAAAGCTCGCCGGAACAAGACTTGAAGTTCGCCGGTTAAGAACTTGCTTAGGATTATGTTTTTAGTTACGTAGTTTGCATGTAATTAAGGTTAGGATTAAGAAATAATCCTATATCTTGATTAGGGGCCAACTGGGCCCAAAATGAAATCTGGTTTGGGCCGGACTTAAAGCCCAACCAGTGACTAGCAAGGTCGGGCGGTGGCACCGCCCAGCACCCGAGAGCCAGGCAGTGGCACCGCTTGTCTGAGCGGTGGCACCTCCCAGCACTCGAGAGCCAGGCGGTGGCACCACTGGACTGGGCGGTGGCACCGCCCAGTACACTGTCAGTGTCAAAACTGACAGGCGGTGACACCGCTAACTTCGGGAACCGAAGAGAATTCAAATTTTGGAGCCCAAATTTGAATCCTCTTGAGGCCTATAAATACCCCTCTATTCTCAGCTGAGAATACAACTTTTTTAGCAGCAAGTGATTTAGAGAAAGGTCTTAGAAAAGTCTTAGCAATCCTTGGTTTTCAATTTGCTAGTGTTCACCTCCTTCTTTCTTGAAAATCTGTAAGAGTGTGAACTGCTTGTAAAGAGTTGTAAGAGGGGTATTTACCCTTCTATTTCAAGAGATTTGCTAGTGGAAGGTGGGAGCCTCGTCGAAGAGGGGCCTCGCAAGTGGATGTAGGTCATTTGACCGAACCACTTTAAAAACGGCGTAATCTCTGGTTTGCATTTCATTGTTGCTATTCACATTACTGCAAACTTTCTTACTTGCTTTATTTACTCATTACCTTAGCTGCTCTACTATACGAATACGCTTTCAAGTTCAATTTTTACCATACGAAAGATTTATCAAAACCGACGTTTTAATCCGCTGCACTAATTCACCCCCCCCCCTCTTAGTGCTCTTGATCCTAACAAAAGTATAGCATGCATAATACCAAATCATCATGTATATATCCAAAATATAAAATGTATGATTCCAAATCATCATTCATAATTACATCAATATTTCAATCATTATTTCAATCATCAAAAATAAAAGATCAAGTCTAAAATTCAAGAGATCAAGATCATAATCCGAAAAATGTATAAGAAGAATTTATGCGTTTGGAAGATCTAACATGTCTAAGTTTCTCATTTAAGCTAGCAATTTTCTTTCTCCCCTTTGTTATTGTAAACAAGGAAGAAGTAGAGTGGAAGAATACAATTTTTGCATCAATACTCTACTTATAACATGAGGTTTACAACCACAAATACAAAGGAATTTACACATCATGTCATGAAAGATAATAATACTAAATCATGAATGCCACAAGACAAGATTTATTTCATCAAATCTCTTCTTTTTATAAATAGCAAAAAGAAACATAAGAGATCAAATGATACAATATCTTGATTCATGCATAAGAAATCTCAAGTTATAAATCTCGAAAAATCAAGATAAAGCTCATTCAAATTCAAATCGTCAACTCAAAATCATTTTCAAGATATTCAAAAAAATAACAAACATACATTCATTGATATCTTTTTCTGAAAGATCGATAAAGTAGAGATTGATATCTTTTTCCTTCCCCCTTTTTTATTTGATTTATTTCACACAAGCATGCCCAAGTTTTTATGTCAAGTTAAAGCAAGCATCATCATTTAAGTCTTACATAAGACTTCTTTAAACAAGAGATTTGATTCATCATTTTAATTCCAATGATAATATATTTTCCTTTTTATGTATTTCATTTTAAGTAATTGATTTCATATAAGCATGATCAAGTTTTTCCTATGAAAACATACATCATAGTTTAAAACTGAAAAGGCCATGTTCATTATCGTAAAAATCAATAATCCATAAATCTCAAGAATCATCATGCATAAATTCGAAACATAAACTTATTAAGCATGATATCAAATTATTACTTTAAATTAAACTTGATTTCATTAATCATAGAGCATCTTTAATTAAAATTGAGAAACAATATGATTAATCTTATCAAGTGTACAAGCATTAGATTTATATTTAACATTTTATTGCATTATTGCATCACTAAAACGTCAAGCATGATTTCAATCAAAAGCGGAAATACACATTATTTCTTCTTGAAAAACATACATAGGATTATTATTAGATTTAAATCCAACATTTTATTCCTTTAACATAAAATATGCAATTATCATTTTCAAAATTACTAGTATGATCCCAATTTTTCCATTTTCATTACGTTATTAAACATGTAATTTTCAAAAAAAATTATATAATTTTTTTAAACTAAATTAAAAACACCTCATGAAGAACAATAAGTAATTTCAAAGTAAACTAAGGGAGTTTCGTTTGAATTATTTATCTCGTTGTAGAAAGCCGTTAAGATGTAGTTTGTCACTTCGCCTTTGTTGATTTTCTCCTCGTCTTCGGAGGAGCTCAATTCATCCAAAGTCTTCTTCTTCTTCTTGTGTTCATAGCAAGTAGTTGCGTTATTTTTTTTTTTTAATTTTTGTTTTATGAACTTTTTAAATTTCATAGTGAGGAATTCAAGTTCACCATCACTTGAGCTTATGCTCGAGTGGTCTTCAATTGTTCTTAGCTTGAAATCCTTCCTGTCCTTTAGAAGGTGGTTCTCAAGTTCTTCACGTGCATTACACGTCATTTTATAGGTCATTAGAGACCCGATAAGTTCTTCGATCAAAAAAGTATTCAAATTTTTTGATTCTTGAATAGCCGTTATTTTCAAATCTCAATTTTTAGAAAGCGATCGTAAAATCTTGTTAATGAGTTCAAAATTAGAAAAGCATTTGTCAAGAGCTTTTAAACCATTAACGACATCCATAAAACGGGTGTACATGTCAACAACGGTTTCGCTTGGCTTCATTCGAAAAAGTTCAAAATCAAGCATTAAAAGATTTATCTTAGAATCTTTTACTCAAATCGTGCCTTCATGTGTGATTTCAAGAGTGTGCCATATATCAAAAGCCATTTCGTAAGTAGAAACCTGATTAAATTCGGTTTTATCTAAGGCAAAAATAGAGCATTCATAGCTCTAGCATTTAAAGAAAAAGTCTTCTTCTCCAAATCATTCCAATGGTTCATTGAAAGAGAAGTCCGTCGAAAACCGTTTTCTACAATACTCCATAAATTTAAATCCAAAGAAAGTAAGAAAACTCTCATTCGAGTTTTTTAATATATGTAGCCCGTCCCATTGAACAAGGGAGGACAAATAAGAGAAAGTCCCTCTTGAAAGCCGAAAAGAGCCATTTCTCTTGGGTGTTAAACCAAAAGAGAAATAACGAGGCTCTAATACCAATTGTTAGGAAAGGGTTGGCACTAAGAGGGGGGGTGAATTAGTGCAGCGGTAAAATTACGTCGATTCAAAAAACCTTCGTACGATGAAAACTGATTTCGACGAAAACCATTTCGGAGAGAGGTTAACTTGAAAGCATTTTCGTAAAGATAACTTGAAAGCTTACGGAAGAGTATAGTGGATGTAAAGCAAGTTAAGAGGTTTGCAGTAAAGTAAATTGCTCAAATATAGAAATGCAAACCAAAGAAGAACACACCAATTTTATAGTGGTATGGTCATCGTGACCTACATCCACTTCGTCGATTCCTCTTCCGTCGAGGCTACCGGCATCCACTATCGATCTTCCTTTATAGGCGAAGATCAACCTCCTTCTTACACCTCTTTCTCCTTTTACTGGGTTTAGGAGATAACCCTTACACCCCCACTCACTCATCTCTCAAACTATTCTAACACTTAGAACTTTGAGAGGAGTTTCACACAAGATTACAATAGAGTTTCTTTCCTTTTTACTCTCAATACTTGTATTTTTTAACTAGGGATGAGAGGGGTATTTATAGGCTTCAAGTTGATTCAAACTTGGAGTCTAAAAACATCTTATCCTAGGTTTCCCGAGCACGGGTGGTACCACCGCCAGTGTTAGTCTAACACTAACACTAACACTGCATTGGGTGGTACCGATCTGGGCGGTGGCACCGCCCAGCACCCGAGAGCCAAGCGATGGCACCGCTGGATTGGGCGGTGGCACCGCCCAGTACACTGTCAGTGTCAAAACTGACAGGCGGTGGCACCGCCACTGACAGGCGGTGGCACCGCTAGCTTCGGGAACCGAAGAGAATTCAAATTTTGGAGCCCAAATTTGAATCCTCTTGAGGCCTATAAATACCCTCTATTCTCAGCTGAGAATATAACTTTTTGAGCAGCAAGTGATTGAGAGAAAGGTCTTAGAAAAGTCTTAGCAATCCTTGGTTTTCAATTTGCTAGTGTTCACCTCCTTCTTTCTTGAAAATCTGTAAGAGTGTGAACTGCTTGTAAAGAGTTGTAAGAGGGGTATTTACCCTTCCATTTCAAGAGATTTGCTAGTGGAAGGTGGGAGCCTCGTCGAAGAGGGGCCTCGCAAGTGGATGTAGGTCATTTGACCGAACCACTTTAAAAACGGCGTAATCTCTGGTTTGCATTTCATTGTTGCTATTCACATTACTGCAAACTTTCTTACTTGCTTTATTTACTCATTACCTTAGCTGCTCTACTATACGAATACGCTTTCAAGTTCAATTTTACCGTACGAAAGATTTATCAAAACCGACGTTTTAATCCGCTGTCACTAATTCACCCCCACCTCTTAGTGCTCTTGATCCTAACAATTGGTATCAGAGCAAGGCTCACTCTCATATTTGGTTTAATACCTAAGAGAGATGGCTTACTCCGGCATGCATGAGGGACACTCCATTACAAGTCCACCTATGTTTATTGGGTCGGAATTTACACGTATTGGAAGACACGTATGAGAATCTTCCTAATTTCCATGGATTTCGAGCTTTGGACTATTGTTGAAAATGGATTTCAAAAATCTTCTCTTCCGATGAGCGAATGGAATGAATCGGAGAAGAAAGTTTTTTGCTTTAAATGCAAAGGCTATGAAGTCTTGTTTTGTTCACTAGACAAACGTCGAAGAGGGGCCCTCGCAAGTGGATGTAGGTCATTTGACCGAACCACTTTAAACGGCGTAATCTCTGGTTGCATTTCATTGTTGCTATTCACATACTGCAACTTGCTTACTTGCTTTATTTACTCATTACCTTAGCTGCTCTACTATACGAATACGCTTTCAAGTTCAATTTTTTACCGTACGAAAGATTTATCAAAACCGACGTTTAATATCGCTGCACTAATTCACCCCCCCCCTCTTAGTGCTCTTGAGCCTAACAATTGGTTTCAGAGCAGGCTCACTCTCATATTTGGTTTAATACCTAAGAGAGATGGCTTACTCCGGCATGCATGAGGGACACTCCAGTACACGTCCACCTATGTTTATTGGGTCGGATTACACGTATTGGAAGACACGTAGAGAATCTTCCTAATTCCATGGATTTCGAGCTTTGACTATTGTTGAAAATGGATTTCAAAAATCTTCTCTTCCGATGAGCGAATGGAATGAATCGGAGAAGAAAGTTTTTGCTTTAAATGCAAAGGCTATGAATGTCTTGTTTTGTTCACTAGACAAAAATGAATTTAATCGCGTTTCAATTTGTGATTCTACTTTTGATATTTGGAGAACTCTTGAGGTCACTCATGAAGGCACTAGCCGAGTGAAAGAGTCCAAAATCAATATTCTTGTGCACTCTTACAAACTTTTTCGAATGAAACCAAGTGAGTCCATCGGAGACATGTACACCCGTTTCACGGATGTCATCAATGGACTCAAAGCTCTTGGTAAAGATTTTTCTAACTTTGAATTAGTAACTAAAATCTTAAGATCCCTTCCTAAAAGTTGGGATCCAAAAGTTACTGCCATTCAAGAGGCCAAGGACCTTAAAACATTCCCTCTTGAAGAACTTATTGGGTCTCTAATGACCTACGAAATGACATGTCAAGCTCATAACGAGCTTGAGAACCCCCTTCCAAAGAACAGGAAGGATATGGCACTCAAATCACAAGAAGACCACTTGAAAGGAACATCAAGTGATGAGGACAGTGACAATGACATTGCACTTTTGACTCAAAAATTTAAAAAATTTATAAGAAAGAACAAATTTAAAAATAACACCAAAAACAAACTTGAACATAAAAAGGACCAAGTGATATGCTATGAATGCAAGAAGCCGAGGCATTTCAAAAATGAATGTCCCCAAGCCAAAAAGAGAACATCAAAGAATAAGGCGCTCAAAGCAACGTGGGATGATTCAAGCGCATCCGAAGAAGAAGAGTCCAACACCGAGTAAGTTGCTCATTACGCCCTAATGGCCATCGGAGAGGAGGTAACGAATTTAATTGTTGCAGATTTATCTTATCTTGAATTATTAAATGCCTTCCATGAGTTATTTGATGAATGCAAAAAAATTAGTAGAAAATATAAATTGTTAAAAAAAGAGCATGATAGTCTTACTTGTAATTTTGATAAATTAAAAACTGAATATCATGATAGTTTAGCTCCATGCATAAAATGCCATGATCTAGAAACTCTCCAAAAGGAGAACTTGCTACTTAAGGACACCTTGAAGAAATTCGAGGTCGGTAGCAAGTCTTTGAACATGATCCTTACAAATAAGGGTCACGTTCCTAAAAGAAGTGGAATCGGATTTGTGAGAAGTTCTCACCAAAATCCAACCACCTTCATTAAAGGTCCTATCTTATATGTTCAACACCAAAGCAATTGCAACTTTTGTTGCAAATATGGACATAAAACTTATCAATGTCCATTCAAGAAAATTAGTCCGAACAAATTGATTTGGGTTCCTAAAGGAACCATGATCAAGTCTATGCAACATGATAAACAAGTTAGATTAGTTTTTGAGGCGCCCAAAAGTAAATGGGTACCTAAAAATAATCCCTTCTTGTAGAAACATACACCATCACAAGCTAGGAGCAAGAGATGGTACCTTGATAGTGGATGCTCAAGGCATATGACCGGAGATCCATCCCAATTCTCCAAGCTCACTAGTATAGACGAAGGCTATGTCACCTTCGGAGACAACAACAAAGGCAAAATCATTGGTAAGGGAACCATAGGTAACAAATTAAACTTTTCTATTGATAATGTATTACTAGTTGATGGATTGAAACATAATCTCTTGAGTATTAGTCAATTATGTGATAAAGGTTATATCGTTAGATTTGAATCAAATGTGTGTATTATTGAAAAACCAAACAATAACAGTACTATGATTGCATTAAAACAAAATAATGTCTACACCATCGATCTTGATGAACTAGGTAATGAAATGTGCCTCTCCGCTTTAAAAGATGATGCTTGGCTTTGGCATAGGAGATTAGGCCATGCAAGCATGAAACTAATATCTAAGATCTCCTCTAGAAAATTAGTACGAGGGATTCTCAATATGAAGTTTGTTAAGGACAAAGTATGCGATGCGTGTCAACTAGGTAAACAAATAAAAACTAGTTTCAAACCAAAAAATCAAATTAGCACCACTAGACCATTACAATTGATCCATTTGGACTTATTTGGACCAATTGACACGACAAGTCTAGGAGGAAGCAAATACGCTTTTGTGATTGTAGATAATTATACTAGATACACTTGGACCTATTTCTTGGCTCACAAAAGTGATTGTTTCAAATGTTTCTCTAAATTTTGTAAACTCACTCAAAACGAAAAAGGATTCATGATTTCATCAATTCGGAGTGATCACGATGGCGAATTTCAAAACCACGATTTCCAAAATTTTTGTGAAGTTAACGGTTATAACCACAACTTCTCTACTCCAAGAAACTCGCAACAAAATGGAGTAGTAGAAAGAAAAAATAGAAATCTATAAGAAATGGCAAGAACTATGTTGAATGAACATAGTCTACCCAAGTACTTTTGGGCCGAAGCCGTGAATACGGCTTGCTACATCATGAATAGGGTTTTAATAAGACCATCTCTATCAAAAACTCCCTATGAATTATGGAATAACAAAACACCAAATGTTTCTTATTTTAAAGTTTTCGGTTGCAAATGCTTTATTTTAAATGAAAAGGATGCCTTAGGAAAATTTGATGCTAAATCCGATGAAGGCATCTTTCTTGGTTACTCTTCCGTTTCTAAGGCTTTTCGTGTTTTTAACAAAAGAACCTTAGTTATAGAAGAGTCTATTCATGTAATTTTTAATGAAATTTCTGAGTTAAAGAAAAATGATTTTGATGATGATATTGGTTTTGAAAATTTGGATTTAAAGGAACCCCCTCCTCAAAATAGCAACTTGGATGCATCTTCTTCCAAAATCTCCTTACCCAAGGAATGGAAGTATGTAGATGCTCATCCAAAAGAGCAAATTATAGGAGATACATCACAAGGGGTTAAAACTCGTTCTTCTTTCAAGAATTTTTGTGCTAATGCTGCCTTTCTCTCTCAAATCGAACCTAAATGCATCGACGAGGCCTTGAAAGATGATTCTTGGGTCATTGCAATGCAAGAGGAATTGAATCAATTTGAGAGGAATGAGGTATGGAAGCTTGTTCCTCGACCTAGTGACCATTTAGTCATTGGTACTAAATGGGTCTTTAGAAACAAGCAAGACGAATGTGGTATCATGGTTAGAAACAAGGCTAGATTAGTGGCCAAGGGTTTCAACCAAGAAGAAGGTATCGACTACGAAGAAACCTTCGCTCCTATGGTAAGATTAGAAGCTATTAGGATGCTCCTTGCATATGCTAGTAGTAATAATTTTAAACTATTTCAAATGGACGTCAAAAGTGCCTTCTTGAATAGTTTTATTTCGGAAGAAGTATATGTCGAACAACCTCCTGGATTTGAAAATTCTCTTCTTCCTAATCATGTATTCAAATTGACTAAGGCTCTCTATGGTTTGAAACAAGCTCCTAGAGCTTGGTACGAAAGGCTTAGTTCCTTTCTTATTTTAAATAATTTTACCAAAGGCAAGGTTGATACTACATTGTTTATCAAACATTTTGAAAATAATTTTCTTATTGTGCAAATTTATGTTGATGATATTATTTTGGTTCTTCGGAGGAATCACTATGTGAATCATTTGCCAAAAATATGAGTCATGAATTTGAAATGAGTTTAATGGGAGAATTAACCTTTTTCTTAGGCTTACAAATTAAGCAACTAAGAAATGACATCTTTATTAGTCAAACTAAATATGCTTTAGATTTGCTAAAGAGATTTAATATGGAAACCTCAAAAGCTATTAACACTCCTATGAGCACATCCACTAAGTTAGAAGTTGATGAAAGTGGAGAAAACTTCGATCAAAAAACTTATAGGGGTATGATAGGAAGCTTACTTTACCTCACTGCAACTAGACCAGATATCATGTTCAGTGTAGGACTTTGTGCTAGGTTTCAATCAAACCCTAAGATATCTCATCTCAAAGCGGTTAAAAGAATACTTATATATCTTAAAGGTACCACAAATCTAGGATTATGGTATCCAAAAACCGAGAAGTTTGAGTTAATTGCTTATGCTAATGCAGATTTTGCTGGATGTAGATTAGATAGAAAAAGCACGTCAGGAACATGTCAATTTTTGGGACATGCTCTTGTTTCCTGGTCATCTAAGAAACAAAACTCGGTTGCACTATCAACAACCGAAGCTGAGTATATAGCAGCTAGTGCATGCTGTGCACAAGTTGTGTGGATGAAAAACACCTTAGAAGATTATAAAGTTCATCTTAAAATATTCCCATTAAATGTGATAACACAAGTGCTATATGTTTAACAAAGAATCCCATTCAACACTCAAGAACAAAACATATTGATATTAGACATCACTTTATACGAGATCATGTCACTAATCATGATATAGTTATAGAGTTCATTGATACTAAACATCAACTAGCTGATATTTTTACAAAGCCTTTAAGTGAAGAACAATTTGATTTCATTAGAAGATAATTAGGAATGTCAATGTGTCCGAATGCTTGAATTCATTAAATTTATTTTTCGGACTTTCTTGATTCAATGATCAAATCACTTAATTGCTATGATGATTCTACGTGCCTTAATAACATGTTGGAAATTTTGTGTTTTGGATATAAAAATTTCCATGATAACAAGCATGTTTTATCTTCGTGATTGCGTTTTGAAAATCTATAAAAAAACCTTGTCCGAATGCATGAAAATGTTAAATTTCATATTTGGTATCTTCTTGATCCTAACAATCAGATTTTCTTGATACATCATTCTCTTCCAACTTAATGTAGCTTTCATAAGCATATGTCATATCGAGTTTGATTCATATCATTGATTTTTGACATATGGAATCAATTAGCAAATGCATCTCTCATAAATTTATCATGTAAAAAATTAATAATAATAATAACAAATAAAAAGGAAGAAGTTTTCAAAGCTATCTCCATGTCATGTCTTCCTTGAGATGCTTGTATATTTGGTATCCTATCACTCTTTGTTGAAAAATGACATGAACTTGCTTATGGCATCTCACTTATATTTAAAATTTGCTTATATTGTTCTCCTTTTTGTTGATGACAAAGGGGGAGAAATATATGAATTGATGCTATGAGTGCCATATTTGAATGAGAAATTTTTACATGAATTGATGCGATAATTGCCAAATTTACATTATGCCATGATTGCATCATGTTAAGATATCAAGAACTTGCATTGCAATCTTACATGTTGATATCTTACCATATGATGAATCGCTTCGATTACTATCTTTTACACTTGAAATGTAAAAATTGAAAATGAATGTCAAGCCTTGACATCATTTTCAGAGAGATACATCATGATAGGAATCATGATGGAGTATTGATAAGGTTAAGCATCTTAACTTATCAATATGTCTGTTGAATTCAAAGGCTTTGAATTCAAGAATGTCTTATCTCAAGTATGGCAAATAGATAGGGGGGAGTTAAGGTTAACTCCGTTATCAATTGATTGTCATCATAAAAAAGGGGGAGATTGTTGAATCTCGGATTTTGATGATGAATTCAATTGTCATGTTTTATCTAATCCATATGTTGAGATAAGTATGCAGGATTTACTACGACAGCTTGAAGACATAAAGCAAGTCTACCGGAGTCAAGTTCGATGGGTGTTCGAGAGTCCGTTGAGAGTCCGAAGATTCGTCGGAGATGCTGCCGGAACCAATCGAGAAGAAATCGGGGACTTATCGAAGTTTTCGGAAGTCCACCGAATAAGATCATCGGAGGTTCGCAGATATCACCGAGAAGGCTCGGCTACTCGTTGACTTCGCCACAAGATCGGGAGCTAGCTGGGAGTCCGTCGGAAGAAATCCAAGGGCGTATCGGAAGTCCGTCGGAAGATCGCCGGAAAGCTCACCGGAACAAGACTTGAAGTTCGCCGGTTAAAAACTTGCTTAGGAGTATGTCTTTAGTTACGTAGTTTGAATGTAATTAAGGTTAGGATTAAGAAATAATCCTATATCTTGATTAGGGGCCAATTGGGCCCAAAATGAAACCTGGTTTGGGCCGGACTTAAAGCCCAACCAGTGACTAGCAAGGTCGGGCGGTGGAACCGCCGGTCTGGGCGGTGGCACTGCCCAGCACCCGAGAGCCAAGCGGTGGCACCGCTGGACTGGGCGGTGGCACCGCCCAGTACACTGTTAGTGTCAAAACTGACAGGCGTGGCACCGCTAGCTTCGGGAACATAAGAGAATTCAAATTTTTGGAGCCTAAATTTGAATCCTCTTGAGGCCTATAAATACCTCTCAATTCTCAGCAGAGAGAACAACCTTTTGAGCGGCAAGTGATTGAGAGAAAGGTCTTAGAAAAGTCTTAGCAATCCTTGGTTTCAATTTGCTAGTGTTCACCTCCTTCTTTCTTGAAAATCTGTAAGAGTGTGAACTGCTTGTAAAGAGTTGTAAGAGGGGTATTTACCCTTCCATTTCAAGAGATTTGCTAGTGGAAGGTGGGAGCCTCGTCGAAGAGGGGCCTCGCAAGTGGATGTAGGTCATTTGAACCGAACCACTTTAAAAACGGCGTAATCTCTGGTTGCATTTCATTGTTGCTATTCACATTACTGCAACTTTCTTACTTGCTTTATGTACTCATTATCTTAGCTGCTCTACTATACGAATATGCTTTCAAGTTCAATTTTACCGTATGAAAGATTTATCAAAACCGACGTTTTAATCCGCTGCACTAATTCACCCCCACCCCCTCTTAGTGCTCTTGATCCTAACACCACCGCCCAATCTGACGGTACCACCGCCTAGTTTGGTGGTACCACCGCCTGACACTATCTCGAAGACTGTGCCACGATGGTGCTGCCTCTTGGGTCACTGTTTGGGCCTAACACAGTCCTTACATGGCCCAACTGGCCCCTAATTGGGTTGGCTCAAATCCAAACCCAATTATGTGCTAACTATGATTCCTAAGACATATTCTAAACTAAACAAGTCCGTAAGTCTTGTTTCTTCTAGCGAGCTTCCGGTGATCTTCCGACGAACTTCCGACGGTCTCTTGGTAATGTTCCGGTAGACTCCCAGCAAGCTCCTAAACTTCACGACTGGTTCTTGCAGAACTTTCGACGAATGTCTGGACTTCTAACGAACTCTCGAACTCCCACCGAAAATCGCGTCCTTGCTCCAGGACTCATTTTTCGTGGTGTATACTTGCTATCGTAGGTTAATCGTTGCAATATGGTAAACAGCACTTCTATCTAGACAATTGATACTAAGCCTAACATGTTGCCTATCATGTCATTGTCTCTCGCCGCAGATTGCGGTCCTATCTTTGGCGCATCGGCCTCTCGCGGGTTCTTGCGGCTATTTCCCACTCGCTAGTTACCCTCCGCACTCCCATACCCTTGGCACAATATCACTCTTCGTGGCATCGATGCCCGATCCATGGTCCCAGTCTTCTGTCGTAACGTCAACCATCCTCTGGCTCAACGTCCAAAGCTTTTGACATTTTTCCTCTGACACAACATGATTCTTCTTGCTTTAATTGAAAAACCAAACATAAATACTATGATTGCATTAAAACAAATATGTCTACACCATCGATCTTGATGACTAGTTTAATGAATGTGCTCTTCTCCGCTTTAAAAGAATGATGCGTGGCTTTGGCATAGAGATTCGGCCAGGCACGCAGGAACTAATATCTAAGATCTCCTCTAGAAAATTAGTACGAGGGATTCGCATATGAATTTGTTAAGGACAAAGTATCATCGTGTCAACTAGGAAACATAAACTAGTTTACCAACCAAAAATCAAAATACACCATCTATACCATTCCAATTGATCCATTTGGACTTAATTTGGGACCATTGACACGCCAATTCTAGGAAGCAATTCGCTTTTGTGTTGTAGATAATTATACTAGATCACTTGGACCTATTCTTGGTCACAAAAGTGATTTTCAAATGTTTCTCTCAATTTTTGTCAAACTCCTCAAACGAAAAGTTCAGGTTTCATCACTTCGGAGTGATCCACGATGGCGACTTTCAAACCAGATTCCAAAATTTTTATGTGACTTAACGGTTTTTATAACCCAACTTCTCTACGCCAAGAAACTCGCAACAAAATGGAGGAAGTAAAAGAAAATAGAATCTATAAACATGGTTCAGAACTCTGTTTGAATGAACATAGTCTACCCAAGTCCTTTTGGGCCGAGCCGTGAATACGGCTTGCTACATCATGAATAGGGTTTTATAAAAACCTCCTATCAAAACTCCCTATGAATTATTGAAATAACACAACCAACCAAATGTTTCTAGTTTAAAGTTTTCGGTGCAAATGCTTTATTTTAAATGAAAGGATGCCTTGGAAAGTTTGATGCTAAATCCGATGAAGGCATCTTTCTTGGTTACTCTTCGTTTCTAAGGCTTTCGTGTTTTTAACAAAAAAACCTTAGTTATAGAAGGAGGTCTATTCATGTAATTTTAATGAAATTTCTGAGTTAAAGAAAAATGATTTTGATGATGATAGTGTTTTGAAAATTTGGATTTAAAGGAACCCCCTCCTCAAAATAGCAACTGGATGCATCTTCTTCCAAAATCTCCTTACCAAGGAATGGAAGTATGTAGATGCTCATCCAAAAGAGCAAATTATAGGAGATACATCACAAGGGGTTAAAACTCGTTCTTCTTTCAAGAATTTTTGTGCTAATGCTGCCTTTCTCTCTCAAATCGAACCTAAATGCATCGACGAGGCCTTGAAAGATGATTCTTGGGTCATTGCAATGCAAGAGGAATTGAATCATTTGAGAGGAATGAGGTATGGAAGCTTGTTCCTCGACCTAGTGACCATTTAGTCATTGGTACTAAATGGGTCTTTAGAAACAAGCAAGACGAATGTGGTATCATGGTTCGAAACAAGGCTAGATTAGTGGCCAAGGGTTTCAACCAAGAAGAAGGTATCGACTACGAAGAAACCTTCGCTCCTATGGCTAAGATTAGCGCTATTAGGATTGCTCCTTGCATATGCTAGTAGTAATAATTTTAAAACTATTTCAAATGGACGTCAAAAGTGCCTTCTTGAATAGTTTTATTTCGGAAGAAGTATATGTCGAACAACCTCCTGGATTTGAAAATTCTCTTCTTCCTAATCATGTATTCAAATTGACTAAGGCTCTCTATGGTTTGAAACAAGCTCCTAGAGCTTGGTACGAAAGGCTTAGTTCCTTTCTTATTTTAAATAATTTTACCAAAGGCAAGGTTGATACTACATTGTTTATCAAACATTTTGAAAATAATTTTCTTATTGTGCAAATTATGTTGATGATATTATTTTTGGTTCTTCGGAGGAATCACTATGTGAATCATTTGCCAAAAATATGAGTCATGAATTTGAAATGAGTTTAATGGGAGAATTAACCTTTTTCTTAGGCTTACAAATTAAGCAACTAAGAAATGACATCTTTATTAGTCAAACTAAATATGCTTTTAGATTTGCTAAAGAGATTTAATATGGAAACCTCAAAAGCTATTAACACTCCTATGAGCACATCCACTAAGTTAGAAGTTGATGAAAGTGGAGAAAACTTCGATCAAAAACTTATAGGGGTATGATAGGAAGCTTACTTTACCTCACTGCAACTAGACCAGATATCATGTTCAGTGTAGGACTTTGTGCTAGGTTTCAATCAAACCCTAAGATATCTCATCTCAAAGCGGTTAAAAGAATACTTATATATCTTAAGGTACCACAAATCTAGGATTATGGTATCCCAAAAAACCGAGAAGTTTGAGTTAATTGCTTATGCTAATGCAGATTTTGCTGGATGTAGATTAGATAGAAAAAGCACGTCAGGAACATGTCAATTTTTGGGACATGCTATTGTTTCCTGGTCATCTAAGAAACAAAACTCGGTTGCACTATCAACAACGAAGCTGAGTATATAGCAGCTAGTGCATGCTGTGCACAAGTTGTGTGGATGAAAAACACCTTGAAGATTATAAAGTTCATCTTAAAAATATTCCCATTAAATGTGATAACACAAGTGCTATATGTTTAACAAAGAATCCCATTCAACACTCAAGAACAAACATATTGATATTAGACATCACTTCTATACGAGATCATTTCACTAATCATGATATAGTTATAGAGTTCATTGATACTAAACATCAACTAGCTGATATTTTTACAAAGCCTTTAAGTGAAGAACAATTTGATTTCATTAGAAGATAATTAGGAATGTCAATGTGTCCGAATGCTTGAATTCATTAAATTTATTTTTCGGACTTTCTTGATTCAATGATCAAATCACTTAATTGCTATGATGATTCTACGTGCCTTAATAACATGTTGGAAATTTTGTGTTTTGGATATAAAAATTTCCATGATAACAAGCATGTTTTATCTTCGTGATTGCGTTTTGAAAATCTATAAAAAACCTTGTCCGAATGCATGAAAATGTTTAAATTTCATATTTGGTATCTTCTTGATCCTAACAATCAGATTTTCTTGATACATCATTCTCTTCCAACTTAATGTAGCTTTCATAAGCATATGTCATATCGAGTTTGATCATATCATTGATTTTTGACATATGGAATCAATTAGCAAATGCATCTCTCATAACTTTATCATGTAAAAAATTAATAATAATAATAACAAATAAAAAGGAAGAAGTTTTCAAAGCTATCTCATGTCATGTCTTCCTTGAGCTGCTTGTATATTTGGTATCCTATCACTCTTTGTTGAAAAATGACATGAACTTGCTTATGGCATCTCACTTATATTTAAAATTTGCTTATATTGTTCTCCTTTTGTTGATGACAAAGGGGGAGAAATATATGAATTGATGCTATGAGTGCCATATTTGAATGAGAAATTTTACATGAATTGATGCGATAATTGCCAAATTTACATTATGCCATGATTGCATCATGTTAAGATATCAAGAACTTGCATTGCAATCTTACATGTTGATATCTTACCATATGATGAATCGCTTCGATTACTATCTTTTACACTTGAAATGTAAAAATTGAAAATGAATGTCAAGCCTTGACATCATTTTCAGAGAGATACATCATGATAGGAATCATGATGGAGTATTGATAAGGTTAAGCATCTTAACTTATCAATATGTCTGTTGAATTCAAAGGCTTTGAATTCAAGAATGTCTTATCTCAAGTATGGCAATAGATAGGGGGAGTTAAGGTTAACTCGTTATCAATTGATTGTCATCATAAAAAGGGGGCGATTGTTGAATCTCGGATTTTGATGATGAATTCAATTGTCATGTTTTATCTAATCCATATGTTGAGATAAGTATGCAGGATTTACTACGACAGCTTGAGACATAAAGCAAGTCTACCGGAGTCAAGTTCGATGGGTGTTCGAGAGTCGTTGAGAGTCCGAAGATTCGTCGGAGATGCTGCCGGAACCAATCGAGAAGAAATCGGGGACTTATCGAAGTTTTCGGAAGTCCACGAATAAGATCATCGGAGGTTCGCAGATATCACCGAGAAGGCTCGGCTACTCGTTGACTTCGCCACAAGATCGGGAGCTAGCTGGGAGTCCGTCGGAAGAAATCCAAGGGCGTATCGGAAGTCCGTCGGACGATCGCCGGAAAGCTCACCGGAACAAGACTTGAAGTTCGCCGGTTAAAAACTGCTTAGGAGTATGTCTTTAGTTACGTAGTTTGAATGTAATTAAGGTTAGGATTAAGAAATAATCCTATATCTTGATTAGGGGCCAATTGGCCCAAATGAAACCTGTTTGGGCCGGACTTAAAGCCCAACCAGTGACTAGCAAGGTCGGGCGGTGGAACCGCCGGTCTGGGCGGTGGCACTGCCCAGCACCCGAGAGCCAAGCGGTGGCACCGCTGGACTGGGCGGTGGCACCGCCCAGTACAATGTAGTGTCAAAACTGACAGGCGGTGGCACCGCTAGCTTCGGGAACATAAGAGAATTCAAATTTTTGGAGCCTAAATTTGAATCCTCTTGAGGCCTATAAATACCTCTCAATCTCAGCAGAGAGAACAACCTTTTGAGCGGCAAGTGATTGAGAGAAGGTCTTAGAAAAGTCTAGCAATCCTTGGTTTTCAATTTGCTAGTGTTCACCTCTTCTTTCTTGAAAATCTGTAAGAGTGTGAACTGCTTGTAAAGGTGTAAGAGGGGTATTTACCCTTCCATTTCAAGAGATTTGCTAGTGGAAGGTGGGAGCCTCGTCGAAGAGGGCCCTCGCAAGTGGATGTAGGTCATTTGACCGAACCACTTTAAAAACGGGAGTAATCTCTGGTTGCATTTCATTGTTGCTATTCACATTACTGCAAACTTTCTTACTTGCTTTATTTACTCATTATCTTAGCTGCTCTACTATACGAATATGCTTTCAAGTTCAATTTTTACCGTATGAAAGATTTATCAAAACCGACGTTTTAATCCGCTGCACTAATTCACCCCCACCCCCTCTTAGTGCTCTTGATCCTAACACCACCGCCCAATCTGACGGTACCACCGCCTAGTTTGGTGGTACCACCGCCTGACACTATCTCGAAGACTGTGCCACGATGGTGCTGCCTCTTGGGTCACTGTTGGGCCTAACACAGTCCTTACATGGCCCAACATGGCCACTAATTGGGTTGGCTCAAATCCAAACCCAATTATGTGCTAACTATGATTCCTAAGACATATTCTAAACTAAACAAGTCCGTAAGTCTTGTTTCTTTCTAGCGAGCTTCCGGTGATCTTCCGACGAACTTCCGACGGTCTCTTGGTAATGTTCCGGTAGACTCCCAGCAAGCTCCTAAACTTCACGACTGGTTCTTGCAGAACTTTCGACGAATGTCTGGACTTTACGAACTCTCGAACTCCCACCGAAATCGCGTCCGTGACTCCAGGACTTCATTTTGCTTTATATCTTGCTATCGTAGTAATCTTGCATATGTAAAAACACACTTCTATCTAGGACAATGATACTAAGCACTAATCATGTTGTCTAGCATGTCATTGGTCTCTCGACGCTTCGTCCGATTCTTTGGCGCATCGTCCTCTCTTGCGGCCTATTTCCCAATCGGCTAGTTGACTCCGCAACTCCAATACCCTTGGCACAATATCCATCTTCTTGGCTCGATGCCCGAATCCATGGTCGAAGTCTTCTGTCGATACGTCAACCCGATCCTCTGGCTCAACGTCCAATCTTTGACATGTTTTCCTCTGACACAACATGATTCTTCTTGCTTTAATTGTCTCAACCTAATCGAAGCATTCTGCATCACTCAAAAGTAAATCAAAATTATAAACACTTATCAATTGGTTAATCATCAAAATATGAGATTCACTAATATTTTTACCGCTGCAACTAATCACCCTCCCCTCTTAGTGCAACCCTTTCCTAACAGTTTAAACTAAATTCCCCTTATCAATATGCCATATGATAAACCTTAACATGTTATATCAAAATACTCATATGCAACAAGTCATTACATTTCTCATGTATATTTTCAAAACTCATCATTTTAGGCATAACATGCATAATATATCATACTTCTCCCCTTTTGTCATCAACAAAAAGAGAAGTACAACTAGCAAATTTTTAGCTATGCAAGCTAGTAAGATTGCAAGTTTTGAACATGCATGCTAGCAAGTTTTCACATATGAAAGTTAGCAAAATTTTTGCATCATTTGAGATGTGCAAGATAGCTTGTTTTTGCATCTTCTTGAAATGTGCAAGCTAGCAAACTTTGCTTCACTTTTAGATGAGTAAGCTAGCAATTTAGCAAGTGTTACTTCTCTTTGAAGAATGAAGGCTTTGCAAGTTTTTGAAAAAGAATACAAGATAGTAAGAGCATGCTAGCAAGATAGCAATGCATCATTTTAGGCATATGCAAGAGCCCCCCCCCCCCCCCCCCCCCCCCCCCCCCCCCCCCCCCCCCCCCCCCCCCCCCCCCCCCCCCCCCCCCCCCCCCCCCCCCCCCCCCCCCCCCCCCCCCCCCCCCCCCCCCCCCCCCCCCCCCCCCCCCCCCCCCCCCCCCCCCCCCCCCCCCCCCCCCCCCCCCCCCCCCCCCCCCCCCCCCCCCCCCCCCCCCCCCCCCCCCCCCCCCCCCCCCCCCCCCCCCCCCCCCCCCCCCCCCCCCCCCCCCCCCCCCCCCCCCCCCCCCCCCCCCCCCCCCCCCCCCCCCCCCCCCCCCCCCCCCCCCCCCCCCCCCCCCCCCCCCCCCCCCCCCCCCCCCCCCCCCCCCCCCCCCCCCCCCCCCCCCCCCCCCCCCCCCCCCCCCCCCCCCCCCCCCCCCCCCCCCCCCCCCCCCCCCCCCCCCCCCCCCCCCCCCCCCCCCCCCCCCCCCCCCCCCCCCCCCCCCCCCCCCCCCCCCCCCCCCCCCCCCCCCCCCCCCCCCCCCCCCCCCCCCCCCCCCCCCCCCCCCCCCCCCCCCCCCCCCCCCCCCCCCCCCCCCCCCCCCCCCCCCCCCCCCCCCCCCCCCCCCCCCCCCCCCCCCCCCCCCCCCCCCCCCCCCCCCCCCCCCCCCCCCCCCCCCCCCCCCCCCCCCCCCCCCCCCCCCCCCCCCCCCCCCCCCCCCCCCCCCCCCCCCCCCCCCCCCCCCCCCCCCCCCCCCCCCCCCCCCCCCCCCCCCCCCCCCCCCCCCCCCCCCCCCCCCCCCCCCCCCCCCCCCCCCCCCCCCCCCCCCCCCCCCCCCCCCCCCCCCCCCCCCCCCCCCCCCCCCCCCCCCCCCCCCCCCCCCCCCCCCCCCCCCCCCCCCCCCCCCCCCCCCCCCCCCCCCCCCCCCCCCCCCCCCCCCCCCCCCCCCCCCCCCCCCCCCCCCCCCCCCCCCCCCCCCCCCCCCCCCCCCCCCCCCCCCCCCCCCCCCCCCCCCCCCCCCCCCCCCCCCCCCCCCCCCCCCCCCCCCCCCCCCCCCCCCCCCCCCCCCCCCCCCCCCCCCCCCCCCCCCCCCCCCCCCCCCCCCCCCCCCCCCCCCCCCCCCCCCCCCCCCCCCCCCCCCCCCCCCCCCCCCCCCCCCCCCCCCCCCCCCCCCCCCCCCCCCCCCCCCCCCCCCCCCCCCCCCCCCCCCCCCCCCCCCCCCCCCCCCCCCCCCCCCCCCCCCCCCCCCCCCCCCCCCCCCCCCCCCCCCCCCCCCCCCCCCCCCCCCCCCCCCCCCCCCCCCCCCCCCCCCCCCCCCCCCCCCCCCCCCCCCCCCCCCCCCCCCCCCCCCCCCCCCCCCCCCCCCCCCCCCCCCCCCCCCCCCCCCCCCCCCCCCCCCCCCCCCCCCCCCCCCCCCCCCCCCCCCCCCCCCCCCCCCCCCCCCCCCCCCCCCCCCCCCCCCCCCCCCCCCCCCCCCCCCCCCCCCCCCCCCCCCCCCCCCCCCCCCCCCCCCCCCCCCCCCCCCCCCCCCCCCCCCCCCCCCCCCCCCCCCCCCCCCCCCCCCCCCCCCCCCCCCCCCCCCCCCCCCCCCCCCCCCCCCCCCCCCCCCCCCCCCCCCCCCCCCCCCCCCCCCCCCCCCCCCCCCCCCCCCCCCCCCCCCCCCCCCCCGTCAACTAGCCGATTGGGCAATAAGCCGCAAGAGTGGACGATGCGCTGAAGAATCGGACGAAGCGCCAACCAATAACGTGCCGGGCAACAGAATGTCAATTCGCGTTGTAATAATTGTCTAGATCGGAGTAGAGTTTTGGCTTGTGTGTGCAGGATTAACTACGATAACGATGAAGACATAAAGCGAAACAAAGTGCCGGAGTCAAGCGCGAAGGATTCATTGGGAGTTCGAGAGTTCGACGGAAGTCCGAAGGTTCGTCGGGAATGCTGCCGGAACTAGCCGAGAATGAGTAGGGAGCTTGCTGAAGGGTTTTTCGGAAGCTCGCCAAAAGGTTCGTCGGAAGTTCACGGAGCTCACCGAGAAAGATCGGAGCTTGCCGAAGAAGCTCGTCGGAACTCGCCAAGATCAAATCGTGAAGTCTAGGAGCTTGCCGGGAGTCCGCAGAATGGTTTCCGAGAGTTTATCGGAAGACCGCCGGAAGTTCGCCGAAAGCTCGCCGGAAGAAGTCTTGACTTATGGACTTTGTAATAGCTTAGAAAATGTCTTTAAATTTGTAGTTAGCACGTTAATTAGGGCTAGGATTAGGTGTTTATCCTATGACCCAAGTAGGGGCCAATTCGGCCTAAGTTCGGACTGGTTTGGGCCAATTTTGGAGCCCAAATTTGAATCCTCTTGAGGCCTATAAATACCCTTCAATTCTCAGCAGAGAGAACAACCTTTTGAGAAGCTAGAAGTTGAGTAAATCTTTAGGAAAAGTCTTGTTTTCAATAGCTTGAGTGTTCACCTCATTTCTTTTCATCGAAATCTTTGTAAAAGGGTGAACCACTTGTAAGAGGTTGTAAGAGGGGTGTAAGAAGGAGGTTGATCTTCGCCTAGTAAAGGAAGATCGTTAGTGGATGCCGGTGACCTCGACGGAAGAGGAATCGGAGGAGTGGATGTAGGTCACGATTGACCGAACCACTATAAACTATCGTCTTCTCTGGTTTGCATTTACTTCCTGCTATTATCTTACTGCAAACCATCTTCACTTTGATGCTCTACTTCTTTGTCTCCTTCATACGTATGCCTTCAAGTTAAAACGCAATCGAAACGGTTTCAAACGAAACGTTGCTTTTATCGTACGAAGTTTCCGAAAGTGTTTAAATCATCGAAAGTTTATCGTTCTTTACCGCTGCACTAATTCACCCCCCCCCCCCCCCCCCCCCCCCCCCCCCCCCCCCCCCCCCCCCCCCCCCCCCCCCCCCCCCCCCCCCCCCCCCCCCCCCCCCCCCCCCCCCCCCCCCCCCCCCCCCCCCCCCCCCCCCCCCCCCCCCCCCCCCCCCCCCCCCCCCCCCCCCCCCCCCCCCCCCCCCCCCCCCCCCCCCCCCCCCCCCCCCCCCCCCCCCCCCCCCCCCCCCCCCCCCCCCCCCCCCCCCCCCCCCCCCCCCCCCCCCCCCCCCCCCCCCCCCCCCCCCCCCCCCCCCCCCCCCCCCCCCCCCCCCCCCCCCCCCCCCCCCCCCCCCCCCCCCCCCCCCCCCCCCCCCCCCCCCCCCCCCCCCCCCCCCCCCCCCCCCCCCCCCCCCCCCCCCCCCCCCCCCCCCCCCCCCCCCCCCCCCCCCCCCCCCCCCCCCCCCCCCCCCCCCCCCCCCCCCCCCCCCCCCCCCCCCCCCCCCCCCCCCCCCCCCCCCCCCCCCCCCCCCCCCCCCCCCCCCCCCCCCCCCCCCCCCCCCCCCCCCCCCCCCCCCCCCCCCCCCCCCCCCCCCCCCCCCCCCCCCCCCCCCCCCCCCCCCCCCCCCCCCCCCCCCCCCCCCCCCCCCCCCCCCCCCCCCCCCCCCCCCCCCCCCCCCCCCCCCCCCCCCCCCCCCCCCCCCCCCCCCCCCCCCCCCCCCCCCCCCCCCCCCCCCCCCCCCCCCCCCCCCCCCCCCCCCCCCCCCCCCCCCCCCCCCCCCCCCCCCCCCCCCCCCCCCCCCCCCCCCCCCCCCCCCCCCCCCCCCCCCCCCCCCCCCCCCCCCCCCCCCCCCCCCCCCCCCCCCCCCCCCCCCCCCCCCCTAGAGTTTTGGCTTGTGTGTGCAGGATTAACTACGATAACGATGAAGACATAAAGCGAAACAAAGTGCCGGAGTCAAGCGCGAAGGATTCATTGGGAGTTCGAGAGTTCGACGGAAGTCCGAAGGTTCGTCGGGAATGCTGCCGGAACTAGCCGAGAATGAGTAGGGAGCTTGCTGAAGGGTTTTTCGGAAGCTCGCCAAAAGGTTCGTCGGAAGTTCACGGAGCTCACCGAGAAAGATCGGAGCTTGCCGAAGAAGCTCGTCGGAACTCGCCAAGATCAAATCGTGAAGTCTAGGAGCTTGCCGGGAGTCCGCAGAATGGTTTCCGAGAGTTTATCGGAAGACCGCCGGAAGTTCGCCGAAAGCTCGCCGGAAGAAGTCTTGACTTATGGACTTTGTAATAGCTTAGAAAATGTCTTTAAATTTGTAGTTAGCACGTTAATTAGGGCTAGGATTAGGTGTTTATCCTATGACCCAAGTAGGGGCCAATTCGGCCTAAGTTCGGACTGGTTTGGGCCAATTTTGGAGCCCAACCAGTGAGCTGAAATAGTGTAGGCGGTGGCACCGCCCAGCACCCGAGAGCTAGGCGGTGGCACCGCCCAGCACCCGAGAGCTAGGCGGTGGCACCGCCCAGCACCCGAGAGCTAGGCGGTGGCACCGCTGGACTGGGCGGTGGCACCGCCCAGTACACTGTCAGTGTCAAAACTGACAGGCGGTGGCACCGCCACTGACAGGCGGTGGCACCGCTAGCTTCGGGAACATAAGAGAATTCAAATTTTTGGAGCCCAAATTTGAATCCTCTTGAGGCCTATAAATACCCTTCAATTCTCAGCAGAGAGAACAACCTTTTGAGAAGCTAGAAGTTGAGTAAATCTTTAGGAAAAGTCTTGTTTTCAATAGCTTGAGTGTTCACCTCATTTCTTTTCATCGAAATCTTTGTAAAAGGGTGAACCACTTGTAAGAGGTTGTAAGAGGGGTGTAAGAAGGAGGTTGATCTTCGCCTAGTAAAGGAAGATCGTTAGTGGATGCCGGTGACCTCGACGGAAGAGGAATCGGAGGAGTGGATGTAGGTCACGATTGACCGAACCACTATAAACTATCGTCTTCTCTGGTTTGCATTTACTTCCTGCTATTATCTTACTGCAAACCATCTTCACTTTGATGCTCTACTTCTTTGTCTCCTTCATACGTATGCCTTCAAGTTAAAACGCAATCGAAACGGTTTCAAACGAAACGTTGCTTTTATCGTACGAAGTTTCCGAAAGTGTTTAAATCATCGAAAGTTTATCGTTCTTTACCGCTGCACTAATTCACCCCCCCCTCTTAGTGCCGCTCCGATCCTAACAATTGGTATCAGAGCCCGGTATTTCTCATTTCGGATTTACACCCGAGAGAAATGGCTCTTCATGGCTTTCAAGAGGGCTTTTCGGTTTTTCGTCCACCGTTGTTTAACGGATTGGACTACACTTATTGGAAAACTCGAATGAGAGTTTTCTTGATTTCTATGAACTTGGATTTATGGAATATTGTTGAAAACGGTTTTCAACTTCCCTCTAAACCGATGAACGAATGGTCGGATTTGGAGAAGAAGTATTTTTCTTTAAACGCAAAGGCTATGAATGCCTTATTTTGCGCTTTGGACAAAAATGAGTTCAATCGGATTTCTATGTGCGAAACGGCTTTTGATATTTGGCGAACACTTGAAATCACGCACGAGGGAACTAGTAGAGTCAAAGACTCGAAAGTTAACATTTTATTGCATGATTTTGAGCTTTTTCAAATGCAACCAAGCGAGACTATAGGCGACATGTACACCCGTTTCACGGATGTCGTCAATAATCTAAGAGTTCTTGGTAAATCTTTTTCGAATTTTGACCTCGTAAGTAAGATCTTAAGATCCCTTCCAAAAAGGTGGGATGCTAAAATAACCACAATACAAGAGACAAAAAATTTAAATGATTTTCCATTAGAAGAATTAATCGGGTCATTAATGACTTATGAAATGACACTTTTGGAACATTTTGAACCCGATGAGCACTTGAACCACCTTCCAAAGAATAGGAAGGATTTGGAACTCCGGACAAATGAATACCACTTGAGCGATGACTCAAGTGATGAGGACAATGATGAACTTGAACTTCGAACACTAAATCTTAATAAGTTCATTAAACAAAAATCTAAAATAAACAATGAACTTGAACTTCGAACACTAAATCTTAATAAGTTCATTAAACAAAAATCTAAAATAAACAATGAACTTGAACTTCGAACACTAAATCTTAATAAGTTCATTAAACAAAAATCTAAAATAAACAATGAACTTGAACTTCGAACACTAAATCTTAATAAGTTCATTAAACAAAAATCTAAAATAAACAATGAACTTGAACTTCGAACACTAAATCTTAATAAGTTCATTAAACAAAAATCTAAAATAAACAATGAACTTGAACTTCGAACACTAAATCTTAATAAGTTCATTAAACAAAAATCTAAAATAAACAATGAACTTGAACTTCGAACACTAAATCTTAATAAGTTCATTAAACAAAAATCTAAAATAAACAATGAACTTGAACGGAGGAAGAGGCCAAAGAAGAGGAAGGCAACCAAGGATGAAACAAGAACTTCCAAAGGTGAAACGGCGAATTGGGCTTTAACGGGCTTCGACTACAAGGTAAGTAACTCAACTCTCTTAAATTATTTTGAAATTACATGATGCTTTTTATGATGCATTTTCCTCTTTTATTAGTTTAGAATTAATTTTCTTGAAAATTGCATGTTTATGATAAACAAAATGATTTTGATGATTTAAATTTGAAATGAGTTTTATCAAAATCATGATCTTGATTTCTTGGAATAACATGAGATTTCCTTTGACGATCATTTTGATTATTTAAAAGGAGATTTGTCGAAATGATTCATGGAATTTTGGATTCATGAATTAATCCTTCATTTGTTTATGAGATTGTTGAAATCTTTGTACCTTTGAATTCCTTTCCTCCTCCCTTCGATTTTTAAATTTATACATGTTATATGTTGAAAATTTGAAACCATGTCTTGATGTCAAGCATAATGATCATGCTTAATGAAAATATTAAATGTTTTGATACCATGATTGACGATTTTATGCATGAGATTTTAAAGTTATACATGATAATTTTTGTGATTTATGAATTATTGATATTTGCCGTAATGAAAGCTCTTTTTTGGTTTAAATGATGATAAATGTTTTTCAAGAAGAAATAATGTGTATTTTGATGATTTCCAATTTTGATTGAAACCATGCTTGATGTCTTAATGAAAATATAAAGAAGTTTGATATCATGCTTAATGATGATGTATGGATCTTGTATCAAAAACTAAGCTTGAAAAGTTAGATTCACCTAAAAAGAAAAATGCATGACTACAACAAACAAAATGATCTTGATGGAAAATACTTTATGAAATCAATTTCGATGATGCATAATGATGTAATTATGTAATGAAAATATTAAATGTTTTGATACCATGATTGACGATTTTATGCATGAGATTTTAAAGTTATACATGATAATTTTTGTGATTTATGAATTATTGATATTTGCCGTAATGAAAGCTCTTTTTTGGTTTAAATGATGATAAATGTTTTTCAAGAAGAAATAATGTGTATTTTGATGATTTAAATTTGAAATGAGTTTTATCAAAATCATGATCTTGATTTCTTGGAATAACATGAGATTTCCTTTGACGATCATTTTGATTATTTAAAAGGAGATTTGTCGAAATGATTCATGGAATTTTGGATTCATGAATTAATCCTTCATTTGTTTATGAGATTGTTGAAATCTTTGTACCTTTGAATTCCTTTCCTCCTCCCTTCGATTTTTAAATTTATACATGTTATATGTTGAAAATTTGAAACCATGTCTTGATGTCAAGCATACCCAAGAAATGTTGATTTGACATATAAAGACTAAGGCATGCTTAGATGAAAAAGAATCACTTAAAAAAAAAAAAAAAAAACTTTTCCCATCTGATCGAGATTAATGATTTCATGATATTTTGTGAATCTCGAAATTGATTTTGATGACTTGATCATGAGTTTCAAGTTAACGATTTGATTTCAATAAGTTTTATCTAAATCATCATCTTGATCTTGAAAAATTGGAATCACAAATAATATCTTTTGGTATTCATGAATTGATACTCACAATATGAAAGTATTGGTATTCATGACTTGAATTTGATTGAAACATTGCATGCTTAAATTAATCATTCTCCTATGTTTCAAAATTCTTTAAATGCCTTATGTGACAATTGAAAATTAATTTGCTTTATGATGAATCACGAATCATGACTTGATCTATGATATTGATATATTTTAATCATGACCCTTGGTTGTATAATTCTTTTGCTCTATTAAAAAGATTTGTCGAATGAATCATGTCCTTCTTGAATTTTCTTGATATCATAACATGATTTTGTAATATGGCTTGTATAATGATTAAATTTTTTAGCCATTGATTTCTCCCTTCTTTTCGATAATGATAAAGGGGGAGTTAGTTTACTAGCCTACATATTTCAAAGGAAGGAAAATTTGCTAGCTCGATCATTTCATTGAAAGAACTTGCTATCATGAACGCTACCAATGAATTGCAAATATTGCAATATAAAGAGAAGCAAAGAATTGCTATCTCGAAAGAAGCAAAAATTGTAAAACTTAGATAACTTGCAATATAATTGCTCTTGCCATGCTTTGTATCAAAAATAGGTTGATATCCTTAAAAGCATCGCATTAAATTTTTTAGCCATTGATTTCTCCCTTCTTTTCGATAATGATAAAGGGGGAGTTAGTTTACTAGCCTACATATTTCAAAGGAAGGAAAATTTGCTAGCTCGATCATTTCATTGAAAGAACTTGCTATCATGAACGCTACCAATGAATTGCAAATATTGCAATATAAAGAGAAGCAAAGAATTGCTATCTCGAAAGAAGCAAAAATTGTAAAACTTAGATAACTTGCAATATAATTGCTCTTGCCATGCTTTGTATCAAAAATAGGTTGATATCCTTAAAAGCATCGCATTAAATTTTTTAGCCATTGATTTCTCCCTTCTTTTCGATAATGATAAAGGGGGAGAAGTATATTGATGACTTCATGCATTGAATTGAATATTTTATATATTTGCATGATGGTTTAAATGTTTTTCATAACATGTGATGAATGTTGCTTGGATTTGGGATAATCCAAGTGTTCTATCAATGGCATATTGATAGGGGGAGTTTGTTTAAACTCCGGGGAGTTAAGATTAACTCCGGTAGTCATCAATTAGTTGTCATCATCAAAAAGGGGGAGATTGTTGAATCTCGGATTTTGATGATGAAACTAATTGATTGTACTTAGATGTTTTAACTGCATTTTGAGTGATGCAGGTCTACTCGATCAGGATTAGACAGTTGACGCAGGAGGAATTGACGTTGCGCCGGAGGAGATCACGTTAGGATATTGGACGGTAGAACGCTTCGGACGTCGGGCATCAGGCCAAGGAGAGCGGAATTGCACCAAGGATATCGGGGTTGCGGAGGTCAACCGCCGATTGGGCAATAAGCCGCAAGAGTGGACGATGCGCTGAAGAATCGGACGAAGCGCCAACCAATAACGTGCCGGGCAACAGAATGTCAATTCGCGTTGTAATAATTGTCTAGATCGGAGTAGAGTTTTGGCTTGTGTGTGCAGGATTAACTACGATAACGATGAAGACATAAAGCGAAACAAAGTGCCGGAGTCAAGCGCGAAGGATTCATTGGGAGTTCGAGAGTTCGACGGAAGTCCGAAGGTTCGTCGGAAGTTCACGGAGCTCACCGAGAAAGATCGGAGCTTGCCGAAGAAGCTCGTCGGAACTCGCCAAGATCAAATCGTGAAGTCTAGGAGCTTGCCGGGAGTCCGCAGAATGGTTTCCGAGAGTTTATCGGAAGACCGCCGGAAGTTCGCCGAAAGCTCGCCGGAAGAAGTCTTGACTTATGGACTTTGTAATAGCTTAGAAAATGTCTTTAAATTTGTATTTAGCACGTTAATTAGGGCTAGGATTAGGTGTTTATCCTATGACCCAAGTAGGGGCCAATTCGGCCCAAGTTCGGACTGGTTTGGGCCAATTTTGGAGCCCAACCAGTGAGCTGAAATAGTGTAGGCGGTGGCACCGCCCAGAGGCCGAGAGCTAGGCGGTGGCACCGCCCAGAGGCCGAGAGCTAGGCGGTGGCACCGCCCAGAGGCCGAGAGCTAGGCGGTGGCACCGCCCAGAGGCCGAGAGCTAGGCGGTGGCACCGCCCAGAGGCCGAGAGCTAGGCGGTGGCACCGCCCAGAGGCCGAGAGCTAGGCGGTGGCACCGCCCAGAGGCCGAGAGCTAGGCGGTGGCACCGCCCAGAGGCCGAGAGCTAGGCGGTGGCACCGCCCAGAGGCCGAGAGCTAGGCGGTGGCACCGCCCAGAGGCCGAGAGCTAGGCGGTGGCACCGCCCAGAGGCCGAGAGCTAGGCGGTGGCACCGCCCAGAGGCCGAGAGCTAGGCGGTGGCACCGCCCAGAGGCCGAGAGCTAGGCGGTGGCACCGCCCAGAGGCCGAGAGCTAGGCGGTGGCACCGCCCAGAGGCCGAGAGCTAGGCGGTGGCACCGCCCAGAGGCCGAGAGCTAGGCGGTGGCACCGCCCAGAGGCCGAGAGCTAGGCGGTGGCACCGCCCAGAGGCCGAGAGCTAGGCGGTGGCACCGCCCAGAGGCCGAGAGCTAGGCGGTGGCACCGCCCAGAGGCCGAGAGCTAGGCGGTGGCACCGCCCAGAGGCCGAGAGCTAGGCGGTGGCACCGCCCAGAGGCCGAGAGCTAGGCGGTGGCACCGCCCAGAGGCCGAGAGCTAGGCGGTGGCACCGCCCAGAATGTTACTTGGATTTGGGATAATCCAAGTGTTCTATCAATGGCATATTGATAGGGGGAGTTTGTTTAAACTCCGGGGAGTTAAGATTAACTCCGGTAGTCATCAATTAGTTGTCATCATCAAAAAGGGGGAGATTGTTGAATCTCGGATTTTGATGATGAAACTAATTGATTGTACTTAGATGTTTTAACTGCATTTTGAGTGATGCAGGTCTACTCGATCAGGATTAGACAGTTGACGCAAGAGGAATTGACGTTGCGCCGGAGGAGATCACGTTAGGATATTGGACGGTAGAACGCTTCGGACGTCGGGCATCAGGCCAAGGAGAGCGGAATTGCACCAAGGATATCGGGGTTGCGGAGGTCAACCGCTGATTGGGCAATAAGCCGCAAGAGTGGATGATGCGCTGAAGAATCGGACGAAGCGCCAACCAATAACGTGCCGGGCAACAGAATGTCAATTCGCGTTGTAATAATTGTCTAGATCGGAGTAGAGTTTTGGCTTGTGTGTGCAGGATTAACTACGATAACGATGAAGACATAAAGCGAAACAAAGTGCCGGAGTCAAGCGCGAAGGATTCATTGGGAGTTCGAGAGTTCGACGGAAGTCCGAAGGTTCGTCGGGAATGCTGCCGGAACTAGCCGAGAATGAGTAGGGAGCTTGCTGAAGGGTTTTTCGGAAGCTCGCCAAAAGGTTCGTCGGAAGTTCACGGAGCTCACCGAGAAGATCGGAGCTTGCCGAAGAAGCTCGTCGGAACTCGCCAAGATCAAATCGTGAAGTCTAGGAGCTTGCCGGGAGTCCGCAGAATGGTTTCCGAGAGTTTATCGGAAGACCGCCGGAAGTTCGCCGAAAGCTCGCCGGAAGAAGTCTTGACTTATGGACTTTGTAATAGCTTAGAAAATGTCTTTAAATTTGTATTTAGCACGTTAATTAGGGCTAGGATTAGGTGTTTATCCTATGACCCAAGTAGGGGCCAATTCGGCCCAAGTTCGGACTGGTTTGGGCCAATTTTGGAGCCCAACCAGTGAGCTGAAATAGTGTAGGCGGTGGCACCGCCCAGAGGCCGAGAGCTAGGCGGTGGCACCGCCCAGAGGCCGAGAGCTAGGCGGTGGCACCGCCCAGAGGCCGAGAGCTAGGCGGTGGCACCGCCCAGAGGCCGAGAGCTAGGCGGTGGCACCGCCCAGAGGCCGAGAGCTAGGCGGTGGCACCGCCCAGAGGCCGAGAGCTAGGCGGTGGCACCGCCCAGAGGCCGAGAGCTAGGCGGTGGCACCGCTACCGCTGGACTGGGCGGTGGCACCGCCCAGTACACTGTTAGTGTCAAAACTGACAGGCGGTGGCACCGCCACTGACAGGCGGTGGCACCGCTAGCTTCGGGAACATAAGAGAATTCAAATTTTGGAGCCCAAATTTGAATCCTCTTGAGGCCTATAAATACCCTTCAATTCTCAGTAGAGAGAACAACCTTTTGAGAAGCTAGAAGTTGAGTAAATCTTTAGGAAAAGTCTTGTTTTCAATAGCTTGAGTGTTCACCTCATTTCTTTTCATCGAAATCTTTGTAAAAGGGTGAACCACTTGTAAGAGGTTGTAAGAGGGGTGTAAGAAGGAGGTTGATCTTCGCCTAGTAAAGGAAGATCGTTAGTGGATGCCGGTGACCTCAACGGAAGAGGAATCGGAGGAGTGGATGTAGGTCACGATTGACCGAACCACTATAAACTATCGTCTTCTCTGGTTTGCATTTACTTCCTGCTATTATCTTACTGCAAACCATCTTCACTTTGATGCTCTACTTCTTTGTCTCCTTCATACGTATGCCTTCAAGTTAAAACGCAATCGAAACGGTTTCAAATGAAACGTTGCTTTTATCGTACGAAGTTTCCGAAAGTGTTTAAATCATCGAAAGTTTATCGTTCTTTACCACTGCACTAATTCACCCCCCCCTCTTAGTGCCGCTCCGATCCTAACAGTTTTTAGGCTCCAAGTTTAAATCAACTTGAAGCCTATAAATACCCCTCTCATCCCTAGTTAAAAAATACAAGTATTGAAAGTAAAAAGGAAAGAAACTCTGTTGTAATCTTGTGTGAAACTCCTCTCAAAATTCCAAGTGTTAGAATAATTTGAGAGAGGAGTGAGTGGGGGTGTAAGGGTTATCTCCTAAACTTAGTAAAAGGAGAAAGAGTTGTAAGAAGGAGGTTGATCTTCACCTATAAAGGAAGATCGATAGTGGATGTCGGTGGCCTCGATGGAAGAGGAATCAACAAAGTGGATGTAGGTCACGATGACCGAACCACTATAAAATCGGCGTGTTCTTCTCTGGTTTGCATTTCTATATTTGAGCAATTTACTTTACTGCAAACCTCTTAACTTGCTTTACATCCACTATGCTCTTCCATAAGCTTTCAAGCTATCTTTACGAAAATGCTTTCAAGTTAACCTTTCTCCGAAACGGTTTTCGTCGAAATTGGTTTTCATCATACGAAGGTTTTTTGAATCGATGTAATTTTACCGCTGCACTAATTCACCCCCCCCCCCCCTCTTAGTGCTGACCCTTTCCTAACATAAACTCCATCATCAATTCATTATCATCATCAAAAAGAGGGAGATTATTGAATCTCATATTTTGATAATGAAATCAATTGATGAGTTTGTGATCTAATCTGTGTTTTAAGTGACATATGATTAGCTTCGATCAATGAGAGATAAATTAATTAAAGCAAGAGGAATCAGACATTGGGCCGGATTGAACATGTCAGAAGATTAGACGTCGGGCCAGAGGATCGATCGATATGTCGGCAGAAGGCTTCATGTTGTGAATTTGAGCATCGAGCCGAAGGATCAAACATTGCACCAAGGAGATCGAAAGTTGTAGGAGTCAACATGCCAATTGAGTAATACGCCGAAGGAGAGGAAGATGTGACAAAGAATCAAACGAAGCACCGGATGAACCAATGATATATCGAATAAATAATTCATGCTTTATAATCATTTGTCTAAGATCAAAGTAGTTTAAGGGGCTAATTGAGTTAACTTTTGGTGTAATCATGCTAACTCAATTAGAGGTCAATTAGGCCTTAATTGGGACTGATTTGGGCTTATTGGGAGGCCCATTCAGTGACCTAAAAGTTAGGTCAAGCGGTAGCACCGCCAGAATAGGTG